>JAFCMP010000201.1:0-600000 GCA_017506865.1 Tribonema minus
GGACAGTTCACTTTTTATGCAACATTCGTGGTGAAGATGGCAACACTGGCGCCAAGTCCTGCATTACGAATGGAACAAAATTTTATGGCCTGTCACATGCGTCAATTAGTGTCATAATTGACAAAGCTTGCATGGCCACACCATATACGGCGTAAGAGCTTACACCTTGCGTTTGGGCTTAAGAGCTTACATTGGGCGAAGAGCTTACATACAGCTTACATTTGGCGGTTACACCAGTCCTGGAGCACCCCCAGCAGGGGGTGTTGAGGTTGAAGTTGAAGTTAAAGAGCTCTAGATGAAAATTTCAGCTACATCAAACGCTTGTTTTCCGAACGTCAACAGACGCCACATGCACAACGAGCATTGCTGAACGTCGCTGGGCAACAGAGATAGCAGACAGGCGCTTTTAGCATGCTCCTGAGGAGTTTTGAAGGACACCTCATGTGTAACTTTATATGGCGATCTCACATAAGGCGGAATCTACGTAGATTCCGTCCACGTAGAAATGTACGTGTAAGCTCGCCCGCATCCCTCGTCATAATTAGGATTACCCCGGAGCGTATAACTTTTTCAATTATATGCTTGTATAATTATATGCGTATAATAGTATGCGTATGATGGCTTATAAAGCATACAACAGCATAATGCAGGCCACATCTGCCCAGGGTGATCATACATTGATGGTATGTGAATGTTGTATACGCCACAGCGCAGCTACTGCATGTCCACAATGCGCTTGTCTGTTGCGCAGTGGGCGTCGTACGATCCAGCCTGCACACCACAGGCATTATCCGCAGCAAGCTACCACCAGCCCCATGGTGATACCACACCACTACGATCCCCAGTCAGGATCGAGCTCGTTGGCCTGTGCCTCTTGTTGACAATGTCGGTGACCTCCATCGCCCACTCCGCATGGCTGTCCTTGAGCCCAGTGGCATCCTTGGTGTCTCCAGCCGCATTGCGTACGCCGTGGAAGATGCCACCTCCGTTTGGCAGCAATGCCATGACGTTGAAGAGCGTGACGCCACCTGCTGCTGCGCGTTGCCTCCATCCGTCGGTCGTAAGCTGAATCCAAATTGCCGAAGCCAGCTCCTCAAGGTGGCCACTCTTGACGCTGTCGTAGCCGAGCGTGAGCAGCGGCCCAGACACCTGGCGCAGGCTGGGTGGCTTCGCTCCCACAACAGCCAGCGCCTTCTTGAGAACAGGGTGCCGAGCCAAGTGCAGAGGGACCCCTGCCTTGTAGAGGAAGAGTGCGAACTCTCGAAGTTGAGCTGCTGTGGGGCAGTCATAACACGAGCAACCATGCCCTGCGGAGCTACTCCAGTGCGCACGGCCCGCTGCACGGCCTTCGCTGCTGCTTTGGCTGATGCTGCTGCTGCTGGTGTTGAATCCCCGAAATCTTGGGCGAGTTGGGAATCCCTGCTGCTGCTGCTGCTGCTGCTGCTATCTCCTTCAGTGCAGCACAGCCGGTGTCCGACAGGTGCGACTTAGCTCGCTGACTCGGGTTGGAAGCGGACAAGAGCTTCTTCCACAAGGTGCACTCAATGAAGCACTCGTCAGCCCCTCGTATCTCACGCAGCACGGGCTGAAATGAAGCCCACCAGGCTGCTGCTCCCCGCCTGTCGCGTATGTGCTTCAGCTGCTGATACCATTGCGCTGGCGTGTAGCTCTGACTGCTGTACATGTATGCTTTGCCAGTAGCTGAGCCACTGCCGTCGTCCTCGTCTGCCATCGTAGTGTGTGTAAGAGGACTCCCACTCAAACCCCAATCCATTCAAACCAAAGTGCGCAAAGGCAAAAACCTCGCGAAAAGGCGAAAACCTCAACAGGAGGCTGCTGCGGTCGTGCATGGCCATGGCTAAAGCAACAGGGAGCTTCGCAGCGCAATAGAAGCCCGCACTTGCCATTATACGCTCGCTGTAGAAATCCTGCCAGTTATACGCGGTAGAAGCGTAATTATACGCATACGTAAGAGTGCGATTATACGGAGTGGGGTAACCCTAGTCATGAAACTCGGCCCACACCTTCAAATGTTATCACTCTCCCAACTTGAGGGTTAGGGTTTGGGCTCAGAGAAAGAACCGGCAAAACTGCAAGTTTGAACTTGCGCAACGTTGAATGCTGACGACATGCTAATGCTGAATGCTGCCACATACGCGCTATGGGCCAACAGAGCGATGAAAGGCTTTAGCAGTGCAACTAGCACTTGTGAAGCGCACTGGCTAGAGGCTGCCCTGTGGTGCGTTGCCAGCAGTGGCAAAGGAGCACGATGTGTTTCCCAGGATCTGTGCCAGAATACAGAGGATGCGCGCGCTTTCTGCCAAGCTGGCGGTGCTGGTGAACTGTGCTACACGTTCATATGTAGCAGCAAGGCTGACAAGCCTCCAATCATCGCCAACACCACGCTGGAGGCGGTGTCGGGTGTGTCTTGTAACAAGCGCTAAATCTGTCGTGTTTTTGGTTCATGCGGTCTACGTCGACTACAGCAGCTTGTATGGCTGAGCCAAGCCCAATGCTCCCAGCCATTTGGTCAGACACACAAAGGCCATGCTATCTGACCAGCACATTCTCCACAGGGTGTTGTGTGCACCCCAGCAGGGTGAGAGCTGTAGCTGACGACCACAGCCGCAGCGTGCACTTCAATATGATCTGGCGTTTTGTTGTGAACATGGCCATTATGGCTACAGTCCGTATTGTAAGGTTGCAACGGGTGGCAATGAGCGACGCCGCATCAAATGCGACACGCAAAACCACAATATTTTCGTGATTTGGTGTGCATTGCATGCTCCAGGCTGCGCACGCACACAGGTCTAAAACGACTGCAACTGACAGACCAGAGAGCGTGCCCAATATGGTGTGTTTGGTTGTCCAGAACCACCTTTGCGAGCACAAAGGGGATAACAAACACTAAATGCACCACAATGGGGTGCACGACCAGCAATGAGAGGGCATACTGCCGTGAAACGCGGCTAATGTGCATTTGTGCGCGCAATGGGGGCATATGTGAGGTTCAATCGCGTGCGCTCATACCTTACCAAGATCGAGTCATTGTAAATCTTCCGACATCTTCTCAACCCTAATTCAGCAGTGCTGATCACTTTCCATGAGTGCATTGTGATTATTTGCTGCCATCTTTGCCCTCAAAATTGCATTTCAATTTAACGGTGACCTCTCTGATAAACTGTGACAGAGGAAGTACATCTGCTGATGTGTCAAGTCAATCTGCTGTGCTTCTTGACTGCAGTGATGCTTCAATGAAGCCAACTGGCACGCAAGCCATGAGTCACACCTGCTCCTGACAGTATACTATAGCCTGAGAGTTGAAGTGGCCATGACTCTGACCTATTTCAGTAGGTCCAATTGAGAGGCAGCTTTTTACCGGTGGGGGGGGGGTGATCAGGCGACAGTCAGGCGACATAAACTTGAAGTTGAGGTCATGCGACAGGTCATGCGACAGTAAAAGCGGCGAAGTTGCCATGCAAATGGCCTCTGACGATTACGATCTTGATCAGATGCGCAGCTGCCGCTGGGTGCTCAACAGACTGGCCCAACTTGTTCATCAAGTATGACTTGCGCCACTGGTGAGTGCAATCGTCATTTGTCTTACTGTGGCAGCAGTCATGGCAGCATTGAGCGGGACACGAGAAATGCAACTGCTGGCAGCGCAGCGAAGCGCTGCTATTGTGTGGTTATATCAGTATCTGCGGCAGCCGGGGGCTCAGCCCTATCGTCACTTGGATGTGCTTGTGCATCACTGTTGCATGGCATTGCGTATGTGCTGTACATGAGCTGCATTTGATGAAGTGGACTACAAAGCATGGGCACGTAAATGCATGTGCTTAACCGTACCATTGCTGACTGTATGCACTCTGCATCTCAGGATGGCAAACTTCTTCCTCATGGCACATTCAAAAGAGTTGGTACTGTTCAAGTACTTTTGTACACCGATCAGCGACGCCATATTTCAGATGCTGCCTGGCGAGCGCGAGCGCGTGACAGCCCATCTGCGAGCGCTGGGCATGACAGACGAGCGAATCAGGCATGTGCCACGCAGATACTGGAGGCGCTATTGCAGGTGAGCAGTTTCTGCAGACTACTTTCTGGTTGATGGTAGCAGCAGCTTATATTGATGCAGGCGCCCTGCAGTCTCTTTGCACGATGCCAGCTAATACATACGGGTACATTGCCTCAACAGCGCTGGATGGTTGTCGCTACCTTTGTGTGCTACATTAATGATGTACTTGTAGATGCTCTTGCTGATAGCGACATTGCTCTGCTTGCATCACAGGTACACCATTCCAGCGCCAGAGGTGCTGTGCCGCAGGTTGCAGTCCGTCTACGCATTCTTTCGAGAGCTCGCTGACCCTGGTGCACCGTACCCGCGTCCCTTCTTCAACGCTAAGCATGCCAGCATCTTCAAGAACTCCATGTGGTACATCAAGCGGGGGTACCTGTCTGACCCTCCCGCCATGGACATGTATGTGGAGGCGAAGACGTTGGCCACTGGCCTTGTTGTCTACCGGTGCCTGCGGTCGACCTCGCCGCTGGAAGGCTACCACCTCCACCTGCGCCAGGTATATAAAGCTTAACATGCACTGTGCCATGTGTACAACCTACTTAACCCTTGCAGGATAGGTCACTCAGTCACGCACGAATCCACATAAGGTAGCTGTGCCAAATGTCACGCACAAGCAGTACACGTGGTGATGCAAATAAGTTGTGGTATACTGCATGTATTGCTGCCCTAGCGATTGGTTTGCCGCTCATTTGCATCTTCAAACTGTCACCTTCAACTTCAACTGCAACTCTTTTTCATTGGCGCCTCCTCATGCTGTTGCTTGCTTCAATGGTCATGTTCTGCAGACTCTTGCAGCCGGTGCAGTTACCTCAAGCCCACGATGGCAGGAGTGCGTTACAAACACCTTCGACTTCAGATGGTGCGTGGCAGCTTTGTTGCGGGCGCGGCTGCTGCCAGCATGGATCAGGCCCTTCAATCTGGAGGTGTATGACATCATATATGACCTTGGCGAGAAGGTGCATGGCAATGGCGAACAAGTATTGCCTGGGCATCCACACACAGTGCAGCAGCAGCCTCTAGCGCTGCGCCACGGTTTTCATTTTGCACTGGAGCATCAGAAGAAGCAGCTGAGGCAGCAGCAGCTGCAGCAGCACACTGCTGCTGCTTCACAAAGAGGATTGGGGGCAGCTGGGGGCAACGCTGGCATAGCAACTGCAGAGGAGTCTCAGACGATCAGAGCACGTAAGTCTTCTGCCAGTGTGCAATGGGTAACTCAGCGCCTGGCTATGCCGCACCTGCGTGCGCAACGATCATTTGGAGCTGTGCAGAAGGTCCTCAGTAGCAGCATCAGTGCGGACTCATTCTTTCATGATCCTGCAGCATTACAGTATTATGCTGTATGTGCTGGCGTGCTAATGCCAGCTGCTTCTGCTATACACTTTGCTCGTGATGTTGCTCGTGATGCAGCAGCGTGGCAGGTGCTGCACACACGGTATCAGCAGCTGCAGCGCCGACTGCGCGATGCTTCCATTGAGCAGATCCCGCCTATGGTAGGTCGCAATGCAGTCATCGCTGTAGCAATGCGTGTCAGCGAACCACAGCCCATGCCAGTATCTGCTGCGTTTGTGAGTGGTCATGGCTTGGCGCCGGTGCATCTGCAGCCAGAGGTACGCAGTACACCTGCGGCCGATGGCGGTGTGCAGGTGCAGCGCAAGCGAAAGGCAGAGGCTCAGCAACGTTATGCAGCGAGCCAACGTCAGAGGTTTGATGCACTCTCTGAAGCCGAACAAGCCGCCATTCGAGCGCATAGAAGCGCTGCCAAGGCCAAGCAGCGGGCGAATAACAAGCTCCAAGCATCAGCAGGCGCTCTGCCTTAGGTGACATGCATAGCTACATGTGCGTGAGCCCGGGCTCCTTGCTCGTGACCACATAAACACACACGCTGTGTTTCCCACAATAACAGCTTTGCTTTCAGAAACGTCAGGCTGCTGTCAAATCGGTGTTTTCGCTTGGTATGTTGCCTTCATGCTCTGTGCTTGCTCTGTGCGATTGTATTTGCACTCTGTGCTGCTGCTCTTTGCACCATCTGTGCGCCTGCATGTTTGCAATGCTGCAAGAATACGTGATACCTTGTGCTGGCCAACTTAGGCTTTGTCCACCCTAGCAGTCAGCGCCAAGGATCTCCTCCTTTTCTTCCTCTTCCCCCCCCCCCTTTTTTCCCCCTCCCCCCCCCCTGCTAAAAAATTGCCCAATTGGGGTGATTTAACATTCTGACTGAAACTGAAACAGCAATTTAATAGCGGTCTTCAACTGTTCGGAACTTTTTATGTTTGATACTTCAAGAGGTATAGTCCCAAATTGGAGGAGCAGACTGATTGAAAAAGGTGGCACAGCCCAGTGCACCACATTCTACCTCAGCGCCAAGGCTGACTGACACCAACCCCACCTTCCAGCACCACCTCAACTCAAGGCTAGCACGACTGCCTCTGCAGCAGGACAGGTGTCATCCTCAACACTTGAGACCAACGCAAACAGCGGGCAGCACCGTCTCAGCACTGATGTGACAATCGTATCCTGCAGGGGTTGCTCGACCGCTTTCGCATTGACATCACCACCTGGAGGATCGTACCTGCGGCGCAAAGGCCTGGGCACTGAGATGAGACTGCTGCACGAAGGGTTGCACTGTTTCCATGCAAGTGCTGTCTCAAACGCAGTTTCATGATGACCTGAGGTTAGGAAGACACATCCAAACACACGGGTATCATCACCCTTCTCAGGAGAGGTGCACCATCATGCGCATGCATAAGCACAGTATTATATTACTCAGAGCATGCCGAGCAAACAAGACAAGATCATCCATTTTACATATAAAGCAGTATAGTGCAATGGCACAGAGTCACATTATGGTATTGACCAGCCACAGCTCTGCACCTGCATCGCATCAGCGGTCAGGACGGCGGCCCTTGCGAGGTGCAGAGAAAACTAGATTGCTGCATCAGCGCTCAGGCGGCGGCCCAAGTGGTGAGTATGACATGGCCACAAAAAAAATTCGGACATAGGGCCTCCCTAGGGCCCCTCAGAACCATAACTCCATGAGAGCTACCGGCTCTTGTGAAAGGGCCATGCGCGCAGCCGCAAACACCCAGCCATTTGTGAATCCTTGAGAAGAGCTGATATTTGCAAGAAGGCGTGGCAGTGACAATCTTTCGAACTTGCATCCTATCAGCATGGGTGCACTCTACACGAGAGTGACAGTTGCAGTGTTCGATCTACAACACTAGGCCGGAGCAGCGATTCTACAGGTTGCAAGGAGCAGCGAGCTTCAGCGGACGGTGCCGCAGAACAGTACAAGCCACCTGAAAAGGTACATGGGACTGCATGCCAAAGCGCATGACTGCGCAAAGGGGCGCCATCAAAATCACAAGTTACTCTCAAAGCTCCTGAAGCAAAACAGCTGCTTTCTCCAGCCTTTGCTACTGGTGCGGTGCGAGGCTGCTCCGCCAACCATGCACAAGCAACAAAGCATGGTCCTACAAATGACCAAGCTCTCAATCACATGCTTGACGACCCAGCATCATGTGTTGAAAAGGGTATGCTGAACGCCGGCAGCGCAGCTCTTCAGCCAAGTGCAGAGCCCGCCATGTCAAAGCATGGGCGACATGACCTTTCAGGTGCAGTGGCCCCAAACAGGCTGGCAGCCTGCACCGCAGTAGTCTGTGGAGTCTCCGCAGTAACCCCACTGCGTTGGCACATACAACCAGAACACAAGTACCAGACAGGGGTGCAATATGGTGATTATACTGTACACGACATGAGTGCCGTCGAGCATGTTCTTGCACTTGCAGGTGCTGCCTGCCTGCAAATGGAGTACTGGCGTACGTTGACTGTTGTGCACCTTCAAACATAACTCTGGTCTGCTTGCTGACTGGCCTGCTGCCTCATGGTATACATCAACACAAATGAACAGGCAACTCATTGCCATGCATGTTGAGAATGGTGTACGATTGTGCAGCTGCTCAACGGGACGTCTGCAGCGCGGTGAGTGAACTACGCAAGGGAGTGAATTGCGTTCATAGCACAGTCTCTTCGGCACGGTCGAAATGCCACCGTACCGCAGTCTAAATTATGTGAGCAGCTTTCTTGCGAGCGCACAAGCTGCTGGCCCCATTGGAGTCTAACACATGTAGCTTCATGGGTACAAGTGCACAAACGTTACATAGGAGAAAAGGGTTGGTAAAGAGATGATTTTTCAGACGATACGGACATCATAGGCCACACCATTAATGAAGAAGGACTGCACAGCTACATGGACACTCGATCCTTGGCTACTGTGCTCTTTTGACCTTGCAGACTGCATAATATCATGGTCACTCACTCAATTGAAGAATTGGTGTCCAGCTGATAAAGATTGACTGCGACCTAGACAAACTATTTTGGTGGTGGTGCTGCTGCTGCAGATAGCGGTGCACCAAGACTGTTACAGTACTGTGGCGTGCAGAATTTCAAAGGTGGCTCACGCACCAGCTTCAGCGTTAGCGTGATACATGCCGTCGCATGGGCCCTCAACAACCCACCACATGGCTAATTCACGTCACAGACATACAAGCAAACATTGGCACTGTTCGTGTAGGTTTATGCAAGCTCAGCATAGGGGTAGGGCGACACAACATAATGGGGCCGGTAAGAACAAATGACAAGATGAAGCAGGCACGCACTTCAACTAGCGACAGTAATGTGATGACCAAAGATCAAGTCTGGCACACACGTACCTGCGAGCAACACAGGTTGTTGGGGCACCTCAGGCCGTTTGCACCGCAGCCACCGCCAGGAGTTGATGTTCCGCCTGAAGCACAAATAATGCATGATGCAGCACGCTGGGTCATTACTGCTGTTGGCTGCAGCACGCGGTCTGTACCGATAGCGTGTCACTTGAAAGCTACCCGCTAGGGGTCACTGTTGACTGTAGCATGCCGTCTATACCGACAGTCTGTCACTTAAAAGCTACCCGCTAAGGGTCACTGCTTTGCTGGGAGTACTGGCATTCAAAGGCAGAAAGCTTTCATCGATGATCTCACATCCTGAAATAGTGCAGTTCAAGCAATGGAAACAGGGGGGCAAGTGTTTTTCATGCAATCCAACACATACATGCACTCCAATTTGATGTCATCACTAGAGCATTCAACACTTTCAAGAGAGAGGTGCACTGTTGAGTGCTGGCTAGCTGCGGGGTAACCTGCCCGCATTGCAGCAGGAATGGCTGAAATCATCCAGATGATTGGTACTTCTATCAGATGCGCAAGATGTGAACCCTTAGTGCACCAGCACATGGACGCAGCTGCATCAATGAGAAAGCGTGTGAAGTCCTGCAAGCATACCCGCATGCGGACCGCCAAAACAACAAACATGCTGGCACTAACCGCTGGACGGAGTTGGCGTGGGCGTTTGTGGCGTGCTACCACTGCACGATCCGCACATCTGGGGGCACTTCTCAGGCACTCCAAAGTAGATGCAGGACGAAGCGCCCCAGGCTGCACACTCCTCCGGGCTTAGGTCGACGCAGTTCCTATTTGTAGGCCTTGAGGTAGTCAAAGCTGGTGTTGGCTTGGCAGTTGGCTTGGCAGTGGTGGGTTTCGAGGTCGGCTTCACAGTGGTAGGCTTCGGTGTGATTGAAGCTGCGGTAGTAGGTTTGGCCGTGGGCTTGGCAGTTGGCTTGGCAGTGGTGGGTTTGGAGGTCGGCTTCACAGTGGTAGGCTTTGGTGTGATTGAAGCTGCGGTAGTAGGTTCGGCCGTGGGCTTGGTGGTCGGCTTTGCAGTGACTGAGGCTGTGGGGGGCCTACTTGGGCCCAAAGTGGATGGTATCACCTGTGCAGCATTTTTGGTCACAGGCGGGCAAGCAGATGCCATGGCACAAGATTGAGGACACATGATGAGCTCTACTACCGGTTTGGTGGCAGGGACTGTGCACGTCCAGCTGGAGCAGAAGCAGGGCTTGGCAAGAAACAGCCAGCTAAATACGCAAGCTCGAGATCTTGCGTTTGGATGCATAAGTTTGACATCAGCTTTTCTTGTCTGGAAACCGCAAGTCAACCTACCCGCATCCTCGCAATTCAATAGAAAGCGACTCGGCATGGAAGCCAGAGGAGCCGAAGCTCATGCTACTGTTTTGGTAGCAGTAGGGCTAGATATCACGGAATGATGTCACTAGTACTGCACAAGGCCCTGCCATTACCAGCAGTGTCGTAGACTCTCGGATACGCGAAGTCGCATGTATCGTTTTGTCACGTATCTAAGCCGGCCGGACACCTAATCACGCGAGGCATTTGTAGTACACAGTGGCCTGCGTACATCTACTCCAAGATGCACCAGCGTGTCTTGCAGTCGGGCAAGCTCAGGTAGGACTTGGATATGGGGTGTTGGCGGTAGTGCCAAGGGGTTGAGCCTGTTCGCGTTTTTGTCTCTATTTGGAGAAGGAGTGTTGCATGGAGTGCACATTCGATCCATGAAGCGAGCGCTTTACGCGCAACAAGCGAACTTGACGGAAGTACACATCAAACATGACGTTCAAACGTCTGACTCATTCCTCACTGGGTGAAGCTCTTCAGCAGGATCATCATGGCAATTCAAGCTGTACCGCAATGCACAGAATGCTGGCAAAGGTGAATGCTGGCAAAGGTGAGGTATGCGGTGCCCTGATTTGATGTTAAATAGAGACGTTATTCACTTTAACTGCACACAGCAGCTGCACCAACGCTGTAGTACCATGTCAAACTTGATGCGTACTACTTCGTAAGCATTTGCTTTGTACACTTGCAGTGTGCATTCAATTGAAACACCATGAGTCATTCACAATATTGTGACCTCCTGTGTTAACACTATACCTTATAAATGCCGAAGTAATGGAAGCCAATAAGCTCATCCCCCGGAGATGGCTCGGTCTTGCCACCAGCGTTGTTGTAGATGCCATACTGGAACCGTCCCGTCGCTGTGGAGGACCATGGCACTATCCCCTGCCACTTCGGCTGCCCGTCCTGGTACACGATGATGTTGCCGCCTTGAAAGCTTATGTCAAATCGGATGGGTGTGTTCTTGGGGTAGCCGCTGAACGCGCCGTTCGTGAAGATGACTGGCCAGAGGCCCCCATCGCGGAAGTAGCGGACGCCGACGTTTCCGTTGCGGACCTCAAGCTGCAGCACGGGACCCACGAGATCGATGCTCCAGATCTGGAAAAATTCTGCAAAGAATGGGTTGGTGCTGTCAAAGAGGGCTGCAAATGACAGTATGTATGGGGTGGTGCCGGAGATGTGTGCGGCAGCGCTGTCTTCAAGGCGCAGCTCGGAGCGCGGGTGGTTGACGCCGATGTTGGGGTCGCCTTTGAAAACTTGTATCGCTATACCACCAAAGGGACTGGCGTGGAACCGGTTGGTGATTGTTGCAGGGAGGCCAGAGCACTGGGCCTCACAATCATATGACCCATATGTATAGATCTTGTGTTTGGGGAAGGGATAGGAAATGGCGGTGGTGGTCCAGTTATCCATGTACTGCTGCTGGAGCGAGACCGTGTAGGTGGTCTGCAGAGTATTCTGAATCGTTGAATCTGAGATTGCGTGGCACAGGCTTACGCAAAACCACAGCAAACCCAAAGCGA
This sequence comes from Tribonema minus, assembly GCA_017506865.1. NCBI lineage: Eukaryota > Xanthophyceae > Tribonematales > Tribonemataceae > Tribonema > Tribonema minus. The sequence goes on from JAFCMP010000201.1 coordinate 11,664, forward strand.
GCGGGGCAGGAACGAACGCAGCGCAGCGCCGCGGCACACAGACTTTGCCGAACGGTGCCAACTGGAATGAAGCTGGGCTCATGGCTGAGACAGCCGCACTGTGGTAGCAGTAGCAGCAGAGCAGCAGCAGCAGCAACAGCACTAGCATCAGAGGAGCGCACCTAAAAAATGCGATGGCAACGACCATGTCAGGCGTGACAAGGACACTCGCCACAGAACTGTTCAACTCCAATTCGGGCAGCGCCGGCATTGCATGGTTGCGTTGACGCTAGGACAGCGTACAATGCTACACATAGCTGCTGCTTCGTCGACCACCGCTAGCCTGTGCTGTGGGGTTACATGGTGTCGGGGACGGCGCTGTTTGCAGAGCTGATTGAAACACACACTTACCTCAGGCTCTTGAGTCTGCAGCCGACAAAGTTTTGGACGTAGCAGGTGTCGTGGTGTCGGTTGTACATCGATCAGGATACGTGTCGCTTGCATCGCCCGTCCCTGCACGTTCTAAGCAGCCTCAAGGCGGCGCCTTTTTTAACAAGTTTTTTCCTCGACGTTGTAGCCCCCCCCGCCCTCTTGGCACCGGGTATCAATTCACTCCTTCCCGTTTCAGTCAGATCGGGTCGCGAGCCCCCTCTGCCGGGCTTGTACAACACATTCATCTACAAAAGGCGGAGCGCGCAACTCGCGGGTGGCGTTAAGCTGGGCAGAGACGTTGCAGGTGGGGTCTCACGTCGCCTCCATTCGTCGCATCGCGAAGTGCAAAAACCCCAATGAACGTGCCTCGCTAAGTGAAAAAATTCCAATGAACGGTGCCTCGCTAAGGTTATGTCAATGTGCAGCAGCTTCGATTGCTGGAAGCGCTGCTGTTGATTGGCTTCACGAGTAAAGGCGAGCTCTCAAAGTCGCCTCCATTGTTTTATCGCCAAGAGAAAAGAACCATCCACTTGCCTCGCTAAATTTGTGGCATTGTGCAGCTTTGATTGATGGGAGCGCTGCTGCTGACTGGCTTGACGATGCGATGGTGGTGAAGGCGAGCTGTTAAAGTCGCCTCATTATTTTATCGCCAGATACAAACACAATAAAAGTGCCTCGCGAAGTTTATCTGAGTCAATGTGTAGATTTGATTGATGGGAAGCGCTGGTGATTGGCTTGACGATGCGATGGTGGTGAAGGCGAACTGTTAAAGTCGCCTGCAGTTGTTTTATCGCTCACTAGATAGCGACGATCAGTCCTCTTGATTGATGGGAAGCGCTACGTGCCTGGAGAACTTCGTTGGGTCCTCTTGATTGATGGAAGCGCTACAGGCGGCGGTCTTGTCGACGCGATGGCGTTGCAGAAGGCCTCAAGTCCCTTCAAACTATGGTGTCATCTTCATGCACGTTGATGGACGTTGAAAATGGCACCTCAAAGCGCTGCTGCGGTGACATGCAGATGGGCTTCTCTTCAAGTTGCCTCCTGTCCTCCATTGAACATGCTGATAAAAGCAGTAATGCACCCTAGCAGGTAACAAACCTCCTTTGTTTCATTGGCAAAGAGGACGATATATGCACCCTAGTGGTAATGGCGTCATAGAGCACTGCTGTTGTGACATATGCGCAAGCTTCTCTCTGCTGTAACCTGCAGCCCAGCTGCTCTCACCCTCTCTAATCGTCAGCCCTGCCACTCACAGCAGGCGTGCACCATAGTCTAGCATGATGTGACGGTGCGAATAGCGCCATAGAGGGCAGCTGGCGTAACATGCACATGGTCATGCCCTCTGCTGCTTTGACGGTGAAATCTTAACAAAAACAAAACCCTGAAGCCAGTCCACGGCTGCCCATATCCAGACCGGCAATGAGGTGGAAATTGAATGTGATGACAGATGACTGCGACCCAGATGCGGCGGTACATGGGGGTATGACAATGCACTGCTCGAACAATATGTATGGTTAAAGTTTCACATGGTAAACAGAGACAACGAATATTACACCAAAGGTCAAGAGTATCATCAAATGCATAATATACTGCGCTGCACATGACAAGTTGAGCACAAGCAGGCGGTATGTATGCGGTAGTCAGCAAGCCAGCTATGCATCAAGCTCTGGTGCCATATGCAATGGTCAAGATCAAACTGCCTGTTGTGCAGCAACACTAACAAGTGTAGATAGTTGAACTAAGTCTCCGAACACAAAGCCAGCGTCCTGCAGCATGGCAATACACTCCTTTGACATGAACCTGTTCTGATATGCAGTTTGCTGAGTCTTAACCATGTCGCTACTCTTGATGACAACTTGCAGCCGCTGCCATGCTCAGCCACCATGCTGCAAATGAGTCATGCCAAGGAATTGTAGGTCGTACAGTCGAGTCAAAAATCATTGCACCCTGTAGTTGTTGCAAACGCTCAGGTGCCAGTGTTCCAGCCTGATATGTGACACGTTGGCTGCGATGTCATGTGCCCACATTATAGGGCTTGCCGTTCAGGACATATACTGTGTCAAACCTGACTTCCTTCTGCAAGTGCCAGCTTACAAGTCTCAAACTTGTGCTGCCAGCTCAAATCCCAACATCTCCCACATTCTTTGACATCAATTTTTTTCTGAATTATTATGGTTTCCACCACCTTACCCACCTCTCTTGCCTTTAAATCTCTGTCTGCGTCCTCAAATTATGCTGCCATGCATGTCACGGACATCTCCCAGCCAGGTCGTTCCTCAAATGCTGCCTGCAAACCTTTTCAGATTTTCCGTAGATGACCCAATACTGTAGCACATTTCTTCCCCTCACGTAGACGTACGCTGCGGCACACTCTCTGGACATAACGACAACTGTCGCCTCCTGTCCCCCCTATATGCTTACAATCCACAGCAGGGATGTCATACCCTCGTCAAGGACGTGTACGCTGCTGATGATGCGAACATCCTTCTTTGTGCCCTCACTCGTCCATTTGGATATGCGTTCTCTCTCTGCACTTGGTGTTCTCCTGTCACCACTTGCGCCTCTGCCCCCATACCGTTCCTTTTGAACTCGGTGACGGCCAGTTGCGCCAGCTGCTGAGCTTACCGAATGTGGCGGCGAGGGCCGATGCTCAAACGCATAGTTGTGGTAGCGGTGAATTCTGCACCTATCTCAAGACAGTTGTCCTCCCAGGCAACGTTGCATGGCAACACGTAACGCTGAGGCACCATGATGCCTGCTCTCTCACCACCTGCAATAGTCATCGTGTAGCGCCACGCAGTGGCATCACCATCACTTATTACTAACAGTGATATGCCACACCAGGTACCGCGGTGCTTGCACAGGAAGTCACATAGCGCGCAGCAGCACAGCGCAATGCGCCTGCATGCCACCTCTGGGTATTGCGGACTGCAATGCCATGTTCACTAGGCAGTGGTGCCTTGATGACATTGTTTACATTGGCTGTCAATGAGATGCACTTGCGACGAAGCGGAAGTGCTTGCACTGAAATCACTCAGCCCGCAGCAGCCCAGCTCGGTACCCGGAGATGCCTCTGCTGAACATCACAGACAAGTGCTATACCGAGTTGGCGATGTCCACAGTGGCTTGTGTGTTTCCAATTGTTATTTTCGCATCCAGGTGGCGCAGAGAAGCATTAGAAAGTACGGGAAGCCGCTCAGGCAGCGTTTGCCATGAGTCGGACGGTAATGATGCTCTTCCTCGGTGCCTTGACTGCGCTGGTCATGAAAGTGACCGCGGCCCCGGTAGCCCCGGTTTGCAAGGCACCCCCTGATATCATCGATGACCATGCGTCTGCGATGAGGCTTACAGAGGCAACGGTTTGCCCCGGTCAGAACATCACTGTGAAGTGGCGAGGATTTGTGGGGCTCACCGAACCGATCATCGTCGGCAATGGGACGTCTCTAGTGATTGACGGTGTCGGCACGGAATCAGACCCTGCTGCAATTTCGGGGCAAAACAAAACACAGGTGTTGCACGTGCAGAAGGGTGCTTCCGTCACACTGCGACACCTCGAACTGAGGGTCGGACGTGCGATGGTGGATGGCATTTCAGGTGAAGGTGGAGCTGTAAGAGTTTTCAGAGATGGGCAGCTGCTCGTGGAGGCTTGCCAGTTCAGGCTCAATCGAGGTAAGCACTTATTCCACAAGTCGGATTGTCGTCAAGCTGTGGGCGCTTGCTCGCTCGTACATGCTTCAACTGACGTATGACGCCTCTTTGGCGGTTTTGTTTTGTCGTCCTTTCCACTCTTGGTGTGCGCAGTAATACATCTTGCACCCGTGCTTGACCAGCAGATTTGCAACAAGCACGGTAAACTTGCATCTGATGTTGATGAGCGCAAGCCGAACTGTGGTCAAGTGCGACCCCACGCTGTGCAGACTGCAGCCACAGTCTCGAAGGATGCATGTCAAGTTGAACAAGCAAAAGCCCGCTTGAGCGCGCAAGGCATACGCTGCCTAGCTGTTCTGTGCCGGATGGCTCTTTGAAGCGATGATGGTATTGCCAGCGGCGAAGCCGATGAGGATGCGCTGTTCTGCACCCAGGCACAAACCTTGCGCGTAGGAGCATTAAAGGTTGGTTTACACAGAGACTTGATATGTACAGCAAAACGGAGGGACAGGACGTCGCAAGCTTCCATGTGCAACATCTGCATCACTCTCTGCACTGTGCACTTTCTCTGCAGGTGGCGGCCTTGGCGGTGGAGCTATCTACAACGAAGGCCATGTCACGTGCCTCTCCTCCATTTTTGCTCAAAACACAGCAGGTGAGCAATTGCTTTGACATGTCCATGACCGAAGCAAGCTGTAGTCAGTCACAGTGCTTGCTCTCATTCTGCCTGCAGCAGACATTTGAATTGAAGCACCCAGCATGATTCCCACATTGCGCCACTACCACCCGCTCAAGCAGCGGTGTCGTCCTGACCCTTGCATACTGTGATGTGAGGTGATCTGAACCTGGTGGTTGCATAATGTGACAGCTGTAATGGGCGCACCTGGATTATTACACACATGGCAATGTCTGGGTTCCCCCCAGTGGTCCATTATGGCATCTAAGATTTTTGTTAACTGTTCGTTTCGGCTCTGTTGCAGGATTTGGTGGAGCCATCACCAATTTTGGCAACTTCACCGTTGACGGGTCAACCTTTACATGGAACAAAGCTGAAAGTGAGTCCGTTATGGTTTGCACGTCCTAGTGTGAGGTGATACTGCGCGCATGCTGCGACGTGAGCGTGCTGTGGCCGGCGCTCAATCTCAGGGTGCTCAGGCGTCGCTGAGTTCTGAGAAATGCTGGCGACACCTGAGCACTCTGAGACCGGTTGCAGTATGGATCCAGCATATACGCCTGCACAATAACACACCAGGCAGTGAGCTAAAATCGTGTTGTGCACAACGCGCTGGGAGGCGATGCAGTGTCTGATGGCGTACGCGTGCCATGACATGAGTGTGCTGTGACCATCGCATCTGAGTGCTTGGCACTGCGTGGCGAAGTGTGTACATTCTGGAATCGCCCGTAGCATTGCCCAAGCAGTGTTCTGACTGCTTGATTTTGGCTTGGTTGCAGGAGATGGTGGAGCCATCCACAACAATGACGGTGGCAATTTCAGTTGCATCAACTCGACCTTTGTCTTCAACACAGGAGGTGAGTTTTCACATTGTCCAGGTGATGCCTTTGCAAAAAGCGCATACATGCAGTGACATGAGCATACTCTGACTGGCACCCGGATTTTGAAATGCTGGTAACGTCTGTGCATCTTGGATTTAATCATGTCTAGGCCAAACACTGGTATGACTGCTCGTTTTGGTTCTATCGCAGAGTTTGGTGGAGCCATCTTAAACAACGGCGATTTCACCTGCAGGGGATCCATCTTCACCTCCAACAAAGCAGATAGTAAGTGAAAATTGCGACATCCGGCAAATTTGTGCCCGGTGGCTCGAGTGCCACGACGTGAGCGTGCTGCGTCCGGCGCACCTTTTTGAAACGCTGTCGACATCTGTGCGCTCTGAATTCGATTGTGGCAACGATCAAGCTACATTCTGACTGCTGGTTGTGGTTACGTTGCAGCATCTGGTGGAGCCATGTATAACGATGACTCAGGCAATTTCAACTGCAGCAAGTCAACCTTGACTGACAACACGTCAGGTGGGTCACAGTTGTGCTGCACGCTGCGCTGTAAGGTGATGTCTTGCCCAATGGTGCTCACATACAGTGACGTGAGCGTACTCTGCCCCATGTGGACTTTAAAATTCTGGTGACCCCTGTGCATTGGGGATTAATCATGCTTTCAATAAAGCTGTGTTCTGACTGCTTGTTGCGATTGCATTGCAGACTTTGGTGGAGCCATCTATCATGAGGGCATTTTCACCTGCATCGGATCAAACTTTACCTCCAACAAAGCAGACGGTGAGTGAAAGTCGCAACATGAGGCAAAGTTGTGCCCCATGGCGCACATGCCACGACGTGAGCATGCTGCTTCCGGCGTGCCTGAGTTTTTTTAAATGCTGGCGACACCTACGCACTCTGAACTAGATGGTGGCAACGATCGAGCTCCATTTTGACTGCTCGCTCTGGTTTCCATTGCAGAAAATGGTGGAGCCATTCTTAACAGCAACGAAGGTGATTTCAACTGCAGCAACTCGACCTTGACTGACAACACATCAGGTGGGTCACAATTGTGCTGCATGCTGCGCTGCAAGGCGATGCCTTGCCCAACAGTGCTCCATACAGTGGCATGAGCTTACTCTGCCCCACGTGGAATTTGAAGTTGTATATTATGTCCTGGACCGCATGGGCTGCGCGCACGATAAATCGGGCTTGCAATAACTAAATCTACGGAGGAGCCGGCGGTTCGGCGCTGGCCGGCGAGGGCCGCGGCACTTGCAACAGTGCGATGCGGCGGTAAGCGCTGACGTCGCCATCAGGGGCAATGACTGCGTTCCAGTTGTCGATCACGACACGTGTGAGCGCGCGCTGTAGCGCGAGGGAGGTGCGGCGGCGCCAGAAGGCAACGCGCTGCGCGAGATTGTAGCTGCCCTGCGAGCTCTGCTCGGCGAGTGCGTGTAGCAGCGCTTGGGTGTCGCGTGACATAGCGCCGAAGTGGTCAAAGGCTGCGGAAAATAGGGTGTGTGTAGTGGGGTCCAGGGCCCCTGAGACTACGTATGTGTCTATCTTTTCCTGCGAAGCCGATTCAAGCACGCGCTGCACATCGCGCGCGCCCCCCTGAGCCTGACGGAGGCGGGAGGGGCATGAGCTGTCACGTATGGTGACGTCTATGCAACAAGCTACTTCAAAGCCGCCGCGCAGTTTAGTGCACCGGCCTGCTGCTACCGCGTCGGCGCTCGGCTGCACTTTAGGGACTGGAAGGCAGACCTGGTTGCTGCCAAAGACGATGTCCATGAACTTGTTGAACCCGTGGCGCGCCGCGTAGCGGCGGAAGGGGGCAAGGGTGTCCCGGTCGAGACCGCGGAGGTGGGCCACCTGCTTGAGCAGCTGAAAGAGCGCGTCTGCGAGCAAGTTGTGTCGCGTGACGTTAAGCCCTTGTGTGCAGCGGCGCAGGTGGGCACCCGAGTCCACTGGTCTATGGCACTTGGGGCACCGCGCCGCAGCGGGGGCGGGGCGCTCCACGCCCAGGTGGCGCCGCAGCGTCTCGCGGAATTCCGGCGGGGACATGGTCTCCGCTGGGTCAGTGCTCGGCAATTGCGCCAAGAAACCCATGGCCCCCTTAGAGGCGCCGCTGCGCCACGCCGCGACTGCTTCCAACGCATTTGCTGCTTCAAGCCGACGCAGCTGCGTGGCGGCGAGCGCTGCGTCTAGCACCCGTGATAGCGCCGCTTGACGCCGCGGCAGCACGGCGGCCGGCGGGGCCTGGGCAGAGCCTGGCTCGCGCGCCACCGCTGGCGCAGCAGCGCGGCGCGCGCCGGCGCGAGTCCGCATGCCCGGCCCCGCAGCTCCGCCTGCCCGTTGCAGCAGATCGCGCAGCGCCCGCCATGCGCCGTCGTCCTGGCGCCAGTCCTGGTACCAGACCGTGGGCAGGAGCAGTGCGAGGGCCGCTGCAGCCTCATCGCTGCCGCTGCGCAGCTGCTGCAGGCAGGTAGCTATCTGGGTGAAGGTGAAGCCATAGCGGGCATGCTCTAGGACGCGGCTGCGTGCCGCGACTGGAAATGCCGCCAGTGCCGGCCCCATGCACTCGAGGGAACGTGCAGCAAATGCGGCACATGCACGGGGCGCCGCGCCCAGCACGCCAAAGCCACCACTCCCCAGCCGCAGATGCACGCGTACCTGCTGATGTGCTGGTAGCGTCACTGGGGCCTCGCCACCCCAGTCGGCGCCGCGTACCCATGCCACTGCCGCCGCCCACAGAGAGGGCGGCGCCGCCGCCGCCGAAACCGCCGGCGGGCCGCGGCAATCGTCACCCGCCGCCGGCGCGCGCTGGTGGGCCGGCGGCGTAAGACCCGCCGATGGCTCCTGCGCCAGCGCGGCCACGGCCGCTAGCGTGATGGCGTCGAAGCGCCGTAGCTCCTCGTGCGTGAGGGATGGCGCTGTATTGCGCGAGACATGCCCTGCGCGGGCGGGGACGGCAAGACGCAGAATGGAGAAGGCAGCCTGCACATCCTCCATCTGCACAAGCTCCGCAACCAGGCGGTCGGTGCCGGGGGCACGAAGGGTCGCCGCCACTTGCGCGCGCACGAAGCCCTCGGTGCCGACCGGCACCCCCATCAGCGTGATGCCGTCGTCACATACTGGTACGGGGACATTGGCGGCGGCAAAGACGGCGGCGGCGCGCTCGCGGGCGCCGCCTGAGGCCGGCACCACCGCCGCGCATTTCGTGACGTTGACCTGAATGTTGAGCTCGCTCAGCGCCTGTTGTATGAAGCAGAACGCGCGGCCAACGTGGTCGAGCACCGGCGCGTCACAGCTGGGCGTCATGATGGTGAGGTCATCGAGGTAGCCCGGAAGCGCCAGTTGCGGGAACTTGGCGCGGGCAGCCACCATGGTGCCGCGCAGTGCCAGCGCGAACAGCAGCGGCCCCAATGGGTCGCCCTGCTGCACGCCCTGTTGGGAGAGGATGATGGCGGCGTCGGCGTGCCCATCTAGGCCAAATTGTAGCCAAGGGGCCCGGCCGGGGCCGTAGATGTGCTCGACGTAGCCGTACAGGCCAGGCAGATGCTCGGCCACCGCGGTGAGGACTGCCGAGCGCGACAGCGCGTTGAAGGCATTACTGCCGTCAATGGCAAGGAGCACGCCGCCGCACTCATGCGTGAGCTGCGCCATGAGCGCCACTCTCTCTGCGCCCCCCCGCGCGCCGACCCCAAACTGGCCAATTGGTTCCAGCAGCGCGGAGACGCGGTCCCGGGTGTCCGTGCAGAAGGTGCGGGCGAACAGGCGGCGGATGGTGTCGCCGCACGCGATGGGGCGCGCCTTCTCGCCCACAGCGCTGAGGCGCGCGGCCGCGTGAAGGCGCCAAAAGGGGGCGGGCAGCGCGGCGGGGGTGGAGTACACCGCGGTACCCAGCCACGCCAGCAGCTCAAGGAGCCAGTCAACCGTGCGCCCCGACGTGTGCGCCGTGTGCCGGACGCACTGCTGGAGGTGGGAGTTGCGCAGCCCAGAGGGACCGGCGGCCGAGCCAGGGTTGGCGGCGAGGATGGCCTCGCGTAGCCCGTCCGCCGTGAATGAAGCGCAGTTGAGTGGTGCCGGCGCCGCCAGCGCCGCCGCCGCCACCAAGCTGCGCGCCCGCGATGCCGCGGCATCCAGCTTCGCAGACGCATCGCCAGCTGGGTGTTTAGCCTGCAGTTTATGCAAGGTAGCAGAGTCGCGGGGGGCAGATGTGTCAGCACCCTCCGCCAGCAGCCGCGCGGCGCGCCCGACGCCGCCCGGCTGCCGCGCCGTCGCCGCCGCGCGTTCCCGCACTGCCGCCGCCGCCTCCGTCATAGACCTAGCGCGGCGCGTGCACGCACGGGCGGCGCCGCGGCGGCAGAAGGCCAGCGCTGTGCGCGTGAGCAGGTCCAGGTCGCCTGCCACGAAGGCCGCAAAACGGTGCGCCCGCGGCAGGGAGCCGTCGGGTACAAGCAGCAGGCACGGCAGCAGATGCAGCAGCTTGCACCATGCACCGGCTGTGGCGGACGCCTGTGCCGCTGCCTCAACCCCGTGTGCCTGCGCTACCGCCGTCTGCGCTTCCCGGAGGCCCGCCAGCGTGGCCGTCAAGGCGGCTGTGAAGTCCGAGCGGTGCTCCAGGCGAATGCGGCGGCCGACCACCAGTTGCTGCTGCAGAACATAGTCAAAGGAGAGGTCGTCAAGCGCTGCGCGCGCGGGCGAGAGCGGCGCCAGCGTCCAGAGCGGAAGCGCGCTGCGCCATGTTGGCCCTGCCGCAGCCACAGCGGCAGCTGCGCGGGCGCCGGGGCCGCGCGCGCCGCCGCTGGCTGTAGAGAGGGGGAGGATGGGGGGCAGAGGCGCGACGCGGGGCCCGTGTGGCCGCTGCGTTGCGGCCGCCCCCCGGGACTTGTACAGGTGGTCGCGCTGGTGCAATTTCGTGCGCACGCACCCTGGCTCGCCGCACGAGGCGCATGCGCAGAGTAGCAGCTCGGGTTCCACGGCGTAGTAGGTGCCCGCGCCGAAGTTCTGGCGACCCCTGTACGTTATCAAATTAGTCATGGTGTTGATAAAGCACTGTTCTGATGCGGTTGCCTTGCAGATCATGGTGGAGCCATCAGTAACGAGGGCAGTTTCGCCTGCAGCGGATCAATCTTCACCTCCAATAAAGCAGGTAGTGAAAGTTGTGACATGAGGCAACTTTGTGCACGCTGGCCCATGCATGCTGAGACATAATCGTGCTGTGTCTAGTGCACCTGAATTCTTCGAAATGCTGGCAATGTCTGCGCACTCCAGGGAACATCATGGCATCGACTCAGCTACACTCTGCCTGCTCGTTTTGGTTGCAAAAGTGCTTTCAACTTCAGCAACTCCATTTCGAATGCCATGACCTGAGCGCACCACCGGCACATGTAAACTTCTTTGGTTTTGGTAGCAACAGCTTTGCATCCTAGCATAATGTGGTATCATTTTTTACTGCTCATTTTGGTTCCATCGCAAACTTTGAAGCCATCGGGAAGTTGGGCGCAGTTTTGTCTGAAAGAAATTGACCTCCACCTCAAACAACACTACCAGCGAGTTGTTACTCTGAATTGCACGTCGCCATGCAAGGCGATGGTGTGCCCAATAGCGCAGTCACGGAGTGACGTGGGCATGCTCGGACTCGCGCACTCTTATTGATTGAAACGCTGGCAACATCTGTTCATTTCGGGACCGGTCATGGCTTGGAGAAAGCAGTGTCTGAATGCTGGTTTTCGTTCAGTTGCTGACCACGGTGGAGTCATTTACGTGAAGTACATGTGACCTGCAGCGGATCAATCTTCACCTCCCACACACGTCAGTCCGATGTGTTATTCAAGTGGTGACATGAGGCAATGTTGTGCCGAATGCCGCGCTTGCCATGACATGAGCGTGCTGTGACCGGCACACGAGACTTTTGAAATGCCGGCGACATCTGCGATCTCTGGGCCCATTGTAGCATTAGACCAAGCTACATTCTGACTGCTCATTTTGGTTCCGTTGCAGGCTGGGGTGGAGCCATTGAGAATGCCAACGGCACTTTCAACTGCAGCAACTCCAAATTCGTCTCCAATACTGGAAGTGAGTCATGATGTTGTTCTGTCCAGAAGCACATTGCAACGTAAGGTGATGCCTTGCCCACTGGTGCGTGAATGCAGAGACTTGAGCGTGCTGTGAGTGGCACTCTTGAGTTAGGATGCTGGCAATGTATGTGCGTTTCGGTTTGGGATCAACTGTGGTATTGATCGAGCTTGAATCTGACTGCTCGCGTTGGTCCCGTTGCAGACTTTGGTGGAGCCATGTTCAATGTGGGCGATTTCACCTGCAGGGGATCAATCTTCATGTCCAACGAAGCAGAAGGAGAGTGAAAGTCGCGACATGAGGCAATTGTGCCGTATGCCGTGCATGCCACGACGTGAGCGTGCTGCGTCCGACGCACTTGATTTCTTTGAAACCCTGGCGACATCTTTGCGCTCTTCATTTTTTCTGGCATCGATTGAGCTACATTCTGATCGTCGTTCTGGTTCGGCTGCAGCATCTGGTGGAGCAGTTTGTAATGACGTTGAAAGCGGTTTCAATTGCAGCGACTCGACCTTTGCTAACAACACGTCATGTGCTGCACGTCATTACGACGAAATGTGGTGCCATATCCAATAGCGCGAACATGCAGTGTCATCAGCGTACTCTGACTGGTGTATATGATTTATCTGAATTGCTGGCAGCGTCTGTGCAGTTCGGGACCAATCATGCCTTTGATGAAGCAGTGTTCCGACTAATTGTTTTGGTTTCATTGCAGACAGTGGTGGAGCCATTGTTAACCTGCGCGTTTTCACCTGCAGCGGATCAAAATTCACTTCCAACGAAGCCGGAGGTGAGTGAAAGTTGCAACATGAGGCCAATTTGTGCCCTACAGCGCGCGTGCCATGATGCGAGCTTGCTGCATCCAGCGCACCTGAGTTCTTTGGTAATGCTGGCGCCTGTGCACTCTGGATTCAATTGTGGCAACGATCGAGCTACATTCTGACTGCTCATTTTACTTCCGTTGCAGAGCGTGCTGGCGCCGTTTTTAACGATGGCAAAGGCATTTTCAACTGCAGCAACTCGATCGTCTTCTTCAACACAGGAGGTGAGTTTTCACATTGTCATGCCAGGAGATGCCTTACCCAAAAGCGTGTACATGCAGTGACCTGAGCATGCTTTGACTGGCGCACCTGAATTTGAAATGCTCGCGACTGGCGACCCCTGAACATTTTAAATTTTAGCATGGCTTAGGCCAAGCAGTGTTCTGACTGCTTGTTTTCCTTCCATCGCAGACTTTGGTGGAGCCACTTTTAACAAGGGTAATTTCACCTGCAGGGGATCAATCTTCACCTCCAACAAAGCAGCAAGTGAGTAAAAATGGCGACATGAGGCGAGTGTGTGCCCAATGGCATGCGTGCCACGACGTGAGCGTGCTACATCCAGCGTATCTGAATTGTTTGAAACGCTGGCAACATCTGTGCACTCTGAATTTGATTGTGGCAACAATCGAGCTATATTCTAACTGCTCGTGCTGGTTCCATTGCAGCATCTGGTGGGGCCATTTATAACGACCCCTCGGGCGTTTACAACTGCCGCAAGTCGACTTTGACTGACAACACGTCAGGTAAGTCACAGGTGTGCCACACGCTGCGCTGTAAGGATGCCTTGCCTGATAGCGCTCACATATAGTGACATGAGCGTACTCTGACTGGCGCACGTGATTTCTCTGTATTGCTGGCGGCTTCTGTGCCTTGCAGGACCAATCATGGCCTTGATGAAGCAGTGTTCCGACTGATTGCTTTGGTTCCGTTGCAGACAATGGTGGAGCCATTTTTAACGAGGGCGTTTGCACCTGCAGCCAAACAATCTTCACCTCCAACAAAGCAGGAGGTGAGTGAACGTGCTGTGACTGGCACTGCTGAGCTCTAAAGGTGCTGGCAACGTCTCTTTGTTTAGTTTGGGGTCAATTGTGGCGTTGATTGACCTCGTTTTGGTCCCGATACGGTACATGGTGGAGCCATGCGCAACATGCCATAAATTTGATTGTGGCAACAATCGAGCTATATTCTAACTGCTCGTGCTGGTTCCATTGCAGCATCTGGTGGGGCCATTTAATACGACCCCTCAGGCGTTTACAACTGCCGCAAGTCGACTTTGACTGACAACACGTCAGGTGGGTCACAGGTGTGCCACACGCTGCGCTGTAAGGACGCCTTGCCTAGTAGCGCTCACATATAGTGACATGAGCGTACTCTGACTGGCGCACGTGATTTCTCTGTATTGCTGGCGGCTTCTGTGCCTTTCAGGACCAATCATGGCCTTGATGAAGCAGTGTTCCGACTGATTGCTTTGGTTCCGTTGCAGGCAATGGTGGAGCCATTTTTAACGAGGGCGTTTGCACCTGCAGCCAAACAATCTTCACCTCCAACAGAGCAGGAGGTGAGTGAACGTGCTGTGACTGGCACTGTCGAGCTCTAAAGGTGCTGGCAATGTCTCTTTGTTTAGTTTGGGGTCAATTCTGGCATTGATTGACCTCGTTTTGGTCCCGATACGGTAGATGCTGGAGCCATGCGCAACATGCCATAATGACTGCAGCGCATCAACGTTCACCTCTCGCTGAGTTCGCCGAAAAGCTGGCGGCGTCTGTGCGCTCTATATTGTGGCAACAATCAAGCTACATTCTGACTGCTCGTGCTGGTTTTATTGCAGAATCTGGTGGAGCCATTTCTAACGGCATCGAAGGCAATCTCAACTGCAGCAACTCGACCTTGACTGACAACATATCAAAAGGTGGGTCAATATTGTGCTGCACGATGCGTTGTATTGCGATGCCGTGCCCACTAGCGCGTACATGCAGTGACATGAGCGTACTCTGCCTGACACACCTGAATATGCAGTAACGTGAGCGTACTCTGATCGACACACCTGTATTCTCTGTCGATTGTGTTTTGGCCGTTCTGTCGCAGGAACAGGTGCAGCCATCATGAACGCTGGCTCAGCAAACTGCAGCGACGTGACATTCACTGGCAACAAAGGAGGTAAGTCTTCATTACCTCAGGACATGACATTCTAAGGCGTTACCGCGCTCAATAGCACACGCATGCGGTGACATAGGCACGGCGCACAAGTTTTAGTGACTGTGTTCGCTGATGTCAATTGCGACAGCAATCGCACAGCCTTCCAGCTGCTCGTTTCTGTTGCAGCCGATGGTGGAGCAATCAGGAACGTGGGCGGTTTCAACATCATCGGATCAGCCTTCAGCTTCAACGAAGCCCCAGGAGGTGCGCTTTTGATATTTGCGCGTCGCCAAGTTTGGCGATCCCGTGCTCGATGGCGTGGCGTGAGCGTGCTGTGTGTGTGTGTGTGTGTGTGTGACCGGCGCTCCCGAGTGTTCTGCAATGCTGGCAAAGTCTTTGCACTCTGGGCTCCTTGCAAATTGAGGCAGTCCCATGTCTAACTGAGCATTTATCACTGAGTGCACTGTGCCTGGCACATCAGAAGTCTGCTCAACTACAAGTCTTTGCATTTCGGAATCCATCGAGGCATCCATCAAGCAGCATTCTGACTGGTTGTTGCGATTTTGTTGCAGTGGGTGGAGCCATCTCTACTAGTTATGGGGATTTCATCTGCAGCAATGTGACGTTCACCGACAACAAAGCAGGTGATGCATGATTGTGTTCAGCACGTCGCAATGTCGTGACCAACGGTGCGCACATGCCGTGACATGGTTTTATTGTAAGCGGCGCGCGATAGTGTTTGTAGATAATGCCTGGCGATGTCTGCGCACTCTAGGATCCATGCAGCATTGATGAAGCGGCGGAACAACCCTCACTAATTACATGGCAGGCTGTGAGGCATAACTTGGTTGTCCACGTAGCAACGTGAGGAAGATGCTGCGCCCCGTTGCATGCGTATGCCGTTTCTCTACCGTGCTGTGAACGTGAGGTCGCTTGAACTGCGCCACGACATTGCCTGAATCGAGACATCGATGGAGCACCTGACTGCCCATATGGGTTTTGTTGCAGGAGTTGGTGGAGCCATTACCATCATAAACGACGGTGGTTTTGATTGCAGCGACTCGACCTTCACTAGAAACACAGCAAAAGGTGAGCTCATTCTGCTTTGCACCTTGTGGTATTGGACGATTTTTTCCCGATGCTGCGACGTGAGTGTGCAGTGTCCGGCGCACCTGTGGTCTTTGAAGCGCATGGCGACGGCTATGCGTGCTCTGGCATCAACTGTGGCAATGATTAAGCAAGCAGCGTTCTGCTGCTTTTGCTGCTTATCTGTGGTTCGTTGCAAAATGTGGCAGAGCCATCACCAATTGAGGCGCCCGTGCGTGTGTATGGTTCTGAGTTCTCGTCTTTGTTCCATTGCAGGAGACGGTGGTGCCATCTACCACGAGGACGGGATATTGAAGTGCACCAACTCCGAGTTTACAAACAATTACGCAGGTGAGGTCAGCTTTATCATGGCATCGGTCACACCACAGCGTAGTGTTTGCCAGGAAGGCTATATGTCGGCATCACTGAACATTTCCCTCAAAAATCAAAATTGCGAGTGTGCATCATCCACTGTACTGTTGCCGAAACCGTCTTCTGACTCAGATATTATTAAGATATTATTTAGTGGCAAAGCTGTCCTTACTGGTGTCTACCATCATCATGGATGTCAGATTCAAAGTGATTTTAGTGAGTGAATATACTATCGAATCCGCAATGACAATACATTGTACTCCCGCCCTTATGCAGGAGGAAAGGATGGGAACGATCGAGGTACAATCCAGACTTTAGAATCAGTGCCGTCAGTTGCCTTGATGTATACACTAGACGAAATGATTTTCAGAATCATTTTCCACCATGATATCTTGAGGCACGGGCTGTTTTCGTGCTTCTGCCAGAAGCCATGCTGTCAGTCGCTCACGACTTACTTCTTTCATGTGTCACTGTGCCTATTTACATGCTGGTCTGTCCGATATGCAGGGGCGAGAGGAGGAGCCTTCTTGTTGTTCTCAGCAGCCACTGCTGTATTGGAGTTTTGTCATTTTAATGGCAACATCAGTCCTAGAGGAGGGGCAGTATTCGTCAGCTTGCCGACACTGGACACACCTGCGATCAGCTTCAGGGGGTGCCAGTTTATTGGCAATGTTGCCAATTTGGGTGCTGGGGGGGCTTTTCTCCAGGAGGGTACTGGCAGTTCACTGTTTGCGGAGGTCGACAACGCAACAACATTCACCGACAACAGTGCCGAATGCTGCTATGCCGGTGGGCAAAACTCCGGAATTGGGAGCTCCTGCTTGGATGTTTCCACAGGCTATGAAGGTGGCTGGTACGTACCTCAAAGCTTATCATTGATGAAGTGCTGCAGCGATGTCCTTAATGCTGCTTGCATGCCAGTGTTTTGACGACAAATGCTTGTGGTGATGCTTACACAGGGAATGCTGCGGTAATGGCCAGTACATTGGAGCAGGTGCCGTGGACGGCACTTTCGGATGCAAGGCGTGTGATAGTACAGGTCTCGCCTGCACTGGAATCGGAGCGACCATCGCAACACTTCCCCTTGACAGCGGATACTGGAGGGAGACCTTGATGCAGGAGCTCATTCGGAAGTGTTGGAACAGCGACGCGTGCATTGGCAGCGCAGCTGCTGCTTCTGTCGACGACTACTGCGCTGCGGGTTACGAGGGACCATGTAAGCCACTGGGTGAACGCAGGTATTGACAGCATATGCCCACGTCACTGATACCAGATGATCTAAAATTGTTGTGTGTTTGCTTTTGCTTGTTGCAGATTGCACAGTCTGCAGTGCCGATTATGCTGCGCTGGTTGGGTATCGCTGCGTGGAGTGCACCACTACATCTGTTGCGATCGCCTTGAGCGCCATCGCAGCGATCGCCATCGTGGTCATGTTTCTAGCATGGGTCCTGGTGAGGGCTGTCGGCGAAGCTCACACAGCCACAGACGGCAGTGACCGTGTGGAGGCCACAAACACCAGCTCCAGGGTGGCTCGTACGCTGCTGGTGCTGATGAGGCGGCTTCGGGTGCCCATTGTCGTTTTGCAGGTGCTGACGCAGTATGTGAGCATCACTGGCGGGGATTTGCCGCTGTCGTACACGCACTTTCTCAATGGCGTGAGCATCTTCTCGCTGGATTTGCGGTGGCTCACGTCGCCAGGCTGCGCGATGAACGTCAACTTCTATGACAGGCTACTCATGGCCACACTTTCGCCGCTGGCGATCATCGCACTCATCTTCGCTGGCCGCCTGTACTTGATCGCTCGAGCGCAATTCGGGCGTACACCGCACAGGTCGCATGCCACTCTGCAGCTCCTAGTGAGTGAAGACTTGAACGCGGCATTCGGTTTTACCTTCCTCATCTTCGCCGGCGTGTCTGTGACGGTCTTCGAAACCTTCGCGTGCGATGAGCTCCAGTACGTCGGCAGCAGCTACCTGCGCGTGGACTACTCCATAGAGTGCTACACCCCGGAGCACACGGCATATCGCATTTTCGCTGGCGTCATGCTCCTCTTCTACCCCATTGGCATCCCCGCCCTGTACATGGGCACGCTGTGGCTTTGCTTCGTGGCGCGCAGGGACCATGGGCAGACGTCGCAGCTCGCAAAGGCATCATTATTCCTGTGGGAGCCGTACCAGGCCAATGTGTTCTACTGGGAGGTCGTGGAGTGCGTTCGCCGGCTGATGTTGACGGGCTTGCTCGTGTTCATCATGCCCGGAACGCCAGGACAGAGCGCAGTCGCGTGCGTCTTTGCCGTCTTCACTGGAATCGGTTATGAGAGCATGCGCCCGCACAGGGACAGCTACGACATGTGGCTGTACAGAATTGGTGAGCTAATGATTGAGTGGCCGATTATCCATCATGCCTGACGCAGAGTGCCTTGCTCGATGCAGAACATGACATACATGCCTCACCAACGTCATTGCTGTGCTGATTGAACATTCCTCCGCTGCCTGTCTTCCCTGCCTGCCATTGCCCTGCCCGTACAGGTTATAGCATCGTTTTCGTCAGTTACTTTCTGTCGCTCCTGATGCAAGTGAGCTTCACGGACGAGGCGAGCGAGACTATCGTCGGCAACCTGCTCGTAGCGCTGAACGTGCTGCTCCTGGTCATGGCGTTGGGCCAGGCCGTTCTGGTTCTCACCAGCGTCAGAGCTCAAAATTGCCCCCAGCGGACATCTATGTTTGGCGTCCTCCATCGCAGCTCACAACTTGCAGAGTCGGAGCCGCATCGGTCAGAGGAGGATGTGGTCCAAGTTTATGCCTTGACATTGTGCGCCCAGGTGGTCAATGCAACGCATTTCGACCTCCTGTACGACGCATTTCGACCTGTACGACAATTGTCGTACAGGTCGAAATGCGTTGCATTGACCACCTGGGCGCACAACATCGTAGTACCCATGATGGAAGGCGGCCCATCGCCTTGCATGCCCTTAGTGCACAGCTTTAAATGGAGTCTCTTGTGTTCTACTTCCAAAGTATGCCATTTTATGCATTGCCTCGTGGCAGACTCCATGCGGGCGCAAAAAACCTTCGGGAATAACCTCGACCCCGATTAATACGGTGAACCTCTACTTTTTCTAGCACTAGTATCCGGCACAGTCCCTTCACCAGACCCCCTTTGCTCGCTTAGCGAGCGGTTCGCTAGACCATAAACAATGCGCAGTGGGAACAACCCCCGTGATTGGTCGTGTATGTAGGTGAGCATCAACCGGTAAGCACAACCTGCCGCCTCACTCAAGCTGGTGCACAAAAACTGTGCGCAGGACTTGCTTTCTACCCTGTCAGCCCGCCACGTACCTGTGATGATGAGGGCACCAGTGGTACAGAGGTCCCGAGATTGCTGCTGTTAGTGTGAGCGAAGCATCCTCGCAACATGGCAACAGCGCCACTTAAACAGATTCATTCTGCACAAGTGCAATTATGCCTGTTTTGAAATGCACTCAGCGCTGTGCGTAGAGGGTAGCGGGGCACAGGTGCTGCGCAGAGCCGCAGCTAACATCTTGAAGAGTTAGTTGCAGCGCTGAGCAGGTCGCTAGCGCAGGAGCTCGCAGAGAGCGGATGTGCGCGGTATGCAGATCAGGCTTGGCCATGACGTTGTTACGTGAACTGACGTCAAGGTCAGTCAGTCACTCGACTTGCCACAGCGACAGACCGAAGCCTAACCCTAGCTCCACCCGGTAGCTAGGGTTTGATGACCCTAGCCCTTACCCTAGCTGAACCCCAGCCCTAACCCTAAGTCTTAGATTCCTAGATCAAAGAAATGCGCAATCGAATCATCAACCTGGCTGCAGCCTAGCCCTGTTGATAGGCTTTCCAGTAGGTGCACATGCTTACACGCGAGATCGCGCCATCAGTCACACGTCCAGGCACGTTATGGATGCAGGGTACCCATGCATGGCCGAGGACAAAGTGAAACAGACAAGCTCAGCATAATTAAAACATCGCTCTCGCACTTAATCAGTGAAGCTTATTGTTCTGGTCCACATCTCCACAGCCGTTGGATGTTCAGTATATAAGCGACAACAAAGCCCTAGTCCCTCATGTCTGAACCCCGACTCGCTATCGTGCACCTCAACCGCACCGGTCAAAAACACCTTTGCTCTCTCAACATCCTCCGCATCCTCCAGCTCCTCGCCATCCTCTACAGGAAGTGTATACCCGTCATCATTAGGTGTGAGGGGTTTGCCGAGTAACCTCTCATAGATCAAGCCCTTGGCACCTGAAGTGTCATTTAAATTGCCCTAACGTGGTTCAAGTTCCGACGCATTGAGCACCTTACCCTGAGTGCTACACTTGATCCAGGACAGGTCTGCGTGGTGCAGGGAGCTCATATTCAAGGTGAGGACTGGCGCATCGACAACGCGGCGGATATCATCTTCGGGGATCATCCACGCACCACCTTCAGCAGCGACGAGTGGCAGACCAAGGCCTTCACTCTTAAGTCTAAGGACGCGGAGACGCTTCGCAGGAGGGCGGACAAGCCATACGGACAGGTCATGCGGCAGCTGCAGGGGGAGCGCAAGAATACCTGCGACCCGGTCCAGTTCACCCGATACTGCAGAACGTGGCAATTCACGTGCCTAGCCATATGGAGCGAGGTGCTGACCTCTCACAGGCGCGGTCATCGATTCCTCGAGGATCCTTTTCAGAGCAATCGAGAGGACGATGGAGGAGGTAGCGGAGCGGATTGCACCGATCAAGGGCGGCCGGGAGAAGTACGGGAAGCGCATCGTCATGTTTGAGGACGGTATTTGGAAGCCCAAGAAGGGGCGCGCTGCTGCCCCGCTCAAGAAAATCGTCAGGGCCGTCTGCCAGAGGTCTGCGACAGTCATGACAGTGTGAGTGACAGGATCCGCTCCGCTCATCCGCAACCCTGAAAGCCAAGAAGCAACCGAGACCCTTGACCAGTAGTGAAGTCTCCAGGGCAGAAGTGGTATTGAAGTTGGGTTCTGGCATGCTATAGCCCTATGTCAGGGGCATCTGCTGACTACTCACTTGTTGAAGTTGATGTTGATCCTGATGTAAAATTGTACTTCAAGGGTGATATTTATTACTTCAGCTTCATGCTAACTTCAACTGTCATGTCACTGCTCAACGTGCAATAGCACGGCTCCACCCATATCAACTTCAACAACCAAGAACTTTTCTGATGCGTCTGAGTGACGTCAACAACCTATTATTATCTAACTTCAACAGTTTGGGAGTCTTGACTGTCCTCACTATAGCATAAGTATTCGGTTGCTTTTTGGGTTTCAGGGCTGCGGATGGGCGGAGCGGATCCTATATTAATTATATTATTGTCTAGTGCCTGGGGTACCCAGACATGCTTGGGCTGCGGCTGCGAGAACTACAACGGGACCGACTATAGAACACGGCTGTGCACAACAAGCCATGGCTGCCTCCTACATCTACACACACCTACTATTGAGATTGATCGAGACGAAGGAGCGGTGGGCGTCCTCGGAGTGCGCGCGGTATATGCAATATCCGGCATCTGGAGCGCTAATCGGGACTGGAGGCCGATCGGATACCGACTTTAGTGGCCGTGTAGGTGTAGAAGGCCAATACTCAAGCCTATGCGCAAAAAAAAGCACAGGCTCACACTTGGCAAAAGGCTAAGTTGATAATAATGACAGCCTGCGCCTTGACATCCGTAGAGGCCGACGTAACCTGTGCTCTATTCAGGAATGCGTCGACGCCGAGACGGAGAAGCGGGTGACTATGCATTGCGCGCGTGCAGACACGTGCACATATACGCAGCGCACGCTGTTCGCCGTCCTGTCCAGCCTGCCGCGCGTTATCGTGCTGCTGCTCATGCGCCAGAACGCAGCGGTGAGCGGAGCTGAGGAGGGCTGGCAGGCCGCCAAGATGACGCACCACGTCTCGCCCAACACGAGACTGACCATGCCCGACGGCACACTGTACACACTCAAGGCTGTCGTCCACCACACCGGGGATGCTGTAGACCGGGGTCACAACCTCACGATCGCACACACTGCTGAGGGCTGGTGCAAGTTCGACGGCGACGTTGTAGAGCGATCTTCGACTCCGGAGACGCAGCAGCCCGTGGGCGCGCACGTCACGGCGGCAGTGTACGTCAAGTTGGATTGGCAGATGCGCGCGCGCTTTTGCGTGCGCGCTTTTCCGTGTTACTCCATGTATATTTGGTGCTGGCGTCGAACGCATCGACTCATCGCAATGCTGCCGGCGACCATGCTGCGCAGACACTGTAGTACGTTTCTCTGATACACTTGATGGTCACATGGTTGTATTTGCTTTTGTGCTTGCCACGTGATGCATGCTTGTCACATGTTGTAGCTTGCGACATCACAGGTAGGGAGAGGGGGGGGGCCCCGAGCACGTCCCACGACCCAACCCATATCCCGAGAGCGACTTTGACACCCCTGGACCTCATTTTGTGGACAGAGGCGCATGTCCCCAGGACCCAGGTCCCTGAAGCACGTCGCGGGCATATCGCCAGCTGCATGAGGGAGGTCATTGCTAAAGCTCCCCACTGCTGGGATCTCGTTTGTGCGATCACCAACTACAACTCTCTCTTGAAGTCAAAACCAAACACGGCCGTGGCTCACAAGCTGGCGTGTACCATGGGGAGAGTGGAAGGAGCGTGCCGCCGGCGCTGCATGAGTGTCGTGGAGCATGAGGCGCGTCGTGGAACAGGATATTGGTGCCTGGAACGCCGTTCAGAGCGTACCAGACACAGCAGACGTTGGAGCTGCCAGGTGACAGCATCGTTGCGAAAGCTACCAGAGCAAGACCGCAATGCGGACTGTTTCATCGTCGCGCAAGCTCCAACGCTGCACTTCATTGCGGACTAGTAACGTTGTGCGGTCCGTGCTGCTCGCGATCTTATCGGAGTCGATTCCTGCAGCATCGATTCGGTGTTCGCATTGTACCACTGGGGTCTTCATACAATTGTCAATCTCGCACTACTACCTCACAAACTCGTTCAATGCAATTCCAATTACGTGTGTGGACCTATGATCTTAGTCCTCCATGTGTTTGAACGTTGTTTTGTTTTGTACCTCACTCGCACGATGGTATCTCAGAAATTCATCACGCTGTTTCCTCATAAACTCACCCACTAGAGCCAGTGGTCTGGTCGGCGGGCGCCTGGTCGGCGTCAACATTGTACTTTGAAGTACACAACAACGTTGTCTGCGCTGTACATCACCAGCTTACAAACTTGCACTGGTTTGAAAAACCGTGAGCACGTATTGCATTGGATGTTGTTGCATATGCTATATAAGCTTTAAAGCGATTGCCACGACACTGCCAAAAGATGAAGTACCAGGCTCCACATAGCACATGAGCTCGAGCATGCTGGTCTGGCTTACTGGTACCTCATTTTTTAGCCATGGTCCTCCTGGAGCTGCGGCGGGCACAACGGTGTTTCTCAACACCTTCATGACCTCCAGAAATATGCTGCATGCTGCGCGCGCGGCCACAATCGTCATCATATCATGAGTCATAAGCATGTCCTGTTTGAACTCGATCGGGAGAGGAATACATCACAAATGAAAATCATGCCATGCAAACGCGACAGTCTCATGTACAGCGTCTACATGAGCGCAAAACGGCAGCGATAATGAAGCTCATGCTGAATCATTCACTACATCAAGCACATGTTGAATTATATGGCATATGCATACAAGAGATATGAATGAAATTGCTGAAACTTTGAAGCCAATTGGCATGAGATGTACAGCGAATGTGAAAACACTGCAACCTTAGCTTCAATGAACAGTTACAAATGATCTGCGAGCACATTTTTCAACTTACAGTGTGGTGTTGTGTCTGATGTCCTCTGACAACGCCCTCTTGATCTCATCCTCGTAGACTGCATGGGTATTGTACAGATACCGCTCACGCGCAGTGGATGACCTATGCTGCAGCAAATGACACTTGCCATTCCAGTGCACCCTGCAAGCACCTGCCACATGGCCACTGAAGAAGCACCAGTGGTACATGTGCACATGATCAAATGTGTGACAGTGCCGCAAACTGGCTGCAAACAGCGGAACCACATGGTTGTGCAGGGCTGCATACAATAATTGACGTTTTCAATTGTCGTACGTTAAAGTCATACTTGAAAGTGCTATGAACGGTTCTTGAAGTCTCTTCCCTAGGGCTAGCAGTCACGCTCGCGCGACGGAAGCTGTGAATGCACACGAGTACTGTTGTGCAGCTTCAGGTGCAGTAAAAATTGGCAAAGTGTGAAGTGTACTGTATGGCGATCATGGCCTGTGCATGAACTGTCCATGTACTGCCTGTGTACTGTGGCATATGTAGGGATGTGCCAAAGCTTAGACGTATAAATCGATGTAGTTGATTACGCCGTAGAATACGGCTTATATGAGATGGTCATACAAGATATACTTCTATATATTATAAACTTTCTGCTAGAACACGTCTCCAGCTTGTCAGAGCATCCTGCCTGTTGCATTTCTTGCTTAGCAAGCCCAAAAAAACCTGCTGGTGGTGGTTGCGCATGTGAGATGTCTCTGGAGTTCCTCTCCGCAGCTGACTTGAACTTCACGAGTGCAGTTGCTCGACCACAAGGAATTTGCAACAATGTGTCGGAATCAGACATTGTCGAATAATTCGGAAAACCGAGTACAGCACTCGAGTATGACCGATTATTACTCGGCACTCGGTGCGTCAGACGCACCGAGTATACTCGGTCAATACTCACTCGGTCTGCTGAAACGAGGAGCAATAATTACTTGGTTTTGCTACTACGACCGAGTGCCATCACCGAGTAAGCGCTGCTGCGCTGCTGCCTGCTGCGCCTGGTCCTGAGACCGTTACGGTACCGCCGGAACGTTCTTGCGCTGGCACAGGACTTTGTGGTAGCCAGCGTTGTTTGTTTCAGTAACGGCATGGAGACATCAAGTCGATTGCTGCTGATGCTGCAGCACATCATATGTCGTAATTGGGTGAGCTCGAGGCCGAGCTGCCTGCAGCCGCAGCTAGGTCGGAGCCTCCAATTCCTAGGGAGGACAATGGCCCCATAAGGTTGTCGACTGCGCAGCATCTATCGGTACTATGTTATCGTGAAGCATCCCACCAACAGCACCAGGCTGCTGGCTTTTTGCAAACTGCTGCCTATCAAGCTTGACTCCAGGAAGCACGACATCGTCCACAACAGGAAGCTTGACAGGGCAAAACTTTGTGGGGACACCTGCATTGATTGAAGTTTTCACTTTGAAATGAAGAGTGAGTGGTGCACGCCAGCAAATATTCGCCGAAAGTTGACAATACTCGCCAACACTCGGTGGAAACTCGCCTACTGCCATATCGTCAAATACTCGGTGACCGAGTAAATACTCGGACTCGGTTTCACTCCCGAGCTGCAATGCTCGCACTCGGTTCCTTCGCCAATCCGAGTATAATCGGTGGCTACTCACTCGGTCTCGGAAAATATCCCTTACAATCGCACTCGGGGGGTCAACTTGCATATTCGACAATGTCTGGTCGGAATGGTGTCTGCAGCCGTTGTTGTCATAGCCTTCGTGGTGCAGGCGCAGGCAGCTGCTGCGGTGGCACCTTTTCCCGATACACAAGCTCAACAACATGGCCTCTACATGCTAGACCGCATTTGCCAAACTCAAGGAGGTGCACTCACAACAGCAGCAGCAGCGAGGGCTAGCACGAGGCGGCGGTGTGCAAATTGGGGAAAGGAGAGTCGGAGACGCCCAAGCTCATTCGCAAGCACTGCCACGGCGTCTCTGTGTGTCGATTCACGGCGTTGCTCACCCTTCACCGCTCGCCCGTAGCTCTCGGCAGTACCCGCAACTTCAAAAACAACTTCGAATCGAAGCCTATTCGAGTGGTGTACGGCCCATATAAGCTCCACATAAGCTTTTACGCCCTTTTCTAAGCTATAAGCCCCTTTCTAAGCTCTACGCTTTTACGCCGTATGTGGTTTGGACGTATAAGCTTTGGCACATCCCTAGGCATATGGCGATATTGTGATCGTTGAGTTGACCACCGCCTGCAGAATCGGAGCCAGCAATAAATGAATAGAGGTATGCAGTGGGTATTGTGAGGCAAATACCATAGGCTGAAATGTATGCTTCGAGTTACAACAAGGATTCCACATTGGCGGCAGCAACATACACATACCAGGCGAAATCCGCTTCATGCCAGATCCTCATCGCAATTGATGAATGCCAGACTGACAGGATCCGCTCCGCCCATCCGCGACCCTGAAACCCAAAAAGCAACCGAGCACTTATGCTATAGTGAGGTCAGTCAAGACCCTCAAACTGTTGAAGTTAGATAATAGAAGGTTGTTGGCCTCACTCAGACGCACCAGAAGAGCTCTTGGTTGTTGAAGTTGAGATTGGTGGAGCCATGCTATTGCACGTTGAGCAGTGATATGACAATTGAAGTTAGCATGAAGTTGAAGTTTGAATATCACCGTTGAAGTTCAATACCACATCAGGATCAATATCAACTTCAACAAGCGAGTAGTCGGCAGATGCCCCTGACATAGGGCTACAGCATGCCATAACCCAACTTCAATACCAGTTCTGTCCTGGAGACTTTACTACTGGACAAGCGCCTCGGTTGCTTCTTGGCTTTCAGGGTCGCGGATGAGCGGAGCGGATCCTGTCAGTTGAGCATGCTGTTCCAACACATGATATTCAAGCCTGCATAGATGTATACACTTTCGTGGTCGCAGTACCTAGCCACGCCTGTAGACTCACCCGGCAGATGTCCATGAGGGTAGGTACACCATGGTATGGTGCCACACTCCACGCCTGTCCCACACGCCTGCAACTTGGCATCATTTATTACACTACACTTTGCTGAGCGCTGGCACATGCAAGGGCCCTGCAAGCATCTACCTGGGTCTCTCTTAGTAAAGCAGTGAACTTGCCCAAGGCTCACCACCAAGCCCCCGCACCACAGCAAGGTGGAGACCATAGCGGGGGACCTACCACTACCACAACTACATCTACCGCTGCCTTCACAAGCAACATCACAGTTGTAACCGAAGGACTTGGAGGCTGGCATCGGACATGGGACGGCCCCGGAAGCATGGAGGCACCAGAATACCTCCATACCCCCAGAGGAGGGAAAACAACAAGTGCGACCCTCCTGCGATTCAGTATTGCATGCACATCGCCAACCGCCGTCTGTGACAGGGAACAGACTAAAGGCAACGACGCGGTTGACACAGAGCCATCTGCGAGAGCGTTAGAAAGGTGGGGCCGCACTAAGACAGACACCCGTGTCCCCTCCCCACTGCAGTAAGTATTAAACCAGGCTGATTAGCATGGCCTATGTCCGATGCCTCTCCAGCCTTCAGCTACACAGCTACACCTGAAACTTTCTACAAGCCCAGGTCACGGTACCTACTATTAAGTAAGGCGTCTAGCTGGACTGATGTCATGGTCTACAATCAAGCAGCTATGTTGTGGGTGCCATGGGGCCTCTGGGCTCTACTTCCGCCGACAGCACTGCTTCCAAAAAAGCACAGAGAGCACTACGAGCCAAACGTTAGGAGGGCGCCCTGGGCTTGCCGCCGCCCAAAGGGAGGACACGAGTGCCTCCCCGCAGACCAGGCTGCTTCTGGTGCCAACGCCTCAGTGATATGCCGTTAGCAGGTAGTATCGCTGCAGCGCATCAGACATGGTAAGCTGATGATTGCAGCGCCGTGGGCAATCACAGACCTCAGCTCGCAGTGCACGAGGTCGAAGAACACGACGGTCGCCTCTAAAGAAGGTTACCCTAGAGGCGGGCGCAGCGTCCTGCCGTTTTTTCGCAGTGCCCTCTGTGCTCGTTTCAAATGACCACGACACGCGCTGCTCGAAGTGATATAGATCACGGCGATTTTATGGCCCTTCTATCCGAAAGTGTTGACACGCCACTTGCGGATTCCATACCCTTAATTTCATAATTGATTTCATACCCTGTGTCCTGTGTCCTGCGCGGCGTGGTTGCACCATAGCGCAGCTCTCCGAGGCACCGACGGATTGCAGCGACATAAAGCCAGTCCTCCGCAGTCGATCATGGCAGTTGTGTGCCTGCTGCTGCCAACGCCCTTGCTGCGCCGCCGAAACAGGTACAGTGACGCGCTGAATACGCGTGCTGCAGCAGCCCGTGTTGCGAGCAGCCGTGCAGAGAGCATGCCACAGTTCCCAGGATGGCAGCGCAGCCAGGCGGCAAGCCGCAGGGACCACTGCAGTGGCAACATCAGCCGTGCTTCTAGCGGCAGCAACTCACTAGGACAAAGAAGCCGCACAAGCACCTGAGCAGATGGCAGTGCAACCGACCTTTGCGGGCGGTATCATCCTTGCCGCGCTGCAAGCGGCATCATCAGCTTGATGGCGGCGTCGCACCTGGACGAGCAAGCAGTCACACAGGCACATCAGCAGATGCCAGCGCAGCGGTCCTTGCCCCGCTGCAAGCGGCATCATCAGCCTCGATGGCGGTGTCGCAGCTGGACGAGCAAGCGGTCACACAGGCAGATCAGCAGATGCCAGCGCAGCCGAATTTGCCAGCTGCAGGCGGCATACCTCACTGCCCAATGCAAGCCACCACATCACAGCTGTGGAAGTGGCCGCACCCGCAGCAGGTGCTCTAGGCCTCGAGGGCGCAGAGCCCAGCTTGCCTACTGCTGCTGCTGAGGAGGTGCATGACGGAACATCGGCAGGACGCACCATTGGTTTTTCTGCAGTGGGGTGGAGGTTTTCCGAGAGACATGGAGCGTGCGGTCACGGATCAGCGATCTATGGGGGGTGGAGGTTTTCCAGGAGACACGGAGCCTGCAGGCACGGATCAATGGGCAATGGCTCCTCCTCCTGCAGTAAGTTATCCCCCTTCAGTCACAAAGCGCGGCCAGCAACAAGTCTCGGACACATTGAATGGCACAGGGCCCTTGGTCAAAGTATGAATGAGCACATCACCTTTTGCCCATCTTGGCTTTGCTCTTTGCTGATGCAATTTTTCTGAGGCTGCCTTGCTGTAATGCGAATGGCATGAGTGTACCTATCACATTACACATACCAATGAAGTCAACCATGTCACATGCAATGGCTTGTGCAGGCATGGTGCCAAAAGTGCAAAGAGATATTGAGATGAGGCTCGCACGTTGTGACTTTGTGATCTGCGGTATATTTGCCGTGAGGTAGTGTTCTCTTATTGCAGAAGTGCACTTGCCACCCCCACGTGGGCACCGTCCATGCTGTACCAACAGAGCTGCATAAGCCAAGAGTGCCCTATCGCCTTGCACCATGGTCATCAGGAAGTAGCTGTCTGCAAGAAAAGAAAATCAAAGTCACAGTCAAGACATTTGCTGTGATGAACAAACCAGACATCCCCTGTGAACTGGTAGGTATATACCTACCAGTTCACCCTGAAAACCGCATACTACTACTACCATACAGCTGATGATGACCAGTGCTCGTCAATGGCTTTCGGTATTTTCTGTGCGTATGCTGCACATACTCAATATTCTCTATATCATACAGGGGTTTTGCCCCTCGAGCCAACCAAACTGCCTTTCATTTGAGCGCGTTGCTGCAATCAGCAGCACTCGCACCGCCGCGGCAGTATGTGACGCAGCATGCACCGCATTCTAATGCACTTCAAACAGGTTACAGCCACCGCACGCATGTCATCACTCAGGTACAGAGCATGTGGTTAAATATTCTCGCTTTAGGGTGCATTTGTGTGTGTTCTGATTACAAACCTAACCCAATGTGCGCTCATACTGCAGCTGCAGTGCTCAGCACTCGCATTAGTCAGTCCAGGCAACAAGAGGAGCAGCTGTCTGGCATAGCTGAGCCAGCAATTGAGATATCACCATCAAACATTTCAAACAAGGGAAGCATATTGAGGTTGGCAAACTGTTCGCTCAGCACGCCTGATGGGTGCCGTCACAGCGTAATGTGGGTCAGTTAGCTTCAGCTAGAGAAGTTAACCCCCAATGCCCGCAGTGCTGTGCTGACAGCGGCACATGCACTGAAGCGAAGTAGCATGCAGGCAACTGTGACGCTCCACTGCTGCTGCTGCATCTCAACGTACCCTGCGGCATGAGAATGCGTGTGCTGATTGGCTGTTGTCAAGTGCTGCGCGGATTTCCATTCATATGGGTCACTGCACGAGCCAAACACACGATCTCACCGCAGAACAGTGTCATGTGGTTGAAATGTGATCCTCTAGCTGCCCCCCAAATGCCTCGTCGTCCCCCGGCTGCCGGCCCTGCGCCTCTAGAGCTTGCGCTGCTGCCAACATGTGTAAACCGCCAGCTCCTGTGCAAGGGCTCCATATCCGCCTGCGCCCCGCCCCGCGGCCCGCCGCCACCGCCGCCGCCGCGCCCCCCCTTTGCCGTCCCGCTGCCTTGACTTCTGCCGCGGGCAGCGTCGCCCTGCGGCGCCATGTCAATGGTCGACACTGCCATTGCACGCCGCGCCGCTCCTGATGAGAGAAGTGAAGAGATAAAGAGATGATAAGGATCGTAAGTGAGGATGCTGTCCACGGAAGGAGCAGGGGGTAAAGCGGAAAGGTCATGCGGGCCGGCTCACCATCGCACGCACCGACGTTCATGACTATGTATGTATGTGCACCCACGTCCTGCAGTGACGGTGTCACTATCCAGTGCCGCGCTGCCCCTATGCGTGAGATGCAAAACAGAAACGCGCGAGGGCCCGCCTTGATGGCATCAGGTATGCATGTACAGTATGGGCAATGATGTCAACTCCCCACCCTCTCGCGACATCAGGTATGTAAGCATGTGCAGTCTGTATGCTTGTGCAATGTTGTAAACCACCACCCGCCTGCGAAGAGCTGCCACTGAGGCCGGCACGCGCGCGCTGTACATATATACTAATATACATCCATACATACACGCGTGTCATGCCGCACACGCGCGGGCCACAGATCGATCTGCCCCTGGCAATGCACTTAAACACGTCACTGAACGGCGCTGTCTCACTGCAGCAACTGAACGGAGGCGCATATTCACCTTGCAGATGGCCAGCAGCGGCGTGCGTGGGGAGATGGAGCCGTACGCGTGGCAGGTGATGCGCAGCAGCAGCGCCAGGAGTTATGAGCAGCAGACGGCCGTGGCGTTGTCGCTGCACATGCGCAGAGCAGGAGGGGGAGGGAGGGTGAGCGGTAGCATCAGCTGCCGTCGATGACGCGCAACCTTGTGCAAGCAAGCAGCGCTGCGACTGCGAGTGCGGGCCCAAATGCGACGAACCCCAAGCCTATCCTCACCCTTGCCTGAAGCCCAAAGCTCATATGGGGCTTACTGCACGCACACACGCATGCAGGGGGGGGGGGGGGAGGAACAGCGTCAGCTGCCATCGTCTACGCAAACGTCAAGCGAGAAACAACCGGTATGATCGCAGGTTTGTATGCGTACGCAGAACTACATACTTTCAGGTACTTCACAAGGGGATGGCACGTGCAGGACTGTGCTGGAGGATCGCCTAAACTTGCCGTCTCGTGCAGGCCGTGTGCCTTGTGCCGACGCGCCTGGCAGGCCGCAATGAGCAGCGCGTAGCAAGCCCCAAGAACCAGTGCGCGACAGCCCAACCCCCCCCTCTCCTCACAAACCACCTCGCAGCTTGGACCACAAAATTGAGTGTGGCAGCGCGCTGCCGCAGCAAAGCTCGGCAGCCCGCATCGCTTCGCCACACAGATGTCACCGCAGCAGCACCAGCGCTCAGCAGCCCGCATCACGATCGAAGATGGGCAGGCACGCCTGCTTGGCGTGGCCCAGAGTGTCGCGCCTCAGGCGCAGCCTCCGCCGCACAGCGCCCGCCAAGAAGCTGGCTGTTGTGACTTGGGGGGGGGGCTGGTACAACGCACGTTATTCTGCAGGATGTGCCACGCCGTGGCACGAGTGCATCGCCCGCCGTGCACAGAGCCGACCGCCTCTGCCAAACTCTAGGGTTAGGGTCAGGGCTAACCCTAACCCTGATTCTGAACCAAGCCCTAAAACAGCCGCCTCCACCTAGCCCTAAGTGTCATCCTGACAGAGCCCTACCTTAGCACTGTGCTCTAACCCTAGCCCTAGCCCTAGCCCTAGCGTGTACGCAGAATTCTCATGTTGATTAGCAGCTGTGCGTCTCAGCGCGCGCCGCTACCCTGGCAACCGCGCCGCGCCGCGGGCATACTGTATTGAATCATGGCGGCACAGTGTATTGCAAGCGCACTACTCCCTGTTCATGTATGCACGATCATAGTACTCTGTGGCAGCACTCTTTCCCGGCGCCGCCCGCGATCGCGCCGTACAGCGGTTCCACATGGGCAGGCAGCACTTGCAGCCGTGGTAGATGAGCATCAGGCACTGCCCTTGCTCCGCATGGTTGTTGAACACCTGGTGGTACTCGGCCAGAATGAAAGCCCGTCCGCGTGCTGCGGGCAACGGTGGGGCCGGCGGGGGGGAGGGGGGGGGGGTTGTTTGTTGATTGCGTATGGGGAAAGGGGAGGGAGGGGTGGGGGTAGGAGGGGCTAGCTTTGAGGGCGCTCTATGTTGGAAACAACTTGAAGCATGCTCGCCGTGTGTAAATGGGGTTATTGAGTGTCTGGGAGAGCAGACTCTGCCAGGATTAGATATTATCCCAGCATGACAGTGGCTCCATGGCTACTAACCATTGTGTAGCACTCCTACGTGGTGAGCATTTTCCAGCTAACTGATGCGCAGGGGCAGCGCCGCTGCTCGGCATGGACACCCATCTGTGCGCAGGACTCTTTGACTCTACCCGCATGCATCGGCGAGTGACTCTCACCCTTAGCGGAAGCTCCATGCACGAACACGTGTGCGCAGCACAGGAAGAGCTGGACACGTGTGCGCAGCGCTGAGAAGCGGACTCTACGACTCTACTCAACTCTACTCACGCATGCATGCGCGCATGACTCTCACCTGCATTGGCAGCTCGGTCGCGGAAAACACGTGCGCGCATTGCAGGACGAGTCCACGCCGCACCAGAAGCGCGCGCTCTGCACGCCGTAGCTGTCAAAGCCGAGCTCGCGCGCCGTGTCAGCGCCTGTTGCCTTCATCAGCTACCTGGGAGGCAAGGGTGTGGGCGGCGACAACGAGAGACCGCAAAACAGGCGTGGTGCATAGTGCGAGCACAGAGTATGCATGCATGTATTATGTGAGAGGGTCGTCGCAGCGCTCGCCGCCTCCCACAGGGGGCCCCCCGGGGGTGCACGAGGGGCACGCGCCCGAGCCGGGCGCGGGCACGGGGGGGGGGGGGAGACACAGGGCGCGCGCAGTGCTTTTACCTACGTACTTGAGCTTGAGCAGGCAGGCGCGCTTCACCAGCAGCACTTCGCCGACCAGGGTGCTGAGGACGTCGCGCATCTCCACCGACACACCATTGCACGCCGCGGCGCTCCTAACCGTAACCCTAACCTCGAGACCTGAGGAGATGACAAGGACCATCTAGAAGGATGCTGTCCACAGAAGGAGCGAGGGGTAAAGCTGACCCTAGAGCCGCAGCGCGTCATGAGGCGCACGCTTGAATAGGCAGGGGTATGCATGCTTGTGCACCTCCTAAGTCCCGCGCCGGAGGCGCTGTCACTATCTAGTGGTGTCAAAAGGGAAACGCGAGTCGCGTTGCCTCGTGCGGCACGCTCACTGTCACACGCATCGATGGGCAGGGTTATGTATGTAGAGCCGCGCGGCCCCCATGCGCTGGTTGAAACAACATACTTCATGCGAAGGGCCGCCTCGATGTACGGCCCTCCGCCTCAACGTACGGCTTCAGGTGACATGTACACATGTCAAGCGAGTGCAGCTTCGCTCACTAGGCCTCTGCATCTTCAAGTGCTGAGCAGGGCAGGTGCGAGCGTGAGCTGTTTGCACACGCCCCGCGTCGCGGCTCGCCCCCCTACGTGTTATCAAGCTTGTATGATGTCTGAACTTGACTGAATCATCCTGTAATCAGCCGCCGCAGTGCACGTGCTGCGACCAGCACCTGCGCTCATGGCGCAGCAGGCCAGGTGCAAGTGTGAGCTTTTGGCATACGCCCCGCGTCGCGGCTCGCGCCCCTACGCGTCATAAAGCTTGTATCATGTCTGAAACTGCCTTTGTCAACCTTCACACAACCCCCGCGCTGCATGTGCTGTGACTAGCAGCTTCGCTCACGAGGCCTCTGCATCTTCAAGTGCTCAGCAGGGCAGGTGCGAGCGTGAGCTGTTTGCACAGGCCCCGCGTCGCGGCTCGCCCCCCTACGTGTTATCAAGCTTGTATGATGTCTGAACTTGACTGAATCAACCTGTAATCAGCCGCCGCAGTGCACGTGCTGCGACCAGCACCTGCGCTCACGAGGCCTCTGGATGTTCAAGTGCGCAGCAGGCCAGGTGCAAGTGTGAGCTTTTGGCATACGCCCCGCGTTGCGGCTCGCGCCCCTACGCGTCATAAAGCTTGTATCATGTCTGAAATTGCCTTTGTCAACCTTCACACAACCCCCGCGCTGCATGTGCTGTGACTAGCAGCTGCGCTCACGAGGCCTCTGCATCTTCAAGTGCTCAGCAGGGCAGGTGCGAGCGTGAGCTGTTCGCACACGCCCCGCGTCGCGGCTCGCCCCCCTACGTGGTATCAAGCTTGTATGATGTCTGAACTTGACTGAATCAACCTGTAATCAGCCGCAGCAGTGCATGTGCTGCGACCAGCACCTGCGCTCACGAGGCCTCTGGATGTTCAAGTGCTCAGCAGGCCAGGTGCAACTGTGAGCTTTTGGCATACGCCCCGCGTCGCGGCTCGCGCCCCTACGCGTCATAAAGCTTTTATCATGTCTGAAATTGCCTTTGTCAACCTTCACACAACCCCCGCGCTGCATGTGCTGTGACTAGCAGCTGCGCTCACGAGGCCTCTGCATCTTCAAGTGCTCAGCAGGGCAGGTGTGAGCGTGAGCTGTTCACACACGCCCCGCGTCGCGGCTCGCCCCCCTACGTGTTATCAAGCTTGTATGATATCTGAACTTGACCGAATCAACCTGTAATCAGCCGCCGCAGTGCATGTGCTGCGACCAGCACCTGCGCTCACGAGGCCTCTGGATGTTCAAGTGCTCAGCAGGCCAGGTGCAACTGTGAGCTTTTGGCATACACCCCACGTCGCGGCTCGCGCCCCTACGTGTCATAAAGCTTTTATCATGTCTGAAATTGCCTTTGTCAACCTTCAAACAACCCCCGCGCTGCATGTGCTGCGACTAGCAGCTGCGCTCACGAGGCCTCTGCATCTTCAAGTGCTCAGCAGGGCAGGTGCGAGCGTGAGCTGTTCACACACGCCCCGCGTCGCGGCTCGCCCCCCTACGTGTTATCAAGCTTGTATGATGTCTGAACTTGACTGAATCAACCTGTAATCAGCCGCCGCAGTGCATGTGCTGCGACCAGCACCTGCGCTCACGAGGCCTCTGGATGTTCAAGTGCTCAGCAGGCCAGGTGCAACTGTGAGCTTTTGGCATACGCCCCGCGTCGCGGCTCGCGCCCCTACGCGTCATAAAGCTTTTATCATGTCTGAAATCGCCTTTGTCAACCTTCAAACAATCCCCGCGCTGCATGTGCTGCGACTAGCAGCTGCGCTCACGAGGCCTCTGCATCTTCAAGTGCTCAGCAGGGCAGGTGCGAGCGTGAGCTGTTCGCACACGCCCCGTGTCGCGGCTCGCCGCCCTACGTGTTATCAAGCTTGTATGATGTCTGAACTTGACTGAATCAACCTATAATCAGCCGCCGCAGTGCACGTGCTGCGACCAGCACCTGCGCTCACGAGGCCTCTGGGTGTTCAAGTGCGCAGCAGGCCAGGTGCGAGCGTGAGCTTTTGGCATACGCCCCGCGTCGCGGCTCGCGCCCCTACGTGTCATAAAGCTTTTATCATATCTGAAATTGACTTTGTAAACCTTCAAACAACCCCTGCGCTGCATGTGCTGCGACTAGCAGCTGCGCTCACGAGGCCTCTGCATCTTCAAGTGCTCAGCAGGGCAGGTGCGAGCGTGAGCTGTTCGCACACGCCCCGCGTCGCGGCTCGCGCCCCTACATGTTATAAAGTTTTTATCATGTCTGAACTTGCCTCTGTCAACCTTCAAACAACCCCCGCGCTGCATGTGCTGTGCGCAGCAGCTTTGCTCACTGACGTCGTTTAATCCTCAAGTCTCAGGCAGGCCAGGTGCGAGTGTGAGCTGTTCGCACACGCCCCGCGTCGCGGCTCGCCCCCCTACATGTTATAAAGCTTTGACCATGTCGAACTTGACTGAATCAACCTGCAATCAGCCGCCGCAGTGCATGTGCTGCGACCAGCACCTGCGCTCACGAGGCGTCCAGATCTTCAAGTGCGCAGCAGGCCAGGTGCGAGCGCGAGCTTTTGGCACCCGCCCCGCGTCGCGGCTCGCGCCCCTACATGTTATAAA
This sequence comes from Tribonema minus, assembly GCA_017506865.1. NCBI lineage: Eukaryota > Xanthophyceae > Tribonematales > Tribonemataceae > Tribonema > Tribonema minus. Next base: position 48,147 of record JAFCMP010000201.1, read on the forward strand.
GCTTTCATCATGTCTGAACTTGCCTCTGTCAACCTTCAAACAACCCCGTGCTGCATGTGCTGTGCGCAGCAGCTTTGCTCACTGACGTCTCTTAATCCTTAAGTCTCAGGCAGGCCAGGTGCGAGTGTGAGCTGTTCGCACACGCCCCGCGTCGCGGCTCGCCCCCCTACGTGTTGTAAAGCTTTGACCATGTCTGAACTTGACTGAATCATCCTGCAATCAGCCACTGCAACGCGTGCACTGCCACCAGCACCTGCGCGCATGAGGCCTCCAGATCTTGAAGTGCGCACTGACTCTCTAATGACCCCCCCCCCCCCTTTCGCTGCTGTACAGCTGTTGGAGTCAGTGGCAGTGAACACGAAGGTGTGCACCTATAGCGATAGTCAGGCGCCAATGCTGTTGAGCACTGACTCCTTAATTATCCCCCCTCCCCGCCTCCCGACGTGCATTGCTGCAGGATCAAAATGACCAGCTGAAAGGCGGCAGGTTCAAGCAAAACCTTGTTGAGGTTCTGGGGGGATTTTTGAGGACGAGGAGGACGCGCGATCCGCAATTGCTGAGATGGTGCGCATCGCCGCCTATGCCACATGGGTGCTGCTGAAGCCGAGCACGACGCTCGAGGAGCTGGAGACAGAGCTGCAGCCTGTGATGGAATCGCAGATCAGAACGTTTGCCGCCGTGGTTGGCGCTGAGAGAGCGAATCAGGGTTCTGTGCACCATGGACTGCACTTCAAGGATGGAATACTCAGATTCGGTGAGTGGCATCCGCGACGCTCGGGCTGGCAGTCTGCATCACTTGCAATAAAATATGTGGCAGATTGCTGAGACGACTAGTCCATGTCTAGTCCTGATGATGCAACGGTTGTCACAGGCACTATTTGCCGTCGCAGCAAACACTGCAAGCTGTGCAATCGTACAGTTGTCAGTTTGGTTTTGGTGTGATGCGTGCAATTATGCGCTTTGCTACAAACAGCTCTCCTTGTGCACAGATGATAGCCACTTGTATGTTGAGCTATACATTGCTGAACAAGTTAGTAGCATAAACAAATGCTGAATTTAGGGCTAGGGTTAGGATTATACATTTCTGCACTTGTCGCCAACAAGTAAGGTGCGCCATGGCCCTTATGGCCAGGATCTCTACCAGCGATAAAGGACAACTTCAGAATGAAGCTCGTATCACGAGCGACCAGCACAGTGTCTGCACTACCTCATGATGGATGCTTGGCATACCGTGTGTGTTGCACTTTCAGTGTGTGTACTTGCTGGTACATATAGAGCACTTCAAGCTACACAAATACTTCTCATGCATATGACTGCTGTCATGGCGTGAGCATGGCTGCTCCCAGAAGCACTACTCGTACCTCACATACGAGTTCAGCGTACTATCAACCGACCACTGTCATCATTATAATTGTGACATCACTGATGAATGCTTGACATACCCTGTATGTGGCACCTTCAGTGTGTGTACTTGCTTGTATAGAGCACCTGAAGCTGCACAACAGTACTCGTGTGCATTCACAGCTTCCGTCGCGCGAGCGTGACTGCTAGCCCTAGGGAAGAGACTTCAAGAACCGTTCATAGCACTTTCAAGTATGACTTTAACGTACGACAATTGAAAACGTCAATTATTGTATGCAGCCCTGCACAACCATGTGGTTCCGCTGTTTGCAGCCAGTTTGCGGCACTGTCACACATTTGATCATGTGCACATGTACCACTGGTGCTTCTTCAGTGGCCATGTGGCAGGTGCTTGCAGGGTGCACTGGAATGGCAAGTGTCATTTGCTGCAGCATAGGTCATCCACTGCGCGTGAGCGGTATCTGTACAATACCCATGCAGTCTACGAGGATGAGATCAAGAGGGCGTTGTCAGAGGACATCAGACACAACACCACACTGTAAGTTGAAAAATGTGCTCGCAGATCATTTGTAACTGTTCATTGAAGCTAAGGTTGCAGTGTTTTCACATTCGCTGTACATCTCATGCCAATTGGCTTCAAAGTTTCAGCAATTTCATTCATATCTCTTGTATGCATATGCCATATAATTCAACATGTGCTTGATGTAGTGAATGATTCAGCATGAGCTTCATTATCGCTGCCGTTTTGCGCTCATGTAGACGCTGTACATGAGACTGTCGCGTTTGCATGGCATGATTTTCATTTGTGATGTATTCCTCTCCCGATCGAGTTCAAACAGGACATGCTTATGACTCATGATATGATGACGATTGTGGCCGCGCGCGCAGCATGCAGCATATTTCTGGAGGTCATGAAGGTGTTGAGAAACACCGTTGTGCCCGCCGCAGCTCCAGGAGGACCATGGCTAAAAAATGAGGTACCAGTAAGCCAGACCAGCATGCTCGAGCTCATGTGCTATGTGGAGCCTGGTACTTCATCTTTTGGCAGTGTCGTGGCAATCGCTTTAAAGCTTATATAGCATATGCAACAACATCCAATGCAATACGTGCTCACGGTTTTTCAAACCAGTGCAAGTTTGTAAGCTGGTGATGTACAGCGCAGACAACGTTGTTGTGTACTTCAAAGTACAATGTTGACGCCGACCAGGCGCCCGCCGACCAGACCACTGGCTCTAGTGGGTGAGTTTATGAGGAAACAGCGTGATGAATTTCTGAGATACCATCGTGCGAGTGAGGTACAAAACAAAACAACGTTCAAACACATGGAGGACTAAAATCATAGGTCCACACACGTAATTGAAATTGCATTGAACGAGTTTGTGAGGTAGTAGTGCGAGATTGACAATTGTATGAAGACCCCAGTGGTACAATGCGAACACCGAATCGATGCTGCAGGAATCGACTCCGATAAGATCGCGAGCAGCACGGACCGCACAACGTTACTAGTCCGCAATGAAGTGCAGCGTTGGAGCTTGCGCGACGATGAAACAGTCCGCATTGCGGTCTTGCTCTGGTAGCTTTCGCAACGATGCTGTCACCTGGCAGCTCCAACGTCTGCTGTGTCTGGTACGCTCTGAACGGCGTTCCAGGCACCAATATCCTGTTCCACGACGCGCCTCATGCTCCACGACACTCATGCAGCGCCGGCGGCACGCTCCTTCCACTCTCCCCATGGTACACGCCAGCTTGTGAGCCACGGCCGTGTTTGGTTTTGACTTCAAGAGAGAGTTGTAGTTGGTGATCGCACAAACGAGATCCCAGCAGTGGGGAGCTTTAGCAATGACCTCCCTCATGCAGCTGGCGATATGCCCGCGACGTGCTTCAGGGACCTGGGTCCTGGGGACATGCGCCTCTGTCCACAAAATGAGGTCCAGGGGTGTCAAAGTCGCTCTCGGGATATGGGTTGGGTCGTGGGACGTGCTCGGGGCCCCCCCCCTCTCCCTACCTGTGATGTCGCAAGCTACAACATGTGACAAGCATGCATCACGTGGCAAGCACAAAAGCAAATACAACCATGTGACCATCAAGTGTATCAGAGAAACGTACTACAGTGTCTGCGCAGCATGGTCGCCGGCAGCATTGCGATGAGTCGATGCGTTCGACGCCAGCACCAAATATACATGGAGTAACACGGAAAAGCGCGCACGCAAAAGCGCGCGCGCATCTGCCAATCCAACTTGACGTACACTGCCGCCGTGACGTGCGCGCCCACGGGCTGCTGCGTCTCCGGAGTCGAAGATCGCTCTACAACGTCGCCGTCGAACTTGCACCAGCCCTCAGCAGTGTGTGCGATCGTGAGGTTGTGACCCCGGTCTACAGCATCCCCGGTGTGGTGGACGACAGCCTTGAGTGTGTACAGTGTGCCGTCGGGCATGGTCAGTCTCGTGTTGGGCGAGACGTGGTGCGTCATCTTGGCGGCCTGCCAGCCCTCCTCAGCTCCGCTCACCGCTGCGTTCTGGCGCATGAGCAGCAGCACGATAACGCGCGGCAGGCTGGACAGGACGGCGAACAGCGTGCGCTGCGTATATGTGCACGTGTCTGCACGCGCGCAATGCATAGTCACCCGCTTCTCCGTCTCGGCGTCGACGCATTCCTGAATAGAGCACAGGTTACGTCGGCCTCTACGGATGTCAAGGCGCAGGCTGTCATTATTATCAACTTAGCCTTTTGCCAAGTGTGAGCCTGTGCTTTTTTTTGCGCATAGGCTTGAGTATTGGCCTTCTACACCTACACGGCCACTAAAGTCGGTATCCGATCGGCCTCCAGTCCCGATTAGCGCTCCAGATGCCGGATATTGCATATACCGCGCGCACTCCGAGGACGCCCACCGCTCCTTCGTCTCGATCAATCTCAATAGTAGGTGTGTGTAGATGTAGGAGGCAGCCATGGCTTGTTGTGCACAGCCGTGTTCTATAGTCGGTCCCGTTGTAGTTCTCGCAGCCGCAGCCCAAGCATGTCTGGGTACCCCAGGCACTAGACAATAATATAATTAATATAGGATCCGCTCCGCCCATCCGCAGCCCTGAAACCCAAAAAGCAACCGAATACTTATGCTATAGTGAGGACAGTCAAGACTCCCAAACTGTTGAAGTTAGATAATAATAGGTTGTTGACGTCACTCAGACGCATCAGAAAAGTTCTTGGTTGTTGAAGTTGATATGGGTGGAGCCGTGCTATTGCACGTTGAGCAGTGACATGACAGTTGAAGTTAGCATGAAGCTGAAGTAATAAATATCACCCTTGAAGTACAATTTTACATCAGGATCAACATCAACTTCAACAAGTGAGTAGTCAGCAGATGCCCCTGACATAGGGCTATAGCATGCCAGAACCCAACTTCAATACCACTTCTGCCCTGGAGACTTCACTACTGGTCAAGGGTCTCGGTTGCTTCTTGGCTTTCAGGGTTGCGGATGAGCGGAGCGGATCCTGTCACTCACACTGTCATGACTGTCGCAGACCTCTGGCAGACGGCCCTGACGATTTTCTTGAGCGGGGCAGCAGCGCGCCCCTTCTTGGGCTTCCAAATACCGTCCTCAAACATGACGATGCGCTTCCCGTACTTCTCCCGGCCGCCCTTGATCGGTGCAATCCGCTCCGCTACCTCCTCCATCGTCCTCTCGATTGCTCTGAAAAGGATCCTCGAGGAATCGATGACCGCGCCTGTGAGAGGTCAGCACCTCGCTCCATATGGCTAGGCACGTGAATTGCCACGTTCTGCAGTATCGGGTGAACTGGACCGGGTCGCAGGTATTCTTGCGCTCCCCCTGCAGCTGCCGCATGACCTGTCCGTATGGCTTGTCCGCCCTCCTGCGAAGCGTCTCCGCGTCCTTAGACTTAAGAGTGAAGGCCTTGGTCTGCCACTCGTCGCTGCTGAAGGTGGTGCGTGGATGATCCCCGAAGATGATATCCGCCGCGTTGTCGATGCGCCAGTCCTCACCTTGAATATGAGCTCCCTGCACCACGCAGACCTGTCCTGGATCAAGTGTAGCACTCAGGGTAAGGTGCTCAATGCGTCGGAACTTGAACCACGTTAGGGCAATTTAAATGACACTTCAGGTGCCAAGGGCTTGATCTATGAGAGGTTACTCGGCAAACCCCTCACACCTAATGATGACGGGTATACACTTCCTGTAGAGGATGGCGAGGAGCTGGAGGATGCGGAGGATGTTGAGAGCGCAAAGGTGTTTTTGACCGGTGCGGTTGAGGTGCACGATAGCGAGTCGGGGTTCAGACATGAGGGACTAGGGCTTTGTTGTCGCTTATATACTGAACATCCAACGGCTGTGGAGATGTGGACCAGAACAATAAGCTTCACTGATTAAGTGCGAGAGCGATGTTTTAATTATGCTGAGCTTGTCTGTTTCACTTTGTCCTCGGCCATGCATGGGTACCCTGCATCCATAACGTGCCTGGACGTGTGACTGATGGCGCGATCTCGCGTGTAAGCATGTGCACCTACTGGAAAGCCTATCAACAGGGCTAGGCTGCAGCCAGGTTGATGATTCGATTGCGCATTTCTTTGATCTAGGAATCTAAGACTTAGGGTTAGGGCTGGGGTTCAGCTAGGGTAAGGGCTAGGGTCATCAAACCCTAGCTACCGGGTGGAGCTAGGGTTAGGCTTCGGTCTGTCGCTGTGGCAAGTCGAGTGACTGACTGACCTTGACGTCAGTTCACGTAACAACGTCATGGCCAAGCCTGATCTGCATACCGCGCACATCCGCTCTCTGCGAGCTCCTGCGCTAGCGACCTGCTCAGCGCTGCAACTAACTCTTCAAGATGTTAGCTGCGGCTCTGCGCAGCACCTGTGCCCCGCTACCCTCTACGCACAGCGCTGAGTGCATTTCAAAACAGGCATAATTGCACTTGTGCAGAATGAATCTGTTTAAGTGGCGCTGTTGCCATGTTGCGAGGATGCTTCGCTCACACTAACAGCAGCAATCTCGGGACCTCTGTACCACTGGTGCCCTCATCATCACAGGTACGTGGCGGGCTGACAGGGTAGAAAGCAAGTCCTGCGCACAGTTTTTGTGCACCAGCTTGAGTGAGGCGGCAGGTTGTGCTTACCGGTTGATGCTCGCCTACATACACGACCAATCACGGGGGTTGTTCCCACTGCGCATTGTTTATGGTCTAGCGAACCGCTCGCTAAGCGAGCAAAGGGGGTCTGGTGAAGGGACTGTGCCGGATACTAGTGCTAGAAAAAGTAGAGGTTCACCGTATTAATCGGGGTCGAGGTTATTCCCGAAGGTTTTTTGCGCCCGCATGGAGTCTGCCACGAGGCAATGCATAAAATGGCATACTTCGGAAGTAGAACACAAGAGACTCCATTTAAAGCTGTGCACTAAGGGCATGCAAGGCGATGGGCCGCCTTCCATCATGGGTACTACGATGTCAAGGCATAAACTTGGACCACATCCTCCTCTGACCGATGCGGCTCCGACTCTGCAAGTTGTGAGCTGCGATGGAGGACGCCAAACATAGATGTCCGCTGGGGGCAATTTTGAGCTCTGACGCTGGTGAGAACCAGAACGGCCTGGCCCAACGCCATGACCAGGAGCAGCACGTTCAGCGCTACGAGCAGGTTGCCGACGATAGTCTCGCTCGCCTCGTCCGTGTAGCTCACTTGCATCAGGAGCGACAGAAAGTAACTGACGAAAACGATGCTATAACCTGTACGGGCAGGGCAATGGCAGGCAGGGAAGACAGGCAGCGGAGGAATGTTCAATCAGCACAGCAATGATGTTGGTGAGGCATGTATGTCATGTTCTGCATCGAGCAAGGCACTCTGCGTCAGGCATGATGGATAATCGGCCACTCAATCATTAGCTCACCAATTCTGTACAGCCACATGTCGTAGCTGTCCCTGTGCGGGCGCATGCTCTCATAACCGATTCCAGTGAAGACGGCAAAGACGCACGCGACTGCGCTCTGTCCTGGCGTTCCGGGCATGATGAACACGAGCAAGCCCGTCAACATCAGCCGGCGAACGCACTCCACGACCTCCCAGTAGAACACATTGGCCTGGTACGGCTCCCACAGGAATAATGATGCCTTTGCGAGCTGCGACGTCTGCCCATGGTCCCTGCGCGCCACGAAGCAAAGCCACAGCGTGCCCATGTACAGGGCGGGGATGCCAATGGGGTAGAAGAGGAGCATGACGCCAGCGAAAATGCGATATGCCGTGTGCTCCGGGGTGTAGCACTCTATGGAGTAGTCCACGCGCAGGTAGCTGCTGCCGACGTACTGGAGCTCATCGCACGCGAAGGTTTCGAAGACCGTCACAGACACGCCGGCGAAGATGAGGAAGGTAAAACCGAATGCCGCGTTCAAGTCTTCACTCACTAGGAGCTGCAGAGTGGCATGCGACCTGTGCGGTGTACGCCCGAATTGCGCTCGAGCGATCAAGTACAGGCGGCCAGCGAAGATGAGTGCGATGATCGCCAGCGGCGAAAGTGTGGCCATGAGTAGCCTGTCATAGAAGTTGACGTTCATCGCGCAGCCTGGCGACGTGAGCCACCGCAAATCCAGCGAGAAGATGCTCACGCCATTGAGAAAGTGCGTGTACGACAGCGGCAAATCCCCGCCAGTGATGCTCACATACTGCGTCAGCACCTGCAAAACGACAATGGGCACCCGAAGCCGCCTCATCAGCACCAGCAGCGTACGAGCCACCCTGGAGCTGGTGTTTGTGGCCTCCACACGGTCACTGCCGTCTGTGGCTGTGTGAGCTTCGCCGACAGCCCTCACCAGGACCCATGCTAGAAACATGACCACGATGGCGATCGCTGCGATGGCGCTCAAGGCGATCGCAACAGATGTAGTGGTGCACTCCACGCAGCGATACCCAACCAGCGCAGCATAATCGGCACTGCAGACTGTGCAATCTGCAACAAGCAAAAGCAAACACACAACAATTTTAGATCATCTGGTATCAGTGACGTGGGCATATGCTGTCAATACCTGCGTTCACCCAGTGGCTTACATGGTCCCTCGTAACCCGCAGCGCAGTAGTCGTCGACAGAAGCAGCAGCTGCGCCGCCAATGCACGCGTCGCTGTTCCAACACTTCCGAATGAGCTCCTGCATCAAGGTCTCCCTCCAGTATCCGCTGTCAAGGGGAAGTGTTGCGATGGTCGCTCCGATTCCAGTGCAGGCGAGACCTGTACTATCACACGCCTTGCATCTGAAAGTGCCGTCCACGGCACCTGCTCCAATGTACTGGCCATTACCGCAGCATTCCCTGTGTAAGCATCACCACAAGCATTTGTCGTCAAAACACTGGCATGCAAGCAGCATTAAGGACATCGCTGCAGCACTTCATCAATGATAAGCTTTGAGGTACGTACCAGCCACCTTCATAGCCTGTGGAAACATCCAAGCAGGAGCTCCCAATTCCGGAGTTTTGCCCACCGGCATAGCAGCATTCGGCACTGTTGTCGGTGAATGTTGTTGCGTTGTCCACCTCCGCAAACAGTGAACTGCCAGTACCCTCCTGGAGAAAAGCCCCCCCAGCACCCAAATTGGCAACATTGCCAATAAACTGGCACCCCCTGAAGCTGATCGCAGGTGTGTCCAGTGTCGGCAAGCTGACGAATACTGCCCCTCCTCTAGGACTGATGTTGCCATTAAAATGACAAAACTCCAATACAGCAGTGGCTGCTGAGAACAACAAGAAGGCTCCTCCTCTCGCCCCTGCATATCGGACAGACCAGCATGTAAATAGGCACAGTGACACATGAAAGAAGTAAGTCGTGAGCGACTGACAGCATGGCTTCTGGCAGAAGCACGAAAACAGCCCGTGCCTCAAGATATCATGGTGGAAAATGATTCTGAAAATCATTTCGTCTAGTGTATACATCAAGGCAACTGACGGCACTGATTCTAAAGTCTGGATTGTACCTCGATCGTTCCCATCCTTTCCTCCTGCATAAGGGCGGGAGTACAATGTATTGTCATTGCGGATTCGATAGTATATTCACTCACCAAAATCACTTTGAATCTGACATCCATGATGATGGTAGACACCAGTAAGGACAGCTTTGCCACTACATAATATCTGAGTCAGAAGACGGTTTCGGCGACAGTACAGTGGATGATGCACACTCGCAATTTTGATTTTTGAGGGAAATGTTCAGTGATGCCGACATATAGCCTTCCTGGCAAACACTACGCTGTGGTGTGACCGATGCCATGATAAAGCTGACCTCACCTGCGTAATTGTTTGTAAACTCGGAGTTGGTGCACTTCAATATCCCGTCCTCGTGGTAGATGGCACCACCGTCTCCTGCAATGGAACAAAGACGAGAACTCAGAACCATACACACGCACGGGCGCCTCAATTGGTGATGGCTCTGCCACATTTTGCAACGAACCACAGATAAGCAGCAAAAGCAGCAGAACGCTGCTTGCTTAATCATTGCCACAGTTGATGCCAGAGCACGCATAGCCGTCGCCATGCGCTTCAAAGACCACAGGTGCGCCGGACACTGCACACTCACGTCGCAGCATCGGGAAAAAATCGTCCAATACCACAAGGTGCAAAGCAGAATGAGCTCACCTTTTGCTGTGTTTCTAGTGAAGGTCGAGTCGCTGCAATCAAAACCACCGTCGTTTATGATGGTAATGGCTCCACCAACTCCTGCAACAAAACCCATATGGGCAGTCAGGTGCTCCATCGATGTCTCGATTCAGGCAATGTCGTGGCGCAGTTCAAGCGACCTCACGTTCACAGCACGGTAGAGAAACGGCATACGCATGCAACGGGGCGCAGCATCTTCCTCACGTTGCTACGTGGACAACCAAGTTATGCCTCACAGCCTGCCATGTAATTAGTGAGGGTTGTTCCGCCGCTTCATCAATGCTGCATGGATCCTAGAGTGCGCAGACATCGCCAGGCATTATCTACAAACACTATCGCGCGCCGCTTACAATAAAACCATGTCACGGCATGTGCGCACCGTTGGTCACGACATTGCGACGTGCTGAACACAATCATGCATCACCTGCTTTGTTGTCGGTGAACGTCACATTGCTGCAGATGAAATCCCCATAACTAGTAGAGATGGCTCCACCCACTGCAACAAAATCGCAACAACCAGTCAGAATGCTGCTTGATGGATGCCTCGATGGATTCCGAAATGCAAAGACTTGTAGTTGAGCAGACTTCTGATGTGCCAGGCACAGTGCACTCAGTGATAAATGCTCAGTTAGACATGGGACTGCCTCAATTTGCAAGGAGCCCAGAGTGCAAAGACTTTGCCAGCATTGCAGAACACTCGGGAGCGCCGGTCACACACACACACACACACACACACAGCACGCTCACGCCACGCCATCGAGCACGGGATCGCCAAACTTGGCGACGCGCAAATATCAAAAGCGCACCTCCTGGGGCTTCGTTGAAGCTGAAGGCTGATCCGATGATGTTGAAACCGCCCACGTTCCTGATTGCTCCACCATCGGCTGCAACAGAAACGAGCAGCTGGAAGGCTGTGCGATTGCTGTCGCAATTGACATCAGCGAACACAGTCACTAAAACTTGTGCGCCGTGCCTATGTCACCGCATGCGTGTGCTATTGAGCGCGGTAACGCCTTAGAATGTCATGTCCTGAGGTAATGAAGACTTACCTCCTTTGTTGCCAGTGAATGTCACGTCGCTGCAGTTTGCTGAGCCAGCGTTCATGATGGCTGCACCTGTTCCTGCGACAGAACGGCCAAAACACAATCAACAGAGAATACAGGTGTGTCGATCAGAGTACGCTCACGTTACTGCATATTCAGGTGTGTCAGGCAGAGTACGCTCATGTCACTGCATGTACGCGCTAGTGGGCACGGCATCGCAATACAACGCATCGTGCAGCACAATATTGACCCACCTTTTGATATGTTGTCAGTCAAGGTCGAGTTGCTGCAGTTGAGATTGCCTTCGATGCCGTTAGAAATGGCTCCACCAGATTCTGCAATAAAACCAGCACGAGCAGTCAGAATGTAGCTTGATTGTTGCCACAATATAGAGCGCACAGACGCCGCCAGCTTTTCGGCGAACTCAGCGAGAGGTGAACGTTGATGCGCTGCAGTCATTATGGCATGTTGCGCGTGGCTCCAGCATCTACCGTATCGGGACCAAAACGAGGTCAATCAATGCCAGAATTGACCCCAAACTAAACAAAGAGACATTGCCAGCACCTTTAGAGCTCGACAGTGCCAGTCACAGCACGTTCACTCACCTCCTGCTCTGTTGGAGGTGAAGATTGTTTGGCTGCAGGTGCAAACGCCCTCGTTAAAAATGGCTCCACCATTGCCTGCAACGGAACCAAAGCAATCAGTCGGAACACTGCTTCATCAAGGCCATGATTGGTCCTGAAAGGCACAGAAGCCGCCAGCAATACAGAGAAATCACGTGCGCCAGTCAGAGTACGCTCATGTCACTATATGTGAGCGCTACTAGGCAAGGCGTCCTTACAGCGCAGCGTGTGGCACACCTGTGACCCACCTGACGTGTTGTCAGTCAAAGTCGACTTGCGGCAGTTGTAAACGCCTGAGGGGTCGTTATAAATGGCCCCACCAGATGCTGCAATGGAACCAGCACGAGCAGTTAGAATATAGCTCGATTGTTGCCACAATCAAATTTATGGCATGTTGCGCATGGCTCCACCATGTACCGTATCGGGACCAAAACGAGGTCAATCAACGCCACAATTGACCCCAAACTAAACAAAGAGACGTTGCCAGCACCTTTAGAGCTCAGCAGTGCCAGTCACAGCACGTTCACTCACCTCCTGCTTTGTTGGAGGTGAAGATTGTTTGGCTGCAGGTGCAAACGCCCTCGTTAAAAATGGCTCCACCATTGTCTGCAACGGAACCAAAGCAATCAGTCGGAACACTGCTTCATCAAGGCCATGATTGGTCCTGCAAGGCACAGAAGCCGCCAGCAATACAGAGAAATCACGTGCGCCAGTCAGAGTACGCTCATGTCACTATATGTGAGCGCTATCAGGCAAGGCATCCTTACAGCGCAGCGTGTGGCACACCTGTGACTTACCTGACGTGTTGTCAGTCAAAGTCGACTTGCGGCAGTTGTAAACGCCCGAGGGGTCGTTATAAATGGCCCCACCAGATGCTGCAATGGAACCAGCACGAGCAGTTAGAATATAGCTCGATTGTTGCCACAATCAAATTCAGAGTGCACAGATGTTGCCAGCGTTTCAAACAATTCAGATACGCTGGATGTAGCACGCTCACGTCGTGGCACGCATGCCATTGGGCACACACTCGCCTCATGTCGCCATTTTTACTCACTTGCTGCTTTGTTGGAGGTGAAGATTGATCCCCTGCAGGTGAAATTACCCTTGTTAAAAGTGGCTCCACCAAAGTCTGCGATGGAAGGAAAACAAGCAGTCAGAACACTGCTTGGCCTAAGCCATGCTAAAATTCAAAATGTTCAGGGGTCGCCAGTCGCGAGCATTTCAAATTCAGGTGCGCCAGTCAAAGCATGCTCAGGTCACTGCATGTACACGCTTTTGGGTAAGGCATCTCCTGGCATGACAATGTGAAAACTCACCTCCTGTGTTGAAGAAGAAGATCGAGTTGCTGCAGTTGAAAATGCCTTTGCCATCGTTAAAAACGGCGCCAGCACGCTCTGCAACGGAAGTAAAATGAGCAGTCAGAATGTAGCTCGATCGTTGCCACAATTGAATCCAGAGTGCACAGGCGCCAGCATTACCAAAGAACTCAGGTGCGCTGGATGCAGCAAGCTCGCATCATGGCACGCGCGCTGTAGGGCACAAATTGGCCTCATGTTGCAACTTTCACTCACCTCCGGCTTCGTTGGAAGTGAATTTTGATCCGCTGCAGGTGAAAACGCGCAGGTTAACAATGGCTCCACCACTGTCTGCAATGAAACCAAAACAATTAGTCGGAACACTGCTTCATCAAAGGCATGATTGGTCCCGAACTGCACAGACGCTGCCAGCAATTCAGATAAATCATATACACCAGTCAGAGTACGCTGATGACACTGCATGTTCGCGCTATTGGATATGGCACCACATTTCGTCGTAATGACGTGCAGCACATGACGTGTTGTTAGCAAAGGTCGAGTCGCTGCAATTGAAACCGCTTTCAACGTCATTACAAACTGCTCCACCAGATGCTGCAGCCGAACCAGAACGACGATCAGAATGTAGCTCAATCGATGCCAGAAAAAATGAAGAGCGCAAAGATGTCGCCAGGGTTTCAAAGAAATCAAGTGCGTCGGACGCAGCACGCTCACGTCGTGGCATGCACGGCATACGGCACAATTGCCTCATGTCGCGACTTTCACTCTCCTTCTGCTTCGTTGGACATGAAGATTGATCCCCTGCAGGTGAAATCGCCCACATTGAACATGGCTCCACCAAAGTCTGCAACGGGACCAACGCGAGCAGTCAGATTCAAGCTCGATCAATACCACAGTTGATCCCAAACCGAAACGCACATACATTGCCAGCATCCTAACTCAAGAGTGCCACTCACAGCGCGCTCAAGTCTCTGCATTCACGCACCAGTGGGCAAGGCATCACCTTACGTTGCAATGTGCTTCTGGACAGAACAACATCATGACTCACTTCCAGTATTGGAGACGAATTTGGAGTTGCTGCAGTTGAAAGTGCCGTTGGCATTCTCAATGGCTCCACCCCAGCCTGCAACGGAACCAAAATGAGCAGTCAGAATGTAGCTTGGTCTAATGCTACAATGGGCCCAGAGATCGCAGATGTCGCCGGCATTTCAAAAGTCTCGTGTGCCGGTCACAGCACGCTCATGTCATGGCAAGCGCGGCATTCGGCACAACATTGCCTCATGTCACCACTTGAATAACACATCGGACTGACGTGTGTGGGAGGTGAAGATTGATCCGCTGCAGGTCACATGTACTTCACGTAAATGACTCCACCGTGGTCTGCAACTGAACGAAAACCAGCATTCAGACACTGCTTTCTCCAAGCCATGACCGGTCCCGAAATGAACAGATGTTGCCAGCGTTTCAATCAATAAGAGTGCGCGAGTCCGAGCATGCCCACGTCACTCCGTGACTGCGCTATTGGGCACACCATCGCCTTGCATGGCGACGTGCAATTCAGAGTAACAACTCGCTGGTAGTGTTGTTTGAGGTGGAGGTCAATTTCTTTCAGACAAAACTGCGCCCAACTTCCCGATGGCTTCAAAGTTTGCGATGGAACCAAAATGAGCAGTAAAAAATGATACCACATTATGCTAGGATGCAAAGCTGTTGCTACCAAAACCAAAGAAGTTTACATGTGCCGGTGGTGCGCTCAGGTCATGGCATTCGAAATGGAGTTGCTGAAGTTGAAAGCACTTTTGCAACCAAAACGAGCAGGCAGAGTGTAGCTGAGTCGATGCCATGATGTTCCCTGGAGTGCGCAGACATTGCCAGCATTTCGAAGAATTCAGGTGCACTAGACACAGCACGATTATGTCTCAGCATGCATGGGCCAGCGTGCACAAAGTTGCCTCATGTCACAACTTTCACTACCTGCTTTATTGGAGGTGAAGATTGATCCGCTGCAGGCGAAACTGCCCTCGTTACTGATGGCTCCACCATGATCTGCAAGGCAACCGCATCAGAACAGTGCTTTATCAACACCATGACTAATTTGATAACGTACAGGGGTCGCCAGAACTTCAAATTCCACGTGGGGCAGAGTAAGCTCATGCCACTGTATGGAGCACTGTTGGGCAAGGCATCGCCTTGCAGCGCAGCATGCAGCACAATTGTGACCCACCTGATGTGTTGTCAGTCAAGGTCGAGTTGCTGCAGTTGAAATCACCTTCGTTGCTGTTAAGAATGGCTCCACCATTTTCTGCAATGGAAACCAGAGCGAGCAGTCAAAATGGAGCTCGATCGTTGCCACCATCTAGTTCAGAGTGCGTAGGTGTCGCCAGCATTTAAAAAAACTCAGGCACGCCGGAAGCAGCATGCTCACGTCGTGGCATGTGCGCCATGGGGCACAACTTTGCCTCATGTTGCGACTTTCACTCACCGTCTGCTTTGTTGGAGGTAAAGTTTGATCCGATGCAGGTGAAAATGCCCTCATTATAGATGGCTCCACCAAAGTCTGCAATGCAATCGCAACAAGCAGTCAGAACACAGCTTTATTGAAAGCATGATTAATCCCCAATGCACAGGGGTCACCAGAATTTTAAAGTCCACATGGGGCAGAGTACGCTCACGTCACTGTATGTGAGCACCATTGGGCAAGACATCACCTTACAGCGCAGCGTGCAGCACAACTGTGACCCACCTGACGTGTTGTCAGTCAAGGTTGACTTGCTGCAGTTGAAATTGCCTGAGTCATCGTTATACATGGCTCCACCAGATGCTGCAACGTAACCACAACCAGCAGTCAGAATGTAGCTTGATCGTTGCCACAATCGAATTCAGAGCGCACAGATGTCGACAGCGTTTCAAAAAGGTGCGCCGGACGCAGCACGCTCACGTCGTGGCACTCGAGCCACCGGGCACAAATTTGCCGGATGTCGCAATTTTCACTTACTATCTGCTTTGTTGGAGGTGAAGATGGATCCCCTGCAGGTGAAATCGCCGTTGTTTAAGATGGCTCCACCAAACTCTGCGATAGAACCAAAACGAGCAGTCATACCAGTGTTTGGCCTAGACATGATTAAATCCAAGATGCACAGACGTTACCAGCATTTCAAAATCCGGGTGCCAGTCAGAGTATGCTCATGTCACTGCATGTATGCGCTTTTTGCAAAGGCATCACCTGGACAATGTGAAAACTCACCTCCTGTGTTGAAGACAAAGGTCGAGTTGATGTAACTGAAATTGCCACCGTCATTGTTGTGGATGGCTCCACCATCTCCTGCAACCAAGCCAAAATCAAGCAGTCAGAACACTGCTTGGGCAATGCTACGGGCGATTCCAGAATGTACACACTTCGCCACGCAGTGCCAAGCACTCAGATGCGATGGTCACAGCACACTCATGTCATGGCACGCGTACGCCATCAGACACTGCATCGCCTCCCAGCGCGTTGTGCACAACACGATTTTAGCTCACTGCCTGGTGTGTTATTGTGCAGGCGTATATGCTGGATCCATACTGCAACCGGTCTCAGAGTGCTCAGGTGTCGCCAGCATTTCTCAGAACTCAGCGACGCCTGAGCACCCTGAGATTGAGCGCCGGCCACAGCACGCTCACGTCGCAGCATGCGCGCAGTATCACCTCACACTAGGACGTGCAAACCATAACGGACTCACTTTCAGCTTTGTTCCATGTAAAGGTTGACCCGTTGACGGTGAAGTTGCCAAAATTGGTGATGGCTCCACCAAATCCTGCAACAGAGCCGAAACGAACAGTTAACAAAAATCTTAGATGCCATAATGGACCACTGGGGGGAACCCAGACATTGCCATGTGTGTAATAATCCAGGTGCGCCCATTACAGCTGTCACATTATGCAACCACCAGGTTCAGATCACCTCACATCACAGTATGCAAGGGTCAGGACGACACCGCTGCTTGAGCGGGTGGTAGTGGCGCAATGTGGGAATCATGCTGGGTGCTTCAATTCAAATGTCTGCTGCAGGCAGAATGAGAGCAAGCACTGTGACTGACTACAGCTTGCTTCGGTCATGGACATGTCAAAGCAATTGCTCACCTGCTGTGTTTTGAGCAAAAATGGAGGAGAGGCACGTGACATGGCCTTCGTTGTAGATAGCTCCACCGCCAAGGCCGCCACCTGCAGAGAAAGTGCACAGTGCAGAGAGTAATGCAGATGTTGCACAAGGAAGCTTGCGACGTCCTGTCCCTCCGTTTTGCTGTACATATCAAGTCTCTGTGTAAACCAACCTTTAATGCTCCTACGCGCAAGGTTTGTGCCTGGGTGCAGAACAGCGCATCCTCATCGGCTTCGCCGCTGGCAATACCATCATCGCTTCAAAGAGCCATCCGGCACAGAACAGCTAGGCAGCGTATGCCTTGCGCGCTCAAGCGGGCTTTTGCTTGTTCAACTTGACATGCATCCTTCGAGACTGTGGCTGCAGTCTGCACAGCGTGGGGTCGCACTTGACCACAGTTCGGCTTGCGCTCATCAACATCAGATGCAAGTTTACCGTGCTTGTTGCAAATCTGCTGGTCAAGCACGGGTGCAAGATGTATTACTGCGCACACCAAGAGTGGAAAGGACGACAAAACAAAACCGCCAAAGAGGCGTCATACGTCAGTTGAAGCATGTACGAGCGAGCAAGCGCCCACAGCTTGACGACAATCCGACTTGTGGAATAAGTGCTTACCTCGATTGAGCCTGAACTGGCAAGCCTCCACGAGCAGCTGCCCATCTCTGAAAACTCTTACAGCTCCACCTTCACCTGAAATGCCATCCACCATCGCACGTCCGTCCCTCAGTTCGAGGTGTCGCAGTGTGACGGAAGCACCCTTCTGCACGTGCAACACCTGTGTTTTGTTTTGCCCCGAAATTGCAGCAGGGTCTGATTCCGTGCCGACACCGTCAATCACTAGAGACGTCCCATTGCCGACGATGATCGGTTCGGTGAGCCCCACAAATCCTCGCCACTTCACAGTGATGTTCTGACCGGGGCAAACCGTTGCCTCTGTAAGCCTCATCGCAGACGCATGGTCATCGATGATATCAGGGGGTGCCTTGCAAACCGGGGCTACAGGGGCCGCGGTCACTTTCATGACCAGCGCAGTCAAGGCACCGAGGAAGAGCATCATTACCGTCCGACTCATGGCAAACGCTGCCTGAGCGGCTTCCCGTACTTTCTAATGCTTCTCTGCGCCACCTGGATGCGAAAATAACAATTGGAAACACACAAGCCACTGTGAACATCGCCAACTCGGTATAGCACTTGTCTGTGATGTTCAGCAGAGGCATCTCCGGGTACCGAGCTGGGCTGCTGCGGGCTGAGTGATTTCAGTGCAAGCACTTCCGCTTCGTCGCAAGTGCATCTCATTGACAGCCAATGTAAACAATGTCATCAAGGCACCACTGCCTAGTGAACATGGCATTGCAGTCCGCAATACCCAGAGGTGGCATGCAGGCGCATTGCGCTGTGCTGCTGCGCTCTATGTGACTTCCTGTGCAAGCACCGCGGTACCTGGCGTGGCATATCACTGTTAGTAATAAGTGATGGTGATGCCACTGCGTGGCGCTACACGATGACTATTGCAGGTGGTGAGAGAGCAGGCATCATGGTGCCTCAGCGTTACGTGTTGCCATGCAACGTTGCCTGGGAGGACAACTGTCTTGAGATAGGTGCAGAATTCACCGCTACCACAACTATGCGTTTGAGCATCGGCCCTCGCCGCCACATTCGGTAAGCTCAGCAGCTGGCGCAACTGGCCGTCACCGAGTTCAAAAGGAACGGTATGGGGGCAGAGGCGCAAGTGGTGACAGGAGAACACCAAGTGCAGAGAGAGAACGCATATCCAAATGGACGAGTGAGGGCACAAAGAAGGATGTTCGCATCATCAGCAGCGTACACGTCCTTGACGAGGGTATGACATCCCTGCTGTGGATTGTAAGCATATAGGGGGGACAGGAGGCGACAGTTGTCGTTATGTCCAGAGAGTGTGCCGCAGCGTACGTCTACGTGAGGGGAAGAAATGTGCTACAGTATTGGGTCATCTACGGAAAATCTGAAAAGGTTTGCAGGCAGCATTTGAGGAACGACCTGGCTGGGAGATGTCCGTGACATGCATGGCAGCATAATTTGAGGACGCAGACAGAGATTTAAAGGCAAGAGAGGTGGGTAAGGTGGTGGAAACCATAATAATTCAGAAAAAAATTGATGTCACAGAAGGTGGGAGATGTTGGGATTTGAGCTGGCAGCACAAGTTTGAGACTTGTAAGCTGGCACTTGCAGAAGGAAGTCAGGTTTGACACAGTATATGTCCTGAACGGCAAGCCCTATAATGTGGGCACATGACATCGCAGCCAACGTGTCACATATCAGGCTGGAACACTGGCACCTGAGCGTTTGCAACAACTACAGGGTGCAATGATTTTTGACTCGACTGTACGACCTACAATTCCTTGGCATGACTCATTTGCAGCATGGTGGCTGAGCATGGCAGCGGCTGCAAGTTGTCATCAAGAGTAGCGACATGGTTAAGACTCAGCAAACTGCATATCAGAACAGGTTCATGTCAAAGGAGTGTATTGCCATGCTGCAGGACGCTGGCTTTGTGTTCGGAGACTTAGTTCAACTATCTACACTTGTTAGTGTTGCTGCACAACAGGCAGTTTGATCTTGACCATTGCATATGGCACCAGAGCTTGATGCATAGCTGGCTTGCTGACTACCGCATACATACCGCCTGCTTGTGCTCAACTTGTCATGTGCAGCGCATTATATTATGCATTTGATGATACTCTTGACCTTTGGTGTAATATTCGTTGTCTCTGTTTACCATGTGAAACTTTAACCATACATATTGTTCGAGCAGTGCATTGTCATACCCCCATGTACCGCCGCATCTGGGTCGCAGTCATCTGTCATCACATTCAATTTCCACCTCATTGCCGGTCTGGATATGGGCAGCCGTGGACTGGCTTCAGGGTTTTGTTTTTGTTAAGATTTCATCGTCAAAGCAGCAGAGGGCATGACCATGTGCATGTTACGCCAGCTGCCCTCTATGGCGCTATTCGCACCGTCACATCATGCTAGACTATGGTGCACGCCTGCTGTGAGTGGCAGGGCTGACGATTAGAGAGGGTGAGAGCAGCTGGGCTGCAGGTTACAGCAGAGAGAAGCTTGCGCATATGTCACAACAGCAGTGCTCTATGACGCCATTACCACTAGGGTGCATATATCGTCCTCTTTGCCAATGAAACAAAGGAGGTTTGTTACCTGCTAGGGTGCATTACTGCTTTTATCAGCATGTTCAATGGAGGACAGGAGGCAACTTGAAGAGAAGCCCATCTGCATGTCACCGCAGCAGCGCTTTGAGGTGCCATTTTCAACGTCCATCAACGTGCATGAAGATGACACCATAGTTTGAAGGGACTTGAGGCCTTCTGCAACGCCATCGCGTCGACAAGACCGCCGCCTGTAGCGCTTCCATCAATCAAGAGGACCCAACGAAGTTCTCCAGGCACGTAGCGCTTCCCATCAATCAAGAGGACTGATCGTCGCTATCTAGTGAGCGATAAAACAACTGCAGGCGACTTTAACAGTTCGCCTTCACCACCATCGCATCGTCAAGCCAATCACCAGCGCTTCCCATCAATCAAATCTACACATTGACTCAGATAAACTTCGCGAGGCACTTTTATTGTGTTTGTATGTATGGACTTGTATTTATAAAGGCCCAAGGGAGGCCGGGTTGCCTATGCAATCGAAAAGCTTGCGTCAACGCAGCAGCCTAGTCTGCGCTGTGCCCTAGGAGCTTGGATACCGGCGCCGCAACACAGCCCAGCATTCGCGCTCCACGTGTGTACGCCATGACGCGCTCCGCCAACTCCCGCGCCAGCGATATGCTCAGCTCAATGAGGATCTGACGCTTAGCTAACCCGGCCTTGCGTAACACATCTGCCTTCCCCCCCCCTGAGCACAGTGCTGAGTGCATTGCCAACTCCTTAACAAAAAGGCTTGTCTGCTTGCCCAGCCGTCCGTACGACTCCTGCACGAATGGCACAAAAGCCCAAGATGACGTCAAGGTGCCGGTGTGGTGCTTGACCTTCGCGTCCTCCCCCACCCCAGCAGCATAGCCGTCCGTGTTCGAGGCATTTGTTTTGCCTGTCAGGTACGAGCTCGCTGTGGGCGCGCGCACACTTGTGTCTAGCACTATTCCCTTGTTACGGTATGCACTGCTAAAGTGCAGACACCCTGGGTCAATGACTGTGTCCGCCCGATACCCCGGTACCTTGAAGACGCTAGCGTCCTCATTGCGGACAATAGAGACATGGTGCTGTCTCAAGATGCGCTGCAGGCACCGCTTTTGGGCAGTGTGTGTCGCGTTGTGCCCCCGTATGTGCTGGCTGGGGCAGCTGATCGCATGCGTGGAGGTGGGGCTCACATCACTGCACCGCCATGGGCACACCTCGCCCTGTATGCCCCACCCGTCTATGAAGATCGCAATCAAAATCATCGTGGCTGCTGCCATACTGGACATGGGCGCCGCACCCGGGCGGTCATTGGCAGTGGGTGGCACGCTCATCCACGCCATTGCCCCGGACGCACGCTGGCTGCGCAGCTGCGCCAGGACCCGTGCGCTAGCCTGTTGGCGGCGGCGGCTGGTGTCGCGCGAGTCACCAATAGGTGCAGCCTGCGTCGGCTTGCCCACGGCACCAGCCGAGGCAGCCTCTAGGTCCTCCACCAGGCAATCCTCGTATTGACGTCGAAGAACATTTGAAAGGCCGGCTTGTAGTCCGTGCGTGAAGTGACCGCGCCGGCGGCGGGGCACTACCTTCCTGCAGATTTCATCAGCATAGGCCTCCCAGTCGTCGTCGTCGTCCTCCTGCCCGCCGCTGCAGCTGCTTTCTTCCGCGCTAGTTTGTGTTTTAGCGGGCGTGGAAGGGGCAGCCGCGGCAGCGGCTTGAGGGCCAGGTACGGTCGCCGCCGCAGCGGCCGCCTCGGCGCCAGGCACAATGCCGTGGGTGTGTGGGGCTGGCTCAGTGGTCACTGTCTCCGTGACGGCAGTTGCGGCGTAGATCGCTTGCACCGCAGTGGGGAGCGTCGACGCTGCGGCCGTCGTATCTGCTGCCCACCGTAGCAACGATGCTGGGAGCTGCTCGGCCACAGCTGTGCGTGATTTTTCGCCGCCATCAGCTGTCAGCGCTCGCGTAGAGCGTCGCACGGCCTCGATGATTGGCGGCAGTCCCTGGTCCTCGCGTATTGCGCATGAGTGCTGCGCGAACCAGGTGACTGCGCCGTGTTCGTCAGTGCCGAGCCTCAGGGCCCCTGCTGCCACAGTGGCATGAATTATTGCCGGCCTCAGTGTTGTGCATGCCTGGGCCGTGTATGCGGCTGGTGCCAGTAGCCCCAAAAGCGGCATGCCCAGACCGCCTCGTCGCTCCGGCAACCGTGACGCCCGCAGTGGCACTGCGATGTCCGTGAGTTCTGGCGGGCCCAAGCGCGGCAATACCAGCACGCTGCCACTGCTGGCTTCCTCATTGTCACCAGCAGTGCAGGCGGCCAGCAGGTGTGACTTCATGGCTGCCGCGGTAGAGCAGCCGTGCAGATGCAGCATGCGTTCGAGCGTCCATGCACAGAACCCGTCAAACGCGTGCAACCATGTCTCACTCAAAGCCGTGTCAACGACCCGAGCTAAGAAGCCCATGCGCTTCGTCAGTGACCTGCGTAGAATGAACTGTGCTGCCTGTAGGTGATGCCGCGCCATTCCAGCTAGCTGCCACGACAATCGCCATGTCCCTGCGTCGACAAGATGCTTGCTCATGGCAGCGTGCACATAGGCTGGGTGCCCTACCGGTACCCCGACCGACGTAAAGCCCTGACTGGATTCTGGCATGGTGGTGTCCACAAACGGTATGTCAAGGGCGCGCAGGCGTGCTCTGGCCGCTTCATCAAACACTGTGCCGCGCATGGCGATGGCCAGCGACTTGTCTGGTCGAACGCGTAGGCCCCCTGCCGCCAGCCGGCGGATCACCTCTGCCACCCCAGCGGCCGCTGCATCGTCGAAGTAGGCAGCTTGCAGCACGTTGAGGTCATCCAGGAAAGCGCAGTGCGGGGCTGGCGGTTCCGCTGTGCTGTGGCCGTAGGCCGGCATACTGCCGGGCGTCGCATTCACTCCATCAGGGTAGAAGAGTAGGAAGGCCGCTGCCACTGCAAAGTACAGCGGCCCTAGAGGGTCCCCTTGCTGGCACCCTAGGTGGGAGCAGATAATGCGAGCTTCACCGTTCACCTCCACCCGCATCTCTGGGGCAGTGTCACCACAGTATACGGACTCAAAGTGCGGGAGCAGCTCCGGACAGAAGAGCATAAGCCCCCGCACAATGGCGGCGCGATCCACACTGTTAAATGCGTTCTCACAGTCCAGTTGGATAGTGGTGCCATACAGCTCGTGCCACACGCGCGCGCGCGCTGCCACATGCTCGACGCCAGACCGGTATCCTACGCCAAACTGCGACATGGAGGCCAGCAGCCCCGATATCTTGCCCTTGACACTCCGTGCCGCTGTGGACCCGAGGAGTCTGCGCCAGACACTGGAGCAGGCGATCGGACGCCGCTTCTGTCCTATGCCTGAGAGGGCCGCGGCGCGGAGAAGCCGTTGCGATTGCTCCGGCAGCAGTTCGGGCTCAACAAGCAGCGTCGTGAACACCTTGGCCAGGTGATGAGCGAATGCCGGTTCCATCACATCTGATTCTGAATCACCAGCTAGTCCTGGCGAGGCACTGCTCACGGGGCGGGTGGCTGCTTTCACTGGTGCACCAGGCCCAGCGGCCATCAAGAGGTGTTCATAGCGTAGGCCGTCCAGCCCTCCTGCCTTCCCCGCCCCTGCTGCGGACAAGGTCGACAGTATGTCTGCCGCCTCCACCTCGAGGCGCCGTCCGGCTGCGCTGGCAGCATCCTCAGGCCTATCGCTGTGATCATGTGCCTGACCCGATTCGAAGACAGGACTGCCGCTGCCAGCTGGCCCGGTGGTCGTTGCCACCCCTGCGCTGTGTAAGCAGTGCCGCCGGGCGTCGCGTACCAGGCCGCGCACTTGCTCCATTGGCGTATCGACTACCCCCGGCCGGGTGCCAGTTTCAGGGTGCTTTGCTGCCAGCACCTGTGCCGTGACCTCGTCTGCTGGGGCGCATGCTTCACGCGCCTCTAGTCGTGCGGCAGCCAAGCCTACCCCCCGTCGCTTGCCTGAGAGGGCAGCGCATGCTGTTTGCTGCCTGGAGTCAGCCTCCGTCCAGTCGGCATCGAAGTTCGTTTGTGCCGACGCCATAGCTGCGTTGTTTGGTTTGGGGGCCCGCAGCGCCGCTGCTGCTGACAGCGTCTTTCTCAGTAGCTCCGCGAAGTCGCCAGACAGCAACGCTGCCAGCCGGGCCGCAGGCGGCATACCGGTTCCCTCCGGTTGCCTACCAAAGGCCATCGCTGCTAGCAGGTGCAGCAGCCTGTAGCCGCGCTGCACTAGAGTCTGAGAAACCTGATGAGCAAACGCCCCGGCACCATGGTGGAGGCGCACCCGTGCCGCCTCACGTGCACTGTCTGTGGCGTCCGCCAGTAGTCGTGTGGCGTGCTCCACTAGCCGTGCCCACTGGGTGCACTGCAGCTGAGTGCGGAAGGGGTTGGCAGTCGTGGTGAACCGCAGCAGCAGCAGATCCGCCTCATTGGTCTGGTCAAGTGCGTGGACGACCGAGGGCGTCGAGAGGTCCCAAGCCAGGGATGCTCGTGCCTGGGGCTTTGAGGGCCTGCCACTGGTGGTGGTGGTCGGGGGGGGCGGTGACGCGGCATCGTCCGGCGGGTCCACGTCCATGTCCGCCCATCCCACGGCCGTCCCGTGGGGGGGGCTGCTGTCCTGCAGCCTCAGGCTGTCAGACTGAGTGCGGCTGCCGGCGCTGCTAGGCGGTGCCGCAGCAGCTGCCGTTCGGCGCCGGCGTTGCGCGCCGGTTGCCGTGGCCGCCGGGCGTTTCTTGCTAGACTTTGAGTTGGCAGCGCCACTAGCCGGCACCGCCGGTAGTTTTGGAGGTGTCGCTGCGGCAGCCCCCGCCGCCGCGGCCGCGCCGTCGCTACCCGCACCCCCGCCCTCGGACTGGCCCGGGGGTACTGCCGGGCGTGCGCGCGTGGGGGCGCTTCCATTCCGTCGACACGTGTGGCATGGCGAGGTCAGCGCGCATTGCCTCTGCCCCGCGCTGGCTGACATATGGACCAGGCCGCAGGCACCTGTGCATGCACTCAGCTTCCTTACCGCCCGTAGGAAGTCTTCTGCCGTGCAACCATACATGGTGCTCATCTCCTGCACATGCTTGGCATGGTGTGCCCCAGTGCTGCAGGTACTGCTGCCTGAAGGGGCACGGTCACCGGATGGGTCGTGATCAACCTGCTGCCGGATGCCCTTGGCGTATGTTGCCGCCGGATTTTGCTGACAGTGTGATGTGCTCGCCTCAGGGTTCAGCATCGACCTCGTGCAGCTACCACCGTTGAAGTGGGCCACTACCGGTGCCATGCGGCTCGCAGCTGACAGTTTGCCTCGCTGTTTGCTGTCCTCTTTCTGACCAAGCTGCCAAAATGCCAGTGTGCATAGTGGACACCTCAGTGGCTCAGGCTGCTGTGGCAACTGCAGCGCAGTACGGGGCTGTGTCCGACTCGGAGCCGTGATGTGGGTGCTGTCAGCTTGAGTGGTCGCCGACGCTGTCATAGTGGTTGGCAAGGGCGGAGCTGCCGCAGGGGCGACAAGCAGTTCAAAGTGTCCCACATTTGTATATAGCCCAGGCGGCGTCCACAGCACATCCAGATGGCAGTCAGGCTGAGCTGGAGTCGCCGGTGCGAATACCGCTGGCAGCCCCATCAGTTGTGCCAGCACCAGCCCTGTTGATTTTTGCGTGCTGCCAGTGGCCTGAGGCTTGGCCTGCCACACCGTCACCGAGACCGCGTAGACCGCTGCAACAATGGCCCACACAGACAAACCGAGGGGCCGTCCCCACACGCCCTCTTCCTGTAGGCGTTGCAGCAGGAGCGTGTGCCCGCTGTCCTTGCTATCCGTTTCATTTGTGCCGTACTCGATTGCGAGGCAGCGAGCGCGTGTCCCGTACGTGTCGAATTGTTCACGTGTACACGCAGGTTGGGCTGCGGCATGCGCGGTCAGTTGACGCATCGATGACATGCTGGCCCCTTGTTTGCCCGCCCCCTGCGTGACGTATGCCACCATCCCGTCCAGCAGTGCCTCTCGCATGGCAATCACCAGCGCTGGGGCCGGCAGTCCGTGCTCAACTGCGACGCTGCCTATGCCGTGTAGAGCTGTATGAATCAGGCAGTTGCCGTTGCCCACGTTGCTCACGGGGCGAAGCTCCCCACCACGTGCTAGCGTCGCTGTGTTTTCCCCAAGCGCCTGTTTGTGGAGTGCCTGCAGGCCCGTGTGCCAAGTGGAAAAGCCATAGTTGGTGGCTTTTGCCAGCGCGTCTTGCTGCTCCTCCACGGTGACTGTATGGCACACGGTTGAGGGTATCCGGGTCGCCACCGTCACGGTGGTGACCTTCGCCGGCCCGGATATTGGTGCTGAGGGGGCAGAGGCACCGCCCCTTGGCGGTGTGGTGGCTGGTGCCAGCTGCCCTAGGGGTGCAGGAGAATTGTCGCACTGGGCCTGTCGCTCCTGCGTCCGCCGTCTGTGTTTACCTCTGCGTCGACTGCGCTTTCCACTGGCAACCATAGCCGTGACAGATGCTGTCTCGGTCATTGTTGCGTGGGTGCTGTTATCACCGGCCTGCGTTACGTCTGACTCGCCATGTTTCCCGGCTGGCTGGCGAGGCGACCTGGCAACGACCGGTTCCCTAAGGGAGAGTTGGTCAAACACCGCTGCCAGGTCGTTACCCTCTTCTCGGAGGGAGAGCAAGCTGAACGTGACCGTCAGGTCATGCATCTGATTCACCAGCGGTGCGCAGGGAGTCCGGCCCAGCAGGGTCTGTGTTGCTGGCGCGTGCAGTCGGCGTGACGTGCGGCCGGGTTCAAGCTTGGTACCCGTCGGCCAAGCGCAAAGCACCGTGACGCGTGCCCGATTGGGGGCAAGGGCCAGTGCACGTACCCTGCGCGCGAGTGCGCCAGCCGCCCCCAGCAAGCCTTGCCAGTGAGATCCCGTCGGGTCCCTGGGGCATTCGCTAGACTGAGCGCCCGCTGCGACAGCAGCTGCTGCACTGCCAGGTGTGCTGGGCACACGATCGTTGCTTGACATCGTTGCGCCGCTATCGCTAGCACGACTTTCGCCAGGCAGCACACCCATTGTGCTGCTCCGGGTCAGTCTCGGCAGCGGCGCAACTGCCACACCGTCCAACGTAGATGCATGGGCTTGCCTGGGGTCCACCCCCAGGTGCTCGCATCCGAGGATTTTGCGTATGGGACCACATTTGCTAGCGGCGGCGAGCAGCGCGGCTGTTGGCTTCAGGCTATTCCCCCCACCAACAGCTGCACCACCCGCTGCCGCCGCGCATGTCGTTGGTCGGGTGTGTATGTCAGCAATGTGATCATGGCCTGATGCACGGTCACAGCCTGACAGTGTGCATGCTGTCGCGGCGACCGGGCCTGCGAGGCAGTCGGCGCAGCGCCACACGTCGCACTGGTCCAGGGCCCCTAGATCACCAGATGGTGTCGTGGCGCTTGCTGCTGTGCGTCTGATGAAGAGGTTGCCGCACCCATCGCAGACCTGCTCCAGGCCGCCGCATATTGGTCGGTGGTCTAGGAAAAGCTGAACATGCAGTTCTGCAAATTGCTTCCCTTTCCCTGTGTGGCGCGTGCGCTGGTGTGCACATGCGTGTGCCGCTGGGCAATTCTTGTCCAGGGCGCGAGGATTTGCTCGCACTATGAACTTGTCGCACATGCGGCAGTCCAGCCCCGGGATATTGACCTTCCGGTTGGCAGCGTGTATCTTGGCGGGCGCCAGATCTGTCCTAGCGGTGATGCCGGATATTGGGTGCCCGTTGCGACTGTTACCGTCAGAGGTGACGCTGCCGCCTGACAGAGAGGCGCCGCTGCCAGCTGGCTGCAAAGACCGGGACGTGATTTGTCTCTGGTGACCCGCCGGCCCAGGTTCGCCAACTTCCATCGGTACAGGCATGGTCACGGTGACCGGCTTTGCCAGCGCACCGCCAGACTGTGGCTCTGGGCGGGTGACGCTGCCAGTGCTTTGGGCGCTGGCGCGGCGCCGACCCCGCCGGGGTGCAGCCGCCCCACGTTCGCCGCCCGGTGCAGCAGCGGCCGCTGGTGCTGTGTTTGTATCTGGCGATAAAATAATGAGGCGACTTTAACAGCTCGCCTTCACCACCATCGCATCGTCAAGCCAGTCAGCAGCAGCGCTCCCATCAATCAAAGCTGCACAATGCCACAAATTTAGCGAGGCAAGTGGATGGTTCTTTTCTCTTGGCGATAAAACAATGGAGGCGACTTTGAGAGCTCGCCTTTACTCGTGAAGCCAATCAACAGCAGCGCTTCCAGCAATCGAAGCTGCTGCACATTGACATAACCTTAGCGAGGCACCGTTCATTGGAATTTTTTCACTTAGCGAGGCACGTTCATTGGGGTTTTTGCACTTCGCGATGCGACGAATGGAGGCGACGTGAGACCCCACCTGCAACGTCTCTGCCCAGCTTAACGCCACCCGCGAGTTGCGCGCTCCGCCTTTTGTAGATGAATGTGTTGTACAAGCCCGGCAGAGGGGGCTCGCGACCCGATCTGACTGAAACGGGAAGGAGTGAATTGATACCCGGTGCCAAGAGGGCGGGGGGGGCTACAACGTCGAGGAAAAAACTTGTTAAAAAAGGCGCCGCCTTGAGGCTGCTTAGAACGTGCAGGGACGGGCGATGCAAGCGACACGTATCCTGATCGATGTACAACCGACACCACGACACCTGCTACGTCCAAAACTTTGTCGGCTGCAGACTCAAGAGCCTGAGGTAAGTGTGTGTTTCAATCAGCTCTGCAAACAGCGCCGTCCCCGACACCATGTAACCCCACAGCACAGGCTAGCGGTGGTCGACGAAGCAGCAGCTATGTGTAGCATTGTACGCTGTCCTAGCGTCAACGCAACCATGCAATGCCGGCGCTGCCCGAATTGGAGTTGAACAGTTCTGTGGCGAGTGTCCTTGTCACGCCTGACATGGTCGTTGCCATCGCATTTTTTAGGTGCGCTCCTCTGATGCTAGTGCTGTTGCTGCTGCTGCTGCTCTGCTGCTACTGCTACCACAGTGCGGCTGTCTCAGCCATGAGCCCAGCTTCATTCCAGTTGGCACCGTTCGGCAAAGTCTGTGTGCCGCGGCGCTGCGCTGCGTTCGTTCCTGCCCCGCTCGCTTTGGGTTTGCTGTGGTTTTGCGTAAGCCTGTGCCACGCAATCTCAGATTCAACGATTCAGAATACTCTGCAGACCACCTACACGGTCTCGCTCCAGCAGCAGTACATGGATAACTGGACCACCACCGCCATTTCCTATCCCTTCCCCAAACACAAGATCTATACATATGGGTCATATGATTGTGAGGCCCAGTGCTCTGGCCTCCCTGCAACAATCACCAACCGGTTCCACGCCAGTCCCTTTGGTGGTATAGCGATACAAGTTTTCAAAGGCGACCCCAACATCGGCGTCAACCACCCGCGCTCCGAGCTGCGCCTTGAAGACAGCGCTGCCGCACACATCTCCGGCACCACCCCATACATACTGTCTTTTGCAGCCCTCTTTGACAGCACCAACCCATTCTTTGCAGAATTTTTCCAGATCTGGAGCATCGATCTCGTGGGTCCCGTGCTGCAGCTTGAGGTCCGCAACGGAAACGTCGGCGTCCGCTACTTCCGCGATGGGGGCCTCTGGCCAGTCATCTTCACGAACGGCGCGTTCAGCGGCTACCCCAAGAACACACCCATCCGATTTGACATAAGCTTTCAAGGCGGCAACATCGTCGTGTACCAGGACGGGCAGCCGAAGTGGCAGGGGATAGTGCCATGGTCCTCCACAGCGACGGGACGGTTCCAGTATGGCATCTACAACAACGCTGGTGGCAAGACCGAGCCATCTCCGGGGGATGAGCTTATTGGCTTCCATTACTTCGGCATTTATAAGGTATAGTGTTAACACCGGAGGTCACAATATTGTGAATGACTCATGGTGTTTCAATTGAATGCACACTGCAAGTGTACAAAGCAAATGCTTACGAAGTAGTACGCATCAAGTTTGACATGGTACTACAGCGTTGGTGCAGCTGCTGTGTGCAGTTAAAGTGAATAACGTCTCTATTTAACATCAAATCAGGGCACCGCATACCTCACCTTTGCCAGCATTCACCTTTGCCAGCATTCTGTGCATTGCGGTACAGCTTGAATTGCCATGATGATCCTGCTGAAGAGCTTCACCCAGTGAGGAATGAGTCAGACGTTTGAACGTCATGTTTGATGTGTACTTCCGTCAAGTTCGCTTGTTGCGCGTAAAGCGCTCGCTTCATGGATCGAATGTGCACTCCATGCAACACTCCTTCTTCAAATAGAGACAAAAACGCGAACAGGCTCAACCCCTTGGCACTACCGCCAACACCCCATATCCAAGTCCTACCTGAGCTTGCCCGACTGCAAGACACGCTGGTGCATCTTGGAGTAGATGTACGCAGGCCACTGTGTACTACAAATGCCTCGCGTGATTAGGTGTCCGGCCGGCTTAGATACGTGACAAAACGATACATGCGACTTCGCGTATCCGAGAGTCTACGACACTGCTGGTAATGGCAGGGCCTTGTGCAGTACTAGTGACATCATTCCGTGATATCTAGCCCTACTGCTACCAAAACAGTAGCATGAGCTTCGGCTCCTCTGGCTTCCATGCCGAGTCGCTTTCTATTGAATTGCGAGGATGCGGGTAGGTTGACTTGCGGTTTCCAGACAAGAAAAGCTGATGTCAAACTTATGCATCCAAACGCAAGATCTCGAGCTTGCGTATTTAGCTGGCTGTTTCTTGCCAAGCCCTGCTTCTGCTCCAGCTGGACGTGCACAGTCCCTGCCACCAAACCGGTAGTAGAGCTCATCATGTGTCCTCAATCTTGTGCCATGGCATCTGCTTGCCCGCCTGTGACCAAAAATGCTGCACAGGTGATACCATCCACTTTGGGCCCAAGTAGGCCCCCCACAGCCTCAGTCACTGCAAAGCCGACCACCAAGCCCACGGCCGAACCTACTACCGCAGCTTCAATCACACCAAAGCCTACCACTGTGAAGCCGACCTCCAAACCCACCACTGCCAAGCCAACTGCCAAGCCCACGGCCAAACCTACTACCGCAGCTTCAATCACACCGAAGCCTACCACTGTGAAGCCGACCTCGAAACCCACCACTGCCAAGCCAACTGCCAAGCCAACACCAGCTTTGACTACCTCAAGGCCTACAAATAGGAACTGCGTCGACCTAAGCCCGGAGGAGTGTGCAGCCTGGGGCGCTTCGTCCTGCATCTACTTTGGAGTGCCTGAGAAGTGCCCCCAGATGTGCGGATCGTGCAGTGGTAGCACGCCACAAACGCCCACGCCAACTCCGTCCAGCGGTTAGTGCCAGCATGTTTGTTGTTTTGGCGGTCCGCATGCGGGTATGCTTGCAGGACTTCACACGCTTTCTCATTGATGCAGCTGCGTCCATGTGCTGGTGCACTAAGGGTTCACATCTTGCGCATCTGATAGAAGTACCAATCATCTGGATGATTTCAGCCATTCCTGCTGCAATGCGGGCAGGTTACCCCGCAGCTAGCCAGCACTCAACAGTGCACCTCTCTCTTGAAAGTGTTGAATGCTCTAGTGATGACATCAAATTGGAGTGCATGTATGTGTTGGATTGCATGAAAAACACTTGCCCCCCTGTTTCCATTGCTTGAACTGCACTATTTCAGGATGTGAGATCATCGATGAAAGCTTTCTGCCTTTGAATGCCAGTACTCCCAGCAAAGCAGTGACCCTTAGCGGGTAGCTTTTAAGTGACAGACTGTCGGTATAGACGGCATGCTACAGTCAACAGTGACCCCTAGCGGGTAGCTTTCAAGTGACACGCTATCGGTACAGACCGCGTGCTGCAGCCAACAGCAGTAATGACCCAGCGTGCTGCATCATGCATTATTTGTGCTTCAGGCGGAACATCAACTCCTGGCGGTGGCTGCGGTGCAAACGGCCTGAGGTGCCCCAACAACCTGTGTTGCTCGCAGGTACGTGTGTGCCAGACTTGATCTTTGGTCATCACATTACTGTCGCTAGTTGAAGTGCGTGCCTGCTTCATCTTGTCATTTGTTCTTACCGGCCCCATTATGTTGTGTCGCCCTACCCCTATGCTGAGCTTGCATAAACCTACACGAACAGTGCCAATGTTTGCTTGTATGTCTGTGACGTGAATTAGCCATGTGGTGGGTTGTTGAGGGCCCATGCGACGGCATGTATCACGCTAACGCTGAAGCTGGTGCGTGAGCCACCTTTGAAATTCTGCACGCCACAGTACTGTAACAGTCTTGGTGCACCGCTATCTGCAGCAGCAGCACCACCACCAAAATAGTTTGTCTAGGTCGCAGTCAATCTTTATCAGCTGGACACCAATTCTTCAATTGAGTGAGTGACCATGATATTATGCAGTCTGCAAGGTCAAAAGAGCACAGTAGCCAAGGATCGAGTGTCCATGTAGCTGTGCAGTCCTTCTTCATTAATGGTGTGGCCTATGATGTCCGTATCGTCTGAAAAATCATCTCTTTACCAACCCTTTTCTCCTATGTAACGTTTGTGCACTTGTACCCATGAAGCTACATGTGTTAGACTCCAATGGGGCCAGCAGCTTGTGCGCTCGCAAGAAAGCTGCTCACATAATTTAGACTGCGGTACGGTGGCATTTCGACCGTGCCGAAGAGACTGTGCTATGAACGCAATTCACTCCCTTGCGTAGTTCACTCACCGCGCTGCAGACGTCCCGTTGAGCAGCTGCACAATCGTACACCATTCTCAACATGCATGGCAATGAGTTGCCTGTTCATTTGTGTTGATGTATACCATGAGGCAGCAGGCCAGTCAGCAAGCAGACCAGAGTTATGTTTGAAGGTGCACAACAGTCAACGTACGCCAGTACTCCATTTGCAGGCAGGCAGCACCTGCAAGTGCAAGAACATGCTCGACGGCACTCATGTCGTGTACAGTATAATCGCCATATTGCACCCCTGTCTGGTACTTGTGTTCTGGTTGTATGTGCCAACGCAGTGGGGTTACTGCGGAGACTCCACAGACTACTGCGGTGCAGGCTGCCAGCCTGTTTGGGGCCACTGCACCTGAAAGGTCATGTCGCCCATGCTTTGACATGGCGGGCTCTGCACTTGGCTGAAGAGCTGCGCTGCCGGCGTTCAGCATACCCTTTTCAACACACGATGCTGGGTCGTCAAGCATGTGATTGAGAGCTTGGTCATTTGTAGGACCATGCTTTGTTGCTTGTGCATGGTTGGCGGAGCAGCCTCGCACCGCACCAGTAGCAAAGGCTGGAGAAAGCAGCTGTTTTGCTTCAGGAGCTTTGAGAGTAACTTGTGATTTTGATGGCGCCCCTTTGCGCAGTCATGCGCTTTGGCATGCAGTCCCATGTACCTTTTCAGGTGGCTTGTACTGTTCTGCGGCACCGTCCGCTGAAGCTCGCTGCTCCTTGCAACCTGTAGAATCGCTGCTCCGGCCTAGTGTTGTAGATCGAACACTGCAACTGTCACTCTCGTGTAGAGTGCACCCATGCTGATAGGATGCAAGTTCGAAAGATTGTCACTGCCACGCCTTCTTGCAAATATCAGCTCTTCTCAAGGATTCACAAATGGCTGGGTGTTTGCGGCTGCGCGCATGGCCCTTTCACAAGAGCCGGTAGCTCTCATGGAGTTATGGTTCTGAGGGGCCCTAGGGAGGCCCTATGTCCGAATTTTTTTTGTGGCCATGTCATACTCACCACTTGGGCCGCCGCCTGAGCGCTGATGCAGCAATCTAGTTTTCTCTGCACCTCGCAAGGGCCGCCGTCCTGACCGCTGATGCGATGCAGGTGCAGAGCTGTGGCTGGTCAATACCATAATGTGACTCTGTGCCATTGCACTATACTGCTTTATATGTAAAATGGATGATCTTGTCTTGTTTGCTCGGCATGCTCTGAGTAATATAATACTGTGCTTATGCATGCGCATGATGGTGCACCTCTCCTGAGAAGGGTGATGATACCCGTGTGTTTGGATGTGTCTTCCTAACCTCAGGTCATCATGAAACTGCGTTTGAGACAGCACTTGCATGGAAACAGTGCAACCCTTCGTGCAGCAGTCTCATCTCAGTGCCCAGGCCTTTGCGCCGCAGGTACGATCCTCCAGGTGGTGATGTCAATGCGAAAGCGGTCGAGCAACCCCTGCAGGATACGATTGTCACATCAGTGCTGAGACGGTGCTGCCCGCTGTTTGCGTTGGTCTCAAGTGTTGAGGATGACACCTGTCCTGCTGCAGAGGCAGTCGTGCTAGCCTTGAGTTGAGGTGGTGCTGGAAGGTGGGGTTGGTGTCAGTCAGCCTTGGCGCTGAGGTAGAATGTGGTGCACTGGGCTGTGCCACCTTTTTCAATCAGTCTGCTCCTCCAATTTGGGACTATACCTCTTGAAGTATCAAACATAAAAAGTTCCGAACAGTTGAAGACCGCTATTAAATTGCTGTTTCAGTTTCAGTCAGAATGTTAAATCACCCCAATTGGGCAATTTTTTAGCAGGGGGGGGGGAGGGGGAAAAAAGGGGGGGGGGGAAGAGGAAGAAAAGGAGGAGATCCTTGGCGCTGACTGCTAGGGTGGACAAAGCCTAAGTTGGCCAGCACAAGGTATCACGTATTCTTGCAGCATTGCAAACATGCAGGCGCACAGATGGTGCAAAGAGCAGCAGCACAGAGTGCAAATACAATCGCACAGAGCAAGCACAGAGCATGAAGGCAACATACCAAGCGAAAACACCGATTTGACAGCAGCCTGACGTTTCTGAAAGCAAAGCTGTTATTGTGGGAAACACAGCGTGTGTGTTTATGTGGTCACGAGCAAGGAGCCCGGGCTCACGCACATGTAGCTATGCATGTCACCTAAGGCAGAGCGCCTGCTGATGCTTGGAGCTTGTTATTCGCCCGCTGCTTGGCCTTGGCAGCGCTTCTATGCGCTCGAATGGCGGCTTGTTCGGCTTCAGAGAGTGCATCAAACCTCTGACGTTGGCTCGCTGCATAACGTTGCTGAGCCTCTGCCTTTCGCTTGCGCTGCACCTGCACACCGCCATCGGCCGCAGGTGTACTGCGTACCTCTGGCTGCAGATGCACCGGCGCCAAGCCATGACCACTCACAAACGCAGCAGATACTGGCATGGGCTGTGGTTCGCTGACACGCATTGCTACAGCGATGACTGCATTGCGACCTACCATAGGCGGGATCTGCTCAATGGAAGCATCGCGCAGTCGGCGCTGCAGCTGCTGATACCGTGTGTGCAGCACCTGCCACGCTGCTGCATCACGAGCAACATCACGAGCAAAGTGTATAGCAGAAGCAGCTGGCATTAGCACGCCAGCACATACAGCATAATACTGTAATGCTGCAGGATCATGAAAGAATGAGTCCGCACTGATGCTGCTACTGAGGACCTTCTGCACAGCTCCAAATGATCGTTGCGCACGCAGGTGCGGCATAGCCAGGCGCTGAGTTACCCATTGCACACTGGCAGAAGACTTACGTGCTCTGATCGTCTGAGACTCCTCTGCAGTTGCTATGCCAGCGTTGCCCCCAGCTGCCCCCAATCCTCTTTGTGAAGCAGCAGCAGTGTGCTGCTGCAGCTGCTGCTGCCTCAGCTGCTTCTTCTGATGCTCCAGTGCAAAATGAAAACCGTGGCGCAGCGCTAGAGGCTGCTGCTGCACTGTGTGTGGATGCCCAGGCAATACTTGTTCGCCATTGCCATGCACCTTCTCGCCAAGGTCATATATGATGTCATACACCTCCAGATTGAAGGGCCTGATCCATGCTGGCAGCAGCCGCGCCCGCAACAAAGCTGCCACGCACCATCTGAAGTCGAAGGTGTTTGTAACGCACTCCTGCCATCGTGGGCTTGAGGTAACTGCACCGGCTGCAAGAGTCTGCAGAACATGACCATTGAAGCAAGCAACAGCATGAGGAGGCGCCAATGAAAAAGAGTTGCAGTTGAAGTTGAAGGTGACAGTTTGAAGATGCAAATGAGCGGCAAACCAATCGCTAGGGCAGCAATACATGCAGTATACCACAACTTATTTGCATCACCACGTGTACTGCTTGTGCGTGACATTTGGCACAGCTACCTTATGTGGATTCGTGCGTGACTGAGTGACCTATCCTGCAAGGGTTAAGTAGGTTGTACACATGGCACAGTGCATGTTAAGCTTTATATACCTGGCGCAGGTGGAGGTGGTAGCCTTCCAGCGGCGAGGTCGACCGCAGGCACCGGTAGACAACAAGGCCAGTGGCCAACGTCTTCGCCTCCACATACATGTCCATGGCGGGAGGGTCAGACAGGTACCCCCGCTTGATGTACCACATGGAGTTCTTGAAGATGCTGGCATGCTTAGCGTTGAAGAAGGGACGCGGGTACGGTGCACCAGGGTCAGCGAGCTCTCGAAAGAATGCGTAGACGGACTGCAACCTGCGGCACAGCACCTCTGGCGCTGGAATGGTGTACCTGTGATGCAAGCAGAGCAATGTCGCTATCAGCAAGAGCATCTACAAGTACATCATTAATGTAGCACACAAAGGTAGCGACAACCATCCAGCGCTGTTGAGGCAATGTACCCGTATGTATTAGCTGGCATCGTGCAAAGAGACTGCAGGGCGCCTGCATCAATATAAGCTGCTGCTACCATCAACCAGAAAGTAGTCTGCAGAAACTGCTCACCTGCAATAGCGCCTCCAGTATCTGCGTGGCACATGCCTGATTCGCTCGTCTGTCATGCCCAGCGCTCGCAGATGGGCTGTCACGCGCTCGCGCTCGCCAGGCAGCATCTGAAATATGGCGTCGCTGATCGGTGTACAAAAGTACTTGAACAGTACCAACTCTTTTGAATGTGCCATGAGGAAGAAGTTTGCCATCCTGAGATGCAGAGTGCATACAGTCAGCAATGGTACGGTTAAGCACATGCATTTACGTGCCCATGCTTTGTAGTCCACTTCATCAAATGCAGCTCATGTACAGCACATACGCAATGCCATGCAACAGTGATGCACAAGCACATCCAAGTGACGATAGGGCTGAGCCCCCGGCTGCCGCAGATACTGATATAACCACACAATAGCAGCGCTTCGCTGCGCTGCCAGCAGTTGCATTTCTCGTGTCCCGCTCAATGCTGCCATGACTGCTGCCACAGTAAGACAAATGACGATTGCACTCACCAGTGGCGCAAGTCATACTTGATGAACAAGTTGGGCCAGTCTGTTGAGCACCCAGCGGCAGCTGCGCATCTGATCAAGATCGTAATCGTCAGAGGCCATTTGCATGGCAACTTCGCCGCTTTTACTGTCGCATGACCTGTCGCATGACCTCAACTTCAAGTTTATGTCGCCTGACTGTCGCCTGATCACCCCCCCCCCACCGGTAAAAAGCTGCCTCTCAATTGGACCTACTGAAATAGGTCAGAGTCATGGCCACTTCAACTCTCAGGCTATAGTATACTGTCAGGAGCAGGTGTGACTCATGGCTTGCGTGCCAGTTGGCTTCATTGAAGCATCACTGCAGTCAAGAAGCACAGCAGATTGACTTGACACATCAGCAGATGTACTTCCTCTGTCACAGTTTATCAGAGAGGTCACCGTTAAATTGAAATGCAATTTTGAGGGCAAAGATGGCAGCAAATAATCACAATGCACTCATGGAAAGTGATCAGCACTGCTGAATTAGGGTTGAGAAGATGTCGGAAGATTTACAATGACTCGATCTTGGTAAGGTATGAGCGCACGCGATTGAACCTCACATATGCCCCCATTGCGCGCACAAATGCACATTAGCCGCGTTTCACGGCAGTATGCCCTCTCATTGCTGGTCGTGCACCCCATTGTGGTGCATTTAGTGTTTGTTATCCCCTTTGTGCTCGCAAAGGTGGTTCTGGACAACCAAACACACCATGTTGGGCACGCTCTCTGGTCTGTCAGTTGCAGTCGTTTTAGACCTGTGTGCGTGCGCAGCCTGGAGCATGCAATGCACACCAAATCACGAAAATATTGTGGTTTTGCGTGTCGCATTTGATGCGGCGTCGCTCATTGCCACCCGTTGCAACCTTACAATACGGACTGTAGCCATAATGGCCATGTTCACAACAAAACGCCAGATCATATTGAAGTGCACGCTGCGGCTGTGGTCGTCAGCTACAGCTCTCACCCTGCTGGGGTGCACACAACACCCTGTGGAGAATGTGCTGGTCAGATAGCATGGCCTTTGTGTGTCTGACCAAATGGCTGGGAGCATTGGGCTTGGCTCAGCCATACAAGCTGCTGTAGTCGACGTAGACCGCATGAACCAAAAACACGACAGATTTAGCGCTTGTTACAAGACACACCCGACACCGCCTCCAGCGTGGTGTTGGCGATGATTGGAGGCTTGTCAGCCTTGCTGCTACATATGAACGTGTAGCACAGTTCACCAGCACCGCCAGCTTGGCAGAAAGCGCGCGCATCCTCTGTATTCTGGCACAGATCCTGGGAAACACATCGTGCTCCTTTGCCACTGCTGGCAACGCACCACAGGGCAGCCTCTAGCCAGTGCGCTTCACAAGTGCTAGTTGCACTGCTAAAACATTTCTCCATAAGCCTTTCATCGCTCTGTTGGCCCATAGCGCGTATGTGGCAGCATTCAGCATTAGCATGTCGTCAGCATTCAACGTTGCGCAAGTTCAAACTTGCAGTTTTGCCGGTTCTTTCTCTGAGCCCAAACCCTAACCCTCAAGTTGGGAGAGTGATAACATTTGAAGGTGTGGGCCGAGTTTCATGACTAGGGTTACCCCACTCCGTATAATCGCACTCTTACGTATGCGTATAATTACGCTTCTACCGCGTATAACTGGCAGGATTTCTACAGCGAGCGTATAATGGCAAGTGCGGGCTTCTATTGCGCTGCGAAGCTCCCTGTTGCTTTAGCCATGGCCATGCACGACCGCAGCAGCCTCCTGTTGAGGTTTTCGCCTTTTCGCGAGGTTTTCGCCTTTGCGCACTTTGGTTTGAATGGATTGGGGTTTGAGTGGGAGTCCTCTTACACACACTACGATGGCAGACGAGGACGACGGCAGTGGCTCAGCTACTGGCAAAGCATACATGTACAGCAGTCAGAGCTACACGCCAGCGCAATGGTATCAGCAGCTGAAGCACATACGCGACAGGCGGGGAGCAGCAGCCTGGTGGGCTTCATTTCAGCCCGTGCTGCGTGAGATACGAGGGGCTGACGAGTGCTTCATTGAGTGCACCTTGTGGAAGAAGCTCTTGTCCGCTTCCAACCCGAGTCAGCGAGCTAAGTCGCACCTGTCGGACACCGGCTGTGCTGCACTGAAGGAGATAGCAGCAGCAGCAGCAGCAGCAGCAGGGATTCCCAACTCGCCCAAGATTTCGGGGATTCAACACCAGCAGCAGCAGCATCAGCCAAAGCAGCAGCGAAGGCCGTGCAGCGGGCCGTGCGCACTGGAGTAGCTCCGCAGGGCATGGTTGCTCGTGTTATGACTGCCCCACAGCAGCTCAACTTCGAGAGTTCGCACTCTTCCTCTACAAGGCAGGGGTCCCTCTGCACTTGGCTCGGCACCCTGTTCTCAAGAAGGCGCTGGCTGTTGTGGGAGCGAAGCCACCCAGCCTGCGCCAGGTGTCTGGGCCGCTGCTCACGCTCGGCTACGACAGCGTCAAGAGTGGCCACCTTGAGGAGCTGGCTTCGGCAATTTGGATTCAGCTTACGACCGACGGATGGAGGCAACGCGCAGCAGCAGGTGGCGTCACGCTCTTCAACGTCATGGCATTGCTGCCAAACGGAGGTGGCATCTTCCACGGCGTACGCAATGCGGCTGGAGACACCAAGGATGCCACTGGGCTCAAGGACAGCCATGCGGAGTGGGCGATGGAGGTCACCGACATTGTCAACAAGAGGCACAGGCCAACGAGCTCGATCCTGACTGGGGATCGTAGTGGTGTGGTATCACCATGGGGCTGGTGGTAGCTTGCTGCGGATAATGCCTGTGGTGTGCAGGCTGGATCGTACGACGCCCACTGCGCAACAGACAAGCGCATTGTGGACATGCAGTAGCTGCGCTGTGGCGTATACAACATTCACATACCATCAATGTATGATCACCCTGGGCAGATGTGGCCTGCATTATGCTGTTGTATGCTTTATAAGCCATCATACGCATACTATTATACGCATATAATTATACAAGCATATAATTGAAAAAGTTATACGCTCCGGGGTAATCCTAATTATGACGAGGGATGCGGGCGAGCTTACACGTACATTTCTACGTGGACGGAATCTACGTAGATTCCGCCTTATGTGAGATCGCCATATAAAGTTACACATGAGGTGTCCTTCAAAACTCCTCAGGAGCATGCTAAAAGCGCCTGTCTGCTATCTCTGTTGCCCAGCGACGTTCAGCAATGCTCGTTGTGCATGTGGCGTCTGTTGACGTTCGGAAAACAAGCGTTTGATGTAGCTGAAATTTTCATCTAGAGCTCTTTAACTTCAACTTCAACCTCAACACCCCCTGCTGGGGGTGCTCCAGGACTGGTGTAACCGCCAAATGTAAGCTGTATGTAAGCTCTTCGCCCAATGTAAGCTCTTAAGCCCAAACGCAAGGTGTAAGCTCTTACGCCGTATATGGTGTGGCCATGCAAGCTTTGTCAATTATGACACTAATTGACGCATGTGACAGGCCATAAAATTTTGTTCCATTCGTAATGCAGGACTTGGCGCCAGTGTTGCCATCTTCACCACGAATGTTGCATAAAAAGTGAACTGTCCAATAAACTTGGACAGAGCAAGGAATGATAAATTCCAACACTGGCTGCACACCATTCATTCAGAACGTAAGCACACTGACAGCCGCCAGTAGTGGTCGGTGATGCAAGGCACAGCTTGCGCCAAAGAGCCGTGTGAGTCATGTGAAGATGGCTCAAGTTGAGGTTATAAGCTATACGATGCCTGCGTTGGGTCCATGCTGTATGCTGCATGCGGACGCAAGCACAACTGCCCAAAGTCAGTAACGGTAGACGGCTCCCGGGCACAGCCGGTGACATGCGTCAGCTCCACGTACCATGCCAGTGTCACCACTGCACTGAAGTCTGTGACGGCGCACATCGCGCCACCTGCTGACGCAGCGCTCCGAGTCACTGACAGGTCATGAAAGCAGCTGAAAGTGGCTGTTGCAGCGCGCACTGCCCACAAAGCTGACGCAGCTGTAAAGTCGACAAAAACTGCTGCGTCACTGATGAAAGCATGCCAAAGTGCGGTTGAGCACATGAAGAGAGTACTTGAGGTCCCAGCAGCTCTCAACAGAAGTGACTTATTACCTGCAATGGTGTGGGTGTATACGCACGTCACGTTAGGGCGATCCGTGCAGCGGGCAGCGGCACCAGCCATGCGCGGGGTGCACAGCAGTGGCGTGTGCGCATTGCCGAGTTGCATTGCTTTCCACAGTGTGACATTAACTTCAATAATACGTACGTGCCGGGTGACTTCACCACCG
The DNA here is from genome assembly GCA_017506865.1 of Tribonema minus. Lineage (NCBI taxonomy): Eukaryota > Xanthophyceae > Tribonematales > Tribonemataceae > Tribonema > Tribonema minus. The sequence continues at coordinate 89,951 of JAFCMP010000201.1, forward strand.
GACAATGGTAGCAGCTGCCTGTGGGCTTTCAGAGTTGCGTTGGGCCGCCAGATTCCTTGTATTGTGGCGATGCACAGTCATGACTGGACACAGTTATGAGGTGCAGGGTCACAGCATCCTTTCATGTCAGGTGGGGGTCTTCCCCGCTGGCACGTATTTCCCAACAGTGTGCCTTGGAGAGCTATGGTTTTCCAAAGCACGTGTCCTTCTCAGGGCACTTTTGCTGCCCAAGTACTACATCATCACTTCACGTCCTCAGCAGCTTGAGTCTCTGTTGTCGTCACTCTCTCTGCTGAGCCTGGACTGCCCGTGGTCACAACCTTACATCAGCAATGAAAACGTACTGTAACAAGCACTTAACAATATGCATGTGGGAGCTTTTCAAGCAGCAATGTGCTAGCATGCGTGCAACAGAGTGACTGCTCAGCACCGGATCCAGTGCTTTGAGGTTCATTTCACTACATTTGACACACACAGCTCTCCGAAGTCAAGCATTGCCATAGGATGGGCATGCCAAGTGATTGCGCTGACTACGCCATTGGGCCCAGCACACTCGCATCTGATTGGTCTGATGCGCACAATGTGGCCAGGTCAAGCACGGTATCTAATCCCACTTCGCATTCCAAAGCTTCCAACAACGCGTCATCACCCAGTGTCTGCTTCGCCGACTGTGGTGCAAGTGAACTGGTGTCTGCTGCATCACTCAGCGCAGGCGCCCTGCTGCAGCTGCTGTCACTGCTGTCGCCCAAGATTCGTAGCGCGCTACTGCGTGCAGTACCCGTGGACAGAGCGCATTCAGTTGCAGCATCTGACTCGCTGAGCGGCGGCTGCGGCTGCTGCTGCGACGGCTGCTGGCACTGCCGCCACAGAACCGTATGCTGCCGATGCTCCAAATGCGGCTCTGGCGACTGCTGCAATTCTCTTTCGCCGCCAATAAGCCAGCGGCTGCCGCTTCCCTGAAAAACCTGGGGCACTTTCAGCGCAAGCTGCTGGTGTTCAAGCACTTGTGTCCGCCGGCTAACCGGTGCACCACCAATATCTTCAACCGCTGTCGCAACGCGCCGGTGCGCGCAGCTTGGCAAGAGGCTGGCAGCAGAGCTGACCGACTTGCTGCTGCTTAAGTAAGGAATTCCCACAGCAGCCGTTGTTGTGCTGCTGGTTCTAGATGACTCCTGCAAGCCTGCAGCAGAGGCGGCACCAGCAGCGTCTGCAGCCCTTGCGGTAGCGTCTAAGGCGCCAGGACACTCTCCGGTTTTTGGCATTGGGACACGGCCGCCCATACCCATGAGCAGAGACGCTCTTGATAGATCGATGGTGGGGGCGGCGTTTGACTTCAAGTGCAGCAGCGTGTAACGCACAAAGATGTGCGCGGCACCTCGCATCAGGTTGTTGGCAACAGTGCGGTGCACGGCCGCACATCGCAGCTCCCTGCATGGTGACGGCAGAGCAGGCACGGCAGCCAGGCAGCAGCAGTTCATCTCTGTGGCGTGCCAAATGTGTGCCAGTGACATCTTGCGTGTGGCTTGCTTTCAACACCATCAGGTCTGGCAGTGCGATCCTGGATGGTCAGAGACGCAATGCATATTGTTTTGAAGTGGTGGAACTTCGAGGATCTCAAAAGGTGGGAAACACAATGTGCAAAGGTGCAGCTTGCAGTGGCAGCTTGCGCTTTCAATTCTCCACAAAGGACAGTTGCCCACAATAGCGACAATTGTCCACAACTACAGAATTTCAAGATACCCATGCACATTAAGAACAGGGGTCGCATATGCGCAGTATACACTACAGTGGCCACGGTGCGACCGCTGTGTTTCGGCTGAGCACCGTGTGACTATTGGATTGATCTTGGAAAAGTTTGACTTTACAGCAGTCTGGTGGCGTGCCGTATTGACTGCTCTCGATGTGGTGTTCATCGACTGTACTGCTTGTCTGCTGAGCAGGCCTACAACGCAAAGCAGGGTGCCGCTGCTGTGCTGCTGCTGCTGCTGCTGCTGCTGCGACTGCAGTGCTGTGGCACAGATTTGGTAAATCCGCATGGTTGCAGCTACTTCTCATGCCAGGCTGCGCCATCAGCAGGGGGTTACAGTTGTAGGACTGCTGCAGCTATCTGCACATGTTCTGCTGCAAGCAGCCAGGGGGCGGGGCAACTTTAGATGATGCAGCAACTGCGCTGCTAATCACACTTCGTCAGCGAGCAGCAACTTACATATCTTGCGCATGCTCGCCGGTTACGCCGGTTCAAATTGTGCATGTGCCTCAGAAGTACACATACTTTCAAGTAAGGTATTTAACACTTCATGCAAAGCTCGTGTCAACATCACAGCACAACCGTAATTGCCCTTTCATTTATACCAACTGTAACCTAATTTACACCCACTCTGGCAACAGAGTCAAACGCTAAGCCTGTCTTGTCTGCTCTGCCAACTGTGTCAGGCGGCTCTCCCCACCTTCAGTCATCTACGATCACCTCACTGAAAACTGTATTCTATTAGATTAAGATTCGCCTAACCTCACTCCTGACAGCCCCTTAGCTAATCCTGGGGATGTGTGATTCCGAAGCGCAACCGTATAGGAGCAGTGCGGCTGACGGTCCCTGTTATCCCCCCCTCCCCCCTCCGCCTCCAATCATTCAAGTGCGGCATCCCAGAAGCAACCACCATCACCTCACACCCCCTCTGCACCGCAAGGGTGGAGAAGCACGATGCAGACTTTGCAACAAATGTCCGCATATTGCACGCGCTGTGCCGGCAGCAATGAGCGTCCTGCCCACTCCTCTGCCATAACAGTCAGAAGAAGGCCACGTGTCTGAGGATAGCAAATTACGCAACTGCCACTGTGGCGACGACATGAGATTGAGGGTCACGGTGATGACAGTGTTTGGTCCCCATGGCTGCCTGCAGCCTCAGCAGCAGCACACCTGTCGCCATTCCAGTGAATTGCTATGATAATACGGCAGTCACGCGATCTAGTACTACGGTGACGCAGCTATTGTATAGCCCACAAGCAATGGTGAAGTGAGTACAGGGTATTATTGCTGCCAGCACTCAGCTTGTGCACCGCCAACAGCTTGTGCGCCACCAGATCAACACGATTCTCTGCTTATCAGTCCTCCCCCTGTCCTCAGGTGGCCACCATGCTGCAGTGGGGCAAGCGCGGAGCGTGCAAGCTTACTTGCCTCATGTAACAGACAGCGCTCACCTGCAGCAGCTCATGCACACCCTGCCCTCCTCGTCTTGTGGGAGCTTGTCTCGCCCACCTGCCAGCTCCACCGCATTGTAGGTGCGCACAAGTGCGTCGTGCTGGGAGCGCAGTCCTGCACTCAGTAACAGTGCTGCAAAACTGTGCGCCAGACAACATTCACAGCTGACGTCAGACATGCCATACACAGCAGCAATAGTGGGAGCAGGGATCCAAGACAGGGTGCGGCCTCTGCAGCAGTGTGGCAGGCTGCAAAGCGGGTGTCTGCACACCCTTGCCTGATTGAAATGCAGCTTCTGGTGTGGAGCACCCAGGAAGACTAAGCCAAGCAGTCACTCTTGGGCAGAGAATGCACTGCACTAAGCATGGCCATCGTTGCAAATACCCACTCTGCATCACAGGGGTGTCGTGCCGCCGACAGAGCCACGACCTCTATGGCCACAGCAGAAGCATTGCAGCATGCAACACCTGATATATGTGGCATGCATGCCGTGAAGAAGCAATGCTGCAGCTCAGAGGGTATCTGTCTCCATGCTCGATCAAACGCACGGGGCACATTCACACGGCGCTACCCAGCAGGCATATGTCAGAATGTAATCTCACCAGTGAACCTCATGGCGCGGCAGTGTGAGCCTCAACAGCCCAGGCGAGGTGTTGATGACTAGCACCAGCTTGAGGAGAATATCGAGGGCGCCATCCTGAGGCACACAAGCGCAGTCGAAGCAGTCCAAACCAGAAGGTAGGCAATGCAGAACATGCATATGGAAAGCACCGACCTACGCCGGTGGTAAGGGGTAGTGCCAGCAGCCAGATCTCAACAGGCATATCAACATCAATCGTGTGCTCTTCCGGGCAGCGTATGCATATACAGGCAGCTGCACTGCACAAGATGTGTCTTGTGCCGTGGTGTGCGGAGCTATGGCTATAGGCTTAGCGGCTAGCATCAGTAAGCATTGGTGCGCAGCAGCCATGCTCAACACGGCAGTGCTGTGCCAAGCATTCAGTAGCAATGTGAGCTGTCACCACCACCATTTCCGAGCAAAGTCACGTCATGTGAAAAGTGAGACAAGGGCAGCGCCACCAGCTTGCCTCTCACACCCCGCCCAGCAGTGGCACGCACATCATTGCTTGGCCAAGGCCTACCAGACTGACGTAACACTGACTACCACTGCTGCACTCTGTCACAAATGCCACACACTCAGGCACTCAGTAAGCAGTTGAATGCCCCGGCATGGCTTGCCTCATGGCCAATGAGCAGCCGCAGGAACACCAGGTCGCACGCCATGCAAAATGCGGTCCCACTGCTTAGAGCGTCGTCGCCAATGGACGCCACAACGCGCTCTCGCAGGCGTAGCAGCTTTGCACCCGCCTCCAGGGCGGCAGGCGCAAGGTCAGCGCCGGGCGGCGCAGACACCACCATAGCCATGATCTGCATAGCGTTGAGCAAAAAGGGAGTGGGCGCCACAATAGAGGTGCAGTTCGGGGGGTGTACAACAGAGCTGTTATGAGTGCTGGTGCATGGCTCACCAAATCTCCGCCACCGGCTTTGGGAAGCGTGGCACCAAGTGATTCGCAGCGGTGCTTGCCCTGTTTGAAGCAATGCATTCATGTTCTTGTCTGGGGCCAAACCAACTCATCTTGTGGGTCGATCTGTCCACCAGGAACCTAGAATCGCCGTACACCACCAAAGTCAAATGTGCCAGCAATGCTTGATAGTGCTGTCTGAGTGTACCTGTTAAGAAAGCATTGAAGCCTTCTGACTGCGGCTGAGCCCACCAGTCTTAGGATTTTGACACGTCTGCAGCTATCTAAACACTAAGGCTGCAATGCGTCTCTGGTATTAGGCAAGAATTATCTGGTGCGCAACCCGGATACTAGAGGGCAACCAAGCTGTAGCGAACTCTTGATGTTACTCCAGGTAATTATGCGATCTTTAACTCCATCATAAATTGACATTGTGGGTTGCTCTCTAGTATCCGGGTCACACGCATGTCATGGCAGAATAATTCTGCCACGCATGTCATAGCAGAATAATTCTGCCATGACATGCGTGTGACCCATGATATCAGTGAGCATGATTATCATTGGGGGAGTAGCACAAGTGTAGCACCAGCGGCAAAAACAGTCACAGAGTGCACTGAAGAAGGACCTCACATCACTCAGCATGCTCAACTTCAAGGCACCGCTGCAAAGGAGCAAGCACACTTGGTGCAGATGGGTTCAGTGGTACCAAATACAAGAATGATACAAATAATAAGTGTTCGAGCGCGCCTCAGCAGGCAGCCTAAGCAGCACAATCACATTCAATATCAGAGTTGCAGAGCACAGCGAAGACCTCTTACATGGGCGCACATGTCAGATGCAGAGAGCTGCTTGATTATACAGGATTTGTTGACTGGAAGGCCGCAGGCTTGTATAAAGAGCGCTTCTCCATGAGTTTATAGGTATACTGAGAACCCCGCTGAACGGAAACATACCTGGGCGATCGGTGCGAGTGTGCTCAACAGTATCGGCTCCAGACGTGCGTACTGCCCTGTTGCCACCAGGACAAGGTGAGGAATGGCGGGCGGGCTGGGCTCGCACAAAAGCTGCATGGCGCGCTTGATGGCAACAAACCGAGGAAGCGTTGCCAGCTGCAACGATGGAATGCGCCAACGCGAGAAGCAGATGAGCTGATTGGCCGCCGTTAAAAGACCGAGCGCCAGTGACTTACCACAGCAAAGTAGCTCAAGCAGATCAGGAATGGGTGTGGATTCTGATAGACACAATAGCAACTACATAGTACGTTCTTGATTGAAGTCTTTGTATATTTTGAAGTACATTGAAGAAAGATTGAAAACAAACTAAAGCCAGGAAAGTGAAATTGCCAAAGTGCAATAAATTGAGCATTGTGTCAAAGACGCCATGACAAATTGTACTTCGAGCAAAGTCTGTGTATGTCGCCAGATTTGTCAATTCGGCGTGCACATCAAATTGAGCAAAGTCTGGGTGCACGCTCTTTGACCCCTAAGCGCACATATACCTGTAAGAAGCTGTAAGGGTTAACAGTCAAGAGGTGAAATAACGCTTGCCGTGAAGACTTGACAGTTTCAGACGATGAGGACAGAAGCTGCAGTGTTGGCTCTGTTGAGGGATTCCAACATGACCGAGGGAACAGGAATGCTTAGACCGCTACATGCCCGGGAGAACATGATGCGCTGTATACACGATGCAAATACCAAAACGAAAGCTGCTGGTGAGTGAGAAGAGTTTGGGGAAAAAGCAATGTCCACCTGCAGCTAGGATACCTTCACATGACTGCATCCACTGCCACCACATGTCCACAACCCACACAATGCAATCTCACTTCGTCTGCCCCCCTAACAAAAGCAGAGATGTGAGCACGATCATGGCAGCACCTGCGCCTGTGCTGACCAAGCGCTTGCCAGGAAGATGAGGACTTGGTCACACCTAGCTTAAGGTGCAAGGCACTGGCAATTTATCCAAAACGACGCTATGTCATGAACCCCCCTTCCCCCCGCCCTCCCAGCTGACAGCAGTCCCGAAATACTGCTGACTGTTACGCAATTCGTTGCTCTGGGGCAACATGAGGCCCACAACCGGGAGCGGTGCCTGTAAGGTGGCCATCATCAGGGGCAATGGCTCTGAAACAAACTGTTAGGGCAATGGGGATGTGTTTCTCAAGCTGTTGGAGTACAAGTATGCAGCGGGAAGATGGCACCACCATTGCACTGCACCAGTGCACAGGGAGGGACCGCTGTGCTTTGACAGTCAGCAGGTGCAGCGCAGGAGCAGCTTGCATCAGGACACAACCAAGAAGTGCCGTGCCGTGAGACACGAGCAGCAACGCAGTCCTGAAATATCGTGTTTGAGTCTTTCAACGGGCATTGTCATACTAAAGCAATCTGGAATGATCGGTCATGCATCTGGTGTCTTGGTGTTTTGTTGCGGCTGGCACCAAGGTACTGCAGTCGACTTGCTACTGAATCATTGTGTTACAAATTTGTCGCACGTGATGTGTGAACTAGGCTGCTGATGATTGGTCACTTTCACAGGCGGACTTTGAGCTTCTCAGATGTGTGGACGACATGCGCACTCATGAGCAAGTATTGATTGTTGAAGGTCCTTCAATCACGCTACATGACGGTGAAGGAAGAGTTGCAGTTGACAGTGGTGCACAGCCCTACTAGCACTACAATCGCGGTCTGCCTTTCTAGAGTGCTATGCCATTGCGAACTGATCAGTGTCTTGAGTGCTTGCTGCCGAAGGCTGCGGCTATCGCAGTGCCAACTGAAAGAGTGGCACCATGCTGGCGGGGTATACATATAACCACAGATAGTCAATTGCATGAACCTGACAATGGTCGATGGCGCTGGCACAGGCCGCTGCCAGAGAAATGGTGAGATAGATCGAGACAAGTGAACTGCAACAACTCTAGGTCGGGTGCTCCCACCCTCCCCCGCCCCACCCATGTGCCCCTCCTCCACCCGCCCCCCACGCACACACACACACTCAGTGCATCCGCCTAGGCTGCTGCAGCTGCAGCTACTCTGCTGACTGGCACCTCAAGTTTTGGCCAGGTAGAAAGTTTGATATTCATTCTCAGGACGCGGAATCCTAGCAAAGTGCTGAGCACCACATTTGCACCATACAGATATCCAGTGCTGAGCCAGTACCTAGCAAAGTTTCCAAGCTTCAGGGCAGCCAGTCCTGTCAAGGGCCAACAACAGCTGGCTCAAGCAGCGCCGGCTTTTGTCATACTTGCCCGAAGAAACGTTTGGCTAGCATTTGTGCACGTACCGCTACGTTTGAAGGTCAAGTACCTTGCAGGATTGTACCTGCACTGGAGAAATGCGTTCGGTCTGCTGTGCTGGCGCTCCCGTATTGAATGCTGTCGCATCTGGCTGCTGCGATTGTTGCTCGACGCCATGCGCTGTGCTGCGCGCGCCTGGGCTCAGCAGGCCCACTTGCGGTGCCAAAATGCTAAACAGCTTGCCCGGCTCGCCATCGCACAAGCCCTCAACCCTTCACAACAGGCAGAAGCACGCGCACGACTCTTAGAAAATGCAAATTGTCAAGTAGTTGGGACCGCACGAGCGCCGTGCGTCAAGGATGGTCGCCTGCTTGCAAAGCAGCGGGCGCCAGACCTGCATTAGAACAGCATATCAGAGTAGTCTGGTGCAACAAGTGCTCAAGTATATGCACTGACACGCCAGGCATCACGGACGATCTGCACGCCTTGTCTCAGGCGCAAGTATATGTTGGGCGCACCTGCTGCACACTTCAACATTCGGATGGAGCTGTGCTACTCACTGAGGCATGCGCTGTGCTGACACTGGGTCCAGGCATGCTGCAGCGAAGGCAAGGAACAGCCTCCGTGACTCCAGCACCATCCAGGTGTTTTCGTCCAGTGCAAGCATGGCAGCATGTGCGAGCGACTCGGAGTGCATTTCCCCGGGTGTGGCCTCTGGTGTCTTTTCCGCGCTGACGATCGCGCCTGCCGTCCAAAGAGCACCTGCAAACACCCTTGCTGCCCTGCACGAGTGGTGACAACAGAAAGGCACGCCGCAGCTTCCGCATCAATACCTCAGCACTTGCTCATTGCAGAAGGCTTGAGCGCGCTCGTGCTGCTGTGTGCGTTCGCATCAGATAACAACTCTCTAGATTTGTACGCGCTGTGCGCACTGCAATAATGAGGTTGGCATCTCAACGGCATCACTGTAGTACCTGAAACCGTGGCACTGCCACTAACAGATGGGAACACCTGGGTAGGGCACAGGCAACAGCAACGTTGCTCAATAAAATGATCATCATTGCTGCAAGTTGGAGCGCAGCAGTAGAGCAGACACAGGTGGGCATTTGCGTTCAGAGGCTTGCAGACAGCCTCAAGACTGTAGCTGCGCAGAAGGTATTCCAACGTGCCGGGTTTTGCAGGCATTTCATGAACCCGTAACGCACACACATTACATCAGTGTTTGCTTACATTGGAATTTGCTCGAGCACCAGGCACAGGCCTGACAGCATGACATGTGCGTGCAGCACGGCCAGTGGCGGCGATATGTCCGGTGGCAGTCTGCGACATGCGCTGAGTGTTGCCATTGCGCATACCGCATAGGGCTCCGCCTGCGACAGGTAGGCTGGATTGCGCAGAACAGCACCAAAGGCCACCGCCGTCCACTGCAGAGACATGCCAGGTGGCAATGCATGCATGAGGTGCCGTGGCAAAGGGGCGACAAGACAGAGGGTGGTCAGATATAGCGTAGCATGTCACTTGATTCGAGTCGTGATGGTGAACATGTTGTTGGCTTCTGAATTACTGATCCAGTAAGCTGCAATTATCGCGTTGGGCTCAATGTACCCCGACCTGAACATGTACTTGGCGTCCGTTGGCGTCCGACGTTGAAGGGGCTGGTGAGGTTGATGGTGCGCAAGCGTGCTACCTCACAAGTTCCTGTGGAATCCGTACCTTGTGCTGGTGTCATAATACTACGAGAGCCGACATGCGAACCGCAAGGAGTGCGCCTGGTGCCACATGGCATGAGTCACCGCGGGTGTTGATGTTGTGAGCCAGAAGACAAAGGCTTCGAAGTCACGAATGCATGGTATCATTACAGAGCAGCAAACATTGCAGCGCCCGGCTACACCCAGCTCAAAGAACCATTTGCATCGTGACGCTTGCAATGTCGCAGTCACTGCTCGGTGTGCAATGGCTCTAACTCAATACCTTGCTGCTTTTGCTTCATGTGTAGCATGGACAATGGAATGGTCAGGGGACTGAAACCTCAGTCGGTGCAGAACTGCAGCTGCAGCTGCCAACCTTCAAATTCAATGGATTTACTGATGAGAAAAGAAGCAGGTGTTCTGCACAATAATATGCATCCAGCTGTTGTCGTGTATGTGCAAATCCGCAACCCTTGGATTGGCGGTGAAGACAATGCTGAACACTTTAATGCACAACTTTCCATCTCAGCTTCAGACTGCAGGTATATGTGGTACATACATCAGCTTTGAGGTCTCCTGTCAGTACCATGCACGTGACTCTGTGAGGCCTCTGAAGCGTTGTCATACCAGCATGCTCTCGCCCGCAGAGGCGATGATCGCGCGCAGCAGCTGCCCTGGGGGCATCAGGCCGACCTTGCCCTCGCAGCCATACAACATGGCTCTGCCGGTGCCGCTGGCCCCATGCGTCAGCAGGCGCAGCGCAGCACGCGGCAGCTCATCATCCTTCAGGTCTAGGCCTTTAAAAGCAATGTAGTACGTCTGCAGGAAATTTCGCTCGCGGGCGCCCAGCAACTGTTGTGCGTGTGGTGCCGGGTGCCGCAGCAGTGTACTCTGCTGCTGCTCTGCAGTGGCCTGGCGGTGACGCTGCGGGTTTCTGTGATTCGGGCTGTCTCGGCTGGAGTTGGCAACGGTTTCATGGTACTCCGCGTTGTGGTGCATCTGCAGCGCCGTCAATGTGGTGCGGTCGTCGCTTTCATTGTCTGAGCGCCAGCTTCTCACTCGCTTGGGGCCCATCTTGTCCCGCTGGAGACGATAGAGGAGGCAATGCAAGCATTTATGAGTACCGATGGATGTCCAGATGCTACAGGCGGTGTGCCAGCAATCACAAATACACACATTGACAAAAAATCACCTTAAAATTCAATGCAGCACAACAATGCGCGTCGGGCCTGCCGCACACTTGGTCCGTGCAAAAGTTGACATCTGTTAACGTGTTGTTCACATGATGGTCCAAACTCAGAACAATAGGCGGCTGTCACTGTACTACTCGAATGTCAGTTTCTGTGTGAGTTTACACTGCACCAAAGGACCAGAATTGAAATCAGTCTGCCTGGACACTGCTTGTCTTGTGACGGTATTCATGAAAGATAACTACAATGGCCATATGTACAGATCGCCATAAGGCTGTGCTCATCCGCAGCGGACGTGCACATGCCTTCGTCGTCCGCTCTCTCTTGTCACTCATGCCAATTACACTGATTGCGTTTCTCAACGCACCCCGTAGGTCAAGCTGTTGGCACACTCACAACGCAATCGCTGACAGGCTGTAAAGCCAACCACAATGCAATCAGGCTGCAGAACCAACCACAATATGTCAACTTGCAGGCCCCGGGGCAGGCACTGCACATGATGTGTTCATGTGATAGTACACTCTTATAGGCTAAAGAGCAACCGAGGCAGCTTTTGAAGCATGTCATAATGTCATAGTGAGGCCTAGGATCAAGCAAAGTTTTACCTTTGAAATTGAGCTGTACCAAGTAGTGGGCCCCTGGGCCACCTAGGCGCGCATGCCAACTAAGTGTTTCTTGGAGCTGAGGAGGTTTGAGCTGTGGTACTGCACACTGAGTAGTAGTATTGCAGTTCAAGTTACACTCAAGTTGAAGTTCATGTTACACATTAATTATGAACACACCAGGACCAATGTCAACTTCAGCAGAACATTAGTCAGCAAGTGTCCCAGGGGCCTGAGGTAGGGCTAGTAGTAAATACCTGACGGCTGATTTGCCCAGCTTGAAGTTCAATGACACTTCAGAATCTGCTCTAGTAACTTCACTTCTGGACAACAGTCTCGTGTGCTGTTTGATTTTTGGGGTTGCATTCGGGCCGAGAGGATCCTGGACGTTCATGTTACAGTGCATTTTCACTCATGAGAAGTTCTGGCTGCAGCAGCTGCATGTCGGAGTCAACTTGAAACTCACTGTCATAGTCTGCTGCTTACCACCGCCACCAGCCCATCCTGCTCAGAATGGCACCATGGCACCATGTGGCATATCAACCTTCTTATCATCGATTATTGGGCGCTTGTGGAGTTTTCATTAGGGTAACTTACAAATTCCAGATCAAGACTGCCGTATTGTCAGCAAACAGTGTGAGCACGAAGGCAGTCTCAAGAAGAGCACGGTTTTAGAGGTGTGGTGAATTACGAAAAACAGGACCTGCACTGGGAAAACAGGACCTAGCATCAGTCCACTTTGGCCAGGTATGGTTAAACCCTGCCAGCGTTCGCTGCTGTTTTGCAACATGTTTGAGGTTATGAGGTGAAGGTACCAGTGTTGCAGTTGCTTGCGGTTCCATGATGATCACTGTGAACTTTTCAAACTCAACTTTGGAGTTGACCATACCTGCTCAACAGAAGATGGCAATCGAGGCTGATGTTCCAAGTTCAACAATATGATGGTACATCTCAAGATGATCTGGGCATAAAAACCAAAATCTTCATTGCTTCCAGTAGGCATGGCTGTAAAATCCACACATTCAAAATTAAGGAAGTGAATCACACCTGTGGGTCCTGTTTTGAGATCAGGTCTTGTTTTGTCAATTCAACCCTATAGTTCGCATTGCACCCAGGACTGTCACTCCGGCTGTTTCAACAGTCTGAGAGCAATGTGATAGCACTACTCCAAACCTAACAATGGTGGCAACAAGCACCTCCTCAAGCTGATTCAGAACTGGCACTGCGTGACTGTATGTTCAAAAGTCATGACGTGCAACTTGTGTCTTGACGGTGCACATGTGTCAGTATGACTAGCTGTAACATAGATGCTCTCATGCAGGTGACTTGACGGCTAAGCACTTGCATACCGTTCTTACCTCGCAATTGGCCATGACCGTTGGCATCATCCTACCTACTACATGTTGTGAGTATAAAGTACACAACTGGACGTAGGTTTGCCTGTAATCATGGCAATTTTGTCACCACATAGTACTGCAGCTATAGTATGAGACATTCAAGGCAATCCTCTACTAGCAGGCCCAGACGTGACGCTCAAGCTGAAAGCATAAGGCGGCTGATCGGATGTATATTCTTTCGGCGACAAATGTTATGATAAGGTCTGTCGAGGTCTGTCGAAATGAGCAAAACTTAAAGTTGAGCGGCAGAAAGGTTGTTTGCCTCACTTACTAGTTGGCGCACATGCCAAGTATTCGTGTGAAAAATTCCTTGTTGAAGTTCAGGTAACCGCCGTTAGTATGCTTGTCACCGAGCTGAGATACCGCACGGTGCGCGGTGACATTGGAGATGGTGTTGTGAGCAGGTCATGGTGCCCGTGACGTAAAGTGACATAAGTCAATTTCGGGATCTGAAGGCTCAATGATCTGTCCGCCCGCAGGACGGTGACTTCACTACTGATCAATGGTTTCGTTCGCTTTTTGGCTTTCGAGGTCGTCTTTGAGCCGAACCAGCCTGTGTTACCGGTCGCAGGTATACCTGAACATGTCCTTCATCACGAAGCTCAGGCCATCACGAGATATCCTTCACGTTTGAAGTTCATCAACAAAAGTGGGTCCAGCTCCTAAGGGCTGGCACACCTGCACCTTTCATGTAATATAATCATCGGATCTCAACTTAGAGGTGGTTCAGAAGAAGTCACATGCGTCAAATGATTGTCGACTCGCTGACTCTGGGCGACTCAGTTGAAGGGTCCGACAAAGGTTATTGTACACGCTATAGGCTGAGGCACTGTGTGTGGGACACTCAGAGCTCTAGATGCGTATGACATCACATCTGATGCTTACCATACGCACTTGGAGCGATAACTGAGTTGTACCGTGACAGCTGTTGCATGAAATAAATACCTCGTTGACAACATGTTCCCATTTCTATTGAGAGCCTGACTGACCGAAAGGGACTGATCGCTGCACCGACTGACCGATTGGAACTGATCGCTGCACCGAATGCACTCAAGTAGTGCCCTCACCTCGCTGAAGCGGCAGGCGATTTTCTTCTTCGCGCATGCAGAACAGGGAGAACCTGGCTTCCCATCACAGCGTTTTCTGCGCTTGTAACACAGATCGCAGGACTGTCTCAGCAGTGTAGAGATGCGCCCTGGTGTCGCGTCATGCTCGGAAAACATCCTGGCCCCGCTGCAGCACTGATCGCAATCTGAGGAGCTCAAGTTGGGCTCAGTAGAGTGAGTTGAACGAACCAGCCGAGGGCCACTGAGAAGGGAAGCGAGTGCCACGTGTCAGGTCCGCCATCCAGGTTACATAACTACAAGTCAGTCTCTCGCTGACACAGGCTGCAGTGATAGTTGACAGGCGATACTTGGGCATTGCAAGTCTGCTGCCGCATCGTAAAACCTCCCACTCACCCGCCGGGCGTTTTGTGCGGCAATCCCCATTGCGCAGGTGCTGCCATGCGTTCCCCGTGAAGTTAAGTGTTCCCCCACCGCACGTGCCATGTGATTCCAGCTGCCTTGCTATCTTGTGTGCTCCACCAGGATGGCACGAGGTCCCACTATACATGCATGCATGTGCGGCATCAACTTTGTGCGCCGGACTTCGAATCCTCTTCTCAGGTCATTGCCATGTTGTTTCGTCTTGATGGGGCTGCGTGGCCTCAATAAAGCTGGTGACAGCCGCCGGTGAGTCGCCGTCGGTCAGATCCTTCTCCTGTCCGAGTTCATCAAGTATGACGCGTTACGCTGGCTTGTCACAGCATGGCTTCCACGCATACAAGATGTCCTGATGGGACGGCGGGCGTCGCTGACTGGGTGAAGGCGCCGCTGACTGGTGCATGCAGTTCGACCTCGGCAGTAACCTTCGGTCAAACACATATGCCTTTGGCCAGTTGTACATCGCAAGAAAAACTCTATCAAAACAGTCAGCCAATGCGTGACGCATGCACACAGCAGACGATAGCACGATCAGGAGCCACAGAACCCATCGCTGCTGCATCCTGCAAAAGGCGTGGGGGCGGCAGGAAACACTTCGTTTGAACTGGGTGGCATGAGAGGTATTTGAAATGAAGACAAACTGCCTTTGAGATGGGGTAGCTGCTCCTCACCTCACTGCTGCCACCGCCAGGCAGGCAATGGAAAGGAGCTTGATCGACGCACCAAAAATCACTCACTCTTTGTCCTCAATTTGAATTAGATGTGGAAACGAGAACATGACGGGCATGCGACACAACAAAGTTTTTCGGGCTTCAAGAAACACCCCCCACTAGTAGGCTAAACGCCCCTTCATGCTTGCGCATGAAAGGGACGCCCGTCCTCAATTTGAATTAGATGTGAAAACGAGAACATGACGGGCATGCGACACAACAAACAAAGTTTTTCTTTCGGGCTTCAAGAAACACCCCCCACTAGTAGGCTAAACGCCCCTTCATGCTTGCGCATGAAAGGGACGCCCGCCGACAAAGAAAAACCCAAAGATTACAGGCGAGTAAATGCGTTCGATGCGACGATTCTGAATCAAGAAGGAATGCACTTTGAGGCGTCTGTGTGTTTGTTTGGTGCGTCGCGGATGGCGCGGAGGTGATGATGCGCCGGCTGGCAGCAGCAAGGGAGCTACGCGATCGACCAGACAAGTCGCTGACCATCGCCATGCGCGACTTAGTGTTTGACGTAGCGGCCAGGGACCTCTTCGCGTCCCGACACTATTATTAATATAGTTGGGAAATGTACGCATGATGGATGAGGTTGGCACCCCGCGTCTTGCGCATACAGCATGGCGGTGAGAGACACATGGAAGCATACAAGCACCAGGTAGTTGCAGAAAGGCGCCGCCTTTGAGGCTTCTCTGCAACTTGATGAAACCTAGAAGTTTCTTGGGGCACAGGCACCTAGTTGCTGCTGACAGAAGGTGAAGGAGGTGCGTGCACCCTGAAAGCAAAGGGAACCATTCTCTGTTGACTCAGAGTCTTTCCATGACATCCCACCGGTCGTTGGCCATGCGCTGTCGGGCTGGAGAGCGCTGGGAGGGACGATGCCGCCGTGGCGTCCCTTCTCTGCTTGCTGTGTTCGCCGTGGTGCTGCTGGGCCTACAAAGGTTTGCGCTTGGCCATGGTTACATGCAGGTATGCTACGCGGCTGCGCTGCATTCTTTGAACGCTTTGTCATCTCAGCCAGAGCTGGCTCGGCCCGGCCATGATGCAGCATCACGCACAGCCACGGTCATGCACGGCTTTTAGAAGTATCTCACTGACAGGCTCAGGACGCTCGAGACATTCGCGAAACAGTGCGCCAACGTGGTGCTGTTGAGCGAGCATTAATTCAGACAAGCATTTCAGCGTAGCTGTCCAAGTACTCAGATGCCGAGTTGACGCTTCGCCGCCCCCGCATCGTCCACAACTGCGGCAGGTTCCAGCTGCCAGAAGCCTTGGCAACAAAGGCGCCAATGCTTACTGTCAGCAGTGTGGCAATGGGCTCGGCAACAGAAGCGGTGGTACGTATCCCCCCGGCATTTGCGGCGATCCCTTCCAGGGAACTTCCTCGAACTTTGCGGGCGGCCCTGGCCCTATAAGAGGTGCGTACAACAAGTCTGGTAACCTCTTTGAAATGACCACTGGTAGAATTTAATACCTACAGGACAGTGTCTGCACAAATGAATGCATCAAAAGACTTGACATGGCCCCTCTGTACCACCGCAAACCCTGATGAGACAACTCTCAAGAACACTGCAGGCACTCGCCAGCAAGCGCACCTTGATTTGCCCTTTCGGACAACAGTATACTGCAGCTTATTGCACAAAGCATCCACTCTAGGCTTCATGACATTTCATTCAAAGCACAACTCACTGTACTGAAGTACACAAACTAGCGTCCCAAGCTCGTTAACGCCGAAAGGCGTGGCAGCGAATGCGGCTGGTTTGGTGGGTGGGCTGGGCTGCAGGGCTTGCAGGAGCTAGCACCAGCGGCCCTCAGGTGATGCCAGCGTGCGTAGCCCCTTCGAGAGAACTTCAAACGTGTGGTGGTGTCTCGGAAGCGCTGGCTGGCGTGCGGAGGAGGGACAGGCAGCGGCTTGGCGTGCTTGGAGAGCAAGCGGAGTCGGCTGCACACCACGGCACCAACCACAAGTTACTCGCAGCGGTAAATGGCAATATCTTGTCAGGCTTGCAGCCTGCGGTGAGCCGTGACCTCGCTCATCAAGGAGGCGATGCTTTACTTAGTTATATAGCCTTTCTCTCTAGCGTCAGCGCCTGGCGCCCAGTGACTCCCTCTGCTTATCTCTATGATATCGGGGTTCACGTAGATAGCCACAATCTCCAGTTCAGGGCCCATTATGGTGACCTTGGCCTGCATGAAAACTTTGAGATGGAGTCTGCGTGGAGCTGGGTGGCCCTAAGACGGGTCTGTCTGTGGGGGGAGAGTCTTGTAGCTTTGTTTGGTATCCCTGCTAGTATGTGGGGGACAGTCGCTTGCGGGTGCTTTGTTGGGGGTGATGTGGGGGGCGGGGTGTGGCGTGCAAGCTTTGCATGCTACATCCAAGAGTGAGAACAAGGCGACACACCTACAACATGGCATTTCCACAGCCACAAGTGGAATATAATAAAAGTACACAACTCTCACACGCGCATCTTCGTACTTCATCCTCTTTTGGCAGCCACATACTCACAGGGCCAGACTGTCGATGTCCAGGCTATCCTTACAGCCAACCATGGCGGCCGCTTCAGAGTGAAGATGTGCCCGGACGTCTCGTCATCCGCCACGCAGTCCTGCTTTGACAGCAACACCCTAAAGCGGAAGGATACTGGCGCCACTGACTATTGGCTCCTGACTGGAAGCTACGGTGACTCCCCACCGTACAGCATGCAGTACATTTTGCCAGCTGGTGTTGCATGCTCCAACGGCTGCCTGCTGCAATGGGAGTACACTGCAATGCAGAGCTGCGTTGTGCAGTGCCCACAATCCGAATGCGGGCCCTATGTCAACAGGAGCAACCCAATCACTGGAAGCGTCAACATGAACCTGTGCCCCCCCACCCTGACGGGACCAGGCGGCGCTGAGGTAGGTCTCGACATGCTGAACATGCAACGTCAGTAGCATCAACTACCATGACAGATGCACTCAAACATGTGGCAAGGTAGCTGAGCAGCTGCACCCAACAAATTGCATCTGCGAAGACATTTTCCTGCCAGGCAATGTATGTAGGAGTACCGCAATATCTGTAAGTGTTGCACCTCGAAGGGGGTGGCAGAGCACTGACCGGTCAGCAATCGCCTGCACCTGGATCAATCGAACAAGTTGAGCTTCATATGCAGATCATGACCAGTGCTTTTGACGAGTCAAAGCACACCTGCAGGGACACTGCATACCTTTGACAAAGCGCAAGTCTTGGAGTCAGATTGCCCTGAGGGCACTTACAAAGTAGTCTTGGAGAGTTCTCAGACTGCAACTTGAAATACCTGCACCTAGACACATACAACGATGCAAGGAGCCTTTGCGGGTTTACAAAGTCGGGCTGGCAGAGCATCCCTTTGGCTGCAACTGCGTGCACCTGGGTGCATAGAAAAAGTCTGGCTTCATGTGCAGCTCACCAACAGCTACAATACTGAGTCAGTGAGTAGTCCACGTTTGCGACTTCTGTAATTGATGGCAATGTCTAACGCCTGCTCGTAATATTGCAAAGTCGTCAGAATGTACACAACCTCTTGGTATTACTCGTGAGATTGCTGAGTGATCACCAGTCGGGTAAGGCTTGCTGCATGCCACGCCAATGTTTGTAGCAAGTCATTGTACATCACGCGTGAGTGCATCTAATGATTCAGTCAAATGATGATTTGAGTTGGTGTTGGTCATCATGAGCTGTCCCAGTTACTGTTATATAACAACGTGAACTGGACTCAAGCGAAGCATTTTTCAGGGAGCATCTACTGTTTACTTATTCGATTTGACAGTTCAACTTGCCAGTTGAAAATGATCACCAACCAGTCGGTCAAGTTAGCGAAAGAAACTCCAGAAGAATTTGGTGTCAGCAGCGCATGATGATCAAGTTGTTTCGTTTGCTACAGCCTCCGCCAGACTTCAAGTGCATATGATGCTTCGGGAGTGGTTTGGACGCTTCTAAGCGTGCTGAGGGGCACGTTGCCTTCCTGTATCTGATCGCAGGTCTTTCGCAATTGTGCGGACATCAGGATCTCAAGTGGTGGCTCAAATCCGACTCCTGCACCAGCGGCCACCATGACACGTCAGCCTACTGTGCCCACAAACTGTGTGAATGCAAGCCCTGATGAGTGCAGTGCCTGGGGCCCCTCATCCTGCATCTACTCTGGCGTGTCTGCGAAGTGTGCCAAGATGTGCGGCACCTGCACCGGCACGCCTTCGTCAGTGCCGGCGCCTGCGCCTACAAGGCCACCGCCTTGTAAGTTTGTATTGCGCATCTGCTTCTGCAACCCTACTCGAAGGCCTTGTGTTGCAGGTAGAAGCGTGGAAGCCGTAGGCTTGATGGGTACACGCACCCAACTTTTGTCAACCATGGTACTCCTAAATGATGCGGCAGACCTGCTGATCACCCCATTGTAGTTCAACCTGCTGCAGTATGAGGTCTGAATCGCGAAAAACGGGACCTGAATTCTCATTTTAAACTGGACCTACTTTTAAACTGGACCCACAGGTGTCACACACTGCACTCTTCAAGTGCACTTCTGCTCAATTGTGATAATGTAGGTGTAGCAGTCATGCCTACAGATACTAGTGTTAGTTTAGCAACAAGAGTATTTTGTCCGCTCAGGATTTTGAGATATCCCGTGTTGTACTTGGATTTGAACATTAACCTCAACTGTGAACTATTGCTAGGTAGGGGGTATCAAGTACAAATCCAATTTCAATAATGATTAGTGCTCAACACGGAATCCTAACCAACCTCAACACTGGTACCATTACCTAGTAACCTCAACATCATGTTAATGCAGCAGCTAACGCTGGCAAAGTTCAACTCAACTTCGTCATAGTGGTTAGCGGGTCCCGTTTTCCCAGTGCAGGTCGCGTTTTTGCGATTCAAACCCAAGGCTTATGGTACATGGTGCCCTGGACACCACACCAGTCACTATCTGCCAGTAGAGCAGGGCATATGATGCTGCCTGCGCAGGAGCTCATGCACGTAGCCTAAGACTTGTGGCTGGTGTGCAAATCTTGGCAAGATCCTTCAGGACCATTGTGACATTCCATCATTGCAGCAGTTAAAGTGCTTACCTTTGCCTATAGAGTGGGCTCTGCTTAGATGCCATTGCTAACTGGCGTTTGGACTGTGCTGTTTACCACTCATGCGCACGCCTGCACTTCGGAACTACAGCCACGCCAGTCGCCGCTCCCGGCGGTTCTTGTGGCCCATCCGCCAATGCACACTGCCCGAGCCCCCAGTGCTGCAGCCAGTGGGGCTGGTGCGGCGTCACTTCTGACCATTGCGGCAGCGGCTGCCAAAGACTGTGGGGTACCTGCTCGCGCTGAGTCTTAGGCCAGGATTCAAAGTCTGGCAGGATAGCTGTAGCCCAGTGCTTCAAGCAGCTGATACGTATGCATAGCATATGCTGTATACGCTATATATACTGCACCATGCAGGCGGCGTCTTTCCTCAGACGTTCTCCGAGCCTTGAAGCAATGTGCGATAGAGAGCAAGAAGGTGTGTAAATGCAATGTTGTAACATGTGGCAACATTGATACTGACAATGTGCAGCAGTACAGGCTAGGCTGCCTGAGGTGGTAGCCTCGCTTTGTCAGGGTGCCCCGGCGCATTGGGTGTACCTCAATATACTAGTATCAGCTCCATACTGGCTTGAACTCTGCTCGTTTCTTGACAGAATGCATGTATCTGGTCAGTACGGAGCGGCATTTGAGACACAAGGCTAGACGACCGCCCGCTGCATCACTTGCCATTCGCTGCACTGGGTTTACCTCGTGCAGATGTTGGCGAACCCCGTTCGACTTTGATCACATATGATGCCTTGGCATCTGCCAATAGCAATATCACGACATGCTTGACTACGATTCATCGACAGCATTAACAAAATCGAGGTGAGAGAAATTTTGGTGCATGTATCGGCAGCAACGCTCTATGATACCATTTAGCAACGTCACATCATGCTTGACGAGAGTGAATTACTGCTTTTTGCAACAGCGTCCATTGAGCAAAGGGGGTGAGAGGAGCCCATGGACTTGACATGCCCGCAGCGCTCTGTGACGCCATCAGCAACGTCACAACATGCTTGACTACGGACAGGTGGGAAAGGGGGGGGGGGCGGAGCACGTCCCAGGACCTGCCTCACATCCCGCAAGCGTAGTTTGACACCCCAGGACCTGCTTTCGTTGACGTAGGCGCACGTCCCCAGGACTTGGGTCCTAAAGCACATCACGGGCACATGGCGAGCTGTATGAGGGAGGTCTGAACTAAAACTCCCAGTGCTGGGGTCTCGTTTTCGGGATGCGACAAACTTAAGCTCTCCCCGGAAGTGCAAACCAAACACCCGCCGTGCTCACAACTTGGCGTGTACGCACGGGGAGAGTGGAAAGAGCGTGCCGCCGGAGCTTCATGAGTGTCGTTGAGCATGAGGCGCGTCGTTGAACAGTAGCCTGATTGAAGCCTGGACCTCTGCTCAGAGCAAACCACACACCAGCAGCAGGAAGGTTAGCTGCCAGCTGGTGACAGCATCGTTGCGGAAGCTACCAAAATCAGACGCAATGCGACCCGTTGAGTCCACGCGCAAGCTTTTACGCTGCTTTACGCTGCTCCTCATCACGGACTAACAAACGTTGTGCACTCCATGCTGCTCATGCTGCTCGCGATCATATTGGGCTCTTGGCACAAAGCTTTCCTGCAGCATCGATTTGGGGTTCGCATTGTACCACTGTGGCCTATACAATTGTGAAATCATCAATCGCACTGTTGCCTCGTAAACTTATTTATTGCAAATGCAATGGCGTGAAAGTATGATGTTAGTCCTCCATGCATTTGGACTTGGTTTGGTACCCACTTGCACAGTTGTATCTCAGGAACTCATTACACTGTTGCCTCATAAACTCACTCATAGCGAAAGCAATAGCGGGCAGATCAGTTCTCAATATACCGTGCATCTAAACTTTGTTTTGTGTACCTCACTCGACGCTTGTGTGACGGCGGCTTCTAGGGCCTGTGCCTGCTGCATGCTTGCAGTGCTCAGCGGCTGGTCTCCGGTGCATGCTCATGGCCGCCTGTCATGCGCAGTGTCTTGACGGGTGACAGCTGGCACACTGGGTGTCAACGACAAGTTGCGGTTGCATGTGTTGAGCTGTAATCAGGTTATTTGTTGAGATTAGTTCGCTGCCGCTAGGCCTGAGGCCAGCGACTGTCACTGTCGCACTGCAGCATGCGGTGCTGCTCTGCACTTGCTCCTTGCATGTTTGTCACAGGCCACTTGCCCCGCGTTTTCCGCTGCAGGTGTTAAGCAAGGCAATTACAGTTTATAATGTGGACCTAGTGCCTATTGCTCATCCTTTGCAGCCCACTAGGGTCAGTGGTCCGGCAGCGGGTGCCTGCAGACAACGTCGTACTTTCAAGTACACAATAACTTCATCAGCACTGTACGTCACCAGCTTACAAGCTTGCACTGTTTGAGCAAATAATAAGCACGTATTGGATTGGATGTTGCTGCAATGCTATCAAAGCTTTTGAGCGAATCGGATGCCAGGACACTGCCACAGAATGAAGTACCAGGCTCTACACAGCACATGTGCTCGGCATGCACGGTCTGGGTTATTGTTGCCTCATTTTTTGAGTCATGGTACAAACGAGGTGGTTCTATTGGAGCTGCTGCGGGCACAACGGTGTTTTCCAACACCTTCGTGACTTTCAGAAATTTGCCGCATGCTGCGCGCGGCCAGTCAAGAACGTCATCATTGTCATAGACCATGTTTCAACTCAATTGGGGAAGCAATACATCACAAATGAAACCATGCCATGCAAATGCACCAGTCTCATGTGCAGAGTTTTTATGAGAAGCAAATGACACTCAAAAGGTAGAAACAACATCAGCATGTAAATGAACGCAACGGGGTGAACTTTCACCTATGACCGGAAGTTCGCTCGACTCCTCGGCTGCAAGCTTGCGTCCTGCATCTTACTTGTGTCTGAGAGCAACTTGGGTTCACAAGACTTGCTCCAAGCTCGCACAGGCGGTACAGACCAACATTCACGGCATCCAATGCCATGATGCACGCGCGCGAAGGATACTCACTTGGAGAGCTAGCTGTGGCGGTTGCCAAGGCCTCACGCTGTCAGTGTATCAAGCTCTGAGGCATCACACCATGCCAACGCTCTGCTGGACAAGGTGCAAAGCTGGTGCATCTATCGTACGCCACCAGGGCGCTTTGCTGTGGCACAAAGAGTGCCCGCTTCGGGCGCGGCAGCAGCGCAGTTCTCCGCATATGCCGTGGCTACCTGTCCCACTAGATATTTGGGCCAGCCTGGCCCAAATATGGGTACCACTTTTTGGGTGCTTCAAGTATGCTACTACATAAGGAAAAAGCGTGACGGATTTGCTTGCCATGGCACTGCAGTGATGTTCGCAGCTAAGCACTTCACGGCCAAACCTTTTACTGCAGGCATTCATCATGAAGAAATGGCTGCCAAGGGAACGCAATGACCATGAAGCAATGACTGCCATGGCACTCTGGCACCAGGCTGCTTGGTAGCACCAAAACTCGCCGATAGGTGCTTTTGGTGCTGAGACTCACGTCCGTCCTGGTTCTGTCACATGGTGTGTAGTTTTGGTCTGTTCTGGTGCCAGAGCACAGTTACTGTAGACCAGAATAGGCACAGATGCAGGACTGAACTGCACCAGAATGGATGAACCTACCAGAATGTGGCAGATCACGTTCAGAATGGACCAGAATGCTGTAAATCTCCTTGTGTCAACCATGTGACGGTTTCAGATCTGTGAGGCATCACTCACCAGTACCTAGGGATGCGAGCGAGCTTGCACGTACATTTCTACGTAGACGTAATCTACGTAGATTCCGCCTTATGTGAGATCGCAATGTAAGCTTATATATAAGCTGTTGTGAGATGGTGTCCAGAGCTTGCTAAAAGCATCTGCCTGCTGCCTCTCTGGCCCAGCAATGACTATCATAGCTTACCCTGCTTTTGTAGTCGATGCGGTTGTATTTCAAGCAGCCTATACCACCCCATCGGCTAACCTCAAATCATGAAGTTGCACCTGTAACACAGAAACAAAAGCATCATAAACGAGCATGGCGGACCCTGGTGGTGGCAACTACGTAGATCTGGTGGCAATGGCTCGGGCAGTTGCTGCGGCACCTGCAGCCGCAACATGCAAGGTCAACGGCATCGCTTGCACGTGCCAAGGAGCGGTCATCAAGCTGCGAGGCTTGCAGCGCAGCAGCATAAGGACAGCTGGAGCCACGTGGAGGTAAGCACGGAGGGGCAGGGGGATTCAGAGGTGCCGAGGCTTGAATGCAACCACTGCGGCAGTTTCTCAGCCGTGTCGAATCCGGCGCAGTCGCTCAAGACTCATCTGACGGAGCGGGCTTGCTCTGGCATGCGCCGTGCAAATGCTGCGCAGGCAGCAGCAGAAGTAGCAGCAGCAGCACCAGCAGCAGCTTCACAGCAGCAGAGGGCGGCAGCAGTATCAGCCTACTGAACCCCACCACCAATGCTAACAGTGGTGGCGGTTCCACCAAACGGAAGATGGGGAGGGGCATCAGCATCATGTGCGCATCCACGAACCAGCAGGAGGCTTTTGAAAAGAGCCTTGCTCGGATCACCTACCATTGCTACCGCAGTGTTGCGCAGAGGGTGGTGGGACGTGAACAGCGAGCACTTCCCTCACATCTCCACCGCCGCCATCAAGCTGTTGTCGTTTCACGTCACTAGCTGCGCTACGGAGCGCAATAGGTCTGTGTGGGGCAGGCTCTGCACCAAGACCACCAACAGGCGCCTGCTCGAGCGTGTTGCAAAGCTTGTCACCATTATGACGAGCAGCACAGGTGCTGCTGCGGCAGACGCGGATGAGGAGCTGCTTCAGCTGCTCTCATTTCATCTCTAAAGCACAGACATTTGCAATGCCATGCCAGTGTGAGTGTTCTCGATTCTCTGATGCAATACAAATTAGCATCGCATCCAACGTTGATAGTATGACACATATGTGGCATGAGTGCAACATTCCAAAACACGTGTCTGATGTAATGCTGCAGCTGCGCGCTTGCGTCTCTCATGCCTGATGACCAACTGCATCTTCAACATGCCTTGCCGCCCCCCGCCTTAAGCTCCATATACGCCTCGTGTAAGCTCTTAAGCCCAAATGTAAGCTCTTACGCCCTAATGTAAGGTGTAAGCTCTTACGCCTTACATGCTTTGGCCATGTAAGCTTTGTCGCAACCCTACCAGTACCAAATCAGTTGGTCTGGCTCAAACCCATCATGTCAACTGTGTTTTGTTGCAGCATGATGCTGCTTTATTTTTTCAACTGCTTCTGACCTTTGTTCAACACCCTGTTCGGACATGTGCTCTCAAAAGCTGCTGCAGTACACAAGTGCTGCATCTAAAACACAAATGATTTGCTCGCCAGCGTCGCTGGCCTCTGCTTGAAGATGCCCACTTAGTAGCCTCTGAGATGAAGTGCGCGATTTTTGCTTGTTGTGCTGCAGCAGGGGATCGACCAGCCGTTGGAGAGCTTCGCTGTGGAGTCCAGCAATTGGCGGACTGCATGCAGCACTTTTGAAAGCCCAAGGCCAAATGCGCCAGCAACACTGCGCCGCTCCATCCCAGGCGCACTCTTGCTGTGTGTACATAAAAACTCATACCAGTATATACATACCAGTATATACATACCAGTTCACATACCAGTTCAGTACACGTTGATGTCTCCGGAGTGAGACAATGGGCTCTGTGTGACTATATATACCAGTTCATCCATACCAGTAGATACATACCAGTTCACTAGTGATTCTACTTTTGAACTGATTTTACATACTACTTCTATTATGCAAAGTAACAAAAGTCCACCAAGCGTCGTAGCGGCGCCATTTTGGGTCAGCCTCTTGACAACGTAATATATCAGGCAGCCTTTGAAGTCTAAATTCAATGTGGTCCAAACACACAACACAAGCACAACAGCATGCTGATGCAGTGCTATAGTGATACATGCTGGCATAGACTGGCGTAGGCTAGTATACACAACTTAGTAACATGTTGAGTAAGCAATACACAATTGCAGTATAGAGTGCTGGCACATGCACTGCTATAATCAATCAACTCCAGTGCTTATGTGGTGCCCTCCCGCAGCTCAAGCCCATGCTGGCGATTGCAATGGTGACCCGTAGAGACACAGTGCACCATGGTGCTGATACGTTTCAGCTGACTCTTGCGGGGATTGTCGATGCAGCCTGGCAAGTAGGGTTGCAAAAGTTCGTATAATGGCATATTCACCAAGAAGGGTCCGCAAGTCATCCCAAATGGCTAAACCACGCGAGCACTAAATGCCAAACATATACGCCATATGCTCACATACAGTGTGCCTTATGATGCAATAGTTTTCTTGGCGCTGAATTGACGTGGCAACATCTACACACGATGATTATATGGCAAGCCGGCAGGGCACGTGCAGATGATGAGGGGGCACTAGGGGGACACTAGCATTTAATTTACGGAGCACATGCATTCTAGTGATGTTACACCAGGAGCAGCTTTTCTCCGGTGTTCTGAATGCTCAAATTCATGTAATGATGGTATAACCTGGCGGCATGCTCTTTTGATTCATGCACAACTCTGCACCAGTGGCCATTGGCCGCTGTGGCAACACGACGAGTGGCCCATTAGTTGTAGCCGACTACGCTGATGCATAAGCAGCAGACATAGGGATGCGACGAACCTTAGACGTAGATTTCTACGTAGTTTGGAAACTACGTAGTCTACGCCGTATACGAAAAGCCATCTAAGCTTACATCTAAGCCTTTTCAAAACTCGTCTGCAGCCTGCCCTGCACGCTGCGTCTTGTGCCTGTGTGCATGTAGTAGTGGTGTAGGGCGCATAGAAGCAAGAGCTGCCCATGTAGGGCGGGCAACTGCTGGCGTGTCATCAACTTCAAGGGTGAAGTCTGGAGTGTTATTAACTCAACAGCAGCAGCAGCAGCAGCAAGCCACACATCTAATCGTCCGTGAGATGTCGCCGCTGGGGCTGCAGCTGGCAATGTCATGGATTTGATGGCAGAGGCGCAACGCGTAGCAGCTGCTGCTCCTGCTGCTGCCATGTTCAAAGTCAATGGCACGTGCTTCCCATACCAGGCCGCGGTCCGCAAGCTGCGCGAGGTGCAGCGCAGCAGCAATGACGAGCGATGGAGCGAGATGGAGGTGTGCACGAAGGGAGAGGGTGCGTCGATAAAATCCAAGCTCATATGCACACTCTGCAACGCCCTACTGTCGGTCTCCAGGCCGGCGCAATTATTAAGACTCATCTCACGGAGCGGCATGCAAAGGCCTAAAGCGCGAAGCTGCTGCAGCAGCTGCTACGGCCCAGGTAGCAGTAGGCAGTGGTAACGGCGGCAGCAGCAGTAGCGGCGGCGGCAGCAGCAGTGGCACTGTAGCAGCTGCTGCAGCTGGTGACTCCATCTGTGTCGTGCTTGGCAAGAGAAAAAGGCCAGTGGCATCTGCATCATGTGTGCGACGGCGCACCAGCAGCAGCTCCTCGAGAAGTTAATTGCTCGCTTCTCCTTTGAGAACGGCATACAAGGTTGCCTCGGCAGAGATGCGCAGGGGATGGGATGTGCATAGTGAGCACTTTCCGCACATCGCTGCCGCGTCTCTGAGACCACTTTCGTTTCATGTGACCAGCTGTGCCATCGAGCGCAATTGGTCCGTATGGGGCAGCCTGTGCACCAGAACTCCCAACAGGCCCCTGCTTGGGCGCGCTGAAAGCTAGTCACCATCATGACCAGCGGCGCAGGCGATGCGGCAGCAGATGCGGAGAAAAAGCTCTTGACCCTGCTCTTAAAGGAGGTTTGAGCAGTGCTTTGTTGGCACTTGAGAGACGCAGCATCGCTTTAAGTATATTTTCATTCACAACTACGCGGCCCTGAGGCGCATGCAACCTGCATAAATTGCTTTGATGCTGCTGCTGTATGCCTGTTGTGACTGTGATTGCACATGCCATTGTGTGTCAGGTCAATACCTATGTCCTATTGGGGCTTGAGAACCTCATATACGCTCATATACGCTCTTACACCTTAGAATCTAAGCTCTTACGCCCAAATATAAGCTCTAAGCTCTTACGCCTTATATTTAATTATCACATAAGGTTTGCGGCATCCCCAGATACAAGGGAAATGCGCTTGACACGTGCAGCCCGTCTCCAGCAGCGCCTGCAAATCGCCATCCCGCCCGCTCCTTTGCTGTCAGCGCATGCAAACCTGCATCCCTGCCCACTACCTGAGTGCATAACCAGTCACACGCAATGCAACCAAATGCTAGTGCGACTTTTTTCAGAACAATGGGTGACTTACCGGAGCCAGTGAAGCCCGTCTCCGCAGCTGTTGCAGGTTGCTGCTTCAGTCCCCTTCTCTGCACTCGTCCCAGGCCGACCCCGCAGCCCTGGCCACCACACCCATGCCCAGCTCGATACACCGCCCCTTCACCGGCCCTTGGGCTGGTGCTGATGCGCTGTCAGCGCCGTCGCGCTCTCCACGCCAGTGCCCAGTCTCCAAGCTGCACAGCCATGCATTCGACATGCTGGCGACCTCAAAGTGCATTGCGCTGTTCTCCAGGAAGATGGTCGTCAGGTGCTGGTAAGCTGCTTAAGGCTCAGTGCGACGGTAGGGCTGCCCTCCGGCGGCAGTTTGACATCTCTGCAGCACATCACATGTATATGGCGACACGGGTTCATGTCCGCTGCTCCATTTGTTGCATGCTACATGTGTTTTGATTAGGCCAAAGTTAGAGCGCACGATCACAGCAGAGCACAAAGGGCCAAAGGAGCAGCAAAGTTGAACTTGGCCATGAACTGCACATCACACAGCCACACCGCTACGCTGTCTGACATGCCTGTGGCGAACTTCGGCCCCCAGCACGTCCTTTGCTGCATGAACTGCCCCATGAATTGCGCATCGCACAGCCGCGCAGCTACACTGTTGGACATGACGGACGGGAAATTCGCGCCCAGTGCATCCTTCAGCTGCATTAACTGCGCTATGAAATGCGCATCGCACAGCCGCACTGCTACACAGTTGGACATGATGGTCGGGAAGCTTGCCCCCAGCGCATCCTTCAGCTGCATGAACTGCTTCATGCATTGAGCATCACACAGCCTCCATCAGGAAAAAAGAGGTGTCGCTTTAGCCGGTGATTCGCCGGCGGGTGTTGGCAGACGCCTTCTGGTCACCATCCGCCGCTGCTTGGCCCCTGTTCGCCGGCGGATGCTGACAACTGCCATCTGGCAGGCTGTGTCAGCTAGCACTTCTGCCGGCGAACTGTGGCAAATGCAATATTGCGGCTGATGGTGGCGTATGTTTGTTTCCGCCGCCTGCATTTGCCGGCGGACAGCCTGCGTCTCGTTTGCCGGCGAACAGATTAGGCCTCAACGACGGTAATCGTGCTAGGGTTGTGCAGCAGCTAGGGTTCCGAGCCCTGACGTGGCATCCCCGTTTGCTCTTTTACAGCACACAAGCGCGGCGGGGCGCGTGCAGTGCACTAGGCATTTAGCTGTACCAATGCATCAATGGCTGGTCATGGTCGGCCTACCGCACGGGCTGCGTGAGCCACCAGAGGTCACGGTGGGGCCTGTTGCATGCAGGTACGACCTGAGGAACAGGAGCTTGCTTGCTGCTTCGTGTGGCTGCCAGCGGCGGAGCTCGACAAGCGAAGATTGACAAAGCCACGGTGGCGCATCTACAGCATCAACAAACATCGTAGCTGATGCAGCCGTGTTCTTGGTTCATCGATGCAGGCGAGTTGGCTGACTCCCAAAGCATCCTGCTTTATGACCACACGGTAAGCCTCTAGCAGCGAAGCGTACGCCCTCGTTGGCTGTGTATTTCATGGTGCAGCAGTACTTACGGCCAGCAGAGCTGTAGATTTCGTCATGCTTTGTTGTACATGTTAAAGCTGTCACTGCGGAAGCCCATGATGAGCAGCCAGTCCAGTCAAATCTTGCTAGCAAAAAGAACATCTTCAAGAGCCGTCACTTTCACCTGCTCTGCTTACTGAGTGAGTGAGGAGTGTTTGGCAATGCTGACTCAATGGCTTGACTTATTGTCGAAGAAAAGGTGCATTGCCATGCAGACCAACAAGTTGTCCAAGTTGTCAATTTGTACATGTGTGGAAACATGCAGGTTGTTGCTGCCTGTCTGCTGTACGGAATCATTGGATGAACATGTCAAGTGTCATGTAGAACCATTAACATATGCTTGTGCAGTGCCAATTCTAGGTCATACGTATAGGCGCCACTCTCTTTTCTGGGCTTGTAGCATTGGCAGTGCCTTGTTTGACGCGTTGATGACAAGCACAATGTAACTCTCTTATTTTGAATGATGTCACATTCCAAGTTGTCTGGTTAAGGTTCTCATCGCTGGTGATGCTCCCGCGTCGGCGCAGCTTATACAATTATTTCTGGCGTTTGCGTTTGTCATGCCATCAATCGCTACATCTCAGTCGTGTGAGCAGAATATCATGGGGTGTGCTTGGCTGCCCTTCGCCTGCACCTTTCGCGCGCCACAATTTACTGCCATCACAACAGCCGCTGCAATGGCGCTGGTTTACGTCCTGCCTGCCATGCATACTGCATGCCCCCCACTCTTTCTCCCCCCGGCGTGCGACAACTCCAATGCTACGGGCGTATGAGCAGCATGAGTTTGGCCACGTGTCAATATTGCGCCCGATATACCTGTGCATGATGCATGCATTTGCTTTGCTGCTTGGGGCTCCGTGAGAAAGCATGCGCATCCTCAGGCTCACATACATGATCGCTCTGTGGTTCATGCGCTCTGCCCTTCAGTGTGCTTTGGGAGGGAGCCTGCCGGGACTGGTGTCTGCCAGGGCGCAACAGGGGAGCTGCTGGACGGCACCCTGTACGGCGTGGACGAACGTCTGCTGATGCACAGGTGTGTGCTAATGGCCGGGCAGAATCATTGTACATCAGTCAGCTGCGTTGCACCATGTACTGCTGAAGCTGACAGGCTTGTACATACATATACACACGCTTCATTCATGCTTGCTCGCATGGTAGGCATGGGTTGGCGTGATCTCAGCTAGCATGTGGTCAAGTACTGCTGAGCCCTGGCCAAACAGCAAGCGTACGTCAGGAAGCTGATGAGAACACTCATTGTGCGCAACACTTGAGATTTGCTCAAATGGCGTACTTGATGCTTCGCGGTCTTGATGTTGTCAATCAGCTGATATCTGTGTTGCACCTTTGACACTGACTCAACTTGCAGAGGTGTGTGTTTTCACTCTAGAGTGATACACCTAAGCTGGCAGAGCCCTGCCAGGCATTGCATGTCATGTCTTGCTATTGGGAGTTTATGAACACATCAGCTTGGCTGTGCCAACTTCACATTTTACACGTCCTCACCCTTCAGTCCTTGCAGGCTGTGTCTGGCATGGTACTGTGGCGTGTTGCACTTTCAAGACTACCACTTATGTATCAAACACACTTCAGTGCAGTGCATTCTTGTGCTGTTAGCAATGCATTTGTGTCGCATTTCATGACGTTGATGATCGGTAGGTGGCATGGGAGGAGAAAGCCTAGGGACAGCAGTTGTGCGCGTCTCAGCACCGCACTCTATGAAACTGCTGAAGGTAGGAGGCTTGAATAATTTCACCATCGGCAGCATTTCTCTGTGCGCAACACTTAGCCTGCATCTAACTATAGTTTCCTAGGTGTTGTAGGCTGCTGCTTGCAAGTCTGGGTACTCGCGCCATCGCACCCGTGCACTGCGCGTGCAACTGCGACCTAACCCTAACCTATCCCTAACCCTAAGGCATTGTACCCGTGCACTGCGCGCGCCCGCCCGCCTGCGATCGCTAGACTGTGCGACTACGCGCTTTGCGCGCAATGGCGCGTTCCCAAGGCACCATTCAAGTTGCTCGGCCGCAGCGCGTCTGCACGCACTGCCGCCGCTGGGCTGCGGTGCGGCATCACACTGGCATCGCCACTGTGCCTCATGCCGTCGCAGCCGCTGTGCTGCTGTGCTGTGGCGGCGCATGGCAGCATGGTTATACCGCGCTGCGGCTGCTGTGTGACATGGCAACGATATCTTATTCGTGTACCAGCGCCGTGTCATTCAGCATGAGGCCTGAAGCGCGCCAAAGCTGTAAACTCTGTGCCATTTGCGAGACTCTGACACTGTGATATCCTTCCCCAACTACCTTCAAGTCCACGTACGCCACTGCAGTTGCCGCTTACAAGTTAAAACTATAGTCACTGAAAGGTCATACAGTATGCCATAGAACTGCCTCACATTATGGATCGATGCGCACGTTGGGAGTGTATTGCCAAAATGTATTCTGTTGGTAGCCATTGACGATCATTGACACCTCTTAACACTGGCCGTCATTGCGTTGACTGCGTTTTGCAGGCAGCCGGAAACTGGTCAACGCCTTGTCGGCAGCTTTCATTTACTGGCGGCAGTGCACATTCATGCAGTGATGACAGAGCACACAGCCACCCCGGAGACTTGCTGCACGCGGAACACTATGAAGCGTTTCAACTGATGTCAGGTATTATGTACACTTCCAGCACTGTGCCATATGCTTGTGAAGGTTGCCAAAACATACTGGCTGTTGCAACATGGTGCTGCCTGACAGATGGACACACTGTAGAACACAGCAACAAGCATAGCATTGTGTACGCGTGGTCCAGGAGTAGGGAGTTGACATATATTTCTTGTGCATGGAGGGCTTGACCGTGACACTGGCTGGTGCCACAGCGTACTGCCTAATCCTTGCAGTGTTTTCAAGCTGTTGGTAGCTCTCGCAATGCAGTTCAGTCAAGATGACAGCTCCACACATGACAGCTCCACATTTGAGAAGACCGAGGAGCGCCATTGCGCACCACCTCATAGTCTAGTAAGCAAAGTACATGTATTACTGCACTCATGATTATTGCTGCAGCAGACTTCCACTCTTTGATAGCTTGGAACCCCTTGATGAAGCAGTGCAGCTCCCACTCAACTCACTAGGGCCGTGCCGTGCAGTGGCAGTTTGAAAAGCCACTGCGGACTGCGGCTAGTCCTGATTTATGAGTGCATGCTGGTGCGCTCATACTGCACGTTGACTTTGGCACTGTCACATTTCTTTGGTGGTATGTAACAGAGGGCTTGCTGTCAACATTCCCTGCCTGCAGAGCGTCACAGTCAACAAGTTGTTGAACTGCATGTGTCACTTCTGAACAACAAGTTGAAGTTACTCTCTCTGGCAATAGATCTGCAACGATAAATCACCCTAATCATGTGCATTCAACATGAGGGCTGATGTGAATGCAACACAACTCTCAACGACCTTTCAAGAATCACTTACTTCAACCCACTCCCTTGTTGCTCTGCAGGCTGCTTGAGGCATAACTTGAAGGCGACACACACATTGCCATCTTGGCACACTGTGTCACCTGCATGCGAAGAGCTTGCGTCTGGAGGTGGAGGCAGCGCGGAAGGCGTCTGTGGCACCTGCATGCAGAGAGCTTGCGGCTGGAGGTGGAGGCAGCGCGGAAGGCGAATGTGCGCCTTGATGAAGGCAAGCGCTGCATTGTTAGCACAAGTTCAATTTCAAATTGCTGCGTGCGTGGTAGGTCATGACTGCAGGTGCTGCAGACATACGTATTGCCTTGTACAACGGGTCATCAACCCCCCCAGGGGCGGTACACACAACCTGCCGTCTAGTCATGGCACGAGGTCCATGTTGGCTCAAACGCAGTCTTCAACGTACGTACAACGTACTGCCAGTCTTGCATGCGCATGTGTGACGCCAATGGCTTGATGCGTATTCACAATGTCAGCTTGGATCATACCATGCCAGCTTTCTGTAAAGTTCCCCATTTCCCTGGCAGCAGGCTGTAATGTTCAAGTTTTCCTACATGCGCACGAGGGTTGTCTGCTAGCATTTATAATTGCCAGTGGATGTATGCGGTTTCAGTGCAAGGTAGCTGCCGCATAACAGGGATTTCCTCCTTCCTCTCGACGCTTGCCTCTACTTTACGCTGGGCATTCTTCGTTAGTGGTAGCTACCATGGTGGTACGCATTCTATGCTGGTGGTAGCTACTGCGGTGGTAAGCCAGCGTCATGAGAAGGCGTGTTGATAGTTTAGCTTGTGATCAAAATACTGTACCTACACATATGTGCTAGTGTTCTTTGCTAAGTGCCGGCAGTATTATAACAGAACTCCAAGGCGTGTTGATAGTCAAGCTTGGAATCACAACATCGTATGCCAAACTATTTTTACCTTGTATTTATGAATGTACGATGCTGGCAGTGACAGTTCAAGTTGATGCCTGTCATGTGATGTTATTGGACTGATCTGTTCCGCATAGCCATGCTTCCCTGTGTCTGTTACACCCTTGTTTGTACAAACTTTTGTGCTGGCTTACAGAGTTGACTAAAGTAGCACTATGAGAATTCTTAAGATGACTTTGCACATGTTCCGCATTGGTGACCTCCGCATGATGCCATGTTAATGGAACAGGTGCACCTACGGTGATGAAATCAGTAGCTACGGTCCTACTTTGTTCGGCATAGCATGTCCGTCGCAGTAAACTTGATACAAGCCAACTGTGCATTCGCAAGTGTGTACAAGTCGGTGCATTTCTGAGTCTAATACAATGCTGCTCTGTTGATCACTTAGGCAGATGCCGGAGCTCATGGAGGCAATCAGCACGCCAACAGGGCGCGCGATGGAGGCCATCAGCATGCCAACGGGGAGCTCATACACAGCAGGGAGGAGGAGGAGAACAGCAATGACGGGGAGGAGGAGGTGCACGGCGGTGATGGCAGCGGGCTGCAGGAGGACAATGGGGAGCGTAGCGACGGCGGGCGGGGGGGTGGTGATGGGCAGGACGATGACTCAGACTCTGAAGGCGATGACGATGAAGACGACTCCGATGCAGCGGCAGGCCGTTTTTCTAGCTGGTTGGCATCATCTTCATCGGAGGGACACGGTCATCAAAGTTGCAATCAGACACGCTGCTGTGTTGTAATTAGATGTAATAGTTGCAAGTTGCCATGCAGTGGTTGGGTAGTTATCGGGCACATCTGTGGTGTGAATGATACCTGGATGGTCCGACTCGCTTCTACGACTTAGTGTATTGGTATGCTTGCATTGTTACCACCTGTTGTGTTTGATGTGTGACACATTGTGTGTATGGTC
This sequence comes from Tribonema minus, assembly GCA_017506865.1. Classification (NCBI taxonomy): domain Eukaryota; class Xanthophyceae; order Tribonematales; family Tribonemataceae; genus Tribonema; species Tribonema minus. The sequence goes on from JAFCMP010000201.1 coordinate 125,203, forward strand.
GCTCTGTGCATGCATCAGGCTTGGTATCAATAAATAATATGCTAAACGCTTGATGGCGACGCTCAACTGCATTCCGCCAGCTATCCGCCGGCTATGAGGTGGTTGAGCAGGTCATTTGCCAGGTATGCGCCGGTCTCCTGCCAGCGAATTGTGGCTAATAGCCGGCATAAGCCACTCATCCGCCGCGCAAAATCCAATAGCCGCCCATCCTTCGGTATTCGCCGGCAAACGGCCGAAAAAATCCGCCGCCATAGTCGTGTGAAGCTACGTTATGGCGGCAAACGAACAGATTAGCCGCACTGGCGGATTATGGCCCGATGGCGGCTGATTGCCGGCAAACGAGGCCCCCCTCTTTTTTCCTGATGTCACCACCACGCTGCCACACATGCGGCGGCGGCGGCGGCAGCAGGGATGGGCTGCGGCCCTTGACGCAGATGGGGACGAGCGCTGTCACGGTCAGCGTGAACGCTGCTGCCGCAGCGACGGCCGCTTGCAGGGCGGGGCAGAGGAGGTGCCAGATCAGGATGGCTGTCACCAAAGCCTGCGCGGTAACGGCAGAGTCGCGGGAGAGAGTGACCGCGAGGCGTCGTGACGCGTTGAAGAGTGACTCTTATGCCACAATAGTCGTATGTACAAGCACCGGCAAGAGTGGCGCATTGTCTATGGTTTGCACAAGCACATTACGAGTCACAGTTGCGATCAAGTGAGTTGACTTCGTCAGCTCTGTATTCCTCGTAGTACGACTTGACAATCTGAAGCTCTTGGAGATACAGTTGTGCGCAGGAAATGTCGCTCTTGATTCTGCTGCTCTGCATACTTCAACACGACGAGCATGCGTGCCGCTTCCAAACCTGTCGATCGCAACTTAAAACGTGCCCTAGGCTCGCAGTCAAGTTGTGCGCGTAGCACAAGCAAGCACTGCGCACACCAGCCATAGTGAAGGTGGCAGCCACAACCAGCTGAAGTGCCTGCGGTAGCTGAAAGTGAAACAGAACTTCAGGGCCAACAGTACTTTTTATTAACTTGGGCCCGCCAGAACTCACGGACATCGCAGTGCCACTGCGGGCGTCACGGTTGCCGGAGCGACGAGGAGGTCTGGGCATGCCGCTTTTGGGGCTACTGGCACCAGCCGCATACACGGCCCAGGCATGCACAACACTGCGGCCGGCAATAATTCATGCCACTGTGGCAGCAGGGGCCCTGAGGCTCGGCACTGACGAACACGGCGCAGTCACCTGGTTCGCGCAGCACTCATGCGCAATACGCGAGGACCAGGGACTGCCGCCAATCATCGAGGCCGTGCGACGCTCTACGCGAGCGCTGACAGCTGATGGCGGTGAAAAATCACGCACAGCTGTGGCCGAGCAGCTCCCAGCATCGTTGCTACGGTGGGCAGCAGATACGACGGCCGCAGCGTCGACGCTCCCCACTGCGGTGCAAGCGATCTACGCCGAAACTGCCGTCACGGAGACGGTGACCACTGAGCCAGCCCCACACACCACGGCATTGTGCCTGGCGCCGAGGCGGCCGCTGCGGCGGCGACCGTACCTGGCCCTCAAGCCGCTGCCGCGGCTGCCCCTTCCACGCCCGCTAAAACACAAACTAGCGCGGAAGAAAGCAGCTGCAGCGGCGGGCAGGAGGACGACAACGACGACTGGGAGGCCTATGCTGACGAGATCTGCAGGAAGGTAGTGCCCCGCCGCCGGCGCGGTCACTTCACGCACGGACTACAAGCCGGCCTTTCAAATGTTCTTCGACGTCAATACGAGGATTGCCTGGTGGAGGACCTAGAGGCTGCCTCGGCTGGTGCCGTGGGCAAGCCGACGCAGGCTGCACCTATTGGTGACTCGCGCGACACCAGCCGCCGCCGCCAACAGGCTAGCGCGCGGGTCCTGGCGCAGCTGCGCAGCCAGCGTGCGTCCGGGGCAATGGCGTGGATGAGCGTGCCACCCACTGCCAATGACCGCCCGGGTGCGGCGCCCATGTCCAGTATGGCAGCAGCCACGATGATTCTGGTTGCGATCTTCATAGACGGGTGGGGCATACAGGGCGAGGTGTGCCCATGGCGGTGCAGTGACGTGAGCCCCACCTCCACGCATGCGATCAGCTGCCCCAGCCAGCACATACGGGGGCACAACGCGACACACACTGCCCAAAAGCGGTGCCTGCAGCGCATCTTGAGACAGCACCATGTCTCTATTGTCCGCAATGAGGACGCTAGCGTCTTCAAGGTACCGGGGTATCGGGCGGACACAGTCATTGACCCAGGGTGTCTGCAATTTAGCAGTGCATACCGTAATAAGGGAATAGTGCTAGACACAAGTGTGCGCGCGCCCACAGCGAGCTCGTACCTGACAGGCAAAACAAATGCCTCGAACACGGACGGCTATGCTGCTGGGGTGGGGGAGGACGCGAAGGTCAAGCACCACACCGGCACCTTGACGTCATCTTGGGCTTTTGTGCCATTCGTGCAGGAGTCGTACGGACGGCTGGGCAAGCAGACAAGCCTTTTTGTTAAGGAGTTGGCAATGCACTCAGCACTGTGCTCAGGGGGGGGGAAGGCAGATGTGTTACGCAAGGCCGGGTTAGCTAAGCGTCAGATCCTCATTGAGCTGAGCATATCGCTGGCGCAGGAGTTGGCGGAGCGCGTCATGGCGTACACACGTGGAGCGCGGCTGCTGGGCTGTGTTGCGACGCCGGTATCCAAGCTCCTAGGGCACAGCGCAGACTAGGCTGCTGCGTTGACGCAAGCTTTTCGATTGCATAGGCAACCCGGCCTCCCTTGGGCCTTTATAAATACAAGTCCATACGTACTTTTTATTAATTCTCGCTCAGGGCGCGAAAAAGCCCAGATGATGGTGTAACTTGATGCTGCTGTACGGAATCTGCACGTCGTGTGACTTCTGAAAGTGTCTCAACGACAACCACTCAGTACATCACTCAAACAAATACTTCAGCACAGAACTCTCTGTGCCCCTGCTATAGTCGCCATATTAGTATGCATACCTCGTCTCCGGGGCGAAAGAAGTTCGCCGAGCATCACCACACTCGCGTTGCTCGCTGCCATCCCCAGTGCCCACTGCGCCACAAACTTGACGCCGTTGCGGACGCGGATGTAGGCGGTTAGGTACCAGGCGCCAGCTGTCGCAATGAGGAGCGCTGTCCACGCTAGCAACAGGACTTAGCCGGCCTATTGCAAGTCTCAAAACGTGAGCAACGTGCGCTGCGGTGAGCTCGAATCAATTGATGTTGAAGTTGTGTTTCGCCCTTTGCGCAAGTGACGCTCCGTCCTTTGCACGTAGGCACGCCCATGGTGCCATGGTGATGATTGCAGCCACATCGTGAAATGAACGCGCCAGTGTCTACTTGATCACTCAGCCCCAACAAGAGCAGGTTTAGGATGAGGATTACACAAAAAGTCAGGTCAGGGTAAGATTAGGGTTAACCTGGGTTGAAGTTGGGGTTAGGGTGACCCTAACCCTCACCCTAATAATAAGCAACAGCCGCAGCGCTCCACGATGACAAGCAGTGCTCAGAAGCGACACAGCGTTCACCGCGCTCTTGCGCACGTCTTGATGCCCTCCTTTTCTGCGCGTTGTAGTTGTTTGTCTTTATTCATCAGACGGACACCATGCGACTACTGATGACATCTGCTTCGTGGCGGTCTTGCAGTTCATGCGATCAAGTGCGCCCACATGCACCAACGCTTCAAAGACCTACATGCTGAACACGCAGAAATATGCACCAGTTGCGCTCGCTACACAAGGCCTCGCGCACTCGTGGCGCCGGCTTGCACAGACTCACGTACGAAACCCATCTTTTCCTACAGCACATGGCACTGTGACACACTGCAAAATCCTGCACCCACGTCCCCTGGGTCCAGCCCCTGAACCCCGCGGTCTACGCCGCGAGAGCCTGCAGGGCGCGGCCGACTTCATCGACGCTGACGCCGGGATAGGCAGGTACGGCGAGCGCCACGCGCTGTGCCCCCGCTCGCAGGTCATTGTCGGAGCCGCTGCCGCAGTCGCCCCAGGCGGTGACATTCAGCGGCACGCGCGACGCGTCTACGTGCAACTGCTCTTCGACCTCAAAGTCAACGTTGTCGCCGCTGATGTCAAGCTGCACGATGCTGAGCTAGCGGCGCCGCGGCACGGGGTGCGGACGCGCGAGCCACTGCTGCGCCGCGGCGGCGGCAGCGCTGGCGAGACTGTGTTCGTGGGGGGGGCGTCGGCGGAGGCGCTGCCGCGCTGCTGCCTAGCACTGCTGCACATGAGGCAGTGCTCGCCCCATTGCCCGCCGCTGGGACGCCAATGCTTGCAGACGGGACGGCGGCGGGCGGGTCTGCGCGAGCCGCGGCACAGCACCACCAGGCGCGTCCTCTGTGGGGGGCGGGGGCTCGTGGACGTGCGGGCGGAGGTCGTCTTGGGCGACCTTCAGCGGGCCTCTTGTTATTTTGGCATCACAGCACAAGGTGACGTGCTTTAAGTTGGCGCTTTGTAGGCACAAAGGGTCTAGTTCTGGCGCTGCAGTTTGGGCGGTTGAGTGCAGGGATAACAGAGTGGCATAGGATGGTGCTGGAACTTGCTATTGCGCTGCAATACAGTCTGCGGTCATTTCACCAACTCAACGTAAAGAGCACGACACAACGTCACACTGCGTCCACCACTCTCAAGACTGTCGCGCTGCAGCAACAAGACCGTGCTCTTCCCCCACGCCACCTTCGGCTACTCTTGGGATATCAGTGCGCGCTGGCAAGACCTGGAACAACGCCATAAGGCCTGCGCTAAGAGCCAAGTTAACAGGTGCATCGGCTTGTTTGATTCCAGCTCATTCCCAGCTGTAGCGTCTGTCTTATCTGCACTCTTCAACGTACGCGCTGCTTAGCTGGGCACTTACACAGCCAAGCGGCTGCAGATAATTCACAATCTTCAAGGCTAGCGGCCTTGTGCTGACAATTGAGGCAAGTGGTGCACATCTGCACTCTACAAGGCACGCTCTACATCACGCACTCTACAAAACTGCTGCTACATGTCTGCACTCTACAAAGCTAGCGCTACATGCCTGGAGTTAGTCTCTGCAGCAAGTTGGCTGCCCAGCAGGATTATCCGCTCCCGAGCCTTAGTGCTGGATCTTCACCATGCAGGGGTTAGTGCTTCATGTTTGTATACAGTCAAAACAGGTTTCAGCACTTGCACCTTGCTGGCTGACTGCTGGATCTTTGCCATGCAGGGCTAATGCTGCACGTTTTAACACAAGTCACAACCACCTTTAGCACTTACACCTTGCAGGCTGACTGCTGGATCTTCACCATGCAGGGATCATGCATGCATGACATCGCCGGTGGTGGACTGCACTATCACCTTTGGGGAATTGTGTCCTGGTGCTGCGCACGGCGGGGCTGGCAAGAGTTCTTCCTAAAAGCTGCACTAGGCACCACTGCACAAGTGATGGCTTGCTGCTGATCTCTCACGCCCACCACCTCAGTGTCGTCCATGTTCGCAGCCATCGGCGTAATTTCGATTTTGAGTTGAAGTTGTATATTATGTCCTGGACCGCATGGGCTGCGCGCACGATAAATCGGGCTTGCAATAACTAAATCTACGGAGGAGCCGGCGGTTCGGCGCTGGCCGGCGAGGGCCGCGGCACTTGCAACAGTGCGATGCGGCGGTAAGCGCTGACGTCGCCATCAGGGGCAATGACTGCGTTCCAGTTGTCGATCACGACACGTGTGAGCGCGCGCTGTAGCGCGAGGGAGGTGCGGCGGCGCCAGAAGGCAACGCGCTGCGCGAGATTGTAGCTGCCCTGCGAGCTCTGCTCGGCGAGTGCGTGTAGCAGCGCTTGGGTGTCGCGTGACATAGCGCCGAAGTGGTCAAAGGCTGCGGAAAATAGGGTGTGTGTAGTGGGGTCCAGGGCCCCTGAGACTACGTATGTGTCTATCTTTTCCTGCGAAGCCGATTCAAGCACGCGCTGCACATCGCGCGCGCCCCCCTGAGCCTGACGGAGGCGGGAGGGGCATGAGCTGTCACGTATGGTGACGTCTATGCAACAAGCTACTTCAAAGCCGCCGCGCAGTTTAGTGCACCGGCCTGCTGCTACCGCGTCGGCGCTCGGCTGCACTTTAGGGACTGGAAGGCAGACCTGGTTGCTGCCAAAGACGATGTCCATGAACTTGTTGAACCCGTGGCGCGCCGCGTAGCGGCGGAAGGGGGCAAGGGTGTCCCGGTCGAGACCGCGGAGGTGGGCCTCCTGCTTGAGCAGCTGAAAGAGCGCGTCTGCGAGCAAGTTGTGTCGCGTGACGTTAAGCCCTTGTGTGCAGCGGCGCAGGTGGGCACCCGAGTCCACTGGTCTATGGCACTTGGGGCACCGCGCCGCAGCGGGGGCGGGGCGCTCCACGCCCAGGTGGCGCCGCAGCGTCTCGCGGAATTCCGGCGGGGACATGGTCTCCGCTGGGTCAGTGCTCGGCAATTGCGCCAAGAAACCCATGGCCCCCTTAGAGGCGCCGCTGCGCCACGCCGCGACTGCTTCCAACGCATTTGCTGCTTCAAGCCGACGCAGCTGCGTGGCGGCGAGCGCTGCGTCTAGCACCCGTGATAGCGCCGCTTGACGCCGCGGCAGCACGGCGGCCGGCGGGGCCTGGGCAGAGCCTGGCTCGCGCGCCACCGCTGGCGCAGCAGCGCGGCGCGCGCCGGCGCGAGTCCGCATGCCCGGCCCCGCAGCTCCGCCTGCCCGTTGCAGCAGATCGCGCAGCGCCCGCCATGCGCCGTCGTCCTGGCGCCAGTCCTGGTACCAGACCGTGGGCAGGAGCAGTGCGAGGGCCGCTGCAGCCTCATCGCTGCCGCTGCGCAGCTGCTGCAGGCAGGTAGCTATCTGGGTGAAGGTGAAGCCATAGCGGGCATGCTCTAGGACGCGGCTGCGTGCCGCGACTGGAAATGCCGCCAGTGCCGGCCCCATGCACTCGAGGGAACGTGCAGCAAATGCGGCACATGCACGGGGCGCCGCGCCCAGCACGCCAAAGCCACCACTCCCCAGCCGCAGATGCACGCGTACCTGCTGATGTGCTGGTAGCGTCACTGGGGCCTCGCCACCCCAGTCGGCGCCGCGTACCCATGCCACTGCCGCCGCCCACAGAGAGGGCGGCGCCGCCGCCGCCGAAACCGCCGGCGGGCCGCGGCAATCGTCACCCGCCGCCGGCGCGCGCTGGTGGGCCGGCGGCGTAAGACCCGCCGATGGCTCCTGCGCCAGCGCGGCCACGGCCGCTAGCGTGATGGCGTCGAAGCGCCGTAGCTCCTCGTGCGTGAGGGATGGCGCTGTATTGCGCGAGACATGCCCTGCGCGGGCGGGGACGGCAAGACGCAGAATGGAGAAGGCAGCCTGCACATCCTCCATCTGCACAAGCTCCGCAACCAGGCGGTCGGTGCCGGGGGCACGAAGGGTCGCCGCCACTTGCGCGCGCACGAAGCCCTCGGTGCCGACCGGCACCCCCATCAGCGTGATGCCGTCGTCACATACTGGTACGGGGACATTGGCGGCGGCAAAGACGGCGGCGGCGCGCTCGCGGGCGCCGCCTGAGGCCGGCACCACCGCCGCGCATTTCGTGACGTTGACCTGAATGTTGAGCTCGCTCAGCGCCTGTTGTATGAAGCAGAACGCGCGGCCAACGTGGTCGAGCACCGGCGCGTCACAGCTGGGCGTCATGATGGTGAGGTCATCGAGGTAGCCCGGAAGCGCCAGTTGCGGGAACTTGGCGCGGGCAGCCACCATGGTGCCGCGCAGTGCCAGCGCGAACAGCAGCGGCCCCAATGGGTCGCCCTGCTGCACGCCCTGTTGGGAGAGGATGATGGCGGCGTCGGCGTGCCCATCTAGGCCAAATTGTAGCCAAGGGGCCCGGCCGGGGCCGTAGATGTGCTCGACGTAGCCGTACAGGCCAGGCAGATGCTCGGCCACCGCGGTGAGGACTGCCGAGCGCGACAGCGCGTTGAAGGCATTACTGCCGTCAATGGCAAGGAGCACGCCGCCGCACTCATGCGTGAGCTGCGCCATGAGCGCCACTCTCTCTGCGCCCCCCCGCGCGCCGACCCCAAACTGGCCAATTGGTTCCAGCAGCGCGGAGACGCGGTCCCGGGTGTCCGTGCAGAAGGTGCGGGCGAACAGGCGGCGGATGGTGTCGCCGCACGCGATGGGGCGCGCCTTCTCGCCCACAGCGCTGAGGCGCGCGGCCGCGTGAAGGCGCCAAAAGGGGGCGGGCAGCGCGGCGGGGGTGGAGTACACCGCGGTACCCAGCCACGCCAGCAGCTCAAGGAGCCAGTCAACCGTGCGCCCCGACGTGTGCGCCGTGTGCCGGACGCACTGCTGGAGGTGGGAGTTGCGCAGCCCAGAGGGACCGGCGGCCGAGCCAGGGTTGGCGGCGAGGATGGCCTCGCGTAGCCCGTCCGCCGTGAATGAAGCGCAGTTGAGTGGTGCCGGCGCCGCCAGCGCCGCCGCCGCCACCAAGCTGCGCGCCCGCGATGCCGCGGCATCCAGCTTCGCAGACGCATCGCCAGCTGGGTGTTTAGCCTGCAGTTTATGCAAGGTAGCAGAGTCGCGGGGGGCAGATGTGTCAGCACCCTCCGCCAGCAGCCGCGCGGCGCGCCCGACGCCGCCCGGCTGCCGCGCCGTCGCCGCCGCGCGTTCCCGCACTGCCGCCGCCGCCTCCGTCATAGACCTAGCGCGGCGCGTGCACGCACGGGCGGCGCCGCGGCGGCAGAAGGCCAGCGCTGTGCGCGTGAGCAGGTCCAGGTCGCCTGCCACGAAGGCCGCAAAACGGTGCGCCCGCGGCAGGGAGCCGTCGGGTACAAGCAGCAGGCACGGCAGCAGATGCAGCAGCTTGCACCATGCACCGGCTGTGGCGGACGCCTGTGCCGCTGCCTCAACCCCGTGTGCCTGCGCTACCGCCGTCTGCGCTTCCCGGAGGCCCGCCAGCGTGGCCGTCAAGGCGGCTGTGAAGTCCGAGCGGTGCTCCAGGCGAATGCGGCGGCCGACCACCAGTTGCTGCTGCAGAACATAGTCAAAGGAGAGGTCGTCAAGCGCTGCGCGCGCGGGCGAGAGCGGCGCCAGCGTCCAGAGCGGAAGCGCGCTGCGCCATGTTGGCCCTGCCGCAGCCACAGCGGCAGCTGCGCGGGCGCCGGGGCCGCGCGCGCCGCCGCTGGCTGTAGAGAGGGGGAGGATGGGGGGCAGAGGCGCGACGCGGGGCCCGTGTGGCCGCTGCGTTGCGGCCGCCCCCCGGGACTTGTACAGGTGGTCGCGCTGGTGCAATTTCGTGCGCACGCACCCTGGCTCGCCGCACGAGGCGCATGCGCAGAGTAGCAGCTCGGGTTCCACGGCGTAGTAGGTGCCCGCGCCGGCTCGGTGGAGAGTCAAACACTCATCGTCGACCGCCTGCATACGCGCGAGAAAGTCGGCAGGCACATTCGGATGCTCGCGGCGCTGGTGATCCGCCAGCGTCGTGGCGATGCGGCGCGCCAGCGCCAGCGACGCCGACGTCTGCGCCGTGAGCGTGTTCGCCTCCCCGTTCCGGCGGAGGCGCGGTTTGGGCACTGGCACCCGAAAGAGGCAGCCAGTGTCATATAAAGGGCAGCGCGGATAGATGGCAGCTGTTGCAGGCTGAGCGGGCGCCTGCACTGCCTCAGGCTGCGCAGGGTCTATGCCCGCCGCGGCAGCCGCTGCTGCAGCAGCAGCTGCCGCAATGGCCGCCGGTGCGGCTCCCCCTGAAGTAGAGTCAGACATCATTACGGTGGATGAGGGGAGCGCCGCACCGGCGGCTTACAGGCCCGAGGCGCCGCCGCCTCCCTCCGATGCCGGCGGCTGGGCCGTCGAGGTGGAGAGGAAGCGGTCGGCGGCGGACTGACCTTGGGGCAGCCCGCGCGCGGGGCGTGCAGCGGGGGGTTCCGCCGCCGAGCCCGGCGTGCGCTCAGCAGCCGTGCGCTTGCGGCTGGCGCGGGGTGTGCCACTGTCGGACATAAGCGCGCTGCTGTCACTGGCAGGCATGGGGGGCTGCCTACTGCGCGAGGGGGAGGCGCTGCAGTCGCTGCCGTGCCGAGCCGCTGGCGACGATGCGCGCCGACACCGCGAGCGCCCGCGTGAGCAAGAGCGCGGCGGCTGCCGCGGCGCCGCCGCTGCCTCCAGTGCCACCGCGGGGTCCGCTGCCGCGCTTGCGGCCGCTGCCGCTGCCGCGCTGGCAGCGCCTACAGCAGGCGGCGGCGCGCCCGCCGCCGCCGCGCCTGCCGCCGCCGCGCCCGCCGCCGTTGCCCCGTCCGCCGCCACCGCCGCCGCAGCGCCAGCCGCTGCAGAGCTAGCCTCAAGGTCTCCCGCCACGGGCGTGGTGGCCACCGCGCCGGCGGCGTCCGCCGCCGGCACCGCCACGCTCGCAGCGCGCGCCGCTTCCGCTGTCAGCTGCGCCTCGAGTCGAGCGGTCGCCGCAGCGTTGCGCACCTGCTCTCCTTCGCGCAGGCTCCGTTGCTGCGCCGCCAGCCGCTCCGCACGAACTTGCTCTGCCAGAGACCGGTCGCGATCGGCCTCAGCAGCCCGCTTTCCCGCCTCGGAGGCTGCCAGCAGCTTTGTCAGTGCCTTGACCTGCTGCTGCAGCCCCTTCCGCGCGGTCCTCCCCTCCAGGATGCCCCCCTGCAGCTGCTGAATGCGCTGCTCCTGGCCCAGCTGCGCAGGGTCCGCGTCGGCCGCCGGCGGCGGCGGCGAGGCGCCCGGCGACGCGCTCGCCAGCGCGGGCGTCGAGGCGGCGGCAGCGTCCGTCGCGGCGGCGCCGGTCGCCGCCGGCGCTGGGGGGTGCGAGGCGGCGGCGCCGGTGGGCGCACGCTGCGTCGCGGCGGCTGCCGCCGCGGCGGCTGCAGCCGTGGCTACCGCAGGGGCACCGGCGGCTGTGCCAGTGGCGGCGGCTGGCGTGGTGCAGGCCGCGGGGAGCGTGGTGTGCGCGCAGCGCGTTGCCCGGCACTGCTGACCCGGGCGCGTGAAGTGCCGTCGCAAGCAGGACGGGCACGCTGTCAGATTGTCAGGGCCCAGCAGCCGCAGCGCTACTTCCGTGCCGTCCACCGCGCATAGGACCGAGTGCGCGAGTCGCCGCGCAACGCCGCGGACCACTGTTAGCTCCCAAACACCCGCGGCGCCTGGCGATGCCGCCGACGCCGGCGCCGCGGATGAGGCCGCACCGTTAATGCCTACGCCGCAGGTCTTCAGAGCGCTGGCCAGCAGCAGAAAGGCGGCGGAAGTGCCGCCGCCGCCCGCCCGCAAGCGCACCGGCGCGATGGGCATGCCAGGAGCTGCGAGTGCGGGCGCAAGCAGCATTGCAAGCTGCGCTGCAGACCACGCCGCCGGCGCGCCGCGCACGGTGACCGTGACCGGGGCGCTCATGTCACCAGCGCGGGTGATGCGCAGGCGGAAGCCGCTGAAGCTGAAGTCAGCGGAGTCGCCGACCGTTCCGAGCGCCGCGTCAACGAGCGCGGCCGGCGCCCGCAAGCATAGCGTGCGGAAGTCATCGCGAGGCGACAGAGGCCCCAGCGTCTCTGCACCCTTGAATAGGGACGCAAGTGAGGCAGCGTCTCCAGCGCCGGCCCTCGCCGCGTCGTGCATGTGCGTGAGCGCCGCCGCTAGCAGCTGCTGGCGCCCCCGCGTGAGTCGGGCGCGGCGCTGTGCAGCCGCCGCAGGGGTGCTGCGCTCGCGCTCGTGAGGCTGACGGGCCGGCGCGAGCTCTGCTAACAGTGCGCGGACGCTGGCCGGCAAGGCAGCCAAGTGCTCCTGGGTGTAGCAGGTGACTGGATCCACCGTAAACGAGACTAGGTCTGTGCCGGCTGCCGCCGCCGGCGGCACAAATGGCTGTCCCTCCGCTGTCGGACGGCCCTGCACGCGCGCCGCCATCGCCATGAGGCGGCCCGCAGCGGCTCCACCCTGGCGCCCCACCGCCGCGACAGCGGGGGGCACGAAGAAGTACTGCTCCTGTTCCGCGGCGTGGAACATCTCGCTCGCCTGTTGGTATAGCTGCCCTGGAGTGAGGGCGGATGGGGCTGGGGTTGGCGTGTAGCTGCCTCGGGGAGTGAAGTAGGCTCCATCGTGGCCGTGCAGCAGCCGTGCCTCCTCCCGAAGCAGGTTGCTCTTCGCTGTAAGCGACGGGGGTGTTGTCGCAGTTTTGGCGGCTTTGGCCGCCCACGAGGCAGCAGCAGCAGGAGGGGTGGCCGCGCGACCATTTGGGCCAGCTGGCGTGTCGCCAGTCGCCGCTGGCAGCACCACCTCCATCGCTTCGGATGGCATGAAACGACTTGAAGTTGAAATGGGGCGGGCCCTGCCCCGCCCCTGGGACACGGTGGCGGCTGCCCCTCGTGGAGGGTGCCGAGCGTTGGCTGAACAGCAGGCACACAGGGTGGGAGTCACCAACGTGGCGCCAGCAAAATCCACCCAGAAACGTTTGAGTTGAAGTTGCATTTCGGCGCCAAACAAAGGGAGGGAGCAAGCACAGCGCCCAGCGCGCAATCCGCAGCTAGCAAACTAGCCTCACTGAGGGGAAATGGGGGCCATACACCCCTGAGCAAAGCATAAGCGTACATTTGTCAAGATGTATCCCGTCTATCTACGCATATACCCGTGCGTAGATTTCAACATGTATCCCGTCTATCTACGCATATACCCGTGCGTAGATTTGTACGCATACGCGTTGGGGCAATCCTGACCTTTACTATGCTCAAGAGTCTCAACACCGATTTTCCGACCTCAAGCAGGCCGCGTTGCCGCGGCTTCCACCTTGAGCGCCTCATGCCAGACCGGGATCACCAATCCAACGTGCCAGCAAAACTAATGAAGCTGGTGTGCAATAGAGCGGCTGATGTTGGGAGCTGCTCAATATGGGTCGTCGCGGACTGTCGCGATAACGTCTCTGCAACGTGACCTGTTTCGCCTCACCATATGTGTTTCCAATTATAGCAGCCTCTGGACCACATGTGCGTCGAAGCGGAGCAGGAATTGAAGTTTAGACTTGATGATGTAAGTTTGAGCCACTCTATACTGGAAGCTTGCTCATATTGTGGGATCCCCACATGAGGCCTGAAGCGGGGCGGAAACGACCTGGATGCTAGAAAAGCACGGCTTTACAGCACGCAATACTGATCAGTCCCAGTTGAAGTATCTACGCAATGTTGAAATCACCGGAACTTATTGGGTTGGTGACGTTGAGCCGATCAATATTGAACTTTCAGAAGTTGAACATGTGCTGAACTTCAAGAGATGTTGAGGATGACCTTCTGAGCATGAGCTGAACTTGGTATGTTGAAGTTACTTAGCTTCTGTACGAACATCAGTCTCAACCTGAAGGACATTATTCGAATCCTGCATTTTCTGTGAACACTGGTAACGCGCAACTTCAAGAAGGCTACTCTGCCCTCACGTCACTTTTCAGTATCCGCGTCGCTATTACGCCAATTCAGGCCTCAATGGGGCCCATGTGGTGCGCACAAACACCAGTTAACAAGCGCAGGCGACCGCCGCTCATCTTTCCATGTGGTTTGCATACTGTACAGTAGTATTGAGCACCTGCTTTGCCTTGGCAGGCTGGACTGCAACTCCTACTGAACAGCAAGCACTCATAAACTTAAAGTATACCTTAGGGCTTGGTCGTGTTGATGATAGTGTGAAAGGGGGAGACCTGTTTGTGTTTAGGCGTCTCTTCGGAGAAGGAGTGTTGTTGCATGGCGTGCTCATGCATTCCCTGACAAGAGGGCTTCGTGTGCTCCAAGCGCAATGAATAAAAATATTTCGTCGTTTGCGGCGCGATTCACACTCCCACGAGGACAGGGGATGCAGCGAGTGCGCCTGAAGGAAGACATTTGCTGATGCACAACTTGAAGCCATTTGCACTACGAACGGCCTCTGAATACTCTGAATGTTGCAGTACCTATGAAAGGTGCAGACGCTGTGACTACTGTGAAACCACCAAGATGCATCTGGAGCAAACACGATGTCACAGGCGAATGCATAAGCGCCATGCGTCAGTCTCGCTGCAGTACCTGTGATGCTTGGTATTCAACAAAGCCATCGCATGCAAGCAGACATCAACATGACCGCATTGAAATGAGCATGCACAATCACAGTCAAATGCAGAAATCAGAAAGAGAACCGAACTACAATAATGATAGGCGCACTGTGTGTGTGAATTCAAAAGCGAGGCTCTCGTTGCACACTGCAAATGTCGCACGTCTCACAGCTCCTCATCGGCCTCCTCTCTAGCTAGGATCTCCTTGAATGCGTCGCAGTTTTCGCGTACTTCAGCACACATACTCATCAGCCTCCTCTCCTCCATTCGCATGTTGCGCAGGCGCGTACTCATGTCATTGATCTGTTCGGTCAACTGATGCCATGTCTTATTCTCCTGATCATATTTACCAAGACTGATGCCATGAGCTACACACCTCGCTCTCAGCTCTACCCACGAGTCAGTCCTCTGCTGGCGTAAGGCATCGCATGCGGCTTGAATTGCTGCAGTCTCCGTTTTTTCCGCACTGACCTTGCGCGACAGCTCGTCGCGCGCCGCCCGCATCTGTGCCACTTCTGTGAGCAGTTGATCGTGCTGAAGCCGCAGCTCCTCCTTCTCGCGCTCCGCCGCTGCTTTCCCGGCGCGCAGGTGATGCGCATCGTCCGCTGCCGCGTCGCGCGCATACCTGTCCAGCATCTTCTGCAGCACCGCCACGCCGTGCTCGGTGTAGAAGCGCTCCCATACCGCCAGCATCTGCTGCGCCGCGCCGGGGGCTAGCGGCACGATGATGTCGAGCACCTGCTGTGGACTGCCGGACGCGATGGCTTGCGCCACGTACGGCGTAGCTGCCTCCGTCATGCAGGCCACCGAAGCAGGGTTGTCTGCTCCAAACCCCGCCGCTGCCACGGATTCCGGCACCTCCAAGCCGTTAAACGCTGGCCACGGCGTGCGCACGCCGTCTCGACTCGTCGCCAACGCCCAACCTTCACCCCGAAGGTCCCCCAAGCTCGTTTTCGGCAGGCTGGCAGGGCGTCCGGTATGAGGGTCCGGCAGTGTCGGCCAGAACCGCTTCACAGCGAATCGATTCTTAACCCGCTTCATCGCCGCGATGAATGCAAGTATGCTGTCGCGTGTTGACGGAATGCCTTTTCTGAGGTGTATGAACAGGTAGAACGACGGGGCCAGCGCTCCACGAGACATGATCACCACCGCTTGCTCAACAACAGTGCAGAGCAGTGCAGCCTCGCGGATGCGTACGCAGATGTTGTGCTTCTCGGCATGCGGAAAGTCCTGCCACACAGGATTGTTTGGGTCCCTGGCGTCTGCATCTTGCCAGCCAGCCTGCTGCCAGTCCTCAACTGACACGTGCCGGTCCCTGTATGCGGAGAACTCCATGTTACCGTTGAACATCCTGAAGTAGTCGACAGTGCGGTGGATTCCGGGCACGTGAAATTCTTCGGGCTGGTAGGTGATTCTGATGATGAAGCCGTTCCACTGCTCCGAGGACTGCTGGTGGCTCTCCACGAATTGTTGAAGCCGCTGGCTCTCAAAAGCGTGGAAGACGCCTGCGTCCATCGAGATCCCACGAGCACCTGCCCCAGCGAAAGGCACCAACCCGACCGCAGCCGGCCCGGGCGCCCGAACCAGCGCGAGCTGCGGCGACGCTAGCGCAGGTGCTGCAGTGAAGATGCGGCGGATCTCGTCCTGGCCGATGATCACGCTTTCGCGGTCTGGCGTGACAAGATTGATGGTGTTGCCGCACCGCGAGCTCAGCACCGCAGCCACCTGTGTAGCGTGTGCCTTGCAGCTGCGACTGCCAGACATGCTGATGTTGAGGTAATCATGCCCGCCGGGCATAACGGCTTTGGTGGAGTCCACTCTCTCAGCTGCTATCGCCACAGCAGCGGCTGCATCTGCTGGTGGCAGGGTGCTCTTAAAGTGCAGGCGGTAGGCGCTGCATTTGTACGGATCCTTGCTGTACGACATGAGGGCTGTGAGCGTGTGATGCCGTGCCACCGCACGCTGCCCGAGACCCGAGACCCGAGACCCGAGACCCGCTATCCAAGCGATCACAAAGCCCAGCGCCCTCAGCCTCAGCCACAAAGTGAAAAAAAAAACTCAACGCAGCAGCAGTCTGCAGAATTCTGAGAGCCGGCAGCGTGAACGGCGGCGGGTCTCGGGTCTCGGGTCTCGGGTGTCGGGTTGAAGTTTCTAGTTGATCTCTTTCAGGGTTTGTGTTGCTGCTTGGCGCTGCCGCTGAAGCCTAGCGGCTGCATCCGCTGGTGGCAGGCTGCTCTAAAAGTGCAGGCGGCACTTGTACGGATCCTTGCTGTACGACATGAGGGCTGTGAGCGTGTGATGCCGTGCCACCGCACGCTGCCCGAGACCCGAGACCCGAGACCCGAGACCCGCTATCCAAGCGATCACAAAGCCCAGCGCCCTCAGCCTCAGCCACAAAGTGAAAAACTCAACGCAGCAGCAGTCTGCACAATTCTGAGAGCCGGCAGCCAACGGCGGCGGGTCTCGGGTCTCGGGTGTCGGGTGTCGGGTGTCGGGTTGAAGTGTCTGGTTGATCTTTCTGGGTTTGTGTTGCTTTGGCGCTGCCGCTGAAGCCTAGCCGCAAGCCGCTGCCCGCGAGCCGCCACCCGCGATGTCTGTCAGGCAAGGCCAAGGTGAGGACTGATGCATGGAGCTGAGAGCAACACTCGATTGTCATGCCATGCTGTTGGCTGCGCGTTTTTGTTCTCTGCCGTGAAATCAAGGACGCGGATGGATGGTGGCGGCTTGCGGGTGGCGGGGACTTGCCAGAAGAGAATACGCTCGGGACAGGCCTGGAAAGAGCGCGTCCCGCAGCTGAACCACCGGTAATGGTCAAATCGCCATTGTTTTACCGCGGTCGCCCTTACGAATCTCACGTTTTGGAACGCGGGGACAACCCTATAGAATCTTTCTCATATAAGTGAGCTTGCTGTTTCTTTTAGCTATGAAAGTAATTCATTGTCCCATTGTCCCTGGAGTTTTATCGAGTACTCTAGAAACTGCTCAAGGAGGGATGTGCAATCTCTGATTACCCATGCCTGTTCCGACCATGTCCCAAATGTCCCACCCCGCCACCCACGAGCACACATGCGGTCAGCACAGAGATTTTGATCATGTGCAGGCCAGTGCACATTTAATGTTGACAGGCTCCTGCATGGCGCATTCTGCTGCTGTATGAGCCAATCCATTCCCACAGGCTCTTCAGCGCTTATGCGAACGCTTGCCTTCGGCTGCTTAACTCCTCTGCCGCGCGGTTCCGCGTGTTGGTGCCCGTCATCTACGCGTCTCGCGGACCCGTCATACCAGGTTCGGTTTTCCGCTGTACATCGCGCGGAGTGTCGTTGATACCCTCTACGTTCCTCACCGGTAATCTAATGTATTAGTTGGCGTCTTCTGTGCGACGACCAAGCGCTGTGCCGCTGTGCCACTTCGTCTGGCACTCCGTGCTGCGCGTCGGGTCAGACCGTAGGCTGAGCATCTTTGATGTCCTGTGCCAGGCACTGTTCACGCTGTGCCCTCTGCGTGATCGCACTTGATCGCTGGCCACTTCCCTTGCCACATAATCGCGGTCAAGGCGTACATCAGTCTCGGCAGTGAGCACGATTGTGCCAACTGCAGTCGGCACACCGGTACTTTCATGCATGGATAATCCTAACTAGCAGAGGCCCTACTCAGGGTTTTAAAGTTTGAACTTCATAATTGAAGTTTGAACTTTTGATACTTTTTTGGAGGCTTCTCTACTTGGTTAGCATACCATAGATTAATTACCTGCTGCGCCACGGCAGGCTGGACTGCAACTTGTACTCTATTAACTTTTTCCGGTACATTGTTTCCAGCGCAACTAACATGAGGACAGGGGATGAAGCGAATGCGCCTGAAGGAGGACGTTAGCTGACGCACAAGGTTTTGAAAATACGACCCTTTGAATACTATGAACGTTGCACTGCCTGTAAACATGGCAGACACTGTGACCAGCGTGAACTACCAAGATGTATCTGCCGCATACACTATGTCACAAGACAAGCGCCGTGTGTTAGTCTTGGTATGCCTGTACCTATGATGCTCCATATTGCATGGTGCAGTAGCAGGCAGGTGTAAATTCAACATGCACAATCACAGTCGATTGCACGCGTTGGAGAAGAACACACTGAAGTTTGACAGGCGCACTTTAGGTGTATTCAAGGCGCGAGAACCTCCTTCCATGCATTGCAAATGTCGCGCGCTTCATCACACGTCTTCGTTGGCCTCCTCTCTAGCGAGATTGACTGAGTGTGCTGCTGTCACACTTTGTGTTGGTATAGAGTTAGGGTTAGGATGGGTCGCATGTTTGTTTGCCCAGTGTGAGAGTGGAATCAATCAGCACATGAATGCTGAGGCATTGGTAACGATCAGCTTTGCAGACGGCTGCCGATGAGGCCCGGGCAACGCTCACCTTCGGTACTCTTGTCTGCAATGACCTCCAAATCATGGACGCATGCAATGTGCACAGCGCTGAAACAACCGATGTATTGAGAGGTTCCTTGTTGTCGGTTACAAGTCTTGTGCTGCTTGTTACCATCCATGCTCTCCCATCGCTGTTGCACATGGTCGGGGTTCTCGTTAACTTTGCCCCCGGTGCCTGGCAGGTTGACGGAGCCCAGAACCCAACGGTCGGAAGAGGCAGCGTGCAAGATG
This sequence comes from Tribonema minus, assembly GCA_017506865.1. Taxonomy (NCBI): domain Eukaryota; class Xanthophyceae; order Tribonematales; family Tribonemataceae; genus Tribonema; species Tribonema minus. The sequence continues at coordinate 143,918 of JAFCMP010000201.1, forward strand.
GAGATGCTGCCGTCACAGAGTGCTGCAAGGTATTTGTTCAGCAGCTGTCAGCCAATCGATGTGCGCTGCGGCTCATTTACGCTACGAACTGCCAGCACGCAACAGTTGCTGTGGAATGCACACAGTGTTGGCAGCGCTTTTGATGTCGAGGCTTACAGCAAGAGTGTACTACTTCGTCATGAATATCTTCAATGGGTAACATCACGGGATCTCGAACAGTTGCCTGTGTCTTTGAGCTCGTTTGCTTGAGCCTATTGCCCCACGTTTCTTTCACAAACTTGTTATATTGAACAAGTTGGTATGCATTTGAAGATTAAGTAACGACAGTTGTTCGTCTGTCAAACTGCCGTGTGCTGTTAGCGCACTTCTATGAGCATAGCCAGCTTCTTGAGCTGCGCTCGACCGTGACATGAGGCCTTAGAGCGAGAGTGTTCCACTAAGTACGGTATCATTGCGATGGACTCGTTAAATGTAGCCTGAATCAGTACTGCTCCTCATATAATTGCAATGCGCTCGCTACTGCTAGTGCGTGCAGAGTCCTTAATACCTCAGAATATGGCATCAGAGCTGCCGTAGTCAGATTGCCGTGCTGCATTTCTACACACAACACCATCGCCCTACTTCAGAAATACTACTGTACAACTTCTAAGTATCTGATTATGAAAGATGATCAAGGATGTCATACCGTAGCGTGAGGCTGCACTTGCACAGCATGGCTGAGATGGATTGATCAGCAGCGTTGCCGTCCTCTGCGCCATCATCGTCATGACTTTGCCACTATGCAGTGCTGGCGCCCCCATCTGGTGTGTGAAGCTGTTGTGAGTCACCTGATTGCTGTGAGCACTACGAGGATCTTGCTGACCGCTAACTTGCGGTATTGTCTGGCGCACCATCTTCTCGCAGAACGATCCGATGGAAGCAGTCCGCTGGCAGGCGCTTGCATGCAGTGAAGATGGCACACGGCGTTTCAAAACTCTGGGAGTCTCAGAGGTGCTTTTCATGTCGGCGACCGTGTGTCACTTGCGCTCGGCGGGATGCACAGCTGCGTGAACTTCCAAAGTGTTGGCGTTGCAGTTCCAGCAGTGCATTCGTAAGGCACTTTTGTGAGACAGCTGCGCTACACTCGATAGCCACACCAATAGCGAATATCTTGTTGTTACATTTTCGCTGCACATCGATCGGGCTCATGTGTGTGTTTTGCCTGCTGCGCTGCCCTGCCCTCGACTCTTGTGTTGGTATGCGCGCAAACCCGAAGACTAAAGTCGTGCACGGTGCAGCTCCGCAGCTGAACTGTCACGGTGATAGATAAGCACCAAATCCGCACCAAGTGCGGCATTGCGGACCGCACGGTTGAGCCCCGGTGCTGCACATCGAGATGTTTCATTGTCCTAACGTACTAAGTCCATGGGACGATGGATGCATGGATGCAATTGCAGATACGACATGAAGTGTGAAATGCCCAGTGCCCGTGTCCCTTGGTTTGCACAAGAACACATTGCAGTTAAGCCAAGCAACGCGCACGTGCCAGCGGTAAAACTCTCACCTGCTCCATGTGTACACAAAGAAACGGAGTCAAGCAATCACTCAAGTGCTCTCCATTGCATGCCGCACAAACATTGCGTCCCATGTGTGCAACGCTGCAACCGACGACACTTCTCATCACTGACAAAGCATCAGCAGCAGCTGCAGTGTGCATAAGTGCGATCTGATATTAACCACCAGCACCAGACTCAATCACGACCACACCCTCAAGACCGCCGAGCCATGACACGCTGACAACAGCGCACATTAGACTCAACTGAAAGAGCTCTCGCTTCTCCATGGTACAGTGACCTGAATGGCAGTGTGATTCTCAGGTACCATCAGTTACAGTACTGCAACCTCCTTATGCGGGTGAGCAGACTCATCCGTGAGAGTGCTTGACGGCTTCAGACTCAGTGACGCAACTGCCGCGTGCACAACACCATCCACAATGCGACATGCGGAGGCTTTCAATACTGCCAGGTTGCCGAATGAGTCTGGCAGACTGATGAGCCTCATGCCCTCTCTGCTGCGTCCGTGTGCAGGTTGCTGGCAATGCGGCCAACATCGCGATGGCCATCGCAGGCTCAGTGGGCAAACGCGCCCTGCAGTTGTGAGTAGTGGCCTATGAGCGTCATTGGTGCCTGTCGTTCAAGTGCCTGGTTGGGTGCATGACTATTCGTTGTTCACATTGTAGCTTTGAGGGCATGTCCGATCGATCCAGTTGTGTCAAGGTGCAAAGACCGTGTGTCCAACCTCTTTCCTCAGCAGCGCCGCCCTCGGGAGCTCAAAATTGCGTGTCTGACCGGATCTGTATCCATTGCATCATTTGGCGCCAATGAGGTAAGTGGTACTACTGTAGTATTTCTCAGTGCTGATGTGTTGAAATTTCTTGTGAAACCATTGCAATGCAGTTTCTGTGCGCTGGGATCGTAGTGGAAGAAGGGACGGAGAGCACTACAGCCGCTGAAGCGTATTCCCATCAAACCCGATGAATGGAGGTGTGTGATGAATGCGTTCGCAGCAGCCACAAGATGTTATTGACGCTGCAGCAGGTGCCCGTTGTGGCTACGATTGTGCACATGCCTTACTACAACCACCGCATCATGCCTGAACCACTTTCACAGTGTGCACAACGTATCGCGCGTTCCAGGTCGTCGTTGTAGAGCAGACTAGCAAGACTTGTACGCGCTGCGCAGTGCAGCAGCACAGCGCTGCACAGCGCTGCGCCTTGCAGACGGTGATACCGCTGTGTACACGGGCCAGCACTCAGTCTGCGAAAGTGCCTTTCCTCAAGACATGTAGAGCTCTGGAAGTGAAGCCGTCGTGCAGCAAGCACCCACGTCATGATGACGCATGTCATGCAAAACTCTCAACTTCATGCATGCCAACTGGCTTCTGACAGTGTGCACACGTGCGCACCTCAAAATATTCAAAGGTGCGGTCGCGTCATACGGTGCCTGCGTGCGCAGCACAGCTGCTGCCTGCACGCGCTTTGACGTCCTCGATCTCATTCTCCTCGCTCTCCACCGCAGCGACATCAGATTCTGCCGTGGCTGGTTGAACTGGCAATGGCGTCGGTCTCTGGGGGAGCGCATCTGTGTAAGCGACGTTGCACGCGGCCAGGAACTTTGCTGTAGAGGGAAGGTTTGAGTTCGGTACGCAGCGCCGCGTCCACTCACTCATCTGCTTGCTGGTGGTCTTGGCGCTGCCGTACAGAGCGAGGGTGAGCCCCACATAGAGAGCCCTGACGTCAGAGAAGGCACTGGAGGCCACCCCCAACACAGTCTTGGCCGCAGTGTTTGCGCTCTTGCAGAAGCGCGAGTTAATGTACTTGCACGACGCCGCTGACGCCACCTGTTTCATGCTCCGTAGCCGTTTGAGCCCATTGAGAAAGCTGTGGGATCCGCACAGCAGTAGAATCACTTCCGTCTTGCTGCTTGGGCTGGCCTGGAAGAGTACCCACGGGTATGGTGCACGCTCGCGCTCCCTCTCCGCAGCGCTGAACTGGCTCGTTGCCATCAGTTCGGCCAAGCTGCGGCCGCTCATGAACGCCAGCGCGCACACCAGCTCAAACACCTTGGGGCGAGAGTAGTCTACCGTTGCCAGCATGTCGTCCATCAGAGCTCGCGCCGCGGGACTCAATCTGTCGGCGGAACAACCATTACCCTGCGTGTGAAGCTGCTGTGTCGTAGCCCGGCCATCAACTGTCGGCGCTGATGCTGACGCTGCCGCCGCGGTGCCTGCCGGCGGACCAGGCAGCTCTGCCGACTCGGGCACCCGCACGAGGTCCGCCAACATGCGGTCCACGACAACGCTGCCGGTGTAAGACCTTGCCGCAGTCTGCTCAAGGCGTCCGCTCGCCTTGAGGTTGCGTTGATTGCATATGCTTAGCTCGTCGAAGCCAATGACGCGCTCCTTGACCCGACTTGCCCATGCTCTCTCCTCACGGCCTGTGGCGCTGCGCGCCATCTGCTCTGCGCGCTCGACAGCCTCGTTCAGTCCCGCCTTGTACATGCTGCTGTTCTTGACCACGTCATTGCCACAGGTCTTGCGCCATGTGCGCCTCGCGCACAGCGTGTCAGCGTGACAGATGTCGAGGCGGTGCTGCTGCAGGCAGCCGGCCACTAACTTGGGGTCTCTTAGACTATCCTTCTGCAGCAACTCGGCGAGCGCTAGTGAAGTCATGTGCCGTGTTGATCGCATACCAACATTTTTTTGAGGATGGAAGTGGTGATCGCACCACTGGTCCGGTGCGCTGCAGCACAGGTGTGCTTGCCCTGCACGGCACAGACGCAGTAGCCTTTCTGAAGGACCCGGCGCAGTACAACGGGGCCTGTGAGGGCATCAACGAAGCCGACAGTGTTTTACCATCATGTTCCCATGTGCACCTGCCAGACTGAGTGAGGTTGCTTGTGCACGGCCATGCAATAAGGCTGCTACTGCTGCTGTTGGGCATCAGCGGGCTCTGCGTTAAGCATCAGCCTGGACGGGCGAGAAGATGCGGCTACCAGCAGTGGGGCGTTACTCGCCTTGTGAGAGCGACAACTATGCATGCACGCAGTGCGGCACTGATCAGCGTTGGCCATCCCCGTCGGGAAGAAGGGGCGCCAGATGAGAAGCACCAAAAGCACCATCTCGCCCTGTCAATGACCAGGGCAAAAGCCGTGGAGAGGGCACCCGCCGAGACCGTGCCAGCTGCGGCGCTCCACAGTGGCCCTTCAGGAGCAGCGCATGCGCAGCACTTGGTGCAGCATCATAAACAGCAGCAGCAGTGTGAAGTGTGCGCTGGGGCCGTGGCGTCACCTGCGACCGTGCTGAGCTCAGCAGTCTCTGTGTCCGTTTTGCAGGCACGGCTGTCACACACTGGCAGTGTATCTAGTCCGCTCGAACTTTCCGATGATGCACATACTGAATGACTTATACTTGTAAAGGCACCTACAGAGGCATGGTGTCCTATGCATTCTCTGGTTCACTTCTATGCAGCAGCCTAGCCTGCACATTGTTCTGCATTACCAGACTGTCAGTGAGTTCATTGAAGACGTCCCACAAACCGGGCCCACCCTGGTCGCTATAAATACTAGACCGTCAGTTCATCAGACACACTCAGCCTCGTGCAACCAGCTAAACTAGTCGTCCACAGTGACCGTTCCGCACTCAGCGGCGCACAACCAGCCTGAGTGTCAGTGTGAAGTTAGAGACAACTTGCAGGCAAACAACTTAACAGCAGTAGTATGGCAAAACATGGATGTGGCGCCCCACAAGAGTGACCACCTCACAGGCGTGCACTGCGCAAGAAGCAGCTGCAGAAACTGATGAAGAATGTTTACACCAATACACAAAATAAGTCAGGCGCACTGCACCTATTGCCACAATTGCCATCATGGCTTCGGAGGCTCTACCCGGCCGGTACTGGGCTGAGCCCTGACGGGCCAGTGTCATCCGTATGGGCAAGCAACAGCACGAAGAGAGTGACTATAACAGTGCGAGTGCCAGCCCGAATAGACACATCGTGCTCGTCGTGTCAAGCAGCAGCAGCTGCTGCAGCAGACGCAGCGGCGGCAGCGGCGCACCAGGACGACCCGCCCTGCACAGGCAACCTGACAGACTCGACAATAGGCACTTGATGTGTCTCAGCGGTTCAGCAAGGTTGCCGTGCGGATTGCTTCCTCCATGAGGTCCTGGTCGCGCTTCCAGTAGGTGTTCTCAGCGAATACCTTGCCCCGAAAAGGAACATTTCGCTTCGGGATCGCCGCCGCCGCCGCCGTGCCGTACTTGATGGCATACAAAGCCTTCACCTTCTTCCCGATCAAACACTCGGTGCCTGCCTTGATGCGGACACCCATCTCGGCTGCGACCGAGTGCATGCTTATTTCGGGGCCTCGGTGCGCAACCTGCGCCAAGGGCGTCGCCACGCTCGGGTCATCCTCGCTCATCGGCCGTGCGACAATGAGTGCGCCGGCATCATGTGCAGGGGGCTGTACAACACGGCGCACCAGGTCTCCGAAGGCGATCCTGTCACGCGCGTCAGCGACACCGAAACTGCCGAGGAGGTCAAAACCATTCTTGATCAAAGCCAGCTGCTGAGTCTTCTCACGGTCAATCAGCGCCAGTCTGCGCTCATGCATCCAACTCGCAACAAACAAGGTCCGCTGCTCGGGAGTGGCCAACTGTAGCTCCGCAGGCAGCTCCCTCGACACTTGGACGCTTCCGTCACCGATCAGGAAGTCTTGCGCTGCGCGACCCACTTCTGTCGCCTGCAGCGCACGGCACCGCCCCTCAATCTCATTGACCAAGCTGACATCCCCGCCAAGAACGCGGCACACAGTCGTCGCCGAAGTACGCCGAAATGCACGTGCTGGCTTGCCAGGCAGCGACCAAACAATTTCCACCAGCGTTCGTGCATCAGCGCACGGAGTGAGTTTGCCATTGCCGTTGATTCGGAGTTGGCGGCAGGACGACGCCACGTCTGGCAACTCTAATGCCAGCCTCTTGAAGGTGGAAGACGCCTGGTTTGAGGGTATTTCAGGATTCACGAGGCGTATGACATCAAGCACGCTGCCCATCCCCGAAGCGAGATCGATGCGAATGGCGGCGGGGATATCAGCCAGTTCCATTTTCAGCCCGTGGACTCTGTCAGTGATGCCAGCAGCAACATATAATATTTCACGCTGACCGATCGTGGTTTTGAGCTGCCCGCCGCACCGCTAACGCGCTAGTGGCACGAAGCGACACTTTGGTGAGGTCGCCGGCTGCGTCGTCGCTTGCGGCGCAGCTTGCGTCACCACCGGATGGCAACCAGGTGCACGGTGACCATTGCCGCACAGACGGCCGTTGCGCGAGGCCGATGCACGTACTCAGGCTACAGCAGCAGCTGCAGAGTGGACGGCCGGCGACAAGGTGCTATGCAGGCGGTTTCACACAGCCGTGTGAGGCACTGTGACATTGGTAATTGCGCCACTCGGCCGGTGCGCTGCAGCTCAGGTCGGAATTTTCAGGTGAGTCAGACATTGTTTCCTACAAACGGCATGGACGCGGTAGTACGTCTACCTGTTTTCGGTGCGTTTACCATGCAGCATACAAAGAGGACGTGACTGATTCAGAAGTCGACCGGTGTACTGGATGTTGTGCCCAGAACTGTGCGCGGAAAGGTGCAGTGCTTGACCCATGCTTACACGATTATCACAGTTGACAAGTCTGTGACTGAAGTCACATGCACTGCGTGCACTGCATGGCATGCGCCGCGTCTGCACTGAACATGCACTGCACGTCTCTCAGACTGGCAGATTGTCGCAGCCTAGCAGCTGCGCAAGCATGGTCTTGTCCTTGCCTGTAGCAACATGGCCATCGCATTCGTCGTGCAGCGCTGAGCGGGCTGCAGTGGCATAGCGCACACGCTGGTTGCGGTCCCCAGCTGCAGCAGGGACTTGAGCAAGGAGGGTGCTGCATGGCTAGCGTGCTAACAAAGCATGCCATCATGATACCATCATGGTAGCATCCGCTCCGCCCATCTGCCACCCTGAAAGCCAAAAGCAACCGAGACCCTTGTCCAGTAGTAAAGCCTCCAGGGCACTGCCAGAAGTGGTATTGAAGCTGGGTTATGTCATGTTGTAGCCCTATATTAGGGGCATCTGGTGACTACTCACTTGTTAAAGTCGATATTGATCCTGATCAATTTGGGTGTCTTGACTGACCTCACTGTAGCATAGGTGCTCGGTTGCTTTTTGGCTTTCAGGCTCGCGGATGAGCGGAGTGGACCCCATTGGGACACAATAGAAGTGAACGCAGGGCTGCAAACCTGAACTGGCCAGGTTGCCGCAGCAACGCTTGGAGCGCTGCGCCGCCGGGTTGCATTGCACACTCAGTCTGGCAGCTCATGGTCACGCGAGGCATCTTGCAAATTATTTTGTTGTGCAAGCCACGACAGATCCATGGCCGAAGAGACAATAGCAAAAGCGCGAGACCTGAGCGGCGACAGGCCATCTGCCGACCCGGAGCAGCAGCGCAGGGACTTCACGCTGGCCCGATTCAAATTCCGGGACCTCGCCGACATTGAAGCTCGTTTTCCATTTGACGGACTGCAGATTGAGGACGGCATCCCCCTGTACAGGGGTAGAGTCGTCGTCGCACAGCCACTGGTTTTCGATGTGCTGGAGAGAGAATTCGCCGCCATGCCAGCATCGCTGGGGCGCCAACGGCTGCTGTCGTACATGCGCACAAAATACTGGGGGATCAGTGCGTCGCAGGTAGCTCGGTTTTTGGCGACGCATCAAGTGCACCAGGAATATCGACACCGCAAGCGAACTCAAAAGGCCAAGCCGTCCGTCTCCACGGGCCCATTCAAGGTGTTTGTATGTGACCTGACCCAGATCGACCGTGCCGGGCAGGCCAAGTTCTTGCTGGTGGTCGCAGACATGTTCACAAAGGTAATTTACGCGAGGGCACTGGCCCGCAAATCGGGACCTCTCGTGGCCGCTGCCATGGATTCGATACTCTCTTCGTTACCAGCTGGTGTGCGTGTAGGCGCCATTCGCAGCGACAATGGTAAAGAATTCACAGGGCGAGAATTCACAGCAGTGCGTGGAAGGTTCGGGCACATCAAGCAGATTCTCTCCACTGCAGCGAACCCGTTGAGCAACGGGCTGGCCGAGGTCTCCAACAAAACGATCGTCACCATGCTTTTTTCCATCCTAGACAACAAACAGATATCAGTGCAGCAAGCGCTGAACGCAGTCTTGAGGGTGTACAACAGCAGCGTCCACAGCGCCACTGGCAAGAGACCGCGAGACCTCGCCGACACATCTTGTCCCGCGTCAGTACTAGCTGCAGTGCGAGAACGCCTGCGACGGCTGGCCGCAGGAAGAGACGTAAATCGTAGGTTCAACCCGAAGCTGGAGCCACTCAGTACTGTGCGTGTAGACAGAGTGGCGCTCGACAACACCAAGAAGGCGATGAAAAAAATAGGGCAGTTTGAATCTAGTCACGAAGCTGTGTTTTCGAGGGAAATCTATACGGTGAAGCAGGAGCGCCGGGATGGCCTTATGGAGTTACACGAGTTTCCGCACAAGTTGTGGCTACAGGGCGATCTTCTGAAAGTGACATTGGTGGCGGACCGACAAAAGTACGTGACGGAGTGGCAAGGCAACAACGAGTGGGTGATGAAGGTAGCGGCCCGCAGGGCGTCGGTGACCTAGGACACGACGTGCACGCACGGCAGCCGACACATGTTCAAACGACAATACAGCAAGCACGCCGGATATGCCCTGCGAGACCATTGACGACGGTCCCTTGCCGTGGCCGCTCCAGAGCGACAAGGGTTTGGCAACGGCAAGATGCTGCAGGTGACAGACCACCCGGTGGGCACACTCAATAGAGCAAGCAAACCATTCCTTTCAATGTTTGAGCGCGATTGGAAATTGGCGCCCATGTGTTGGTAGCTTATAAGCTGTGCCATTGTAGCGCTTCGAGCGCAGTGTACCACACACTGATCGTGCGTCTGTGTGCCTGGCCCCCGGCTGAGTCGGCAGTGGAGAGCCAATGGCACTGCCTGCAGTACTTGGCGTTACCTATCGGGCCGCGCGCCAATGCCTACCATGCACTGAATGCACGCTTCTCCCGGGCGGCGCTGGGCACAGACTTGATCTGATGCTGAGCAGCAATGAGCGCCTGCACTGCCGTACAAATTCCTTCTGTCTGTGGCGGACTCCCACTCGGAGCCTCCACGGTGTTTCGGCGCTCAGTGAGGGTCCATACCGCGTGAGCAGCCCCTGCCTGTCTGGATGTCCCTGGTGGCCACAAAGGTGCTCTTCAAGTTGAGGCCGTAGTAGTGGCTTGATGGACTCCTCTGTCTTGATGTTCTGAACACCATCACGCCCACCAAAGGTGGCACTGCCCCCCTTGAGGGCCTGGGAATGGTGCGAGTGGCAACCGCATCCGATCATTACACTCAGCCATCTCGCTCGCCGCCAGCACCGCCAGGGTGGTGGTTCAGGGTCACCTCTGTATGTGCTGCCACTGCTACTGTCTCCACTTCCCCCTCCTGTTGACGCCTGCCGCTGCTGCCAGCAGAGCGCTGGCCTGCCACCCGGCCTGCCCCTGCTGCTGCTGCTGCAGGGCTTTTTAAGCCAGCTGTCTCCACTTCCCCCTCCTGTTGACGCCTGCCGCTGCTGCCAGAAGAGCGCTGGCCTGCCACCCGGCCTGCCCCTGCTGCTGCTGCTGCAGGGCTTTTAAAGCCAGCTGTCTCCACTCCCCCCTCCTGTTGACGCCTGCCGCTGCTGCCAGAAGAGCGCTGGCCTGCCACCCGGCCTGCCCCTGCTGCTGCTGCTGCTGCTGCAGTGCTTGATGCTGCTGCTTTTGCTGTGCGGGTCAGGCCATTCAGAGCCTGTAGTGTAGCTTGCATTCTAACCTGGCTGCCAGCTCGCTCACCGTCATTGCGTGCTGATTCTGCCCAGGCCTCCCGAGGTCCTTGTAACTTTACGCGGACCCAGCACTCTTTAGCGGTGTGCAGGCATACATTATCCTCTGCACGCGGCCGCACTCAGTTTGGCGAAGCAGAATGCGCAGCTGCTCCGCGATATCGCCTTGGTGATGGACGCGCACAACAATTCACCCCAGCTCGCAGTGCTGACGGGCGTCGACTGCTGGCGTGGTTCTGCAGCTTGTGATGGCATGGCCTGTTGGAGTCTCAAGTACGCGTAGCGCGCTCTCGAAGCGGACGCAAGGCCGGGGTGCGTGAACACCGTGACGGCAGCAGCCGTGCGCACACAGCGCTGCGCGATGCCTCGGCGTTTGGATGTCTCATGCTCTGTGGCACCTAGCAGTCGCCAGCTGTGATGCACTCGCGCCGGAGCAGCGTCACCGCCATGGCAGACGAGTACCAGGGAGCATGGTGAGCGTCCCACGCAGTATAAGTCAGCGCAATCGGGGCTGAGGTAGAGTGTGGGCATTGCTCGCATGAGCGGCTTTAGCACGCGCGCGCCATTCATGGTTGGAGTGCTGTAGCGCGTCAAACCTTTACCAATTGCAGTTGCAGGAGCAGGCGGGAGCACGTTCTTGCGTGCGAAGGTACTCGGTCACTAGACTGAGGTGCAGGAAAGTTTCAAGGCAGACAGAAACACAAGCGTAGGGCGCGAAAGCAGCGAAGAATGTTGAGTGGTATCACAAGTATATTGAGACACTGACTGACGGGCCTTGGCGCATCACACGCATGTGACGCGAGACTGGCATATGCCACTGTGGCTTGCTTCGCACACTGTGCGTGACGACTTTTAGAGTCGAGACGTCGCTGACTGCGAAAGTGTTCAGCGTTCGTCCTCCAGCTCGCGCTGGCGGTCGTCGCTCCTGAGCCCTCAAGTGCCTGCCTCATCAGTGATGGTGCAGCCCTGGTAGAAAGACGCTTTGGATCCTGCCGCGGACCATGTGCGCTCCCAGCGGATCCAGTGCAGTAGCATACACAGCTGCGACTGTGCCGTGCGCAGGCCCTGAATGTGGGGGGACATGTCTGCATGGCACTTACAGTGGTATTCGGCGTTCAGGTGCTCGCTGATCTGGCGTCCCTCGCGCCGAATGCGCCTTACCAAAACGTCGCACAGGTGAGGCTGCGGCGCCTTGTGCCTCGGCCGCTTGGATGGTGCTCCCGCTTCAAGCCTGCGCTGCCAAGCAACGTCATGTCCGACCGGGCTCGGCATGACCTGTTCCAGTTGCATGAGGTGGCAGGCACGGTTCAGATGACTTGTACACGATATTTTTTTGTGGAAACATTTGCCGCGCAGGTGTGCCTCGCAGCCCCTCCACGCCAGTGACACGGCAGCAGCCACTTCGCCAGCGCAAGTCATAACTTACTTGAAGGCGCTCGGCTAGTGCCAGTGTGTCAGTACGGCGGCAGCTGGGTTTTGGTGTGACCGTTGTTCTTCAGCGCAGCCATAGCGGCGCACATGATGACAATGGTGACGGCGTCTTCGATACGCATAGCGGGTGCTGTCTTCTGGCGCTTGACGGCCCTGGTCGGCACGTGTTCGTCCTGGACCGCATCTGAAAGTGTGTCTGCGACGGTGTTGTCCTGTGCGGTCGCCAACATAGCGCAGGGCGAGCAGACCGGCTCCAGCTCGGAGGCTGCGCGCTCAGAGGTGTCCGCCTCGACTGCCCGAATCAAATCGTAGTGTCTCGCGGCGTGCCTGACAGGGCGGTGACACAGCACCCTTGCGGTGTCGACGAGCGATCGCTGAGATCCCTTTGTCATCTCCGTGGCGTACAGCGTCCTCATGAGGTTGACGCCTGCCCGCTGGCGATGTTTGAAGTGATTGAGGAACGCGGATTTGAACTTCCGCAGAAGAGGGGTGCTCTCCATGCGGTGGAGCATCCGTGCTTCCGCGCGGTTGACGTCGGCAACAGTCTCACAAGGGATGCGGCTGCGCACGAAGGCGACGGCGTGCAGGTAGAGATCGGCCGGGATGATGGTGTCGAACTCCTCCTCCGAAGCTTCGCGCTTTCTGCCCTTCACGCAGAGCACGGCGGCAACGCGGTGTTCGCTGACCTTGCGCATCGGATGCTCGCTGCCGTACAGCACCTCCTTGGCGCGTCTGCCGCCGAGCGCCCCAAGTGCCAGCGCGACCTTCTCGGCATCTGGGTGATCAGCGCGTTCCGCCTGCTCAGTGGCCCACCTAATTATCTCACCGGTGCAATATTCAAGATGGCTCGGGGAGGCACAGTCGACCCTGGCGGCGCTCGCATCATTCACCATGGTTGTTAGCGCCGGCGCATAGCAATGGCGCGCCCATGCGCTGCCCTCAGGCAGCGTGCGGCGAGCCTTGGTGATGACGGACTCAAGCGTTGCGGCGCCGTTGACGAAGCCGCCGTTTTCAGCCCTTACTTGTGACACGGTTTGATGTATATAATTGAACTACTTATTATCAATAGGCTTATGATGTGTCAGTGCCCTCATGTTCAATCTTGTATACATACACTCAGAGCATAGGACGTGAGACTGCTGCACTGTAGTGGATCTTCGTGACTATTAAGACTTGCCACTTGTTTGGGGGTTGGCAAGTATTGATGGCTATGAGATCTCTGCATAAACACACAACCTGAGAGCTGGAGCAACAAGACCAAGTAGAGGCACAGTGACTGAAGCCACCCAACAACATCCACTATGGCTCCCCCAGCAGCAGTAGCATCATCAGCATCAGCAGCAGCCCAGGCTGCAGACACAAGTAAGCCATGCATGCCACAGATCTTTGCAACCACACACCTACATAGTCGCTTGTTAGAATGGCACCCAACAGACAGGCTTTACCTTCCCCTCCGCTCCGCAGATAGTTCAGTAGGCTACTCGTGCTAACGCACCGTACTCGTTAGCCGACTAGCTAACCATTCTAGCTCGTCCTGACCGCTGCGGAGGCTGATTTCTTCTTACGCGCAATTAAAGCTTATCGCGTCACGTTAGGCTCTTAACACTCCATTGAATAGTAGGCACCTTCGCGCTAGCGGACGCGCGCCGTGGTTGGTTGCTATTCGTACTAATTGTCGTTTATGGAAGGACAGAGAAAGTTCAGGAAATTTGGGGAAATGGCTGGCAGTAGCAGCTTCGAGACACGCTCTGCCGCCACTTTGCTACACGATGTTAGCTGTCATCGCAGTCGCAAACACTCAACAGCCGTGCTTTGGCTGTGTAGGCAGCCCTCCGCCTGAGTGCCCGCATAAGTTTACTCGTGCGCGGCGGTGCACACCCGCTGTGTACGACGTCAGTTGTTAGCGCTGAAATACGGGATGATGAGGTTGATGGCCATCAATGCACAGTGTAGCGCACTGCCTTGCATACGCCTAAGTGGGATCAGAGGTTAACAGATTACAGACCCCCCACCCTTTGTTTCCTAGCACCGTTGTGTGTAACCGACTTGCGGCCGCAATTCGTCCGCCAGGTTCTGTCGCGGCCTGCCGGTAATACTGCACGTCCAATGCAGTAGCTATTTGTCAGATGGATGCATGATGCGTACATGCGTACATGCGAGAGAGAAAACCACATTTCAGCAGAGACAGCAGCGCTAACTCATGACGTTAAAGATAGAACTTGATCAAGCTTGCTGCTCGGCGCGGGCATGCTCGCTTGTTTCATGCGCGCTCTGACCGGTGCTACCTGCGGATTCGAGCACCGCACATAGCACAAGCGGTGGAGGCGAGATAAGCAGGCATATAACATCTTGTGGAAGTGTTACTTGTCTTGATGTGCTGACCCATGCTGGCATATGTATGGGCAGATTACACACGGATTCCAGTTGCTGATGTGCTGTGAGCAGGGGGATGTCTGGCAATTGCATTTGCCATGCTCACAGCGCATAACCATAGATGACGATTCAATAAACAAAGACGTAACGTGGTGTGAGAGATGGTGAACGAGTATTGACACATGTTCTTGTGTCATGTGCAGACTCTGAATCCTCTAAGAGGAGGCAGCCTGAGGCTCAGCCCTCCAAGGCGGCTAAGGCGTCCGCCAAGAAGCGCAGGAAGGACGCAGCTTCGGCGCTCCTTGCCATTTCTGACGCGGACGGGCTTGAGCCGGAGGCTGAGCTCACCTTTGAAGGTGACGATGGTGGCGGCGACGACGATGCGGAGGTAACCCCTAAGCCTCCCTCGCGTGCCGAACCTCGTTACCAGGAACTTAAGCTAGTTGTTGAGCAGGTCCGCAACTCTAGATCTGGGGCTGTCTCGAAGCTTCAGGCTGAGAGGGAGCGCTTGGAGACGGAGGTTGCCACTGCGGCTCACCGTAAGGATGAGCTGCGAGCCCTGTTGCAACTGTCTAAGCCACGTTCAGCCGCGCGTACCGCTTGTGGCGAGGAACTCAACAGTGTCAGGCTCAACTTCATGCGGCTTACAGCCTCTACGAAGCAGCTTGACATTGACGTTCACGCGCACAGTTTGGGGCTGACGGCGTTGGTCACGGTTGACGATGAGCTGGATTCTATTATGGATCTCCAGCTCGGCGACAACGAACGACTGCGCCGCCTCAACCGGTACGAAGAGAATCAGATGGTGAGCCACTTGCAGGCGGGTCGCGCGGTAACTGTTCAGCCTACGCTGCCAGCCCGCGAAGCCCGCCCTGCCTCGTCTATCGCACCCTCAAAAGAGGCCGGTAGCAGCGCCGACGACGAAACCTCGCTTGAGGACGGCGGCGGCGCTGGCTCAAGCACCCAGCAAGGTCGAGACATGACGACGGCCAACCGCTTGGCCGGCGTCGCTAATCTGACTACCAAAACTGGCTGTTGCTCTGTGCAACTCCGCAACTTCTCTCGGAAGGTGGCGGGGCTGTCAGAGCCTGCCAAGATCTATGGGCTAGATGTTGCCATCAACAATTCAAGAGACAAGAAGCTGATAAACTTACACGAGGCGCTCTCACTCGAAGTGAACGGTGTCGTGACTGTGTTTGACCAGCTCCAGTTCGAGCACAGAATTGAGGCTATTTTGCAGCAATTTGATTCTGACATCGCACTTGAGGGTGCCCAGCTGACCCTCCGGGAGGCTGTGAGGCTGCCCGGGGAGATGGCCAGGGACTTGAAGTTGCGGGTGCGCGACCTGTGTCTCCAGGCGGGGGAGGAGCTGGGGGGGCCAGTTGAAAGACTGAACTTCCTCCGGCTCCTGACCGAGAAAGAGCTGAACAAGGTGGCAGAGAAGCTAGACCAGGGCTGGCGCCAGAAGTCGCTGGCCAAAATCCAGGCGGTTACTGACGGCTTTCCTGGCCCCAGCAAAAAGAGCGCCAGGACGCGCGCGCGCGCGCCCGCGTCTGACAGCGATGACTCGTCCGTTGCCTCGGTCTCGCCGCCGGCGTCCGTCGCTTCGGAGCGTAAGGCCGGCCTGCGCCGCAAGAACAACAAGTCATCTAGTGGCAAGTCGCTGTCACGCTCGACGCGCGACAAGAACTTTGAGCAGAGGGAGGCGGGCTACCGCAGCCGTGAGAAAGTGCAGGCCGCTGCACTCGCCGCACTTCAACTGCAAGTTGCCGCACTCAGCGCGGCCACGCCGGCCGCGCAGCCCCACGGCGCCCCCTACGCCCCCCCCGCGAGCGCGCCGTCGCGCGCAACCCCCACTTGCTATACTTGCGGCGCCACGCAGCCCTCACACACCGCGCTGCACCAGCACAAGGGCTCGCCGGAGTGTCTGGCCAGGGTGAACGCCAACGGCGGCGGTGGCTCGGCGGTGCCAGACGGTCATGGCGGCAGGTACCCCCGCCCCACGGGCCGCGGCCAGCCTGGCCGGGGTCACGGGCAGCACAGCCACTATGGCCCCCCGCCCGCTGTCGCCGCTGCCGCGGTACCCGCGCCCGCGCAGCTGAGTTCGATCATGGAGCAGCTGGCGGCCTACCAGGCCGCGCACGGTGGTGAGTCGCGCGCGCGCGCGCCTCCCATGGGTGGAGGCACCAGCCAGGCCGCTGCCGCCGCTGAGCTCAGTCAAGCGCTTGCAGTCACTGATACACGTGCAGCACCCACTGACGCGCTCTCAGGCGCGCAGCGCGCAGGCGGCGCCGCTGGTTTGCTGCATGCACTGCTCACGCCGTCGCTGCTCACCGGTGCCCCCATGCGGGTGGCACCCGCGGTTGCAGTTGATGTTGAAGTTGAAGTTGAAGCTGACGCTAATAGAGATACACCACGTTCAGAGCCGTTGCCGTTGGGTTCAGCACCTAACGCCAACTCTGCATCTGTGTGTGCTGCTGCTGCCACACAGGACCTTGAGACTGACAGACCAGTGATGGGGGCAGCGCAGCGCATCACTCATGCCTCCATCTGCTGCGGCATTGGAGGGTGGGACGAGGGGCTTGCCCAGGCAAGTGTGGCTGGCCTTGCGGTTAACACTCAACTTGCCGTTGACATGTGTCCCCGCGTGTGTGAGGCCTACCACAAATTGCACCCTCGCACCCCACAAGTGCTGAATGCATGTTTGAGCAGCGTTGAAGTTACCAAAGCACTGGTTGAACTTGACCCTGATCTCACCACGATCTCCCCCCCGTGCACAGACTATGCCAATGGACTGGGCATCGAGGGCGAGGCCGCCGAAGTGACAGAGAAGGCCGCGCAGCTCATCGTGAGGGCGGGGCTACGCTGCTGTTTGATTGAGAACGTGGTATCCATGCTGAGCTCGAGGGCTTGGGCACGGGCGGAGGTTATACTGCTGGAGGCGGGCTACTTGCTGTACGTGAGCAAGCTCAAGGGCTCGGAGTTTAGCATTGCCTGCCACAGGCGCCGAGTTTACATACTCGCCGTCAAGGCAGGACCGGGGGTTACCACCGCTGCGGCGCGGTTTGGGGCTTTGCTTAATGCTATTCAGCGTTCATCATTACCAGTCTCGGTCCGCCGTGTTCTTCGCTGCCCTGAGCGTTGTTTCTTTTGGAAATCACGCACCAAGGGTTGCAAAAGCGTGTATGCTGCCACTGATTGCATGCCAAGCCCTGTTCGGAGGAACCCTGGCAAACCGCCGGTGGACCTTGCTGACTATGTGCCTGATGCAGTCAACGATGCTGGTACTGTGCATGAAGCTAGAGTGCTGTCATTGCGCGAGATGGCTGTGTTGCTCACATTTACACGTGACCTGCCAACAAGTGCCACCATCGAAGACGTGAAGTTATGGCTAGTGAATCTTGTCATGCCCCGCATGGCGTTTCACCTAGCAGTTGCCCTTGCAGGCTCTGGCATACTGGACCTTCCCGCTAGCGTCTCGTGCTCTCGAGGCGTTCGCTTGGACCATGATCCGTCTGCACCCCGCCCTGAATGGATGCAGTCGGATTTGGAAGGCATTGTGCATGTGGCAGAGACCCGTGAAGAGCAAGCGCGTGCGCAGGTTAGGGTTGCTGCCATTACTGCTGCTCACTGCAGTTGGCAGCACCGTATTACACCTGACATGATTAGTGCCGAGGGCCTCAACACTGGCCCTTGGTCCTCCATTGACGCGTACCAGGATGAGACAGTTGAAGATGAGACAGTTGAACTTGAAGATGACAGTGATGAAGAAGAACCGCTCATGCAGAGCTCAGTCAGTGACGGTGATTCGTCACACTGCCACCCTACAGGCAGTGATGACAATGATGAGCCCTCGTTTGACAATGACCCCCATGAAGTTCTGCGCAGACAAGGGCGTGGCAACCCACGTGCCAGCGCGGTCGCAGCTAGGCTTAATGAGGAGATTGGGAAGCCACTACACTCAATCGTGGACCCTGCCTTGGTTAGACCTGGTGAGACGGTAGTGCAACCAACCGGCGCCCCTAGCAAACAATGCTTTGGCCGGATGGTAGCACGAGTACAGCGTCAGCGCAGGTTCAAAGAGCAAGACTTTATTGCCTTGCTGGACCCTGGTGCTGAAGCTGGCATGATGTCAGAAGAAGAGGCCCGGAAGCTTTCTCCTGGGGGAATTTGCCCCCTAGAGAAGGGGGACCATTCAGTTATTGAACTAGCAGACAATCACACTCTGGTGAAGATACAGGGTGTGGTATACCTCACACTGCGGTTTGGCAATAAGCTGGTGCGGCACAAGTTCTATGTGGTGAACCTGCCCATCACCACCATCCTGGGCAGTGATTTCTTTGGCTTGTACAGCACCTTGTTTGATTACAACGACCTGACATACAAACCGCTGGGAGCAGAGGGCCCCACCTTGAGAATGCTAGACAATACGAAAGTGCGAGCGGCAAGCTCGGTGCTGCGCGATGCCAAGGTTGCAGGTGTCATGCAAACGAGCCCAGAAACCTGCGCACCACCGGCACATCGTGCTGTGTGCCTGGTGGAGGACATACTCATCCCCGCGCACACAGAGATGACAGTTGAAGTTGCAATTAACCCGCCAGTGCAAGGGCTCACCCCCTACACGGCGACCATAGAGCCTTCAGTGTCCCAAACGATGTTGAAGTTGCAAGAAAGAGGCGTGAAAGCCGCGATGTCAATAGATGTAGTGAGCGCGCAAAACCCTGTCCGGGCCCGATTGGTGAACTTCTCGGATCAACCAGTGTTGGTGACTAGGAACACCTACATTGGCGATGCGCGCCCCGTACGGCCAGATCAGATCATTGAGCTGGAAGCCGCAAGCGCACTCCAGCTGGAGCAAAAGCTCTTGCGAGTAGCCGCTGCGCACAACCCTGATGTGGCGTTTCGCGCGGCAGCAAATCAAGCGCTAGCCGCCATAGACAACGAGAAGAGTGCAGGTATGTATGGTGCCACGGCGAAGGCGTCGGCCGCCGCCGCCGGCGACGCGCGCACGCGCACCTCGCAAGCACCATGCACCACCGAAGAGCTTCGGGAGATGTTGCCAAAGGATGGCGACCTGTATGAGATGAAGGCTCCAGATGGCAGACTGTATGCTGAGCACCTCATGGACATTTTCAATGAGTTCTCGAGTGTATTTGCCAAGGACCCCAAAAACCCTACAGTGACCAACCTCATGGAGTTTGAGATTGACACTGGGGATGCAATGCCAATTGCTGAGAAAGCCAGACGATGGGCGCAAAAAGAAGCAGAGTACATCATGGAACATGTCAAGGCAATGCAACTGCGAAAGCAGGTAGAGCCTAGCAATGGACCATGGGCCTGTAACCCTGTGCTTGCGCGACAGGGGGACAAGATCAGATTTTGCGTGGACTTCCGCCGTCTCAACGCTGTGACAAAGCGCGACAGCAGAGGTCTGGGCAACATTGATGACATGGTACATCAGATGAAAGGCGCCAAGTTCGTGTCATCCATTGACATGGCCGCCGGCTACCATCAGATACCATTGAGAGAAAGTGATAAGCCCAAAACTGCTTTCCGCACGCCAGATGGCGGGCTGTGGCAGTATACAGTTGCCCCGTTTGGACTAGTGAACCTGCCTGCGCAGTTCACCCGTCTGATGCACAACACACTAGGTTCAGCCCTAGGGGCCTACGCCATGGTGTACGTTGACGATGTGCTGATATATGATGACTCAATGGAAGCGCACTTGACTCACATTCGAGAAGTCTTGTCACGAATCCAGAACGCTGGCCTCAGTGTGGCTAGACACAAGTGCCAGTGGTTCCAAAGTGAGATCAAATTTCTTGGTCACATTGTGGGCGCTGGAGGCATACGCCCCGACGCTGAAAAGGTCCAGGCCATGGCTGACATGAGTGCGCCATTGAACGCAAAGGGAAGAGCTGATTTGAAGCTGGTGCGTACGGTACTGGGTTGCTTCAACTACTACCGAAGATATGTTGACCACTTTGCAGAACTGGCTGCGCCGCTGGTGGAGCTGACTAAAACTGATGCCAACATGGAATGGGACCGACGAAGGCGTGACGCCTTTGAAGGACTCAAGCAGGCCATGTGCACAGCAAAGTTGGTGTCACACCCGGACTTCTCACTGCCGTTTGTGCTATACACCGATGCCTCTCAAACTGCCTGCAGTGGCATACTGACGCAATTCAAGCCGGTACAAGCACTCAGTGGCCAAGAAGCTGCCCCCGCGGCAGGCCGCAGACGCACAGTAAATGGGAGGGAGGAAATGGAAGTGGTAGTGGGTTATTTTTCAAAAATCAACTCCACACAAGACGCCAAGATGGGCGCTACCGCACTTGAATGCTTAGCCGTTGTGCTTTCACTCAACCACTACCGACCGTACGTATGGGGGAACCCAATCACTGTGGTCACAGACGCAGCAGCCCTGCGCTGGCTGTTGACGTTACAAGATCATAACGGCAAGTTGATGCGATGGGCCATGAGGTTGCTGGAGTACGACATCACAGTACAACACCGACCAGGCTTGGTCAACTCAAACGCTGATGGGCCCTCAAGACTGCCGATGCAGAGAGAGTTAGACGCGCCGAGAGAATACGATCATGCAGATGAGCAGTGGTCAGACTCCATACCGTGCTTCGCAGCACCACCTTCAGGGGTGAAGTTTGCGGCGGCAAGGGTAAACCATGAGTCTGAGCCACTAGCACCGCCGCAGGCTGTGCGTATTGCGAACTTCAGAGGCAGACTCGTAAGCTCAGAATGGGGCAACCCCTTCAGCCTCAACGAGCTGGCCATGAACGACGCAAGCGACGGTAGTTTAGTTGCCGAGCTGTCAGCACTTACAGTTACGCAAGTGAACGAAATGTTAGATGAACTGGAGGAAGAGGACTGTACGTGGACGGATGGAGAGACCACCGCACTGTCTTTCAGCCCAGCTACGCTTCACATGTATGCGAATGCATGCATGGACGAGGCAGCGGCGCCCGATGGGGGCGTCCACACCTCTAGCAGAGCCACGGAGAGAGCAGAGAAGAGACGGAAAGTAGCTGCAAGCACTACTGCACCGCAAAGTGGGGGCGCCATCCCTCCTCAGCGCGCAGAAGACGTGTCGGAACGACGCCGCAAACGCACAATCAGCGAGCCCAGCCGGGGACTGGTCCCTCAGCAACCTGCTGCAGGACCTAACCCTACTCCAGCGATGCTCAGCAGAGAAGCCTTTGTAGAGTTCCAGCAGCGAGACCCCCACAGTCAGGCCATAGCCCGCACACTGAGAGAGGGGATCCTCCCCCAGGACAGTGAGCTGGCCTTACACCTGATGATGAACCAGGATTGGTACTGCATTGAAGACGATGGACTGTTGGTACACCTGGCCACTAGTCACCCCAAACGCGGGATGGTGCTGCGCCAATGGCTGGTACCCACAGCTCTGAGAGCCCTAGTGCTGAGACTTGGACACGATGACGCCACGGCCGGGCATGCAGGCGTTAGCGCTACCCATTTGCGAATCTTTGAGCGCTTTTACTGGCCCCAGATGAGCACTGATGTGCGCGCCTACGTCACTAGTTGTACCGCTTGCTTGCAGCGCAAGAAAGCTACCACTGGTAAGGCCCAGCTGATGTTGACGCTGCCAACTCGCATGTTCCAGCGAGCGCACACAGACATCACTGCGACGTCCATGACCTCCACTGACGGCCATGTTGCCATCTTGACAGTGATTGAAGCTCGCTCTGGTTTTTGCTGGCTCATGCCAATCAAGAATAAGGACAAGTTTACCATTGCCACCTTGCTGTACAAGGTGATTTTAGAAGCGGGGGCCATGTTCAAAGAGCTTGTGTCTGATCAGGGCAAGGAGTTCTTGAACCAGGTGGTGCATGACCTGTGCAGAATTTTCCAGATCAGGAAGATTGACACAGCTGCCTACCACCCCCAAGCGAATGGCATTGCAGAGAGACAGAATGAGCGAATTATGGCAGTCCTAGCCGCGTGGGTCAACAAGACACAGAAGAATTGGCATGAGGGCCTAGAGGCGGTGCAGTTTGCACTACGCGCCACACCCAGGGAAGAGACGGGCTTGAGCCCCTTCTTCTGCGTGTATGGTCGCGAGCCTACCCTGCCTTTTGAGACCTTTGTTGACGAAACCCATGGTGGTGACCTGCACGCAGAGGTCGAGCGCAAGATTGACAACCTCAAGCTGGCCCAGAAAGTGATTGATGACGCCTATGGCATCAAAGTGCGCAGAATTGACAAAGCCAATGAGGCTGTCAAGCGCGCAATGCATGTCAAGGTCGGCGATCTGGTCATGATACGCCAGGCGCCTGCCAAGGGCCGATCTAAGAAGTTGGGCCCTAAGTTTGGAGGCCCTTGGGTGATTGTTGAGCAGGCAGGTGGCTCAGGGCTGTCATTTTCATGCCGCATGATGGGGCGTCACATACGCCGCACACGCCAGCATGTGACTAACATGAAGCCCTTTCACCTGAGGCCCGAAGTCCTAGAGACTGACCGGCCATACGCCCTGCTCAATGCCGACGATTTAAAAATGTTGGCGCCTGACGAGATGATGGAGCGCTTGGTGGACCGCCGGTACAACCCCAATGGTTCCTGGGACTACCGCTGGCTCCTGCGCGATGGTTCAACGAGTGGCTGGAAGACGGAGCACGAGGCGCTCGAGGTTGCCATGCCTTGGACGCTTGACACCTTCCACGCACTCTATGAGCTCAAGCATGAGAACGGTATGCCAGACTACGCGATGCGCGTGCCCAAGGGAGACGCGCGCGTTGCCACGAAAGAGGCAGCGCTGGCGCTCTTCCCCAGAGGTACAAAGGTAGCGAGAGAGCACAGAGACTCGCTCAAGCAACGAGTCAAGTACGTGTGGGGGACCGTTGTCGGCTACCTAGCCCCGTACTGGCGTGTACGCTACGAAGATGGCGAGTGGGAGGACTTCACCAAGAGGCAGTTGCAGTTAGCCATTGCTCTTGCTGAGGCCACCCAGCAGCAGGCTAAAGATGTAGGGGTCACCACCGCAAACCCCCAAGTTGTGCAGAAAATGTGCCCTGGCATCCCTGCCGATTTTGGCGAGACCTACTTAGGTCAGACTGTGCGCGTGAATCATGTGACTGGCTGGAGCCGCGGAGTGCTGAAAGAGTATCTGCCCCGGTCCGGCAAGTACACGTTTCGGGTGTGGTACAATGGCCAGCCGGCTTCACAGCGGGTCACCGTCAAGCTTCGGCCTGAGTACTACACGACTGCCGCAACGACCGCTGAGGCTGAGGCGTGCCCCATGACGAGCTGGAACTTGCTGCTTCTCACGGCGCAGGAGCAGAGCACCGCCCGGGATGAGTGCGACCCAGACTCAAACTTGCCCAACGAATGTGAAGCGATGGAAGTTAGCGACGACGAAGAGAATTTTGAGAGCTGAAGTTCAAGAGCGAAGCACAAACACGACTTGCGGTTGTGGTAGAGCTGTGGCTGTGCAGTGTGAACGATGAACATGACGCTGCATGGTACCAACGTGTAACCTCGGACAGGACAGTCCATATGAGAGCACTACCGGTTGAGGGCAGAGATAATAAGTGTAGCTATGATGATACATCTAACAGTGGTACGTACGTTGGCAGCGCTGATCCCATTTTGGTCTCAGTCGTTTCTCTGGGGACAGAGAAAGGTCGAGAAGGGGGAGTTGACACGGTTTGATG
Organism: Tribonema minus; assembly: GCA_017506865.1. Lineage (NCBI taxonomy): Eukaryota > Xanthophyceae > Tribonematales > Tribonemataceae > Tribonema > Tribonema minus. The sequence goes on from JAFCMP010000201.1 coordinate 167,847, forward strand.
TATATAATTGAACTACTTATTATCAATAGGCTTATGATGTGTCAGTGCCCTCATGTTCAATCTTGTATACATACACTCAGAGCATAGGACGTGAGACTGCTGCACTGTAGTGGATCTTCGTGACTATTAAGACTTGCCACTTGTTTGGGGGTTGGCAAGTATTGATGGCTATGAGATCTCTGCATAAAGTTTAACACACAACCTGAGAGCTGGAGCAACAAGACCAAGTAGAGGCACAGTGACTGAAGCCACCCAACAACATCCACTATGGCTCCCCCAGCAGCAGTAGCATCATCAGCATCAGCAGCAGCCCAGGCTGCAGACACAAGTAAGCCATGCATGCCACAGATCTTTGCAACCACACACCTACATAGTCGCTTGTTAGACTTGAGCTGCGTCTACCTGCCTACACTCCGCTAGCAGGGCCTTGTACCGGGCATGCAATTGCACCTGCTCAGAGGCCCAACGAAAGATGGCGGCGTTGACCGCGTTGCGATCGGCAGGGTCGAGAGTGGGGTCGCTCGTCATGTGTGCAATGAGAGCGGCGGCGGCGGTGGCATTCTTGTCGGCGGACATGTTCTTTGAGTGTGAGCCACATAATAAACCATCAACATTAGACGCGACTGTGCATGTGTACGGCATGCCACGTGCAAGCACATTTCAGATCCCGTACGGGTACTACACTGAACGTGCAACTGCCCGATGATCTTGTTGATCGCAGACTTGAAGTCTCCACAATCAACATGCCCTTCCTGCAGACATACCCAGCACATTTCAAACCCTCGTGTAACAAGTCCGCACAAACAGGCGCTCGGTCGCAACGTGATCATCGTTGAGCTGCTATAATGCGTGCCACGGCCTCACGCCAATCCGCACCTTGGCGTTCTTCGATTGGGCTACAGTCATACGTAAGGCTAGCCTTTAATACAGGCATAAAAGGCGTCAAGCTGGTAAGAAACAAGCTAGCCTGCATGTGCCTGAAACGCGCATTGTAACTGGCAGCATTGCAGCAGCTGGTGGCGGGTGCTGTTGGCTCAGCTGAGCGCATGTCTTGTCTGGCACTTTAACACGCGAGCTGTCATGATTGGCGGTCGCCGCTGATGAACGCGCAGCCTGCGCAAGCGCCATGCTGGTAATTTGTGAAGCCTACATGTGTCTATAGCTTGTGTGGCAGCTGGCGGCGGCGCTCATGCTCAGCTCAGCGCTTGTCCTGTCTGGCCCTTTAACCCTCGAGCTGTCATGAACAGTGGTTGCCACTGGTGAACGCGCATCCTGCGCAAGCGCCAAGCTGGGAGTGCATACGTCCTACATGTGTCTGTAACTTGCGGGCAGGTGGCAGCCCCACGGACGCTCTGGGCGGGTGCTTGTCTGCCCTGATACTTCAGCCGCGCGAGCTGTCAAGACCGGCGGTCCCCGCTGGTGAACAGGCAGCCTGCGCAAGCGACAAGCTATACATACGTATGTACCTACCAATTCAGGAAGTGCGCCAGATTCGTACATTGTCACGTGTCCTAGGGACAGGCGCGCTTTGGTGACTGCAAGTGTATGGGCGCCCGGTGGATGCTGCCTAGGGCTTGACCCGCGCGCTAACCCAACTGTTTTGGCCCGGCGGGCTAGAATATGGGGTTCAGCAGGCAGGGTCATGGTTAGGGCAAGCATCACTGACCGCAGTCACTGCAAACATCAAAAGCAAGACATCATGCTCGCTGCGCCGATCGACCGACAACGCGATCGCACCACCTTCCTGCGCTTCAGCGCGCTGCCGCCTCGCCGCCGCTGCCGTTGCCGCAAACGCGTGGCCTATGGAGGAGGCGTCCGCACGACGCAGCGCGACGCGCACGCCGCCATCATTGAGCGGCGCCACCGCGCGGCTGAGGAGCTGCGCCAGCAAAGGCAGCGAAGCTGCCACCATCAGCAAGCACAGTGGCTGCGCGCCTCAGCGTCTGTGGCGCACTGCTGCGGTAAGTGCGGCTGCCGTTGCCGCGTTAACAATTGGCGTGGTCGCCGGTGTTGCTGCTGGCGCCGCCTCTGCTCAGCCTGCTGCCGCTCCTGCTGCTGCTGGTGCCGCTGAATCTGCTGCTGCTGCTGCGGCTGCTGCCGCTATCGCTGTTGCTCCTGCTGGCGCTGCTGCCGCTGCAGCTGCTACTGCTGCTGTTGCAGCAGTTGTGTGTGTTGTTGCTGCTCCGTTGAGACACCAATGTGCCTGGTACCCAGTGGTTTGTGTACCCTGGCCTGAATGCAGTTGGGACCATGATGGCAGCGACATGGGTGGGTGACCTTTAAGCTGGCCTGCTCGCGGAGAATTGGTAGCTTGGACGCATTGGTGCAGCGGAATGGAATAGTGGGGACGGGGTGAGGCTGAGGTGGGGTTTGTTGGGATTGGGTTGGACCGCCCGCAGCACCAGGACCAGTTCTTTCAGCACAAGCGCCTAATACCCTGTGATCATTTCTCTTACAGATTTGATTCAGACGTGTTGGCATAGTCCTCAGTTCTGGGCACTGTCCAAGGTGACCCAGGCCTCCATTAACCTGATTCAAAATGGGACCAGCATGCTTTGTGGCAGGGCAACCCTAAGTTTGGCCTGATTATGTGATGTTGAATGCAGTTTGAAGGGGGGGGGAGGGGGGGCGTGATGCGTTCGAGTCTCACTTCCGAGAAGGAGAGCTGCATTAAGTGCACGTGTAATCCGTGACGAATAACAGGACAGCAATGAACTTGAACTCCTTGATGTTTGCACCTGGCTCCACTTTGCTGGCAGCTCTTGTGCAAACCAAACCAGTTTAAACTCACACATACGCCGTGCTACTGTGCCTTCCACATGCAACGTCAAACTGCTACAACACCACAAAAGGAAAAGAGTCATTAGCGATATGCCTATGACCTGCAATCATAACGTCACTTTTGCCAGCAGCTTTGGGCTTTGTGTCTTGTTCGTTAGCAAGCAAGGATATGGCATGTGAACAGAACCACTGCTGCCACTTCTGGATTCCAAGGGGGCACACTGTCGGTGAAGCGTAATCAGTGCAACGCAGGTGCGGTGGCAGCCGCACGCAATTAACATCAGGTGGCAGCGCTCGTGATGTTTGAGCTACCTCAGATTTTGCATTCGTGCAGCAGGGACACGAACAGACGCAGCACTGATGCACTCACACGTCATCTTGCATATTGACGCCTGGTCGATTGATGCTCGCTGCAGGTCGTTCCCTTGCGCAGCGGCTGCTCATAGCAGATCCAGCACCGGCCATGGGGTGAATCCGTAACACTCATCACACACAGAACACTAGCAGTAGCAGTACAGACATCACAAGGGTCTGAGTACTAACCCCGCAACGCCGACACCAGTGATGGCAGCCACATATCATAATAGAGTATAATGGACCAGTAGGGCCTAGCCGCACGCGTTGGGAGCAAGCGCAGCTGAAGAAGTCGGCGGTACGCGCATGAGGACGCTGCTCCACCATCTTATCCGCCTTGGCCACTGGCTCAGCCATCCTCATACGGGTGCCCCACTGCAAGACAACGCAACACCAGGAGGAGTCCAGTAAGCCACACTCATGGAGTGCAATGAAGCCGAAGAGTGAAGCAACGTGTGTGGGAGGAGGAGAGGAGGAGTGGACACTGACACTACGCATGTGCGAGAGGAGGCCCTTCTGAGATTAAACCTACTTACTCCTGTGCGGCAGCTTTGTTGTACTGTGTTGAAGTTCTTGTAAAGCGCGACTTCGCTGGGGGTTGCATGGGTCTGCCTGCTCACCTGCGTCAGTCTCGTTCACTACAAGTGCACGGCAAACCGCAAAACAGCTCGTACCTGGAAAGCTGTCAAGTATAAACTTCACAAAAAGCTAACTTCACCTTGGGCATCAGTGCTTCACTTGCCGGCAGGCTCATAGATGACTGCCGATGGCAACAGCAACTCTGGTGCATTGAAATGCCGTATCTGCGCTTTGCCTCACGATGCGGTGCCACCCAAATGCCCAATTGACCCTCAGTTGCAGTTTGCGAGACGTGGTTCCGTTGTTCAATTCAAAAAACATTCCCTTGCTCATACCTGCGGCTGCGAAGTTGCGCGTTGAAGTGCAGCGTGCTCACCTCTGCGCGCACACCTCTGCTTTCAATAACCTCGCAGAGCGTGGTGATGCGGTCCTTCCACGCAAGTGCTCAGGGCCATTGCAGACGTCTTGATCTCTCAATTGCCTTCCTTTCACTGACAGCATCATGACACGATGCGCAAAGCTGGCGGGCCTAACTTGCATACCACACTCTACAACCTGACGCGCGTACGGTTTGACACCTTGGTATCGCGCGCAAATATGCCTGTCTGTTCAGTGCCCCGTGCGTGTCCTCGTTGACTGCAGCGCACCGCAATGACTCTTGAAGCAGGCATGCTGTACCAGATGGTCAGCCCGCTGCACATGGCGTCTGCTACACAGGTCATTGCGTGCCGTAACCCACCATGATCGCTGCAAGCCCCTGCCACTAGCGCAGCAACGCAGCGGCTACACGCACAGCTCTGACGCATGTCATCAACAATCACATTCACACCCCTTCCTTGATTCCGTTCCAATAGCGCCAACAACGTAGCAGCGCTGACCTCATTGTCATATCATACGTACAGCGTGACGTACGTGCCATTCACCACCGTGGTGCCATTCACCACCGTGGTGCCATTCACCACCGTGGAAAATACACCTCCGAGTAGCATAATATGGAGGGACCATTGTAACGGACATGATCTTCTATCACCAGCATAACTTGCAGGCACTGACCTCGTTGTCGTACCACACGTACAGCTTGCCGGACGTGCCGTTCACCACCGTGATGCTCGGCGCGTCCATGACGTCGCTGCGCTCCTCATTGATGTAGTCCACGGAGCGGGCGCGGCTCGTAGCCCAGGACGCCCTTCAGCGGGCGCTCACTCGCAGCAGCGCTCAGGAGGGCGTTCACCTCCTCCACGCCGGTCTCTCGCTCCACCTGCAAGAGAGAGGGTTTCTTTCATGTGAGGCACATGCATGAGCAGTCACGCATTAATGGCTCGACGAACACACGTCCGCTCTCGGCAATGTGGCTTCTCAGATAATGGGCGCCGGCGTGCCACTCAGCATAGGCGAGCCGATTAACACCATGGCAGCGCCAGCGCCGCAGGCGCTCGCATTGGCGTCGCCCAGCGTCAACATATCCATTGCAGGTGGCTTCTGCGATGGCGCGAGCACAGCGCCGCCTTCAAGATCCGGCGGAGAATGAGCCGCCGTCGCGTCAGCGACAACGTCTATGGCGGCGGCAGCGGTGATGGCTTCCTGCAAGGGTTCAAGATGGCTGCTGAGGCGCTCCCCAACGCGAAACAGGGACTGCGCATCTAGTAAAACGAGCGCATGATGGACGAGATCCAGCAGACTCTGGAGCCGCTGCGTGAACTCCTGCTGCGCCGTGAGTTAGCAAAGCAGGGCACGCTGCATGAGGCGGGCAACGCTCAGGTGGAAGCAGTCATGGTGGACGCGCGGGCTGGACATGCTGAAGGTGCAGATATCCCAGCAAGCGAGCGCTGTGCGCCGCTGCCGCAGCTGCGAATATAGGTGACCAGGTGGACTGCGTGAGCAACCCGGTCTCATTCAAGGTGCAACTCGAAGGCCTGGCCTACCAGCAATCTGCAGCAAGCGACAGGCGTGATGAGCGTTGCGCAGTAACAGGGTATGCAGGGACATAAATGCAGTTACAGAGCGGCAAGCTGCAGCGGCTCGGCGATATGCGCCGTGAGATAGCCCGCCTCAGCTCGCGCTTGACGCTCAGCATCAACAGAAACTGCCAACCGCAGTAGGCACGCTGGTGCCTGATGCCGAGACAGCTGTACGCTTTACCCGTGATCACATGGCAGTAGAAGTCGTCAGTGATCAAGCCGCGATTGCACAGCGTGCACCACGTGAACAGAGCCTGGCACAGGCGGTGATGCTCAGCCTGCGATCCGACCCAACGCGCGCAGCATGGAGTGCCCGACCAAGTGCCTGTGCAGCGCTTGGCCGTCGCGCAGACGACGCCCAAGAATATGTGAAATTACATGTGGGGTGTAGAGAGGTCAAAGACACTCAGCGAAATGTAAAGCGAAAGGCCGAAGCTGCCATGACGAAGCCGCGAGATGCGCAAAGGTCGAACACCAATACGGGCAAGCGCGCGGCCAGAGGGTTTGCATATGACAACAAGCAGTCGGATGCAAACATTCGTACAAACTCTGAAGCGCCAGCCAGACTGGACTCGTTCAAACGAAAGCAGCTGACCGCAATGTGTGCCATGCAGGACTCCGAGCATGTAGACTTTCTCGAGAAATGCTGACTTCTCTCTGCCAAAGCCGACTTCCACTTTCAGAATCAATGTACTCTTTACATGTATGCGCATTGGTCCATGTGACGCTTTGGGGTTGCACGGGGCAGGACATTTGGGGCAGGATCGGGACAGGCTAGTCCCAGTAGGTGGTGTCATCAACAGTTTCACTCAACCTTGTCGATCAGCCCTCCAAGTTCTCCAACAGACGTTATGAAACAAGGGGACAACAGGTTTTGCTTGATCAAAGGGATGAGACAAGTACGTCAAACGCCGACTGTCTCATGAAGAGAGACAATGGGGCAGTCTCAGTGTATCGTGAAATCTGCACCTCTGATCTCGGCAAGACAAGGGCCAGTTGGCAATTACCGATTGGTAAGGTCCGGTACACGCTTGGCCCAGCCGTGTCCCACGCGTCCCAACCCTGGCTAGGTCCCCGCCACCCACCGGCTGTCACCGTCCACCTGCAGAGTGGGAACAGCAGCACGATGTTATGTTGAAGTTCGTACCTTTGCGTAGTTGAAACTGCCTCGCAAATCGCAAATCGCCAACGACTGCAGTGCTACCATTGAGATACTCTAAACGCGAATCACAAACCCTAAACGACGTATAGTGCGTTACTGTTCTGATGCAGATGTCCAGGACTCAGGCCTAATCGCAAATCACAAACCGCAAACGAAGTGTTGTGCTTTGCTGTCATGCTGCAGATGTTCAGGACTCAGGTCTAATCGCAAATCGCAAACCGCAAACGACGCAAAGCGCTTTGCTGTCTCCGCAGATTCCAGGTCTAATCGCAAATCGCAAACCGCAACGCTTTGCTGTCCTGATGCAGGTGTTCAGGACTCAGGTCTCATCGCAAATCGCAAACCGCAAACGACGTACAGCGCTTTGCTGTCTCCGCAGGTTCCAGGACTCAAGTCTAATCGCAAATCGCAAACCGCAAACGAGTGTACCGCTTTGCTGCCCTGCTGCAGATGTTCAGGACTCAGGTCTCATCGCAAATCGCAAACCGCAAGCGAGTATACCGCTTTGCTGTCTCCGGAGGTTCCAGGACTCAGGTCCAATCGCAAATCGCAAACCGCAAACGAGTATACCGCTTTGCTGCCCTGCTGCAGGTGTTCAGGACTCAGGTCTAATCGCAAATCGCAAACCGCAACGCTTTGCTGTCCTGATGCAGGTGTTCAGGACTCAGGTCAAATCGCAAATCGCAAACGACGTAGTTCTTTGCTGTCCTGCATCTGAATGTTTACGACTCAGGTCGAATCGCAAAACGCAAACCGCAAACGACGTATAGCGCATTATGCTGTCCTGCTGCAGATGTTCAAGACTCAGGTCCAATCGCAAATCGCAAACCGCGAACGACGTGTAGCGCTTTGCTGTCTTGCTGCAGATGTTCAGGACTCAGGTCTAATCGTAAGTCGCCAACCGCAAACCGCAAACGACGTAGGGGGGGAGGTAAAGTGGCCGGTTTGAAGTTGTATATTATGTCCTGGACCGCATGGGCTGCGCGCACGATAAATCGGGCTTGCAATAACTAAATCTACGGAGGGGCCGGCGGTTCGGCGCTGGCCGGCGAGGGCCGCGGCACTTGCAACAGTGCGATGCGGCGGTAAGCGCTGACGTCGCCATCAGGGGCGATGACTGCGTTCCAGTTGTCGATCACGACACGTGTGAGCGCGCGCTGTAGCGCGAGGGAGGTGCGGCGGCGCCAGAAGGCAACGCGCTGCGCGAGATTGTAGCTGCCCTGCGAGCTCTGCTCGGCGAGTGCGTGTAGCAGCGCTTGGGTGTCGCGTGACATAGCGCCGAAGTGGTCAAAGGCTGCGGAAAATAGGGTGTGTGTAGTGGGGTCCAGGGCCCCTGAGACTACGTATGTGTCTATCTTTTCCTGCGAAGCCGATTCAAGCACGCGCTGCACATCGCGCGCGCCCCCCTGAGCCTGACGGAGGCGGGAGGGGCATGAGCTGTCACGTATGGTGACGTCTATGCAACAAGCTACTTCAAAGCCGCCGCGCAGTTTAGTGCACCGGCCTGCTGCTACCGCGTCGGCGCTCGGCTGCACTTTAGGGACTGGAAGGCAGACCTGGTTGCTGCCAAAGACGATGTCCATGAACTTGTTGAACCCGTGGCGCGCCGCGTAGCGGCGGAAGGGGGCAAGGGTGTCCCGGTCGAGACCGCGGAGGTGGGCCACCTGCTTGAGCAGCTGAAAGAGCGCGTCTGCGAGCAAGTTGTGTCGCGTGACGTTAAGCCCTTGTGTGCAGCGGCGCAGGTGGGCACCCGAGTCCACTGGTCTATGGCACTTGGGGCACCGCGCCGCAGCGGGGGCGGGGCGCTCCACGCCCAGGTGGCGCCGCAGCGTCTCGCGGAATTCCGGCGGGGACATGGTCTCCGCTGGGTCAGTGCTCGGCAATTGCGCCAAGAAACCCATGGCCCCCTTAGAGGCGCCGCTGCGCCACGCCGCGACTGCTTCCAACGCATTTGCTGCTTCAAGCCGACGCAGCTGCGTGGCGGCGAGCGCTGCGTCTAGCACCCGTGATAGCGCCGCTTGACGCCGCGGCAGCACGGCGGCCGGCGGGGCCTGGGCAGAGCCTGGCTCGCGCGCCACCGCTGGCGCAGCAGCGCGGCGCGCGCCGGCGCGAGTCCGCATGCCCGGCCCCGCAGCTCCGCCTGCCCGTTGCAGCAGATCGCGCAGCGCCCGCCATGCGCCGTCGTCCTGGCGCCAGTCCTGGTACCAGACCGTGGGCAGGAGCAGTGCGAGGGCCGCTGCAGCCTCATCGCTGCCGCTGCGCAGCTGCTGCAGGCAGGTAGCTATCTGGGTGAAGGTGAAGCCATAGCGGGCATGCTCTAGGACGCGGCTGCGTGCCGCCACTGGAAATGCCGCCAGTGCCGGCCCCATGCACTCGAGGGAACGTGCAGCAAATGCGGCACATGCACGGGGCGCCGCGCCCAGCACGCCAAAGCCACCACTCCCCAGCCGCAGATGCACGCGTACCTGCTGATGTGCTGGTAGCGTCACTGGGGCCTCGCCACCCCAGTCGGCGCCGCGTACCCATGCCACTGCCGCCGCCCACAGAGAGGGCGGCGCCGCCGCCGCCGAAACCGCCGGCGGGCCGCGGCAATCGTCACCCGCCGCCGGCGCGCGCTGGTGGGCCGGCGGCGTAAGACCCGCCGATGGCTCCTGCGCCAGCGCGGCCACGGCCGCTAGCGTGATGGCGTCGAAGCGCCGTAGCTCCTCGTGCGTGAGGGATGGCGCTGTATTGCGCGATACATGCCCTGCGCGGGCGGGGACGGCAAGACGCAGAATGGAGAAGGCAGCCTGCACATCCTCCATCTGCACAAGCTCCGCAACCAGGCGGTCGGTGCCGGGGGCACGAAGGGTCGCCGCCACTTGCGCGCGCACGAAGCCCTCGGTGCCGACCGGCACCCCCATCAGCGTGATGCCGTCGTCACATACTGGTACGGGGACATTGGCGGCGGCAAAGACGGCGGCGGCGCGCTCGCGGGCGCCGCCTGAGGCCGGCACCAGCGCCGCGCATTTCGTGACGTTGACCTGAATGTTGAGCTCGCTCAGCGCCTGTTGTATGAAGCAGAACGCGCGGCCAACGTGGCCGAGCACCGGCGCGTCACAGCTGGGCGTCATGATGGTGAGGTCATCGAGGTAGCCCGGAAGCGCCAGTTGCGGGAACTTGGCGCGGGCAGCCACCATGGTGCCGCGCAGTGCCAGCGCGAACAGCAGCGGCCCCAATGGGTCGCCCTGCTGCACGCCCTGTTGGGAGAGGATGATGGCGGCGTCGGCGTGCCCATCTAGGCCAAATTGCAGCCAAGGGGCCCGGCCGGGGCCGTAGATGTGCTCGACGTAGCCGTACAGGCCAGGCAGATGCTCGGCCACCGCGGTGAGGACTGCCGAGCGCGACAGCGCGTTGAAGGCATTACTGCCGTCAATGGCAAGGAGCACGCCGCCGCACTCATGCGTGAGCTGCGCCATGAGCGCCACTCTCTCTGCGCCCCCCCGCGCGCCGACCCCAAACTGGCCAATTGGTTCCAGCAGCGCGGAGACGCGGTCCCGGGTGTCCGTGCAGAAGGTGCGGGCGAACAGGCGGCGGATGGTGTCGCCGCACGCGATGGGGCGCGCCTTCTCGCCCACAGCGCTGAGGCGCGCGGCCGCGTGAAGGCGCCAAAAGGGGGCGGGCAGCGCGGCGGGGGTGGAGTACACCGCGGTACCCAGCCACGCCAGCAGCTCAAGGAGCCAGTCAACCGTGCGCCCCGACGTGTGCGCCGTGTGCCGGACGCACTGCTGGAGGTGGGAGTTGCGCAGCCCAGAGGGACCGGCGGCCGAGCCAGGGTTGGCGGCGAGGATGGCCTCGCGTAGCCCGTCCGCCGTGAATGAAGCGCAGTTGAGTGGTGCCGGCGCCGCCAGCGCCGCCGCCGCCACCAAGCTGCGCGCCCGCGATGCCGCGGCATCCAGCTTCGCAGACGCATCGCCAGCTGGGTGTTTAGCCTGCAGTTTATGCAAGGTAGCGGAGTCGCGGGGGGCAGATGTGTCAGCACCCTCCGCCAGCAGCCGCGCGGCGCGCCCGACGCCGCCCGGCTGCCGCGCCGTCGCCGCCGCGCGCTCCCGCACTGCCGCCGCCGCCTCCGTCATAGACCTAGCGCGGCGCGTGCCCGCACGGGCGGCGCCGCGGCGGCAGAAGGCCAGCGCTGTGCGCGTGAGCAGGTCCAGGTCGCCTGCCACGAAGGCCGCAAAACGGTGCGCCCGCGGCAGGGAGCCGTCGGGTACAAGCAGCAGGCACGGCAGCAGATGCAGCAGCTTGCACCATGCACCGGCTGTGGCGGACGCCTGTGCCGCTGCCTCAACCCCGTGTGCCTGCGCTACCGCCGTCTGCGCTTCCCGGAGGCCCGCCAGCGTGGCCGTCAGGGCGGCTGTGAAGTCCGAGCGGTGCTCCAGGCGAATGCAGCGGCCGACCACCAGTTGCTGCTGCAGAACATAGTCAAAGGAGAGGTTGAGGGAAGGTACTTGCACTAGGTACTTTGCCGATTTTTGGGAGAGTTGATGTTTGTGGTATTACACGACTGGCGCAGGTACCAGGGCGCTCAAGTGTAGTGATATAGCCGCTAAGAGAAGCATCTCGCCCACACCTGCAAGCGCGCCCGCCGCTTGTGGCCCTTTGGCGCCACAGGAAGAGGCATTTGATAGCCGATTTCAGGAAAAACACGATTGTGCTGCGTAGCTGGTTGACAGCACTAGCACCGCTATCGCCATTGATGTGCGAACGCATTATGAGGTGATCTTGCGCGAAGTGCAGCCGTTCGTGGCGAATGAGCTCAAGGCGCCGCTCGAGCGCAAAAATTTCCTGTCGCTTCTTGACCTCAGAGCAGCATCAGAGGTGTGCATTTAGTATCAGCTATGCACCACAAGCACAAGCCCGCACAGCAAGAAAACAACCATGTCGGCAGTTCGTGCTGCAAAGGCGTGCAAGCTAGTACCTGTGGCTTGTAGGTGGAAACAAGGGACAAATGTGTCACACAGGCAAACGTATGTTGAGCATGCAGCAAGCAAAACCAACACAGTGTTTGTACATGAAAATGCATACAACAAACACTGAAAAAAAAGACGCTGAGATGCTGCGGGCCCCGGCGCACTCACAGACCTACAAGCCCATCACATCTGTGCTGATCGCAATGCCGCTCTCCAAGTTCATTATGGTATCTTGTACAATCAATGCTGCAATTCCGCTGATGAGCCTGCGCCACTGCGCAACACTTACATATGCTTATGCAAACATGCGTAATCACGTCCTCTGTCGCCACCATCCATCGAGCATTGCAAAGCCGGCGTGGTCCGGGCAGCAGCTTCAGACCAGGGGATGCTGCCGCCGCCGCCGATGCATGTGTCAGCTGTTGCGCTGCCATGGCTGCTGTTTGTCGTTGACGCCAGCGACTGCCAAGAAGTGCAGCAGTTCCTGAGTCTGGGGGGGGGGGGGGGGGGGCAGTAGCCAGTGCGCTTGATGTCGGCACCAGTGCCTTAGATGAACATACAACGCATTAAAATCAATTGGATCCCAGTGTGCGCGGCACACAGAGTGGCGATGTCAGCAGGCGCGCTCGCTGCTTCATTGCCACTGAGTGAGTGGCACTATTACTGCAGTTATACGTAAGTGAAGTAAGCTAGATTCAGTATAGTGTCAGTTGCCCAGACTCCACAGTCTCAGCACTCACTCTTTAACACCACCACATCTGACACAGTGAGTTTTGACGTATTGACCAAAATAAAGTGACCATAACAGGCAGGAAATGCAGCAGCAGCGGACGCTGAGACGAGCCGCAGAATGGAAGCCAAGTGCGAGTGGGGCAATGATTCAGTCTGTTGCAGACACACTGACGGCCGAGACCAGGTATGTGGAGGGCAAATACACGGACAAAAAGCTCAGTGCACCACTGCTCCAAGTGTCGTAGGCGCATTGAAGGGTGGTGCAAGGCGCTGCGTAGTTCTCAGACTGGCCGTGCCTGAAATAGAATGTGTTTTCCAGCGGATGGGTCGGCGAAATCAGACCTTGCCGGCTGTGGATGCACCTTAAGAATTTTGTTGTGGCGATGAGCAGCAGGCACAATGCCACAATCATTATGGCAGCGGCCCAGGAGTTGTCATCAACCAGCAAAAGCGGCGCGCAGTGCAGATTAAGGAGGGGGGGACATGGCAAGTGCACTGCGCATACTCACGTCATCCCCTAGTTTGGCGTGATATGCCCCCCTGCCCCTTCCACACCATTGCCGTCAATCACCATGGTCCACTACCACTCAGTAGCAGCGGCCATAGCTATGTTTTGGTTGTCATGGACATGTATAGTGGCTGGGTTTGGTGTTACGCCAGACGACTTCAACTCAGTGGGTACAACCCGTATCCTAGTTGACCAGCATAGCACTCTCCATGGCACTCCCGCCAGGCTTCTCAGTGATGAGAAGCACCGTGTCGTAGCGCGGGCCCGCGGTCATGGTCAGCAGCTCGAGTATTTGGTACATTGGGAGGGCGACGTTGCAGACTCTTGGGAGTCAGCACTCAACCTCGACGCTTGCGCTTCGGCGTTGCACGAGTATTGGGCGACGCTCAGCCGCGCTGCCGACTTGCGCAGTGATCTCGATATTGCAGGTGCTGGCACAGAAGTCGTCAGGCGGGAAATGCAGAAAGCATCAAACCGGCGTGGTGTTGGGGGTGTGCTCGCGCAGTGTGGCCGCCGCTCGTATGAGCTCGCGCCTGCGGCGCGCGCTATTATTTCAGCGCCTGCAGAGAAGGCGTTGTTCATTGCTGCAGTTTGCGGCATGATGGTCAAGGTCGTGTTGAACATGACTGGCGATAACGGTGTAGTAAATCAACAATGTTTTGAAGCTGAGGTAATCCGCGTTGTTGAGCCTGGCTCCACGCGTACTCGCTCCAGCCGTGAAGTTATGAAGCTTAGAGTGTTCTGGGTAGCTGAGGGTAAGTACTCAGAGCTCTCGTTTGCGGCTGACACGCATGGCACAGAGCCTACGGCAGCTGACAGCCCATGGTTTCTTGTTGGCAGACAGGCACAGGTGGACGCACTGGCCAGCATTGCATCATAAGGCATAGCATGCGCGTGACTGTGCGTGATTGCCAAGTGTGTACAAGCTTGTGTATGCACAGATCGCCTTAGTCATAGCTTTAGCAGAAGTCGCACGTGGCGCATGGCATGCTGTTTGGTGCAATGCTTGCGCTGCATGTTCCATGTTGTTACAACTTGTTAAAGTCACCATGGAGTCTTAAATCGATGTCGAGGCAACTGCAATATTGAACCTTGAGTCTTTGAGTTGAAGTTTTGAGGCTGACCATTTGCGCTGGGGTCCGGTTTGGACTAGAAACTGGCTAGCAAATGGTGGTGAAACTGTAGTGAAAGCTCCATATAAGCCTCACATAAGCTTTCTAGGCCCTTTTCTAAGCTGTAAGCCGGTTTTTAAGCTCTAAGCTTATAAGCCTTATGTGGTTTGGCCGCATAAGCTTTCTCGCATCCCTACTCACGCTGGAGTAGCACTTCAATACTTGAGCTGTCATGACCAGCGGTAACCGGAAGTGAACGCGCAGTTTGTGCAAGCGACGAGATGGCCATTCATGGGACATGCTTGTCCCTGTAACGTGTGCGGCAACTTTCGGCGGCGCAGAGGCTCCGGCGCCGGGTGCAATTGGCTCAGCTGAGCGCTTGTCTGCCATACCACTTCAACCTCGCAAGCTGTCGTGATCGGCGGATGCCACTGGTGAACACGCCGCCTAAGCAACCAATGAGCAGGTCTTTCATGTACACGTAGCTGTAACTTGTGCAGCAAATGGCGGCGGCACAGACAGTTGGGCGGGCGGGTGCCATTGGTTCAGCTGAGAGCTTGTCCGACAGCATCTGGAATTATTATACCACTTCAAACCCGCAAGCTGTCATGACCGGCGGAAACCGCTGATGACCGCGTAGCCTGCACAAGCAATGAGCTGGTCATTCATAGGGCCTACATGTGTCTGCAATCTGCGCGGCAGCTGGCGATGTCGCAGCAGCGTGGGGTGGACGCCATTGGTCCAGCTGGGTGCTTGTTTGGCGTAGCCATTCAATCTCACGGGCTGCCGTGATTGGTGGGGGCAGATGGTGAACACGCAGCTTGTGCAAGCGAGGAACTGGTACTTTTTGAAGCCTATACGCGTTGTTACTTGCGTGGCAGCTGGCGGATTTGCAGCAGCTCAGTGCCAGGTGCCACTGGCTCAGCCGAAGACTCATCTTGCCGGACACTCAATCCCGCGAGCTGTCATGACCGGCGGATGCCAGTGGTGATAGCGCAGCTTGTTGCAAGCGACAAGTAGTTAGGTTTGACAGCCTTTGTGCGTCTGTGACATAATCTGCAGCAACTAGCGGCCGCGCGGACGCTCGGTCCGGGTGCCACAGGCTGGCTCAGGCGCTTGTCTGACGTAACAATTCAACTCACGAACTTTCACCATTGGCGGTCGCCGCTGATGAAGGTGCAGCCTCAGGCTGCGCAAGCAATGAGCTAGCAAGTTATGAAGCCAATACGTGTTTGCAACTTGAGTGGCAGCTGGCGACGGTGCAGCAGATCAGGGCGGGTGCCGCTGGCTCAGTCGAGTGCCGCCTTCAAGTTGTCTGGCACTTCACTTAGTCTATTCCATATGTCATGAGTGGTGGACCCCGATGGTGAGCGCGCAGCTTGTGCAAGCGACGAGCTGGTACTTTTTGAAGCCTATATGCGTTGTAACTTGCGTGGCAGCTGGCGGATTTGCAGCAGCTCAGTTCCAGGTGCCACTGGCTCAGCCGAAGACTCATCTTGCCGGACACTCAATCCCGCGAGCTGTCATGACCGGCGGATGCCAGTGGTGATAGCGCAGCTTGTTGCAAGCGACAAGTAGGTAGGTTTGACAGCCTTCGTGCGTCTGTGACATAAGATGCAGCAACTAGCGGCCGCGTGGACGCTCGGTCCGGGTGCCACAGGCTGGCTCAGGCGCTTGTCTGACGTACCAATTCAACTCACGAACTTTCACCATTGGCGGTCGCCGCTGATGAAGGTGCAGCCTCAGGCTGCGCAAGCAATGAGCTAGCAAGTTATGAAGCCAATACGTGTTTGTAACTTGAGTGGCAGCTGGCGACATTACAGCAGATCAGGGCGGGTGCCGCTGGCTTAGTCGAGTGCCACATTCAAGTTGTCTGGCACTTCACTTAGTCTATTCCATATGTCATGAGTGGTGGACCCCGATGGTGAACGCGCAGCTTATGCAAGCAATGAGATGGTAGCTTGTGAAGCCTACATGTGTCAGACTCTGTAACTTGCAGGGCAGCTGGCGGCGTCGCAGCAGCTGGCGGCGTCGCAGCAGCTCCAAGTCAGGTGCCACTGGCTCTGCTGAGCGCGAGTGCGGCGTACCACTTCCACCCTGCAAGCTGGCATGACATATGTGTTCTGGATCTGGAGGAGCGCTGCTTTCTGTTGCCAATCCCGAACCCTCATCCTGCCTTGCTCATCTCGGCTGGTGGTGTATGTGCGCGCTGCGTCGCCGAAGATAGGGTTATAACGTTATATAGGATCAGGAGTACTACTAGCAGTCTGAGAGGTCAGGGCCAGGACAGGACTGCGCCTAGCCTAAGAGTTTTCATTATCCTAAGGCGCAGAATCAGTATTTGCTGCGTGCTGATGTCGCCAGCTCTGCACGTGGACAGGACTGCGCCTAGCCTAAGAGTTTTCATTATCCTAAGGGGCAGAATCAGGATTTGCTGCGTGCTGATGTCGCCAGCTCTGCACGTGATCAGCGAATCTAAAACCGACGGTACTCATTAGTCATTTCTAGCGAGTTGATGCCTGCGCAGGTTGCATGTTCTCAGTAACAGTTTAACTGTTGTGCGCAACAAACGTGACAGTCCCATGTGTCAGAGCGAAGGAGTCAGGATGGCTGATGCCAAGCTCGCGGACGCCAAAAAAACATGGTAACACGCAGCTGCGCACATGATGGGCAAGGGTGTCCTAGGTGACTGTGAAGAATGCAGCGGATGCTCAGGCTGCCAACAAGAACCATTACCATGGACTTCAAGGTTTTTGTATTGCACTCACACTTTGCTGACGATTTGTCACCATGACAATGGTGTCATTTGAGAGGATTAAAGCCCAGGTGTGAAAGATGCCAGCGCTGGATGCTGTAACTGGCACAGTGTGGATTATATAAGCTGATGTCGCCCTTGAGCGGCCAGACCGGGTCTGCCTACTAGTAGGTCATTTCAAACACAATTGGTATAAGTATACTCTGCATATACTCAGTTTTCACTGACAAGCTTGCCGTACTCAGAGTCGAAGCGCACCACATTTTATCTGGTCACAAACAGAAGAGCAAGAAGGACAATGGTGATCCTCAACTCAGAAGACGATTTGACAATGGAGGCTCAGTGGCCATCACCTTCACTTTTTTGTTGCGTCAAGTATGCTACTAGATAAGAGTTTACCGTATAATGGATTGCTTGCCATGGCACTGCAGTGAATGCCACAGCTACGCAGTTCACGGCCAAACCCTCTACTGCATACATCATGAAGCAATGACTGCCACGGGAATGCAATCACCATGAAGCAATGACTGCCATAGCACTCTGGCAGTGGTCAGTGACACCAGGCTGTTTAGTACCACCAGAACTTGCCGATTATGGTGCTGTGACTCTTGTCCTCCAGAGTTCTGTGTGTAGTGTGACTACTAGTGTCGGTCTGTTCTGGTGGCAGCGCACAGTAGCCCAGAATAGGTACAGATGCAAGAATGAACTGCACCAGAATGGATGCATGTAGCAGAATGTGACAGAACACGGATGGACCAGAACGCTGTAAGTCTCCTAGTGTCGACCCTGTGACAATTTCAGGTCTGTGAGGCTTCACTCACCAGTACCACACATGTTTTCTGGCTCAAACCCATCATGTCAACTGTGTTTTGTTCAAGTTGCAGCATGCTGCTTCATTTGTGTAACTGCTTCTGGACTTTGTGCAACACCCGAAGGCTTGTGGTAGTTGTGCTCTCAAACGCTGATGCAAAACACAGTGCTGCATCTAAAACACAAATGATCTACACGCCAGCGTGCCTGGCCTCAGCTTGAGGTTGCCCACTTAGTAGCCTATGAGATCAACTGCGCGATGGCTGCTCATTGTGCTGCTGCAAGCTGCAGCAGCAGTACGCTATGGGGTGGCAATCGACCGGCCGTTGGAAAACTCCAGCTTTGGAGTCCAGCAATTGGCGGACTGCATGCAGCTTTTTCAAAAAGCCCACGGCCACATGCGCCAGCATCACTGCGCTGCTCCAGCCCAGGCGCACTCTTGCTGTGTTTACAGTTCAGATCAAGTCACAGCTGTCAGGTGCTCAACATCTGTCAGCCTTTTGTTAGCAATGATCTGGCAATTTCTCATCCCCGTCAGCCGGCAAATACAAATGCCGAGACCTCGGAAGACAGCCAGCGTTCACCGGCTCAAGCGGCTTTCACTCCGATCGCCGCACACTTGCCGCAGAACATTCTGGCAAGTCGCTGGCAAGCCGACGGGCGACGGCAACGGCGGATGGTTTGCCGGCAAAATGTGGCGTCTCGCAAGTAAATGAGACCACCCCTGTTTCCTGATTATGGACTGCATACAAGAAAGAGAGACAACACAGTCACGTCATGTTGCAACTTGAACATTCAATCCCTCACACGATAAGTGTGACCCCGCCGGCGGGTGTAACCCTAAGTACGACCCCTAAGAATTACCCCCAAGTATGACCCCCTAAGTATGACCCCCAAGTATGACCCCCTAAGTACGACCCCCAAGTATGACCCACAAGTACGACTGCCAAGTATGAGCTGGTGACATGACACGGTAGCATGAACTGGTAGGTATATACCTACCAGTGTTCACACACCGTGCCCCTAGGTATAAATGCTTCAGCGTTGTTACCACCATGCACTCGCCGAAGCATGTGCACTTCGTGTACTTACTAAAGCACGTGCATAAGAACGTAATCACTGCAGTAGTAATACTTGTCACATGGGGCCACTCCCCCTGCGGCCCCAGCTCTGTCCTCAGGAGAGTGCTTTTTGATTCATCATGAGTCTAGCGCGTATTATTGAAAGTAAATCAACACACAGCAACCTCAGTCCACAGAGGAGAGCACTTGCCCGGCCGGGATACTCCCCTCCCCCTGCCTCGCCGCTCATCCGATGCGTCGAGATGGTGGTCTTGCTGTCTTGAGCCGGTTCAAGCTGTCAATTGTGTGAGGGTGACTGCCGTAACGGTCGTAGTCTCCAAAGTTCTCAGATACAACGGAATCCGATGCACGTAAGCAGCTCCTATTCACAACATGATTCGCCAGCACCTGTGTTCATGAATACTTGCACCACAAAACGTTATCATTTAGGCCACGACAAAGCCCAGGATGATTGTACTTCTTATTAATTCTCGCTCAGGGCGCGAAAAAGCCCAGATGATTGGCATCTAGCTGTAAGGAATCTACATGTCGTATGACAGTCTGAAAGTGTCGCAACGACAACCACTCAAACGCCGCCGCCGCCAAATGGCATCTCGGGGTCCTCCCCTACGTCGTCCTCCATGTCCCCCCCCCCCTGGATTCTGCCATGTGTGTCATGACACGGCCAGAGTACGCCATGTGGAGCGCTGCCGACAGTGCCGAGCGTAAGCGCGCCAGGGCGATGCCCTTGAGAGCTTTAGGGCGCGCTCCTCCGGGCACTGACATCCTGCTGACATACTCCGTCGCCACAGCCTCCAGCAGCTTCCGCCCCTGCTCCCCGATGCTGCCAAATGACCCTATTGCCAAAGTGGCAAGTTTGTAGCAATTCTGATCATAATGACCAGAATAGTGGGTAGTCTTGGCGGCCTCTTGGTCGCGGCAGCATCGCTCGGGGTCTGCTGCAGTCTTCGCCGCCCGCGACGCCACCTGTGCCTCGAAGCAGGTAACGTCCACCATGAGCGGTAGGTGGCGTGTCGGGTCGTCGTAGCCGGTCACCGGGAAGGCGTCGGCAGGCAGCACGATGTCCATCCTGCGACTCCTCGGCGGCCCGGCGGACCCCAGAAACGGCGTGTAGTCCTCGTCCACCAGTCCCGTTTTGAGGTATTGCCGCAGGATGCGCTGCGCGGCCCTCTTGACGCTATTGTGGACGATGGTGTCGTGCGCCTTGACGCGTGGCGCTTGACACAGCCGTGCATGCAGGGTGCCGCCCGGCGACTTCCCGCACAGCTTGCAGCCTGCCGTCTGCTCCTCTACTCCGATGATTGTACTCATGTGGTGAAGGCAAAGGGAGATGTACTGCATGTGGCATATTTGCCAAAATATCAGGTCCTCATTGCTTCCAAGGATCTTCGAAGTGTATGGCACAATGACTTTGTGAGGGTGTGAGGGACGCATGCATATATGGTGCATGACATGATGACCAGCTTCAATGCTGGGGTTAGCACAGTCGGTGCTCCAGCCTGAGGTAGAAGGGCATGGCAAAAATAAAGGTATGCATGTGCTTGCTGCAATGTTCGCCCAGACACCCCTGGTGACTCGGAGGTCTTTGCGAGAGCTCAAGGGTATTTTTGGCGATGGTTCAAGTTGAACTACTCAACACTCAGCATCCGCAAACCATTCAGGTTCAGCTTCAAGCTTCAAAGCTCAGCAGTGTGGTTTGCACTCTATAGAAAGGGTGCCATCGGTACATTAGCAGTTGTCCGCAGTGAATTGTCAATTTGTCACAAATCCGAAGCCCTTGGTCACAAATACATGGCTCACTACTGCCAGTGGTACATGCTGCAGGTAAATCAGATACGCATGCACAGGAGTTTGCAGTGACAGTGACAACATCAGAAGATCCACATTAACATACCATTGGGGGGCGCGCATGCTTCCACATTTGCTGCAGTCCTGTTTTGTGACTGACAAATTGAATGTGCAATGTCGGCGCAGGGAGCACCAGCTGCGTCAACTGATGTCAGGCCTGGGCAGCCGCTGATGGCCAAAGCCATATTTCCGAACTCTAGTGTGTAACCACTTGGTCATACTGCTCTTGTGTGAAAATGCATGAAGCCTGAGCAACCCTACATCAGACATGTGCTGAGATGCATGGTGGGCATACACCGTCAGCAGCAAACAATGCAACAGGGCAAAAAAAGCTCCGCTATTCCAAAACATATGGATCTATTGCACCATCGCGGTTGCCACCGCTATATTCGAAAAAGAGCGAGGCGCGTAGGGCCACCAGAAAAGTGTACACGTATACTATAGAGTGCTTTGACATACACTGACTTTGAAGTATGACATCCAGAAGGCGCCACAACCAAGCGATGACCCTCTCACGAAACATAGCCAAGCTGCCTTGCAGAGTCTGGTGCTGCCTGATCAGTTGCTGCTAATGCAACAGGGACGCCATCTATATAAACCCACACGCTTGCGAGCGGCCTACGCGCAGTTGTACACAGTGGTGAACTTCACGACCGCGCAGTCGCCGCCTCCGCTACTCCCTACACACATCCCGACGCCCGTCCGCGGAGCGCCACACCGCACGCGAAAGCACCGCCGCCAGCGCCACCCCGCCGGCCGCAAGAACCCCCTGCAACCCCCTCGCAGCCCCCACGCTCAGCCGCCCATTCCTCGCGCCCGGGTTGGCAGCAGCGCCCAGCAGCGCCCACGCGACCGCCGTGCCGAACCCTAGGTCGCGCCTCTCGACGCCATACGCGGTGCCCGTCGCGCCGAGCCCATTGGCACTCATTGACAAGTAGAGGATGTCATCAGCCCGACTATGCTAGCATTTTGAAATGTGGTTATTGTCACCGCAACAAACAGAATTTCATCAGAGCATGTCATGTGGTCTGCGCAACCACAGGTCCGCACAGCCCTTGTGGAGGGGATCTGACAGTTGACGTGCAAGGTCGGGGGTTGCAGGAGCAACTAGGGCCATCTCATACCCGCACGTCGCACTGGTGCTTTTGGATGTTTGTCAACTTGAATAGTGGTTGCTATTGTTCAGTTACAGCAAAGGGCGCATGAGGAGTTCAAGCTGAAAATACCATCGTGCCATACTGCCCGCCAATTGGAATCGGATTGAACTTTCAAGTGTCAACTTTGCGTCGCATGACCAAAAAAACTCCTGCGCGTGTGTCAAGGCGCCCGCAACGGTGCAAGGCTGCCTACTAAGCACATGGGCCCCAATTTTTGCCTCCAGCTACTGTACGCTGTGGGTTTGCAGACTGTTGTGGCTCTACCCATTGTACTCAAGCCCGCCCCACCCAGAACCGCCGTAACCGCGACTGCTCCTGGGATTGCAGTTCACGCATTGACAGTTCCTTGAATGCGAATCTCCGTACATCAGCATGCCACCAAGCGGCTGGTGCTGGAGGTAATCGAAAGCGGCGCGCTGCTCCGATCTGCCGCTGTTGCTGCCGCGCCTGTACGCGGCGCACGACGCACACGGGCACCCCGCGGGGCCGCCGCCGCTGCGGTGCTGCCGCTCCAGCTCTGCGGCGCGTGCCACCGCCGCTGCCGCCGCCGCCTCTGCCGCGCGCGCCGCCGCCTTCGCCGCCTCACGCGCGCGCCGCTCCGCATTGAGCCGCCGTGCACGCTCCAGCGCAGCGCGCACGGGCACGTGCGCGGCGAAGGCGCGAGCATCGCGCGCTGCCGCAGGCATCAGCGCTCCGCATGCGGCAGCGTTCATATCTGGCGCAGCAGCGCAGACGGCGGCAGCGAGCTCGCCGAAGGCGTGCTGCACCGCGGCGCCGCAGCGCTGCTCCAGCTCCGCATCATCCATGCTGGCGCTGCTGCCGCTGCTGGCGCTGCTGCCGCTGCTGGCGCTGCTGCCGCTGCTGCCGCTACTGCCGCTGCTGCTGCTGCTGCTGCCGCTCGTGAGCTGTGTCATGTCAGCCTCGACCTGTGCGGCGGCGCGCGACACGAGGTCCTCGAGGCAGCGCGCCAGCGCCGCGCGCGCCGATGCGTGCAGTGCAAGCGCTGCCTCGCTGCGGCGCTGCAGCGCCGCCGCCAGGCGCGATTGCGCGGCGGCGGCGGCGGCGCAGACGGCAGCGCTCGCGGTGTTCGCAGCAGCGGCGGCGCCTGCGAGCTCAGTGAAGCGCGCCGTGGCAGCGGCGTTGGCGGACCAAAGGCGCGTGGCGAGGTCGTCTTGCGGCAGCACGGCATTGGCGGCTGGCGCATCGCAGAGGTCGCGTGTGGCGGCGATGAAGCATTGCTCAGCTGCGGTCTCAGCATCCGTCAGCCTGGTGTGCGCGAGAGAGCGCATTGCAGACAAAAGCAACCAAGAGCAGCGCAGACAAAAGCAGCAGCAGACAGGGACTGAGAACATTCTGCGCGATGGTTGATGGAAGAGAGTTGCAGGCGCCGTAATGAATGTTGTCGCTGGAATGCATAGAATTGAAAAGTATGCGTTGCCACATGTGCTGAAGCAATTGTTCAATGTCAGCTGTTGCCACTGTTGTTGGTCCAGACGTTGACCGATGCGTCAGCCTGAGGATGCTGCATCGGCAATGCTGATTAACGTTCTCAGAGCAAGTCCATTAACATAAGCATGCGGCTCCACTGGCTTTCATGCTACAATGCAAAGCGCGTTCGTGCGCCGCTACCGTTGTGCACGACACATGTGTCAATGTCAGTAGCCCAATGCAATGTAGCCCACTCATATGACACCTCTCCATGCCAATTCATGCTCCTGAACCCTGATCCTAAAAGCCACTGCCGCCTCACCGGCGCATAAGCATGGCCTCCACCAGCGTCGCCGGCGACAGCTCGCCCGCGCCGCCATTCACCGCGCGCACCACCTCCCGCAGCGCGTCCGCCGCCAGCGCCACCGTCAGCACCGCGCCGCCGAAGCGCCGCGGCGCCGCCAGCCGCAGCGCCGCGTCGCCGCGCAGCGCCGCCAGCGCCGCCGCGAAGGGCGGCTCCGAGTCGGCGGCGGCAAGCGCGCGGCCGCGTGTGGCGGCGTCAGCGGCGGCGGGCGGCAGGCAGTGCACAGCGACGCTGGCAAAGGCGCGGAGGAGCGCTGCGCGCGTGGCGTTGCGTGCGCGCGCGCTGTCTTCGTCTGCGTCGCGGCGCGCGGCGCCGGCGTCCTGCAGTTCCGCGGAGGTGGAGGGGGAGGTGCGCTGAGCATGCTTGCAACACAGGCCTAGTAGGAGGACTTCTTTGAGGTACTGCTGGGTTCATTGCACAGTAAGACGTGGTGATGATGAGCGCAGCTGTGAAATGCAAGGGGTGCATCTGGTGCGCTGCACTTAACGGTTAGTTGTGCTGAGTTCCTTTGAAATGTGACTTCACCATTGTGCGCCCAGGTGTTGTCGATACAACGCATGTCGGTACCTGTACGTGCGTTGTATCGACAACACCTGGGCGCACACCATGATTGGACTTCAACTAGCAGTTTTGTATCCAGAATAATTTTTGGTGTGTAAACGTTTACGAACCAACCCCCAAGTTGTATGCCAAGGCTTGCCACTCATGCAATCAAAAAGTAACAGCAGCACACCTGCCTCACGAGGCTGCTGTGATAGGCTCTCAAGGTCAAGTCGCTTCGCACGGTGGTTCTGAAGATGTCACGATGTGTTCTTCAATTACTGTAAGCCGCTGCTTGCAGGTGCACATGCGTGCAGTGCCCCATGGGAAATCATCTGGGCTAGAGCTGAGATTTAGGTAAGCAATTTTGACCTCAGAGCTCACTCAAAGTTCTTGTCTCAATCTCAAAGCGAACTCAGAGTGCAGCATACTCAACAACACACATCAGACCTACAGCACCAAATACTTGCTGTCTACAGCACCAAATACTTGCTGCACTCAATAACAACAACGTCACACACCACAGCAGAGTCGATGTTTAAAGACACTGCTACCTCTTTTTTTTAAATGAACGTGGCTGACCTCATTTCCGAAAATCAGCTCATAGCAGTCCTCCCTGGGCGCAATGCAATCGCGCAGCACAACAATAAGGTCGCCGAAGACGCCATCGCGATCGCTGCTTGGCAGTCAAAGAGCGACGGGCACCGCTGTCATGAGCATCGCTAATATTCAGCATATACAGGCAGGCAGCAGTGGCATACATGGACTCTAAGTGCGCTGAAGCATCCGACAGGCGACCTTCTTCATTCGCTCATGGGCGCACATATTAGTGAATGAAAACGAATCAAAAGATTGTAGAGCTCATTAGTATTTGCTAAGTTAGGCCACCTCTCTCCAATGGCAGCGCAAGCTACGGGCGCTTTGTGCCCATCGCAGGACACAACATAAAATTAGTCAGATGCCGAGTGCAGGCCCCATAGGTGTACCTGCCCTTCAAATCGTAATGGTTTTTTGTTGAAACGCCAGTGATCGCGCTAGCCCTTTATTTGACATGACACATCAATTTGTAGAAAAACACTTTCTGTAAGGTCACTAGTATACAACAACACTTTGGTGCATGATGATCCAGTGGTCGGGGGCATACTCAATCACTCAAACATTCACGATGACTCTAATGTTCGTCACGGTTGTACAAGCTGATCTGTTTTGCAGGCCAGCTCGTGCCAGTGTTTCTTGCATGTGTACGCAGCCGGCGTTGCACGGATTTCAGATATTGTCAACGGTTGCAGCAAGCACATGGATGTACAGCACGTAGGCATGCATGCATGTGTACTTTGTCGACCTGCGACAGTCACCGCTGCGCTGAGCACTGCTGTCATGCTCTATACCTGCGGTTCACAACGGCTGCGGACGCCTGCAGCAGTGCCAGGTGGTTGAGCATGGTGGTCTTGTTGGGCATGCCCAGCCAGTTGAAGATGACAACCCGCGACAGCAGCAGTACGGGCAGCGCCAGCTTCACGTCGCTGCTCATGCCGCGGTCACCCTGTGGCAGGCGTTGCATGCAAGGTAAGAGAAAGTTAAAAAACAGCACAACGGTAGACGAGGGAGAGGGGACCCAGCCCGTGCAGCAACTGCGCTGCGTACACGCAGTACATGAGTCTCAACACTACCGACAGTATGCCAATGGATGCTGACTTGACAAAGAGAACTTCAAGCACATTGCAATGACATGCATATAGTATGGGTGGGGCACACGCTGTCGCTGATCTAACAATCACTGATGGCATGATACTACTTCTAGTATACCTATAGGGAAAGTCGCTGATGGTCAACAGATACTATAAGTACTTCCGCCGCTCGCTGTTTGCAGCGCATACAGTAGTGATTATGATCAACAGTCAGCTCCTGAGATGACAAGCACACAAAGCATCAAGGTGCTGCCTGCATGTATTATAATATCAACGTGCATCTCAATCGTGGGGATTTGTTGGCTGGTCTGACCTGGCCCTCCATATCCAGCACCTTGACCAACACATCCTGGGGCAGGCCAGCTACTGAAGCATCTGGCACAGGACCCGGGTGTGTGGCAGCAAAGTCGCGTAGTGGCAGAGCTGCTTGACTGATGTCGACGCCCTGGGTGCATGGCTGGACGGACGCACTCACGTGAAAGCAATCGCCGCCTACTAAGCAGTTTGCCAGGAACGACTTACCCTGCAACAGGCATCAGCAAATCAGCAAGTGTCGTCAGGGAAGGGGGGGGGGGACAGAACAGATCAGCAGATCAGCATGAGTCATTAATGTCCTGCATCACAAGTTGATGTGTATGCTGACAGTACATTATATGCGGCAGGCACGCTATACAAAGCCAAGGCCGCCTCCGCGTGCTGGCCGAGTTGAACATGCATGGTCAAACACTTCACGGCCACGGTAAGCCTGGTTGCTGTCAAATTTGTATGTTTGACTCAGGAAGAGGCATACCTGCCTCGCGCTACCAAACACACAAAGCAGATTCAATGGAGTGGCCTGCGCGTCCAAGCTGGCGTCGTGATTGAGCGCCTGGCAGCCCTGCTCGTCAACTTGCAGCTCCTCGCCACGGGGACCCCGCGCGAGGTTCACAAGTCTGCAGCTTGAGCTTGCTGCTTCTTTAGCTGCATTTGAGTTCTATCTCTTTGTCTCTTTGCTGTCCACCGCAGCTGTGTGTCCTGCTCAACTGCGGAGGTGATCTCGTTCGGCGCAATATCAAAGAGCGACGGGGATTTCTCGCTTGAACTTGAACATGACGAGCCAGTTCCCAAAGAGCGAGCGACGCTAGCTCGACTGACATGTGATGCGTCGCCGGGCCTCCCCGGCCACATACTAGCTCGTGTAGTGCTCGTCATAGCTTGTGTGGTCGACAAACTCGAGCGGTCTCCCTGCTGTAGGCAAGAACACGCTTTGATGTGCCTCGCTGGGACACCGACGGCCTCCGCAGATGGAGCAGCCAGTCCTTCGGCATCGCCAGGAACCAGAGCAAAACACGATGAGGCAGTACCGGCCGCAGTGCCACTTCTGCGACTGTCAAGAGGGACCAGCGGCAAGGAGGAGCTGAAGCTTCAGGAAGATGGCCTCGATGCATTGCAGCACGTACCTGCTGCCGATGCAGCTTTACCCCTGCGGCTGGTCACCATACTGGGGGCAGCCAGACAGGTTTGTTGCACATCAAAACATCAAAGTCACCTCCTTTGTCAGGCTCTATGTGTACTCACAAGATGTACACAGCTTGCAGCCTGACCCATTCGTTCTTTAAAAAAGCTGGACTCATTCCAACTCGTGTCATGCAGGGCAAGTCGTTCCTGATGAACTACCTTCAGGGCAGCGACAGCTTCACCGTGAGCGGCGCCGTAGCGCCATGCACGTGCGGCGTGGACATCAGCAGCGCCGCGCTCACAGTGGCCGCCTTTGCGAACGGTCACAGCACCTCCAGGCTGAGCGTTGACAGCAGCCCCCCGACTGAGGGGGGGCTGGTGATGGTAGCTGACGTTGAAGGCCAGGTGAGACCGCGCTTTATGTGTTACTTTCACACATGTGCTGGTCGTGAATCGCATAATGCGGTCACCGACATCGATCAGCAACAGTGATGGCAAATACGTCTTGAGATACGAGTACTTCCATGATCCTGAGATATCACCTCTGAAGGTTTGACAACAATTCAATGAAGCTGTAGTCCACTAATACTTCTGCCATGCCATCATCAGCATGTGCAAGAGCTCGCTACTCAAGTGCACCGACATCAGCACTGTTGAGCACAGCTGGTGTTCCATTATCAGATGGTTGACACCATGTGGTGCAACTTCAACTTGGAGGTCAGCACAAATGCAACGCAAAGCGCGCTCACAAAAATCGCAAATCATCAACCAAACGTATTTGAGTTGAAGCTGCTGCCTATCATTGGGAGCTGGCTCACCAAAAACAGTCTTCCTTTGCGAGCAACCAGCCCATACCACGGCAGCATATACAGCATATGCATATATGCCTCACCCTTATCTGCTAATGTGCCGCAGGGCGACAAGAACAATGGATATGACCTCAAGCTGGCGGTCCCCATGCTGCTCCTCTCCAACGTGGTGCTGTTCAACTGGCTTGGCATGCCCAACAAGGACACCATGGTCAACCAGCTGGCTCTCATGAAGGCAGCAGCCGACATTGTGGACCGAAGGTGTGGCAGCGGTGCTCAGCAACTTGAATGATTGCAATGAAGAATTTGGTCGGGCAATTCCATGCACTGTACCACCGCCGCGCAAGCAGCCATGTAACTTGAACTAGAGTATCAGAGTGTTGTAAGGTTTGCATGCAGTTACTGCAGATGAGATGTAATTGTGCAAGCAGTAATGAATAAGCTCTATCTGGACGTGCTGCACCTATAAACACACTTGGCTATGCCCTTTTAAGTGCAATCATACTATGTTGCTGTCTTCTTCAGTGCAAAGTGCCCATCTTCTGTGATCATGGCCACATGCATTCAATGAAGTTGAGCTGCTCAACAAATTGTGCATTGATGCATGTTCTTGCACAAGTTTATGAACATAATGGGACCCCGCCTAGTCAGTAGTCTAAAGTTATATGACGGAAGTGTAGAAAGACAGTGCTGCAGCAAGGAGAAGCCCAAACTCTGTCAGAGGTTCACTCTGCTGCAATGGCAAGTTGCAACACAGCATTGCGGGAGCCATGACTTGGACTTTTCCGCTTTGGTTTCCATGGCTGATAGCAGCCGCTGATGCAAGATCATGCATCAACCTTGGCAGCTTCCAGCATGCACAGATTCCAGCATGCATACATGATCATGCATCGCTGCATCTTCTCACCTCTTTGCTACCTGCAGCAACCGCAAGAACGCTTTCGGCCACCTGGTAGTGGTTCTGCGGGACTGCACATCGTCGCGCCATGAGTGCTTTGACATCATATTTGGCATGGAGGCAAGTGGTTGCGTTTACCTTCCTCTACCAGATTCAGTCATAGTAAGCATGTTGTGGCACTGACCTAGCTGTTGCCCCCACTAGACTACTGTTGTACGCTGCAAGAGATATCTAGACATCAAGGTAACAAAAGCTTGACAAGGCTGACACTGGTCGTCTGCTCTCAGGAGTGGGTGTATAATAGTGTGCCAACAGGCGTAACTGTTGTCACCGTTGAGCGTGCAATGGCAACAAGCATAAGATGTCAAATGCTCAAACACATGCATACATTCATGGCAACTTTACATGCTGCCCTTCACGTAACAGTGTCCACCACCACCTTGGTCGTGTGCTTCAGCATTACAATGCACCACGTGTGCATCTGCCGCCACTGTACCCGTAAAATTGTACTGTCAGCCTCATCTCTGCGTGCACATACAGCAGTACTGACACATTTGCGCACAAGCAGAGTTGCAAGTAGCAGCCAACACTACACTGCAGCACGCTGCCACTCTGTCCGCCCTCCACCCCCCGTTTGAACTACTTGTGACTCATGACAAGAAAGATGGAAATGTGTGGCAAGCAAGTCTTCAATGTTACAGTATTCATCACATGCAGCGCACAGTGGCGTGATCTCTGTCATTGTGCAGTGCTGGCCTGTACTGTGTATTTGCGCTGTGCACTCACCATACATGTGCTTCCAGTGCTTGCGTGCATTCATACATGGCCGTCCAGGTGTGCCATCAGCAAGACCCGGACGCATGCATGCTTCAGGAACAATCGCCAAAAGTGCACAACAGCATCAGCGTTTGCAAGATCAAATACAAAAAAATCCAGCATCTTCATGGCGCGTTGAGCATGCAACACATTCAAACCTGCAGCATCTTCACACGCCTGACAACGCGAAGTGCTGTCGCTTGCCGCCACCATGCAGAGTCCCGAAGACGCGGACACCGACAAAGCGGAGGCTGCCATGAGGGACCGCAACTGCGCGCGCGAGGCGCTGAAGCGCGCCTTCACGTCGACCGCGCTGTTCACGCTGCCCGTGCCGCACCCCGAGGCCACCAGGCGCGGCGCTCTGCCCATCTCCGACGCCACGCAGGTACGTGCTAGTTTGTGCAGTAAGTTATAGTATTCCATACTGAACACCCATGCCTCGAACGCGAAAAGCTTGCACACAGAAGTGTTTTTTACTACTGTGGTTATGGTGGTACTTTTTGACTCGTGGCCAATGACTGCAGCAGCGGCGACCACGGTTATTGGTGGAAGGCACTTGCGGCTAACCATTCCTTGTCACCTGGAGCTCTACGATCTTTTGATTCGTTTTCATTAACTAATTTGAATACTTAGAGTTTACATGGAGCAATTGTCAATGCGCATTGAGACATTTTCAAGTCTCACAAGACACATGTAGATTCTGGTGGCACAACGAACGTTTGCCATCTGGGCGTTTTCACGCGCCACGCGAGAATCAATGAAAAATACACAGGAGCTTTTTGTCAAGTAATTCAACGTACTTCTACACGTTGCCTGCTCCCTTGTAGAAGTATACATTCTGTAAGGTAAAATTATCTCCTGAGTAGGTGGGCAGTGACACTGCAATCTCCCTGGCGCGTTGTCATCATGGCATTGAAGTTGCAGCTCGTCTGTGATGAAGTGGCCCCCCACTTCAAGCGCTTTCTGAAGCAACCCCCCCTTCTGACGTGTATGAGAAGCTGCTGACAATTCATATTTGTACAACACTTCAAGTTTAGGTACGTGTCTGTCATCTGAACATGAGCCGTGGATGCCCTTCTCTGAACACAACACCGATCCCTCGGGCCATCACGTGCGGAGCGCTGCCACATCAACAACTGCCACATCAACAACACAAGAATCAAGATTGACCGCTGCTACCATGCATACCGCTACCTGGTTTCTGCAGGACTTTGTAGACGCTGGGGAGAGAGGCTTCAGGCACACACTGTGGCATGTCATTGCGTGCGGAGCGCTGCCACACCAACAAAAACTAAGCCTGAGCACTGCTGCTGACTCGCATTCCGATACCCTCCGTGCAGGACTTTGTGGACGCCGCAGAGGGGCTTCGGGCGCACATCGCAGCGTGCCATTTTGTGCGGAGCGCTGCCACACCAACAATCAAGCCTGAGCACTGCTGGTGACTTCAAGTTGCTTTCCGATACCCTCCCTGCAGGTTTTTGTAGATGCCGCAAAGGGTCTTCGGTCGCACATTGCGGCGTGCCAACGCATGCGGAGCGCTGCCACACCAACAAGCAACCCTGAGCACTGCTGCTGACTTGCTTTCCCTGCAGGACTTTGTGGACGCCGCAGAGGGGCTTCGGGCGCACATCGTGTCGTGCCTCGCGCGCCCGCCGCATGCCTTCGGCAACGAAGTGATCACTTCTGCCATCGCGTGCGGAGCGCTGCCAGGCATCGTCAAGGCGGTGAACGACGGCGCCAAGGACCTGTCGCCGCCAACCATCGTGGAGGCGCTGCACATGAGCAGGTGACGCACCATGCACATGAGCGCCGCTCCTGCAGCACCAGTGACCGTTCATGGGTGGCGTTGCTGCTGCCAAGGGGGTACCGATTGCACTTGCTGGGACAGCAGAAGTTGTGCACACTGCGCAGTCATGCATGGGCGTTTTGACGAGCCGTCAAAGCTTTAGGTGCCTTTCTGAGTGGTAGGAGCCACACCATTGTGGAGGCGCTGCACATGAGCAGGTGACACGCGGTTTGCGATGCTGCAGCACCGGTGACAGTTGCAACTCGTGGGTGGGGTTAATGCTGCCAATGTACTACTGATTGCACTTGCCAGGACTTCCAGAAGTAGTGCACGCTCCGCAGGCATGCATGCGCATTCTGACGAGCCATCGAAGGTGTCCTGCTGAATTGTCAAAAAGCCGCAAACCAGCTGTGTCAGTAGTTTATCACCCAGTCACCACTGTAGAAACCTTGAAGGGTGCAACATCTCGTGCCCCGGGCACCATGTGTACACCAAGCCTCCAGTGGCAGCATCCCAAGTAACCTGCAAATGCATGTTGTCGCTGCGCCAGAGCACCATGCACTCCAAGCATCCAGTGGCGACGTCCGAGTAACTTCAAGTTCAACTTGCAATGTATGCCCTCGCTGGCTGCCAACCCCCGCCGCAGCATCGAGGACGCGCGCGCCGCCGCACTCGACCACTTCACAGCAGCGCTCAACGACCTCGAGACCGGCCTACACCCGGACGCGCCCGTGCGCACCGAGGCCGACGTGGACACCGTCCTCACAGAGCTGAGCGCTGTTGCCATGGCGCGCTTCGTCGCGGGGACGCGCGCCGCCGCGGCCTCCGCGTGCGCGGCGGCGGCGGCACGCCAGCTGGCGGCGCGCGGCGCACTGGCGGCGGCGCTGGCGGCGGCGTGCGCGGCCGTGCGCGCGCAGCAGGCGGCGCTGCGCGCGGAGCTCGGCGACGCCGTGCGCTTCGCGCTGGAGGCGGCGGTTGCGGCGCTGTTCCCTGCGAGCGCTGCCGCGGACGACGCCGCGCTCGGCGCCGACGGCCTCAGCGACGCCGCCCTTGACGCGCACTGGCGCGCCGCCACCGCCGACGCGCACGCGCGCTTCGCGGCGGCGCGCGACGCCATCGTGCCGGACGCGGCGCTGCGCGCGGCGCTGCCACAGCCCGCGTGCGCCGCCGCCGCCGCCGCCGCGACGCTGGAGGGCTTCCGCAGCGACGCCGGCGTGGGGCGCGCGCGCGCGTCGCTGGAGCGCGCCAACGCCGCGCGGCGCGAGCGCGCGGCGGCGCAGACGGCGGCGGCGCGCGCCGCGGCGGCGGAGGCGGCCGCCAGGGAGGCGGAGAGGCGCGCAGAGGAGGCCGCGACGGCGCGTAAGCGTGCGGAGGAGCTCCAGGCGGAAGCCGAGCGGCGCGCTGCCGCGAACGTGGGCAACGGCTATGGATGCGGCGGCGGCGGCGGCGGCGGCGGCATCATGTACATACTTGCGGGCGATGGGTACGGCAGCGGCGGCAGCGGCGGCAACGGCAGCGGCGGCGGCAGCGGCCATGGCGGAGGCAGCGGTCCCCCCTGTGCTGGCATGGTCCCCAAGTTTTTCAAGGGTGGGCAGAAAATGGGCGGTGGGGGCCGTGCCGGTAAAGGCGGCGCGTGGGGTTATGGCTGGCCCAAGTAGGGAAAAAAAAAAGCAGGGTGCAAAATTCAACTTCTTAGAGTCTCTAGTATACTGTTCGCATCCGGCGGATGCTGTCATGCCATCAGTGACAGTGTGCCCATTGGCATGTACGTTGACTGCACGCTGGCATGCAAGATGTGATGCTACCTTAACCCCTCAACACCGTGGCACATGAAGCAGAAGGCTGCACTACTGCAGTTTGACAGTGGCTAAGCGTCTGTTGACGCGTTTGTGAACAACGACAATGGCTTGGCCTGCCAGCACGAGACACCATTGCACATGAGGGCAGCTCACAGCTAGCACGCTGCTGTGCTTGTTTGCAACGCCATGCTGCGGGGCAGCTCACAGCTAGCACGCTGCTGTGCTTGTTTGCAACGCCATGCTGCGGGACAGTGAAGTTGTTGCAACGGCACTGTGACACACTGACAGTTTGCAGGCAAGGCCTCCCGGGACTTTTGCAATTGATTAATTCTTAATTTTTTAAAATTAAATTTAAAAATGAAAAATGAATCAAAAGATCAATATTATGAATACAGGTCCACCAGTGCGAGGTGAGTGCCCTCCAGCATTTTTGATACAGAGGCATGCTGGACGTTTTGATGACAGCAGTACTATATTGTGTGCGCATGCGCAACGACCATTACCAATTGGCAAACACTGTTACGGGTGAATTTGCCCGTCCCTCAGGCAGGCATACAGCTTTTCAATGGGCCGTGACCCCCCACAGCTGCAGCGCACAGCAATTTGCTTTCAACGCGTCGGAATCCGAAATGCGTTGCGCCACGTGTGCTGCCGCCAACCCGGGCGCGAGAAGTTCGTGGCTGAGCGTGGAAGCTGCGTAGAGGTTGCAGCATGAGGTGTGACAGCCCTTGCGGCTGGCAGGGTAGCACTTGCAGCGGTGCTGGTGTTTGCCGGCCGTCGCGCTGCGGGCGCACGCCAGAATGACCAGCAGCACTGGCAACTGTAATTGTGATGTCTGCTGTGTACATTTGGGGCGGCTGAATCCCGGCGGGGTCGGCGCCGCACCAGCGCCTGAAGCACTGGCAGCTTCACCCGGCCAGAGTCGCAGTCTGGCAGTGCGCAGCGGCTGCCAGTACTGGCAAAGGCGTCACCGTGACCGTACCCGTACCGATGGAAGTTGGTGAACCTGGGCCGGCGGGTCACCAGAGAGGGATCACGTCGCGACCTTCGCGCGATCGTGCTGGACGCGGCGCTGCGCGCGGCGCTGCTGCAGCCCGCGTGCGCCGCCGCCGCCGCCGCCGCGACGCTGGAGGGCTTCCACGGCGACGCCGGCGTGGGGCGCGCGCGCGCATCGCTGGAGCGCGCCAACGCTGCGCGGCGCGAGCGCGCGGCGGCGCGGACGGCGGCGGCGCGCACCGCGGCGGCGGAGGCGGCCGCCAGGGAGGCGGAGAGGCGCGCAGAGGAGGCCGCGGCGGCACGCAAGCACGCGGAGGAGCAGCAGGCAGAAGCCGAGCAGCGCGCTGCTGCCAACGTGGGCGGCGGCTACGGGTGCGGCGGCGGCAGCGGCGGCGGCGGCATTACGTACATACTTGCGGGCGATGAATACGGCAGCAATAGCAGTGGCGGCAGCCGCGGCAACGGCAGCAGCGGCCGTGCCGGAGGCAGCGCCCCCCCCCGTGCTGGCATGGTCCGCAAGTTTTTCAAGGGTGGGCAGTTCATGGGTGGCGGACAACTTACCGTGAAGGGCGGCTCATGGGGCTGGGGCAAAGCAAAGAAGACGCACGGTGCACACTTCATTATTTTAGAGTCTGCTGCTCCCTTCTGGCAGAGGCTATCGTCACAGTGTGCCAGTGTAATTTGATTGCATGCTGGCGTGTAAGTGTGATGGTTGCATTGCTGTTTGCAGGGCCAATACATGAAGCAGACGGCTACACTAGAGGTCTGCAATCTGATAGTGGCCAAGGCTCTTGAGCTTTTGAGAGCGCAAGCATCTATCTACTTTTTTGAAAATAAGGACCAGCATACTACATAATTCATGGGCCTGCCAACATATCACACTAATGAGACATTGCGCATGCCAGTGGTAGCTCTATGGCTGGCACGCTGCTGTGCTTTGTTTGCAATGTCGTATATATGCTGCGGAACTGTGATTCCAAAGTCGCTGCAATGGCACTTGGTGTGCAGGCAACGGTACTACTAGTAGAGCGAGTGATGTTGTAGGGCGCAAGCGTTTTTTGTGCCAGGTGAGTGCACTCCGAGTCCACCACCCTGAGTATACTGGTAGTATACTATACTGTAGTACATGAGCATCATGCTGCATGTTTGAGGGGACCAGTATGTGCACATTGGAACGACAATCATCCATTCAATACTAAGCTGACGCACACGAGTGATTTGTTCGTCGCCCAGGCAGTGATGCTGTTTTCCTTGGGCTGTGATCCTACACATCCCCTTGGGCAGCTGCTGCACATGTGACCCTCCACATCTGCTGCACACAGCGGTTCGCTCTTAGTACATTCGTGGGAATACTCTGAATGCGCTGCAACGTGGGCCTCCGCCACCCCGGGCGCGCGGCTGAGCATGGGGGCTACGAGGGGGTTGCAGCCCGAGCCTGAGGGTGGCCTTGCGGCTGGCTGGGTACTGACTCTAGTAGTGCTGGCGCCAGTGCTGGCGTGCGGCGTTCGCCGCTCTGCAAGCACGCGTCAGAACTCGCGTTGTGACCAGCAGCACTGCCCTGGCGACTGCACTTGTGTTATTCAACAAAGTTCACTGTGCACATGTGAATGTACTTTTTATTAATTCTCGCTCAGGGCGCGAAAAAGCCCAGATGATTGGCATCTAGCTGTAAGGAATCTACATGTCGTATGACAGTCTGAAAGTGTCGCAACGACCACCACTCAAACGCCGCCGCCGCCAAATGGCATCTCGGGGTCCTCCCCTACGTCCTCCTCCATGTGCCCCCCCCCCCTGGATTCTGCCATGTGTGTCATG
The DNA here is from genome assembly GCA_017506865.1 of Tribonema minus. Classification (NCBI taxonomy): domain Eukaryota; class Xanthophyceae; order Tribonematales; family Tribonemataceae; genus Tribonema; species Tribonema minus. The sequence goes on from JAFCMP010000201.1 coordinate 204,010, forward strand.
ACACGGCCAGAGTACGCCATGTGGAGCGCTGCCGACAGTGCCGAGCGTAAGCGCGCCAGGGCGATGCCCTTGAGAGCTTTAGGGCGCGCTCCTCCGGGCACTGACATCCTGCTGGCATACTCCGTCGCCACAGCCTCCAGCAGCTTCCGCCCCTGCTCCCCGATGCTGCCAGATGACCCTATTGCCAAAGTGGCAAGAGTGTGTGTACTTTTTATTAATTCTCGCTCTACTAGTAGGCCCTTGGCAAACTGTGGGTACATGTATGATAGATGGCGTACCTTCGGCATCTGGTGCACCAGCTTCAGTTCAGACAACGGCGGACTTTGCAGGGCACCTTGGCCATATATTGTACGAGGGCCAACACCGCAGTTGCGAAGCAGCCTTTTGCATGTAATGCCAAAAACCGCCATGCTTGTTATCGCACAAAATAATGGCAATTGTGTCCTAGGGCACAGCGCAGACTAGGCTGCTGCGTTGACGCAAGCTTTTCGATTGCATAGGCAACCCGGCCTCCCTTGGGCCTTTATAAAAACAAGTCCATACGTACTACAGTATACTTCTATAAAGGTTGACTGCAACGGTGCAATAGGCGCATCCATGTGTGGCCCAGTTACTGTAGGGCGGACGTTTTCCCTGCCCGATCGCATGCATTTATGCATTTGTTCTGCCATGTGGCCCAGTGGCACTGGCACCATGCATTTCAGCATATGCCTGATGTAGGGGGTTGCTGAGGCTTCATGCATCACGAATGATTTACACACACTGTTGGCAAGAACACTCAGACCGGATTGCGCCCTTAGGCTAGACTTCAAAAATATGGCTTTGGGCATCAACGGGTCTGACATCCATTGCACAGCTGCCGCTCCCTCAGGCTGTGTCGACATCGCACAATGTCATTATCATTCACAAAGTTTAACCTGGACTGCAGCAAAGCTGGAAGTGTGCATCCCCCCGTCTTCATCTAGATGTGTGAAGGTTTTCACTGCAAATTTACGTACTATTATCGCATGTATCCAATGCATCTGCAGCATCATGGAGTGAGCCGTGCACTAAGTCTTGCTGCCATGTGCTTCTGGATTCTGATGTATACTGCAAAATATTCAGTGTTGACTGCTAGGCCTTTTTGAAGGCCTTCGATGCGCAGTGTGTAGGCTGCGCTTGAAGCGAGCTTACATGTTTTGTGCGCCCAGGTGTTGTCGATGCAACGCATCTCGGTACCTGTACGACAAATGTGGGAACTGGGGTGCGCCAGTCTCCTGTGTGTGTGTGCCGTAAATATATGTCGCTGTTGACTACCCGACCTGCTCCTACCTCGACCCAGCAAACTCCTGTGTGCCGTGAGAAAGGGGGTCCACCCTAACTCCCATAATAACCCAAGTAGGCCACCAAGGTTGGCAAGAACAAGCAGCAGCAAGGCGCTAAGGCTTATAGCTCGGTTTTACAGGTGTCAGAAATGATTACATAGCATGAAGCATCTGCAAAGGCAGAATATGGCATAAAGCCAGTGTGGCAGAATATGGCTAAATAGCCCCCTCTAACCCTAGGGTCGCCTCACAACACACGCCCCCTGCATGGCGCATCCACGCACAAGTGGTAAGCCATGTACAAGGTTGAGGCGCCCTGGCATCTATCAGCTACACTGTGGCTGCAAAGAACTTGAATACGTGCTGGCTGCACACCCGACATGATGGCGCTATGCAGCTACCGCTACAGTACATATGTATGCGCCCCCAAAATGATGGTGCTGCGCAGCATCTCCTTTGTATGCGCCCCCGACATGATGGCACTGCGCAATTTGTCTCCCCCCCCAGCGCTTGTGCACACGCGCTGAAAAATTGTGCATGTAACAACAAAACAATAGGGTGGGCGGGTGGGTTTGTGCGCCCAGGTGTTGTCGATGCAACGCATCTCGGTGCCTGTACGACATTCGCCCCCAGACACTACACTGCTGATGCTATCCAAGCGGTGTTGTGTCTAAAGCGTACAGGCCCAACAATGAACCTGCAAACACGCTACTGTGCACAGCTCAATGCGACAATACGCTGAGCGCTGCCATGTGCAATAGGCACAGCTGAAAGCGTCCCCATGAGCTGAGCTACTCAAGCTGCGCTGGTGAGACACATGGCGCATAAAAGAGCTGCTGCCGTCTGCGTCTCACAAATGTCAGCGCAATATGCGCTAAGCACAGCCTGATTGCTGGTGGGAGACAGTGCTGTGCTAGTGTAAGCACCGCCGCGCATCCCCACTGCGTCCGGCGGCTGCGCACCATCGCCACGCCTCTCCTTGCTTGAGCGCCGCCTGTGCAGCGCCTTATGCCGCGCCTGCCAGTCGCGGAGGCGCTGCTGCTCCTCGGGCGTATGCGCCGCCCAGGTACGTGCACTGGCCCTTGCCCCTAATCGGGCACGCGTCACGGTGCTTTGCGCTTGGCCGACGGGTACCAAGCTTGGACCCTGCCGCACGTCACGCCGACTGCATATGCGGCCGGCGGCCAGCGACGCGCCAGCAACACAGACCCTGCTGGGCCGGACTCCCTGCGCACCGCTGGTGAGTCAGATGCATGACCTGACGGTCACGTTCAGCTTGCTCTCCCTCCGAGAAGAGGGTAATGACCTTGCAACGGTGTTTGACCAACTCTCCCTTAGGGAACCGGTCGTTGCCAGGTCGCCTCGCCAGCCAGCCGGGAAACGTGGTGAGTCAGACGTAACGCAGGCTGGTGATAACAGCACCCCGCAACAATGACCGAGACAGCACCTGTCACGGCTATGGTTGCCAGTGGAAAGCGCAGTCGACGCAGAGGTAAACACAGACGGCGGACGCAGGAGCGACAGGCCCAGTGCGACAATTCTCGTGCACCCCTGGCACCAGCCACCACACCGCCGAGGGGCGGTGCCTCTGCCCCCTCAGCACCAATATCCGGGCCGGCGAAGGTCACCACCGTGACGGTGGCGACCCGGATACCCTCAACCGTGTGCCATACAGTCACCGTGGAGGAGCAGCAAGACGCGCTGGCAAAAGCCACCAACTATGGTTTTTCCACTTGGCACACGGACCTGCAGGCACTCCACAAACAGGCGCTTGGGGAAAACACAGCGACGCTAGCACGTGGTGGGGAGCTTCGCCCCGTGAGCAACGTGGGCAACGGCAACTGCCTGATTCATACAGCTCTACACGGCATAGGCAGCGTCGCAGTTGAGCACGGACTGCCGACCCCAGCGCTGGTGATTGCCATGCGAGAGGCACTGCTGGACGGGATGGTGGCATACGTCACGCAGGGGGCGGGCAAACAAGGGGCCAGCATGTCATCGATGCGTCAACTGACCGCGCATGCAGCAGCCCAACCTGCGTGTACACGTGAACAATTCGACACGTACGGGACACGCGCTCGCTGCCTCGCAATCGAGTACGGCACAAATGAAACGGACAGCGCAGACAGCGGGCACACGCTCCTGCTGCAACGCCTACAGGAAGAGGGCGTGTGGGGACGGCCCCTCGGTTTGTCTGTGTGGGCCATTGTTGCAGCGGTCTACGCGGTCTCGGTGACGGTGTGGCAGGCCGAGCCTCAGGCCACTGGCAGCATGCAAAAATCAACAGGGCTGGTGCTGGCACAACTGATGGGGCTGCCAGCGGTATTCGCACCAGCAACTCCGGCTCAGCCTGACTGCCATCTGGATGTGCTGTAGACGCCGCCTGGGCTATATACAAATGTGGGACACTTTGAACTGCTTGTCGCCCCTGCGGCAGCTCCGCCCTTGCCAACCACTGTGACAGCATCGGCGACCACTCAAGCTGACAGCACCCACATCACGGCTCCGAGTCGGACACAGCCCCGTACTGCGCTGCAGTTGCCACAGCAGCCTGAGCCACTGAGGTGTCCACTATGCACACTGGCATTTTGGCAGCTTGGTCAGAAAGAGGACAGCAAACAGCGAGGCAAACTGTCAGCTGCGGGCCGCATGGCACCGGTAGTGGCCCGCTTCAACGGTGGTAGCTGCACGAGGTCGATGCTGAACCCTGAGGCGAGCACATCACACTGTCAGCAAAATCCGGCGGCAGCATACGCCAAGGGCATCCGGCAGCAGATTGATCACAACCCATCCGGTGACCGTGCCCCTTCAGGCAGCAGTACCTGCAACACTGGGGCACACCATGCCAAGCGTGTGCAGGAGATGAGCACCATGTATGGTTGCGCAGCAGAAGACTTTCTACGCGCAGTAAGGAAGCTGAGTGCATGCACAGGTGCCTGCAGTCTGGTCCATATGTCAGCCAGCGCGGGGCAGAGGCAATGCGCGCTGACCTCGCCATGCCACACGTGTCGACGGAATGGAAGCGCCCCCACGCGCGCACGCCCGGCAGTACCCCCGGGCCAGTCCGAGGGCGGGGGTGCGGGTAGCGACGGCGCGGCCGCGGCGGCGGGGGCTGCCGCAGCGACACCTCCAAAGCCACCGGCGGTGCCGGCTAGTGGCGCTGCCAACTCAAAGTCCAGCAAGAAACGCCCGGCGGCCACGGCAATCGGCGTGCAACGCCGGCGCCGAACGGCAGCTGCTGCAGCACCGCCTGGCAGCGCCGGCAGCCGCACTCAGTCTAACAGCCTAAGGCTGCAGGACAGCAGCCCCCCCCACGGGACGGCCGTGGGATGGGCGGACATGGACTTGGACCCGCCGGACGATGCCGCGTCACCGCCCCCCCCGACCACCACCACCAGTGGCAGGCCCTCAAAGCCCCAGGCACGAGCATCCCTGGCTTGGGACCTCTCGACGCCCTCGGTCGTCCACGCACTTGACCAGACCAATGAGGCGGATCTACTGCTGCTACGGTTCACCACGACTGCCAACCCCTTCCACACTCAGCTGCAGTGCACCCAGTGGGCACGGCTAGTGGAGCACGCCACACGACTACTGGCGGACGCCACAGACAGTGCGCGTGAGGCGGCACGGGTGCGCCTCCACCATGGTGCCGGGGCGTTTGCTCAGCAGGTTTCTCAGACTCTAGTGCAGCGCGGCTACAGGCTGCTGCACCTGCTAGCAGCAATGGCCTTTGGTAGGCAACCGGAGGGAACCGGTATGCCGCCTGCGGCCCGGCTGGCAGCGTTGCTGTCTGGCGACTTCGCGGAGCTACTGAGAAAGACGCTGTCAGCAGCAGCGGCGCTGCGGGCCCCCAAACCAAACAACGCAGCTACGGCGTCGGCACAAACGAACTTCGATGCCGACTGGACGGAGGCTGACTCCAGGCAGCAAACAGCATGCGCTGCCCTCTCAGGCAAGCGACGGGGGGTAGGCCTGGCTGCCGCACGACTAGAGGCGCGTGAAGTATGCACCCCAGCAGACGAGGTCATGGCACAGGTGCTGGCAGCAAAGCACCCTGAAACTGGCACCCGGCCCGGGGTAGTCGATACGCCAATGGAGCAAGTGCGCGGCCTGGTATGCGACGCCCGGCGGCACTGCTTGCACGGCGCAGGGGTGGCAACGACCGCCGGGCCCGCTGGCAGCGGCAGTCCCGTCTTCAAATCGGGTCAGGCGCATGATCGCAGCGATAGGCCTGAGGATGCTGCCAGCGCAGCCGGACGGCGCCTCGAGGTGGAGGCGACAGACATACTGTCGACCTTGTCCGCAGCAGGGGCGGGGAAGGCAGGAGGGCTGGACGGCCTACGCTATGAACACCTCTTGATGGCCGCTGGGCCTGGTGCACCAGTGAAAGCAGCCACCCCCCCCGTGGGCAGTGCCTCGCCAGGACTAGCTGGTGATTCAGAATCGGATGTGATGGAACCGGCATTCGCCCATCACCTGGCCAAGGTGTTCACGACGCTGCTTGTTGAGCCCGAACTGCTGCCGGAGCAATCGCAACGGCTTCTCCGCGCCGCGGCCCTCTCAGGCATAGGACAGAAGCGGCGTCCGATCGCCTGCTCCAGTGTCTGGCGCAGACTCCTCGGGTCCACAGCGGCACGGAGTGTCAAGGGCAAAATACCGGGGCTGCTGGCCTCCATGTCGCAGTTTGGCGTAGGATACCGGTCTGGCGTCGAGCATGTGGCAGCGCGCGCGCGCGTGTGGCACGAGCTGTATGGCACCACAATCCAGCTGGACTGTGAGAACGCATTTAACAGTGTGGATCGCGCCGCCATTGTGCGGGGACTTATGCTCTTCTGTCCGGAGCTGCTCCCGCACTTTGAGTCCGTATACTGTGGTGACACTGCCCCAGAGATGCGAGTGGAGGTGAACGGTGAAGCTCGCATTATCTGCTCCCACCTAGGGTGCCAGCAAGGGGACCCTCTAGGGCCGCTGTACTTTGCAGTGGCAGCGGCCTTCCTACTCTTCTACCCTGATGGAGTGAATGCGACGCCCGGCAGTATGCCGGCCTACGGCCACAGCACAGCGGAACCGCCAGCCCCGCACTGCGCTTCCCTGGATGACCTCAACGTGCTGCAAGCTGCCTACTTCGACGATGCAGCGGCCGCTGGGGTGGCAGAGGTGATCCGTCGGCTTGTGGCTGGGGGCCTACGCGTTCGACCAGACAAGTCGCTGGCCATCGCCATGCGCGGCACAGTGTTTGATGAAGCGGCCAGAGCACGCCTGCGCGCCCTTGACATACCGTTTGTGGACGCCACCATGCCAGAATCCAGTCAGCCTGAGGGCTTTACGTCAGTCGGGGTACCGGTAGGGCACCCAGCCTATGTGCATGCTGCCATGAGCAAGCATCTTGTTGACGCAGGGACATGGCGATTGTCGTGGCAGCTAGCTGGAATGGCGCGGCATCACCTACAGGCAGCACAGTTCATTCTGCGCAGGTCACTGACGAAGCGCATGGGCTTCTTAGCTCGGGTCGTTGACACGGCTTTGAGTGAGACATGGCTGCACGCATTTGACGGGTTCTGTGCATGGACGCTTGAACGCATGCTGCACCTGCACGGCTGCGCTACCGCGGCAGTCATGAAGTCACACCTGCTGGCCGCCTGCACTGCTGGTGACAATGAGGAAGCCAGCAGTGGCAGCGTGCTGTTATTGCCGCGCTTGGGCCCGCCAGAACTCACGGACATCGCAGTGCCACTGCGGGCGTCACGGTTGCCGGAGCGACGAGGCGGTCTGGGCATGCCGCTTTTGGGGCTACTGGCACCAGCCGCATACACGGCCCAGGCATGCACAACACTGCGGCCTGCAATAATTCATGCCACTGTGGCAGCAGGGGCCCTGAGACTCGGCACTGACGAACACGGCGCAGTCACCTGGTTCGCGCAGCACTCATGCGCAATACGCGAGGACCAGGGACTGCCGCCAATCATCGAGGCCGTGCGACGCTCTACGCGAGCGCTGACAGCTGATGGCGGCAAAAAATCACGCACAGCTGTGGCCGAGCAGCTCCCAGCATCGTTGCTACGGTGGGCAGCAGATACGACGGCCGCAGCGTCGACGCTCCCCACTGCGGTGCACGCGATCTACGCCGCAACTGCCGTCACGGAGACGGGGACCACTGAGCCAGCCCCACACACCCACGGCATTGTGCCTGGCGCCGAGGCGGCCGCTGCGGCGGCGACCGTACCTGGCCCTCAAGCCGCTGCCGCGGCTGCCTCTTCCACGCCCGCTATAACACAAACTAGCGCGGAAGAAAGCAGCTGCAGCGGCGGGCAGGAGGACGACGACGACGACGACTGGGAGGCCTATGCTGACGAGATCTGCAGGAAGGTAGTGCCCCGCCGCCGGCGCGGTCACTTCACGCACGGACTACAAGCCGGCCTTTCAAATGTTCTTCGACGTCAATACGAGGACTGCCTGGTGGAGGACCTAGAGGCTGCCTCGGCTGGTGCCGTGGGCAAGCCGACGCAGGCTACACTTATTGGTGACTCGCGTGACACCAGCCGCCGCCGCCAACAGGCTAGCGCGCGGGTCCTGGCGCAGCTGCGCAGCCAGCGTGCGTCCGGGGCAATGGCGTGGATAAGCGTGCCACCCGCTGCCAATGACCGCCCGGGTGCGGCGCCCATGTCCAGTATGGCAGCAGCCACGATGATTTTGGTTGCGATCTTTATAGACGGGTGGGGCATACGGGGCGAGGTGTGCCCATGGCGGTGCAGTGACGTGAGCCCCACCTCCACGCATGCGATCAGCTGCCCCAGCCAGCACATACGGGGGCACAACGCGACACACACTGCCCAAAAGCGGTGCCTACAGCGCATCTTGAGACAGCACCATGTCTCTATTGTCCGCAATGAGGACGCTAGCGTCTTCAAGGTACCGGGGTATCGGGCGGACACAGTCATTGACCCAGGGTGTCTGCACTTTAGCAGTGCATACCGTAACAAGGGAATAGTGCTAGACACAAGTGTGCGCGCGCCCACAGCGAGCTCGTACCTGACAGGCAAAACTAATGCCTCGAACACGGACGGCTATGCTGCTGGGGTGGGGGAGGACGCGAAGGTCAAGCACCACACCGGCACCTTGACGTCATCTTGGGCTTTTGTGCCATTCGTGCAGGAGTCGTACGGACGGCTGGGCAAGCAGACAAGCCTTTTTGTTAAGGAGTTGGCAATGCACTCAGCACTGTGCTCAGGGGGGGGGAAGGCAGATGTGTTACGCAAGGCCGGGTTAGCTAAGCGTCAGATCCACATTGAGCTGAGCATATCGCTGGCGCGGGAGTTGGCGGAGCGCATCATGGCATACACACGTGGAGCGCAAATGCTGGGCTGTGTTTCGGCGCCGGTATCCAAACTCCTAGGGCACAGCGCAGACTAGGCTGCTGCGTTGACGCAAGCTTTTCGATTGCATAGGCAACCCGGCCTCCCTTGGGCCCTTATAAATACAAGTCCATACGTACTCCCGCCTCTTCTGCTGCCGCCGTGAGAGCGGCCGCCCCAAGCTGCTGCCTGCGGCGCGCATGCTGCGCCGTGCAGCGCTAATGCCGGCGCGCGGTCGCGCAGGCGCCGCTGCCGCCGCCGTCACCGAGCTCGCCGCACCAGCGCCGCCGCCCTTGTAGCATGCGCCGCTACTGCCGCTGCGGGCTGGAGTAGACTGGGCTGTGCGCCCAGCTAAAGTGCGACGGCTGTGAATCGCCACTGCTGTTGGCGCTGAAAGTGCAGCAGCTGAGATGCTGCTGCCAGGCGCGCCGCCGCGTACGCGCGTGAATGGGAGCGCCGCTGTTGCCGACGCTGGAAGCGCAGCTGCAGCGTCGCCGCTGTTGTACTCGCCAGTGTCGCATGCGCGACCTGCATGCGCCGCCATTGTCGGAGCTGCGAGCACGGCTGCGGTGTCGCTGCTGCCAAGCGCGCCACCGCTGCGTGCGTGCATGGATGGAAGCGTTGCCGCTGCCGGCGCTGAACAAGAGGCTGAACCGCTGCTGCTGTCACGTGCGCGCGTGTCGCAAGCGCGCACAGATGGAAGCGCCTCTGCTGCTGGCGCTGAAAGCGCAGCTGACACGCCACCGCTGCTATTCGTGCCCCTGCCGCAAGCGCTTGAAGATGAAGGCGATGACATGTCACCGCTGCCTTGCACGCCATTGCCGCAAGTGCGCGTAGATGAAGGCGCCGGCGCCAAAAGCGCAGCTGCTGACATGTCGCCGTTGCCATGCGCGTACTTGTTGCAAGCGCGCGTAGTGCGCACAGCTGAAGTGCGACGGCTGTCGTGCGCGCCCCCATCGCGCACGCGCACTGCTGAAACTGCCGCCGCTGCTGGTGCCGAGAGCGCGGCTGCACTGGTGCTGTCCTGCGCGCCCCCGTCGCCAGCGCACGTAGATGAAAGCGCCGCTGCTGCCGGCGCTGAAAGCGCGGCTGAGCTGCCGCTGCTGCCGTGTGCGCGCATGTCGCAAATGCGCATAGATGGAAACGCCGCCGCTGCTGGCGCTGAGAGCGCGGCTCCAGTGCTGGTGCTGTCCTGCGCGCCCCCGTCGCCAGCGCACGCAGATGAGAGCGCCGCTGCTGCTGGCGTTGAAAGTGCGGCTGAGCTGCTGCTGCCGTGTGCGCGCATGTCGCAAACGCGCACAGATGGAAACGCCGCTGCTGTCGGCGCTAAAACCGCGGCTGACATGTCGCCGCTGCCGTGCTCGCGCCTGTCGCAAGCGCACATAGATGGATGCGCCGCTGCTTCTGGCGCTGGAAGTGCAGCTGACATGTGGCCGCCGCCGCGCGCGCCCTTGTTGCCAGCGCGCGTAGATGAAGGCGCTGCCGCTGGTGCTGCGGTGAGCGCCTCATGCAGCTGTACCTGAGTCGACACCGAGCATACCGGCGCAAGCTCGACCTGCGTGCACCCCGGAGCCAGCTCAACCTGCGTTGAAGCCGCTGCCAACTCCCGATGCGGCAGCTGCTGAGCCTGCTGAAGCTCACTCTCTAGCTCTGCTATCCGCGCCCGTAGCCGCTTTCCGTTGCTCTGCGCAGTTTCTAGAGTTGCCGCTAACTGTCTTGATGAAAGCTTTGCATTGCGAAAAGCTACAGCTGCCTTGCGCAACTCGGTGCATAGCTGCATATTGCTCATGTCCAGCGCGTGCATGACAGACACGCCACTGCAACCGGCCAGCTTGAGCAAGTGAAGCAGCTCCTCTCCCCACTGTTGCAGTTGAAAGTGCGTTAGAGCACGCCTGTTCTTCACAGCGTCCCACTGGTGCTGTCACAGTGACTCCGCGGTAGTGCTGTAGTGGCAGTGGTCGCGCGAACTCTCCCCCCCCGCCTCCATTGAATTTCTCGAGCGCAGCTTGAGGGTGGTGGCGTCCATGCTGCCACGAAGCTAGCAGGCTGCTTGCTGCTGCTGCTGCCGCCGGTGCTGCAGCCAAAGTTGAGAGCAGAACGAACTGCTAACAAGAGACGAGATGGAAGCTTCACTCCTATTGAAAAGCAGCGACCGCCAGAGGAAGCCGAGCTCTTTGGTGCTGCTGCTGGCTTGAAGTAGCACGCCAGCTGAAATGCGAAGCTCCACGAGAAGCCGAGCCAACCAGGAAAGCTCCAGGTCGACTATGGAAGCTCGATAAGCGAGGGCACTGCGTTCTACAAGCAGAAGCTCCTCATCCGGCGAGCTGTGGCAAAGCGGAATCTGCTTTCAACTTCGGCTGCAGCACCGGCGGCAGCAGCAGCAGCAAGGCAGCCTGCTAGCTTCGTGGCAGCATGGACGCCACCACCCTCAAGCTGCGCTCGAGAATGGAGGCGGGGGGGGAGAGTTCGCTCTAGCACCTGTCTTGGATGCCTTTGTGGGAACTGGGGTGCGCCAGTCTCCTGTGTGTGTGTGCCGTAAATATATGTCGCTGTTGACTACCCGACCTGCTCCTACCTCGACCCAGCAAACTCCTGTGTGCCGTGAGAAAGGGGGTCCACCATAACTCCCATAATAACCCAAGTAGGCCACCATGGTTGGCAAGAACAAGCAGCAGCAAGGCGCTAAGGCTTATAGCTCGGTTTTACAGGTTACCTGGTGTCAGAAATGATTACATAGCATGAAGCATCTGCAAAGGCAGAATATGGCATAAAGCCAGTGTGGCAGAATATGGCTAAATAGCCCCCTCTAACCCTAGGGTCGCCTCACAACAGTTTTAATCTTTTCCGTGTGGGCCAGTCAATCTGTTGACAACAACAAGAAGTTCAACATGAGGCTTCGCATGCTACCTAGATGAGCTTGTGTCCACCAGACTGAGTCAGCACAGTACTGCAACAGCACGGTGCCAACACTGACATGCTCCCGAGCACACTGTCAGAGTGTTCAATGAATGTTGCAATGACGGTCGTTTGTCTTGTAGGAGTGATGTCCAAGAATGGCAAAAATGCTGCAGAACAAGACAGGCACACATGAAAGCCAAGACACTCGTCAGGAGCATGATTCCAATGCTCTGCCAAAGTTAATGCTGCAGAGCAAGACAGGCACCATCGAAAGCTAACTTGAAGATATTTGCCAGGGGCATGATTCGCAGGTGCTATGTTCATTCACACTGGCACGGGCATCCGGCGTCGTGAAGTGCTTTCTTGATGCTGTACCGCCCAAGCGACACATCATCACAGTAGTCTGGTGTCCAGTCACCCCAGGGGCAGCCCTGCTGTGCTGCCCACAAGACCGCTGCTGCATCGAGTTCATCAGCACCAACAGCATCAGCAACTTCGCTGAGCTGCGGCCATGTGGCGCCTTCGCTGCGCAGCCAGCTGATCATTTGCTTCAAGTTGAAGGTGGGGGTATCATGCCCGAACAAGCCAAACAACGCGTGTGTCACCATCTCACAGCTCCAACTGCCCCCTACGCTTCGCAGCCACTCCATCTGCGACGGAGTTGCGCGAGCCACGCCCTCTTGGAAGCTCAGCTCGCAGATGCATGCGATGTCGTGCGGGCAGCCTACCTGATGCAGCCACTGCAGAGTAGTTAAGTGCCCAAAGGTAGCTGCAATCGTCATGGTGTGAGGCGTGAATGGCAGCGACTGCTCGTGGCGCAGCCACTGCATCACCTCAATGCGGCCGCCTGCTGCAGCCCTGTCCATTACGGTGAAATGGTGACGCACACCATCATTATGAAACCAGAGGTCAATAGGCGCATCGACCCACTCAGGGCTGCTCAAGTCCACTACCGACAAGTCTTGAATGAAGGTACCAAACAGCACCTGTCCCCGGTCTTCGTGCATGAGAAATTTGAGGGCCACTAGCCGGCCATTCTCCGCAGCTATGTGGCACAAGTGGGTACAGTACCACACCGGCCACGGCCGCACCTGTTGCGACAGCCAGATGAGCACTGCCTTCTGTTCCTTGTCATCGTACGCACTACGCAAGACATCGATGCCAACATTGATCCATGTTTGGTCCTCCACCTGTTCGCCGCTCTCCAGCGCCAGTGCGGGCAGCCTGTAGAGAACGCCGGTGCGCTGGGCGCGAGTTGCGCCAATTACGACGCCGGCTGAGACCGGCAGGCCGAGCTGGCGCAGGCGATGTATGACCTCCATCGATCCGGATGCGCCTGCTGCGCGCTGCACAGCACCACTCTGTACAAGAGCAGGCACATCGGCGCCGCACGCCAGCGCCATCTCCAGCCGAGCTGGCGTCTCCACCACGGCTGGCCCCGAGGTCACGCACACCCACGATGCACCCTGTTGACGCGCCGTGACGGACATGTATGCCGTGCGCCAGGAGCGCGCGACTGGCACCAGGTATAACCACTGGCCGCGCCCCACAAAGCTGAGTACTGATTCCAGCAGCTGTGGACTCGCCAGTACGGCGCGCCGGGGCCCGTCGCCAACGACTTCGCTGCGCGAGTGCACACACGCCCTGGCGTAATCGCTGCTTGTGGCCTTCGCTATGTCCTGCAGTCTTGTCCCCATGGCCTCCAGGGTGTAGGCTAGAATGGTCACACCATCGCTCAAGGATGGGCTAATGTCACCCAAGACCAGAAGCATGGCCGCTCGCTCGGCTGCCAACTCCATCGCCTCCGTCGCCGCTACCGCTCGCTCTGCACACGTGCCACACGGGGAGAGGGATGAAGCATGAGCGCGAGCCTTAAAGTACACAGGGCGAATGTGGATAGCACTGCGCACATCGACCTCTGCAGCTAGCAACCCACCTGCAGGTGAAAGAGCCACCAGGTTGTAGCCATGTGACATCCATCGTCTCTCGGTCAGCAGGCGTTTGGATCTCATCTGCAGCACATCGAACACGTGTTGATGGTGTGAATCGAGATCATCTCCCTCATTCATGGCGTTCTAGACGTTGGGCACCCACAACAGAGGCCTCGGGTTCTTTGCAACAACAACTACTTCAAGTTTGAAGAAAAAGTGTAATCGTGTTTCCTTTCTTCCTCTTGCTTCCCGGCAGAGACAAACAAACACAGGAAACACACATGTGACATTTTTGGTTGCCAGGATGTATTGCCATGTGACCGGTGTGTGGGGGGTCCCGTGGAGAATCGACCCCCGGGCTGCAGTGCTCAGCAGCCCAAGCCTTCAACGGGCCGAACGCCCAGGGGACCCCCCCACCGCCGCCCCCCGCACCCACCCGCCCCCCTCGCGCAGGGGCCCGACCACCCATGGCAGGGTGGGCGGGGGAGGTGTGGGGGGGAACTGTCACCAGCCACCACCTGTTGCAACCACTTGACAATGTGACACATCTCGTTCATCATCACAAAGGCAACCCCGGGGCCCAAATTGAATGTTTGATGCGCACACCAGCGCGTCAATTGACTTAAGTCGTGTGACTCAGAGGCACTGCAATGACATGTGCACACTGGCAACATTTGACCAGACAAGCTTTGGACTTTCAAAGTTACAATGTAAACAATTGATTAGACATCATCTCATTGCGCACTGCCACGCCACCCTGCGCGGACACGTCTAGTGCGCTGAGGCTTCAAGCTGCCACCATTATGGTCAACTACCCGGCACGAGTGCGGAGGAGGCATTCTCCATCTCCGGCGAAAGCCTGATGTAGGTTCTGAACACTGCCAACTTCCACCTCCCCGCTTTCATGATTTCAGTATCAGACCTGCCTGCTATCATCATCGCAGTGGCCCCCCCCACTCGCCCTGAATGGAGAGCATACTCTGCAGGTGGGCCTTCACCCCCCACAATTGACACCATCTGTCGCAGAATGCGTGTTGCGTCTCGACGCCTGACCACACTGAATGCTGCCCCCCGCGCGTAGGCCATCACAGGCGCCGTGTCTGGTAAACCAGGAAAAAGGCCCAATAATTCGATCATGACCTGTGCACATGCCCCTGACCTTGCTATATCTGCCCCCACCCTTTTCTGATCCCCTTTGGATGCTTTGAAGTGTACCACCACCACTTCGGCTTCCCTGTACCTCTCTCGCGGCAGGGGAGCCCCCCCTTTCCTAAATGTTAAGCTACCCCTGGTCAAACCGTAATCCGGCCGCACCGCCCCTGTGGCATCCTCCCCCCATGTTTCAGAGGCTCGCAGCATCCACAGGTATGAAAGCGCTAGGCCATACCATACCAACCTACCCCCCGGAGCCGTTGCCCACAACCGTGCGCACTGACTCATCTGCCTACCCTGACATATCTGGTGCCACGTCAGGCCCCGACGGAAGGGGCGCACATTTGTGCCACTGATACCCTGCCGTCGTGCAATGCCCTCCGACACTGCTCTCACATGAAAATGCTTCACCGGCAACTCACCCCCCCCCCACATCTTGTGGAAGTAGTTGAGTGCTGACACCTTCGACCGTATCGTGTTGGCCTGATTTTCACGCTGGTGAAACAGCTGTGCCATGAAATCCCCCACTTGAGCGGCCTTTTCCGCGTCGCAGAGCGACACAACTATAAAATCTGGCAACCCTGCCGCCCGCCTGAACTTCAACCACTGAGTCAAGGCCGTCCTATACTGGCCCATAGATGTTGCTCGCACGCTGTCTCTGGCCACTGGCAGCTCCTGGCTAAGGCAGCGGTAATAATGTGCATCTCGCGTTGGCTCAGCCCTGCCCGTCCGACTCGCCAGTTTACGTCTGGGAACCGTGCCTGTAACTCCGCCTGCACGCGCACAGTATCCCACCGGGAAATACCATCAGCAGTCACATTGAGTTTGCCTGGCACGTGGCGCGCATTCAAACTCCACCCTCCAATCAGTTCGACTGCACCCAACAAGGCTTAGCGCAACAACCCTCCATTCCTAGGGTCTGCGGCCCCCCCACCTTTTTGAACCCAACCCACTGCAGAGGTGTTGTCCCCTCGCAGCAGCACCACCCCCCCTGGGACAGGGGGTGCATGGTTTTCCACCACCACCATCACCCAAGCCGTCATCACCATCCCCACCAGCTCAAGCAAGTTGATATGTATCGAACCGTCGCCCACCTTGACCTTCGTCCCCTTGTTGAGACGACTTGTCTGCTCTACCGTCAAGTCATATCGCCACCATACTCCAGTGACCTCGCAAAACCCTCCAATCGCCGTGTAGCTCGCGTCAGACCACCACTGGCGATCTGCCTTGCGTTTCACGAGGGCCGCTATGGGCATGCTCAGTGCGGCTGTCCCTACCCGGGGCCCCACTGCCCACCGCCAAAACACCAAGTCCTTGAGTGCCTCTGCGCCTATCGCTATGGCTGCACCTCCTGAGTATTTCGTAGTGCATTGACCTCCTTTGAGGAGACCCCGCAACCGCCAAACAAACAACTTTCCGGCCCGAACGCCGTATGTGGCCCAGGACACCTTGCCCAACAGGCTCCACAACTCTTTCCGCCGAGCCTGCTGCCGGTGTGGCTGCCAAGATTCCAGCAGCGTCTGAAAAGCAGATTGTGTGTCTGCCGGCATTCTTATCACCATCGCTTCAGTATCAACCTCCCAACCCAGCACTGTCATCGTCGAATCCCAGTTTGTCACCTTGTTCTTTGATATCGCAGGCGGCAACCCCTCCTGCAGCTCGCCAAGCAACCGAAAATGGGCGTGGGCCGCGCTGCGAGTCACTGCAAGCAGCGCTTCCTGGTCCCATTCTACCATGACCATGATCAAGTCGTCCACATACATGCGCCACGGTGCCCATACTGGGTCGGAAGGCCCACCTCCCTGTACGCGGCGTCGGGCTCTGTCGTCCAACGGCACCGGTACCACCTGCCGCGGGCTCACCGCTGGCACCACCGTTACGTGTGACACGAATTGAGCGGCCGCGAGTCCCGGGATTGGTCCTTCGCCCGGCGCCTCTTGGTGAACCGACCACTCTATCGCCCCGCCGGCCAGGCTCCACCACCCCGGTGAAGACCGCCAACCGAACTGCAACCGCAGGTCCACCACCACCAGATCATTGTACCTGTAGCCGAGCAATGGGCCTCTTACGTCGAGCGCCAACTGACGAAACGCCGACTTCACGTCCATCTTTGAAATCAAAATGCGTTTGCGTGGCCATGCCTGCCGTAACGACCATATCCTGTACAGCATCGCCTCAAATATATGCCCACACCCCACGACAGGAGCCTCCTCAAACACCGTGGTATTGTTGACACTCTCGCCATGTAGCAAAGCAGACAAGTCATGCACCACGCGAAACTTTGCAGCACCCTCGTCGACCACAAACACGGGGTTGATGTGCAACCGTGTGCTGAAGTACATGCGGGCAATGGCAGCATGCATGACAATGCACCGACCCAGAGCAATGTCTTCCAAGACTTTGCAATCAAACACCGGCACATGCCGTGGCTCAAGGGGGTAATTTCCACGTGACACTGTCCATTCTGCCTCAAAATCTGCCTGCCGTTTGACAGACACCGGCACACCGTGCGCCACCACATCTAGCAGCTCCTGCAACCGCGGATAACCCTCCCCGCACCCAAAGAAAGACGCTGTAACCGCAAGCACCATGTGATCATTGCCTACCCCCAATGACTCCACCACCTTCACCATGTTGCCATCATGCGCAACAATCAGCCCGCCGACTTCGTCTGCCAGAGACGACAGCGGCAGCAGTGACTTTCCGGCCATGGCCTGGTAGCAGCGCCACCGGGCGCGCATCTCAGCCGTAAGGCCTGGACCCCTATGCACAGTAGAAGAAGCAGAGCATTCACTTGCATGAGGCGGTGCATTCGACGTTTGATTCATCAACACGACAGTTAGACTGCGCGCGCACACTCAGCTGCGCGCAACTCAAACCACCATCACATTGTTCACTCCCACCGGCGTCCTCACCACCCCGACCAGCTGCATCGCGCGCGAGAGGGGCCTGGGTCACTGCGTATGAGGCACCATCATCACCATCACCAACGTCAGACACGCCAACTTGCGCATTGCAACTGAGGTCCATCGGCGTGGCCTCTGAACCACTCGCATGTGACCTTTGTACCTCGGCATGCACCAATGCTATGCCACTTTCATCACCATAAGCAGCGCACCGCACTGCGTATACCACCTCTGAATCATCACCACCCTTATCATCACCACAGTTGCGCACCGCGCATCCTGCACTTGTGATACCAGCCCCATGCGAGGCATCGTCGCGCACCGCGTCACCCCTCACCAAACCACCATCAGTACCATCAACACAGCCATGCCATGTGACTGCGTGGAACACGCCCGCCACACAGCGTACCACCAACATGAAGTTGAGCTTGATGCCACACATCATCACCACGGTGACCCTCGTCATCACTAGTAGTACCGCCTGCATCCGCGCCTGAGTCAGAGACACTAGGATCTGACCTGGCTGCAGCGCCGCTCAATGCATTGAGTGTTACAGTACCCCTAGCAACCGCACCACCTGATGGCTCACCTGCAATGGACACTGCCGCCAACGCGACAGCCCCGTGCGGCTGGCCCGCCTCCTCCGGCTGCCCGCAGCGCCCAGCGCTCCCTATCCCCGGCTGCACCCGCACGCCTCGCAGCTCCTGAGGCCTCCTCCGCGTAAGGCCCCACACCTCCGCTGCGTCCCTCGTCATCGCTGCCGCCATCGGCCCCCGCTCCCGCAAGCTCAGGGGCCCGCCCCCCTAGGTGTCGGAGTGGCGGTACTTGCAGGGCCCTGGGACGACGTTGCACGGGACTGGGTTCTGCTCCTTCACGTGCCTCCACCACACCCAGCAAACACCATAAGGGCAGTTCGCCGGCGCTCCCCGCGGCTGTGAGCGCGTGCCTCCTGCTCCCGCCGCTGCGCCAGCGCCCCGCCTGCACCCGCGCCGCCGCCCCCCGAGCCGACGGGTCTGCCGCCGCCCCGGAACGCGCCGTCGTACTTGCGCTTGCGCGCCGCCGCCACCGCTCGCGCCGCTATGTCCCCGTTGACCTCCAGCGCGCGAGCTGCGTTGGTCCACGCCACCGTCAGGATGTCCGGCACGTCCAGTGCCTCGCCGCTCCCAAAGGGGGGGGCCAACCGGTGGTGCTGGAGCAGACTCGTCGACAGCGCGTCCAGGTTGCTGGTCCACTCGTCCAAGTCCGAGTGGATGGCCCCCTGGATGGCCGCCAGATCTACGTCCGAGATCGTGACCCCTTCCTGGTGTACCACCAGCATCTCAAACTTTGCGAGCCTGACCTCGCAGACCTCCATTTCCGACATGAAGGTCCGCGAGCCCTGCGGAAGCTCCGTGAGCCCGAGCCCGATCAGCTCCGCCAGGGCTGCCCGCATCAGCTTAAAACCCGTATACAGGGCCTGATACGACCTCGCAGTCGCCTTGCCGCTGCGAGTGGCCGGATCGCGGATTGAAAAGGCGATCGGCTGCAGGTTGGAGACGTCCCACAGCATGTTCGCCACTTTCTGGTCCACGTACACCGCTGTACGAGCCAGGACGTCGTGCAGCTTGCTGACCCGTTGTCCGCCGGTCAGCTTGATCATATGATAGGCAGAGTGGTAGGTACGCCGCACCGCAGCAGGAGGTGGCGACGGTAGGCCTCGTTCTCCATTAGCGACTTGCGCTCTCGAGTGAGTCACTGTCCTCACTAGACGTGGATCGCGAAGATTCCTCGACCTGGAGCTGCACCTCCTGCGCCACTACGTCTTGCATGGAGCCCGCCATGGCTCCAATCTTGTCCTCCAGAGCGCCCAGCCTCTGCTCCACCGAGTTCATGAAGCGCTCGAGCCTATCGGATATATCTACGGGGTTTCCGTTGCCTGCTCTGCGGATTCCCCACTCTCACCCGACATGGCTCAAAAACTACTCCCCCGGTTCGCTGCTGCCGTCCGCTCTGTGTTGCGCCAGCCGTAGGTGCCGCGCCTCACAAGATGTGGCCAGCCGCAGCCTCTCCGTGTCTCTCCCGTTCATCTGCGCGCAAAAAATCGTTTTAATTGCAGCTGTGTCGTGTCCAGGTCTAAAACGACAGCGCCATGGATGAAGAAGAGTTTTACGCTGCAAACCATAAGCACGTGTGCGATGTGCTGCAGATGAGGTCCAAGCGCCTGCTGACTGAGAGACCATGGATGTCACATGGATACAACATGGCGGCTCTTTCACCTGCAGGTGGGTTGTTTGCTGTAGGTTGCAGGATTTGAGGTGCGCAGCGTCATTTGAAGTCACCCTGTGTACTATCAAGCTCGCGCTCATGCTTCATCCCTCTCCCCGTGTGGCACATGCAGAGCGAGCGGTAGCGGCGACGGAGGCGATGGAGTTGGCAGCCGAGCGAGAGGCCATGCTTCTGGTATTGAGTGACATCAGCCCATCCTCGAACGGCGGTGTCACCATTCTAGCCTACACCCTTGAGGCCATGGGGGCAAGACTGCTGG
The DNA here is from genome assembly GCA_017506865.1 of Tribonema minus. Lineage (NCBI taxonomy): Eukaryota > Xanthophyceae > Tribonematales > Tribonemataceae > Tribonema > Tribonema minus. The sequence continues at coordinate 224,077 of JAFCMP010000201.1, forward strand.
AGGTAACGGAGGCCACAGAAAGCGACGACGCCAGGGCGTGTGCGCCCTCGCGCAGCGAAGTTGTTGGCGACGGGCCCCGGCGTGCCGTACTGGCAAATCCGCAGCTGCTGGAATCAGTACTCAGCTTTGTGGGGCGTGGCCACCGGCTGTACTTGGTGCCAGTTGCGCGCTCCTGGCGCACCGCGTACATGTCCGTCACGGCACGTCAACAGGGTGCGGCGTGGGTGTGCGTGACCTCGGGGTCAGCCGTGGTGGAGACGCCAGCTCGGCTGGAGATGGCGCTGGCGCGCGGCGCCGATGTGCCTGCTCTTGTAAAGAGTTGTGATGTGCAGCGCGCAGCAGGTACATCGGGATCGATGGAGGTCATACATCGTCTGCGCCAGCTCGGCATGGTGGTATCGGACGGCGTCGTACTTCAGGTACTAATTGGCGCAACTTGCGCCCGGCGTACCGGCGTTCTCTACAGGCTGCCTGCGCTGGCGCTGGAGAGCGGCGAGCAGGTGGACCATCAAACATGGACCTACGCTGGCATCTGTGTTTTGCGCAGTGCGTACGATGAGGAGGAACAGAAGGCAGTGCTCATCTGGCTGTCGCAACAGGTGCGGCCGTGGCCGGTGTGGTACTGCACCTGTTTGTGCCACACCGCTGCGGAGAACGGCCGGCTAGCGTCCCTCAAATTTCTCATGCACAAAGACTGTGGACAGGTGCTGTTTGGTTCCCTTGTTCAAGACTTGTCAGTGATAGACTTCAGCAGCCCTGAGCGGGCCGATGCGCCTACTGACCTCTGCTTTCAGTTTGTTGGTGGTGTACACCACCATGTCACTGTGATGAACAGGGCTGCAGCAGGCGGCCACATTAAGGTCATGCAGTGGCTGCACCACGAGCAGCCGCTGCCAGTCACGCCTCAAACCATGTCTGTTGCAGCCGCCAACGGGCGCTTGGCTGCTCTGCAGTGGCTGCATCAGGTAGGCTGCCCGTACGACATCGCATACATCTGTAAGCTGAGCTTCCAAGAGGGCGTGGCTCGCGCAACTCCGTCGCAGATGGAGTGGCTGCGAAGCGTAGGGGGCAGTTGGAGCTATGAGATGGTGACAGCCGCGTTATATGACTTGGTAGGGTATTGCACCTCCACCTCTAAGGAAATGATCGGTTGGCTGCGCTCCGAGGGCGCCCCATGGCCGCAGCTCAGTGAACTGGCTGTTGCTGTTGGTGCTGAGGACCTCAATGCAGCAGCTGTCTTGTGGGCAGCACAGCAGGGCTGCCCCTGGGGTGACTGGACATCCGAATGCTGTGACGCTATGTCGCACGGGCGGTACAGCATCAAGACAGCAATTCACGACGCCAGATGCCCGTGCCAGTGCGAATGAACATGGCACCTGCGAATCATGCTCCTCCTGGTAGACATCTTGGCTTTCGTTGGTGCTTGTCCAACGCTGCAGCATTGCAGCTTTTGTGGAGATCAGTCCTACAATAAAATGAGATTGCCGTTGCAATGTTTATTGGACACAGTGTGATCGAGTGCATATCAGTGTTGTCACTTCATGTCCGACTCTAATTGATAGACACAAATCCATATAGCATGCGACGCACCAGGTTCCTTATTATTGTCAACATGTTTCGCTGGCCCAGGGGCAACTAAGATTCAAGCACGTACGCCGCTTACATACCGTGCACCTATAAATGCTTCAGCGTTGTTACCACATGCACTCGCTGAAGCATGTGCACTTCGTGCACTTGCTAAAGCACGCCACAGTGTGCATTACTACTGCAGTTACTGTATTACTTGTCACAAGGGGCCACTCCTCCCGCGGCCCCAGCTCTGTCCACAGGGGCCCCGGGAGTGCTTTTTGATTCATGGTGACCCTGGCACGCATTTCTTGACAGTAAACAGAAACACAGCAACCGACGTCCACAAGGATAGCACTTGCTCAGAGGCTCGGCCTGCATCCCCCCCTCCCCCTCCCCTCGCCGCTCATCCGATGCGTCAAAATGGTGGTTTGCTGTCTTGAGCCAATTCAAGCTGTCATGGTGTGAGGTGACTGCCTTTGTAGCCTCCAAAGTTTGCAGATACAACGGATGCATTCAAGCAGCTCTTATTCACAACATGATTTACCAGCACCTGTGCTCATGGATAATTGCACCCTATAATGTTCTCGTTCAGGCCACGACAAAGCCCAGAACTATTGTACTCATGTGAAGAAGGCAAGGGAGATGTACTAAACGTGGCATTTGCCACAGTGTCAGGTCCTCGTTGCTTTTGAGGATTTTTTTGACAATTCTGACACGATGACTTTGTAAGGGACGCATGCATATATGCCGTATTATATAGTGCATGACATGATGACCTAGGTTCAAGGCTGGGGTAGCCAGGTAGAGGGGCCTGGCAAAAGTGAAGTTACACGTGTGCTTGCATTGTTTGCTTAAGCACCCCTGGGAGGTGTTGGCAAGAGCCCAAGGCATAATTTTGACAACTCCTCAACATGCATCAGCAAAGCATTCAGCTTCAAAGCTCAGCACTGTGGCATGCACTCTATAGAAGGGTGCAACTTGTAGTGACTCAGTGTCACGTCACAGATCCAAAGCACTCGGTAGCAATACATGCCTCACTACATGCTGCAGGTACATCGAGCGTCGTTTGAGTGGTCGTCATTGAGACATTTTCAGACTGTCACACAACATGTAGATTCCGTACGGCAAGCTTCAAGTTAGATGCCATTCATCTGGGCTTTCGCGCCCTGGGCGAGAATTGATAAAAAGTACATCAGATACACATGCAAAGAAGTTAGCAGTGACAGTGACATCAAAATCCACATGAACGCGGGGGGCGTGCTTCCACGTTTGCTGCAGTCCAACTTCGATAATCTGGCAATGTCGGCACATGGCCCCCTGTGTCAACTGATGTCAGGCCCGGGCGGCAGCTGATGGCCAAAGCCATAATTCCTAACTCTAGTGTGCAATCACTTGGTCATGTTGCTCTCATGTGAAAATGCATGAAGTCTGAGCAACCCCACATCAGGCATATGCTGAAATGCATAATTGCCTAGGCCACACACCATCAGCAGCAAACAATGCAGGAGGGCAGGAAAAGCTCCGCTACAATAATACCGAAAGCATGTGGATCTATTGCACCATCGCGGTTGCCACCTCCATATGCGATTAAGAGAGTGGCGCACAGGTCCACCAGAAATGTATACATGCACATGTATACCAGAGGGTGCTTTGACATACACTTGTGACTTGGTCCAGGGCATCATGACAAACGCGCCGCGACCAAGCAATGACTCTTGCACGACATACAGCCAAGCTGCCTTCCAGAGTCCGTTGTCGCCTGATCAGTTGCTGCTAATGCAACAGGGACGCCATCTATATAAACCCACACACTCGCAAGGGCCTACGCGCAGTTGCACACAGCGAACATCGCAACCGCAGCCACCGCGTCCACTACTCCCTACGCGCATCCCGACGCGCGCCCGCAGACCTCCGCACCGCGCGCGCCAGCACCGCCGCCAGCGCCACCCCGCCGGCCGTAAGCACCCCCTGCAGCCCCCTCGCAGCCCCCACGCTCAGCCGCCCATTCCTCGCGCCGGGATTGGCAGCAGCGCCCAGCAGTGCCCATGCGATCGCCGCGCCGAACCCTAAGTCGCGCCTCTTGACGCCATACGCAGTGCCAGCGGCGCCGAGCGCGAGCAGTGACGCAGCCGCGGCCCACAGCTGCAGCGCCGCCATCGCGCCGGCGCCGACCAGCGCCATGTTGACATTGACGAGCGTCGCGGCGAGGACCCAGCCCGCGTGCAGCGCGATGGTGAAGTGCGAGGACCGAAACTCGATGCCGTTGGGGGGGGGCGCGTCACCAGCGGCGCGCGCGCGGCGCAGGCCCGCCGCGGACGCCCAGAGGCACGCGCTGACGACGGAGAGGATGGCAGTGCTCGTCAGCAGCGCCTCCTGTGCCCAGGCGACGCTCCACACGGCTTGAAGTGCGCACGCGATGGAGAACCAGGGGCCGACGGCGGCGACGGAGCGCGCGCGCTCGTTGCCCTTCTGCAGCGCCCACACGACCCACGCGCTCTCCCCGCTGTAGATGGGGCCCCAGATGCCGAACGCGAAGGCGGCGGGGGTGATGAGCGTGGTGAAGGTGTCGCTCACGCCCTTCTGCGTGCGGCCGAGGAGGCCCACGGAGGAGGCGCCGACAACCGCGACGTTGAGGACGAAGGCGAGCGCGTTGATGACGGCTGCGCGGCGGTGCCATAGCCGAGGCGCCCCGCCGGGGGGCTGCTTAGATGCCCCATCCTCTGTGGTTCGCCTGGGCGAGCATGGCAGCAAGAAACTGAGGGCCCGAAATGGCGAGCGAGGAGTAACCTATTAAGGCCAGCGGGCTGGCATATCTGCCAGTTGCACAAGTACTAGTGGTGTTCAAAGCGTTTTTGCTCGACGACCGTTCAGCGATGGTCTCAATAAACTGAGAACAGAGAGCATGAAAGGAGCCTTCACGCCACGGTGAATGCCGTTACCGTGGCTTTTCAGAGAGGCCTTCGCATTCTGAAACGTTGTGGTACGGTGACAGCAGCGTTGCAGATGACGACACTGACCTGTCTTGTGACATGAGTATATGCTTTACGTGTGCTGCTGGTTGCCGATCCTGCTGTGGGCAACGTTGGTGCAGCGCCAGCCCGCGTCCCCGTGTAGCGCAGGGAGCAGTAAAAGCTTCCGCCTTCTTCAGTACAAATCCTACGCACAGGATAGCTAGAGTCTTGTGCCACCGCATTGCCTAGAACCACTTTCTTTGCTACCTGAGAAGTGTGCTTCAACGAGGCGTTCTGAGAAGTTGAGTTCCGAGAATACGCGCAATGATTGACGCGCAACGAGGCAATGCAATTTATGAGGGGATGTTCTACTACTGCTCACTCGTCGATTCGCCATGGTCCACGGCGTGTAACTGGAGAGGGTGGCACGGACCCACGGAACGGTTGAAGTTTGCAAAGTTCACGAAGTTCGTTAAAAAAAATGGCGGTTGCTGAGAGCAAGAGGGACTTGTTTGGAAAGCTATATGCACGTAGGCAGCGTCGCAGCTGCTCTCGTCTGTCGTTCTAACCACCATCACGCCAAGAACCAGGCAGCTGAGATGGACGGGGGCTAACTGGGCACAGGAGGACGATGCAGCGCCGAGGCCCTATGGTTGCAGGACCAGCGAATGTGCGCAGCAGCAGAACTATGAGGGCAGCTGACAATTCACCTGAGACTGGAAAGCTGAGAGCGAAAGTCAGGCAACAGGTAAAGTGCACTGTGGAGCTGAAACTGCGAGGCTCTGTGTGATTGCAGACAAAAGGATGACGGCATGATGTCGTGCATGTGCCGTTCGTATGTTCTGGACATCATATTGACCAAAGAATGGGAAGGCTACCAGCTGATGAACTGATGAACGTGCAATTAGAATATTCCAGTCTCAAGTTGCGCAGTTGTATCCCTGGCGTCAGCCCAGCCCGTGGCGGATGCCAAAACGATGCATCAGATTGATTTGAATGCCTGCTTCATGAGCAGCAATCTGAGCTGACGCATTACCTATTGCAATGCTCATCAGACCGATCAAGTTCCATGAGGCAACAAGGGGCCGTTTGCCTGACACAGCCTGTCTCAAATGATGACACAACTGAAATGTTGCGATGAGCAAATGCAGATGAGCGCCCGTGCTTCAAATCTTCCTTTGCCCTACCGCCAGTGATATTTGTGCTCGCTGTATTGTGACACATTGGCTCTTGCAGGCAGCGGAGTTGGCTGCTCTGCATGAAATGCTGGAGGATGTGCAGGCGAGGGAAAAGTTGCAACAGCAGCCGCAGCAGCAGCTGCAAAGCAGCAACAGGTGACTGACTACCAGCAGCCAACTACCCCAGAGTTCGCGTTCCCAATTGTCTTCGCTACTAGGTTCTGCTGTTAATGGCGTAGATACAACGCTTCAAAACGGCATGTGAACGCATGCTCCCGGGCTTGCCACTCATGGTGCCATTCAGGCAGTCCAGGACAAGGGTTGGGGTTAGGGTTAGCCTTGTTGGTTGGAGGCATTCAGGAGTAGAGGCAACAATCGCGTGCGCAGCAGCAGCGGCACCATGCTGTGCGCTCAAACAGGTGTGGCCAGCTCAAACTTGCGTTTGCTGCAAGTGACCAGCTCAAACTTGAGTTTGCTGCAGTGCCGCACTGTCGTGAGGTTAGCGTTGATGATCCAATCAGAAATCAGGTGCAACTGCCGCCCTGAGAGTCACGGGAATGCGGTTGAGCCACGGCCATGCAGCAGCTTGCGACTGTTGCTGACCGGCCACGAGTTGCTGAAACGCTGCCAGTGACACATTGCCTGTGCCCCCACGTCTTAGCTGGCACTCATTTCGCTCACATGCTCCTGTGTGTTGTGCTCTGTACGTATTGACAGAGAGTTCGACAGTGCTCCGACAGTTGCGCACCAGCGCTCGCCGCGCCAGCAGCGCTCCGCTAAAATGCAGCAGCAGCACAGGCCGCGGCCCTGCTGCCCGGAGCCGGCGCAGTGCTGGTGAGCATCATAAATCATCTGACTTGTTGACGAGTCGACAGGGCTTGCAGCATGAAACAAGTTCTAAGTAAGTACGACAGTGCAGAAGGCCGCTTCAAATTGCATCTGCCAGCGCGTCAAGACGCTGCCAAATCAAGTGGCATTGGTGAGCTTCTAAGACTGTTTTTCGCAAGCAAGTGTGCGCAGTCCTCAGTAATGCGGCTTTTGCTTGTGTTCAATGGCCCAACATGGCAGAGACCGTAATAGCACTGCAAGCACCGCATGCGTTACGAAAATACAAGTAGACCGTGCAGCTTAAGCCGACGCATGTATACCAATGCACACATATATATATATGTCATCTACATACATGGCCGACACTGGTCTGCACCTTGCTTGGGTCAGCTACAAAATTTGGCGGCTATCGCACAGCGGCATCAAGCCTGCAAGTAGTGCAACTCACTGGCCGCTAGCTGCACTGGTACGCCAACCAACTGTCAACACACACGCGCGCACTTCTTTTCTGTTTTCTCTTTTTGGCAGGGCGAATGGACGGTTAAGGGAGGCAGCAGCGGGCACTGCGGAGTTGCTTGCGCGGGAAGGCGTGATGGCATCTGAGAACAGAGCGAGTTTGGAGCTGGCGGCAGCTAATAGGCGGGTGAGCACTGTTGCACAATGTTGCGATGAACACAAAGTTTTCGTCTGCAATGGGCTAGCATTAGATTATAGGTTTAACAAGAGGGTAATCGTTGCTGAATCATTCTCTGATGAATTTGGACAATGTTTAGTGTGGAATGGGCTAGCATAAGATTATATGCTTCAGAGTAGGGTGACGTTGGAATTTGCTTGGTAGTGACAGTTGATAAAGTCTTTTCAGTGCCGTGGACAGGCAATGACTTCTGTAAGGGTGCCAAGCCAAGGGCTGGATTGTGCTTCAAAGCATGTGGTTTGTGGAAAAGGCGTCTTTGCCAGCTATGACCTTCGACCGACATGAAAGCTCTTTTCGGGGCCGTGCGGCCGGCACACCTGACCGTAGCTTCAACTGGCGGCAGGCACCATGCGCCAACAGGCATCAAGCGCCAGAGTGCCACAGCTCTCGGCATGTTTTCTGCTGTACGGCCATTGTTGTTTGACATTTATTCTGCTGTACGTTGCTGTGCTCCTCTATTGACGCCCAAATTACATCTGCGATCCCTTTCAGAAGCACTTGAAGTCTTCGCTGAGCGCTTCTGTTGTTATATCTCGCTTCGTGTTGTGGGCGGTCACAGATCAGGAGGCTGGAGGTGGCAGCGCTCGCCAGTGAGGAGCGGGCGCGGTCTGCGGAACGGAGGGCGGGGGCTCTGAGTAGCATCCTGGAAGGAGGAGAGAGGGGGGATAATGACAGTAGTGCTCAGGTATGAGAGACAAATGCAGCAACAGCGCTCAGCAAAGATGTTACCTGAGCATTGCAGTGATGATCCTGCCTGCCCCTCCAGTAAAATATCTAAAGAATGCTACAGGCCTACATGGAAGTTGTGTGCTCTTCAGGTCATTCGAACGAGCGACTGCAGCCTCTCTCCTTCGAATACGTGCATGCAGCCACACATTTGCATGCGTACAGATGTATGTGTTTGAGAAGCATTGTATTTGCACACAATACATACCCTATGCGCTCCGTCCAGCTCTGCTGCATGCTGAAGCAGCGAGGGAGCTGCATGTGACACAACGCTCAGAGAGTTGTATAGAATTATACACAGGCTTGCACACAGAAGTCTTCTTGGCTACTGTGGATATGACGGCACAGCTGGACTTGTGGCCAATGACTGCAGCAGCGGCGACCACGGTTACTGGTGAAAGGCACTTACGGCTAAGTGATTTTTGTCACTCAGATCTCTACGATCTTTGATTCGTTTCCATGTGAACGCGGCGCTCAGCAGCACGTTAGCGACATGTTGAAGCCACATGCCGCGCATGATGAGGGCAGCAGCTACCTTCAACTTTAACGTGCAAACATTTGTCCTGAGCTGCTGTCAGTTGCATGCATTTTCTGCTTCTGCAATGTTATACCATGCTGTCGTGCGCACTGGCGGGGCGAGTGTGTGCGGTGGATGACCATCACTGATGGATTATTTTGTTTGTGTGCAGGCAGAAGTAGTTGCTCGCTTCGTCCGCAACGCGAAACAGCGTGTGCCGCGTTGCCGTCAGTGGCACACCCTTCTCACTCTGCACCACCACCCTGCTACTGGGGCTGGAGCAAGCTTGCAGCGATTATTGCCGCTGATCATCACTGATTGCAGGGGCGCCCAACTGACCATGCGTGCGTGTCCTGTCTGCTGTCATGTGATCCGCTTGATAACGATGCAGGCCCCTGATCTTCGGCAGCTTGCGTCCGAACTTCAAGCCGAGGTAAGGCTTGTGTACGAGCAGCAAGCCGGGGTAGTACGTATGTACCAACATTGACATGTGTTTGCATGTCGCCATTGCTCTTGTCTTCGGTAGTGCTGGATGCAAGTGGCGAAATGATATTTGAAGCATGTGAGAATAGTCCTCAAGGTAAGGTTGGGCTCAAGCAAGGCTGCCAAATTCAAATTGTTTGGCAATTTTACGGAACATGTCATTTCTTGGTGCTCACAATGGACTTGAACACTTGGAAGCACCTAAAACGTGTTCAATGTTGTAGGCAAGCAGCAACCACTATTACTGTATGCTCTTCTGATGACGTTTTTGCTGACTGCTGTCATGGGTTTTTGACGCTTGGTGCTGCAGCTTGCCAGGGAGCGCAATGCGCGTGCTGAAGCACAGGTACAAAAGCACATACTGCAAGTACATACATACATACATATATACATACATACATACATACCTATCGTACTGCAGGTTGTGTCATACCAGCCTGCCTTCGGACCCGCCTGATGCGTTTCAAATCTAATTTTGGAATCGCAGGAGCCGTTACGCTCATTTATGCCTTTGCGATGACTGCGCACGAAGGGTGCCAGTCGTCGTGTGCTGCACCGTATCACTGTGTTTCGGACAAATGGCAGTGCCTGTATTCCTCACTGACATGGCGTGGTGTTGAACGGTGGTCATGTGCAGCACCGCATCGCTGTGTTTCAGATGGATGGCAGTGCCCGTATTCCTCACTGACATGGCTTGGTGTTGCACGGTGGTCATGTGCAGCACCGTATCGCTGTGTTTCAGATGGATGGCAGTGCCCGTATTCCTCACTGACCTGGCTTGGTGTTGAACGATGGTCATGTGCAGCGACGCCTGAAGAGATTGGAGGCTGCGTTGAGCGATGAGGGAGGGAGAACGTGGGGGACAAGGGGGACAGGGGAAACCGCTGCGCTGCTTGAAGAAGTATGTATGCTGATACCCGCTTCGCGAGCGCTTCATGCATGTGTTGCTGTCCTGGCTGATGCCTCACTTGATGTGATACGTCACCTTCAACTTCAACATTAACGGCATGTGGGGGGAACCGCCGCGCTACTTGAAGAGGTATGTATGTTGATGTCTGCTTCGCGAGCGCTCCATGCGTGTGCTGCTGTCCTGGATGATTCCTTACTTGATGTGATGCATCACCTTCAACATAGCGTGCATGCTGACTCTCCGCTGGTGTGTGTGGCAGCCACGCTGCAGCGCTTGATATGCGCTCAAGGTGCACCGCTTCCTGCGAGCATCAAATTTGAAAAAGTAGCGGTAACCACTTTCAGAAAGCGCTTGCCAGTGCCTCTGAAAGCAGCGCTTTTTTTTCTAGGGGCAGGTAGGGGACGCTCGCACTGCTCAGCGTGAAGTGCCAATGAGGAATCTGTAAAGTGCTCAATGTCTGGTGCTCTTGACCGCTTCTGCGCGCATTATGCTGCTTCATGGCACTACGACCTCACAATTGAAGTTTCAGGCCTGAGTTTGTTTCAGGGTTAGGTAAATGGTTAGCATTAAGCCTGGTTAACAGCCGCCGGTTTGGCGCAGATGCGATGGGAGCACCCGACGCACTGAGTTCACATTGTGAACTTCACATCAACACAAACCCAACATCTCATTATAAGACGGCCGGCCAGTGTTTGGCAATATGTAGCATATATTGAACTGGATTTGCCGGTGAGCCGGCCGCTCCTGTCGCTGTTGCCAGTTTTTTAATCTTGCACTGTGCATTGTTCAGCTAAGCAGCACACATGGGGGAGCACGTGGGTCACTGCTGCCACGTGAAGCTCTCTTTTAGCAGCATGTGCATTAACCAGTCTTGCGTCTGCTTGGATCCCGTGGTTGTCCATCTCTGGCACAGTGGTGAGCAATACGCTCCCAATCGCTACTGCAGTTCTCCAAGTTTGCAATGAGCGTGGTGCAGCTGAGCCGTGTGCGCGGGGTAACCTAACCCTAACCCTAATTCCAGGCGGGGGCTGATCACTGCTGCTGTGTATCGTCATCACTGTGCAGCTGGGTGCCGCGCGTGAGGACGTGGCTGCACTGAAGAGGGACTCAGAAATGCGAAAGTGAGTGCTTTTGACGTTTGCCCGCTGCATGGCCATTTGTTGCGGGTATGAGGTTCATGATAAGTAAATGGGTTTACCTTCTTGCCTCTTGAGTTGGCAAGGTATGTTTTGCGAGCACTGTATGCTGCAGCAGAGTTCGTTCATACAGAGCCGCAGGCCTGACTGCAACTGTACCTTACATGGAGCTCAGACGCCTAACATCTTTATAAACAACTTTTTTTCAGATTATGTGTGGCAGTGTTCAGGTGGTATTGTGACTGCGCTGTAGCGCAGAAGTGTCAGCAACACTCGTTTTTCTCACAGCACATGGCGCTCATAATGCACTGACTGCATCTGGCACATAGATGAGGAAACATGCGTGCATCTTGCAATATTCGGAAGCATATTACTGACCTCCACTTCCTGATGTTTTTTTCTGACATTGGAAATGCCTCTACTTCGAAGTGTGAAGTGTTTTGTTTCATCGTGATCTCTCAAGCACGAGTGAAGCGTGATGCGTACGGAGAACAGGAAGTTCAGCAAGTATCTTGGGGCGCAAGGGTAAATGGAAGACTTATCGAGCCTATAATCCACCCCATGTCACAGTAAGTGCTAATCTGAGAAACCCCAATACGCACTGCTGCCCCCTCTGTTTCTGACATGCAGGAGGGTGCAGGCGAGGCTGGAGGCTGAACTGGCTCAGGTGTGGCGTTGAAGTTAAAGTCATTGAATTTGGGGACCTTTCTTCAATTCATCAATCTCATCGATCAGATTAACGCCAGGGAAGACCAGCAACTTAGCAGATGGCACGCTCTTTCAGAGCCTCGCAGTGTAGTGGGTACCGTCCATGCGTGTATTCGTGTACGCACACAATCACTTGCAACTCAGCAGAAAAAGTGGCGAGCGACAATTGCCGTTTGCACCATGGGAGCATCTAGCAGCGCACTTCACAGCGTGTGTCAGTACAGGCTCGACTTTGAAAGTAGGGGACTCAACTTCACAGGACACAAACACATGAACAAGAGACCATTGGCATGTCTGCGCTTTATGTAGCTGCATGTTCCTCCACATTTTGTGAGGAATGTTTCATTGAAGCTTGCTGGCGGCGATGCCTTGCGTCACAGTTGATTGTGGCCTGGCAGCATTGCTGCGTGTGGCAGGATGCAAGATCGAACGCTAAGATGACATGTTATGAAGCTTGATGGTTGTATAGGGAGCGTTTCATAATTTGAGAGGATCCTTTCAGTTGTTTGTGTACTTGCCTTTTACAGCTCTGGCATTTCATAGAGTTGTTGAGTACAAAAATGTTGTACTATGATTATGCCATTTGCATGTGCTGTATCAAGCACCATTCCTTCATGGCTTTCGTTCACTTAACCAATCATTTCCAACTGACCCGCAAATTCAGGCTTGCATTTGTTGTTTTCTAGCCATTGTACGCTGTGCACCAAAGTCTGTGTACTCTCAGCGCTAAATCATGCCAGAGGTAGTTTGAGTCGAATACCGACAGGTGCTTCCACTCTGAATGCAATTATTTTTGTGCGATGGTGAGCACATTCAATACACTGCTTGCCCCATACTCAAGGACGCTCTTGGAGTACGCAAACCTCGGTCCCTCTCTGATGGATAATTCACAGCTTCTGATGGCCCTGTCCCCCTGCGTCACCCACCGCTAACAGCCTCATAGGGTAATGACTTGGTCATTGAGTCAATGCAATACGCCATCTTCGAACAGGCCGCTCGTAGGGATGAGCAAACCTCGCTGCACATTCATGCATCGTTCACTGGTCCTCCTGACTTATCCTCTATGTGTCAAACATGGCTCGTCTTCCCACTGCGAATGTGACTCTCCTCAACGCACAGGCACGCGCTCTCGCACAAGAAGCGGCCGCTGCCAGGGACAGAGAGGTCAGCGCGGCTTGATCTTAATAGCCATAGCCTGCATTGGGATGCGTGACAATGTGATAAATCAGAGGTATTGCGGGTTATGCGCTGTGGTGAATGCAAGCCTTTGGTAAATTCAACAGTCTGTTGTACGCTGCACGACCTGAAAACTTGCAAAGGTACACCCTCTACTTGTCTCTTTCCGAATCTCTAGTCGTTTGTGCATTCATTGACACACGCAGATACAGTCAGGGGCTGCCGACCGCGAGGAGCTATTTTGAGATATGTGACAAGGTGGTAAAGCAGAGTTATTGCGGGTTATGCGCTGTGACAAATGCGCGTCTTGGCAACCACAACAGTCTTTTCTGCGCTCCACGACCTGAAGAATGTGTGAATATACACCTCTGATTACCTCTTCGCATTTTTTTGTACTTTTTCTGTTAATTTATATGACACACGCAGATACAGTCAGGGGCTGCTGACCGCGAGGAGCTGCGGCGCCTGCGCAGGCTGGCCAGCGGCGCTCGCGCAGGGGCACTGGAGGAGGTGAGCTCGAGCCTGCTATACCTACCTCCCTGAGCGCGACGGTGTTCGCATGTCTTGTTTTACTTTGCTTTTCCGGGGGGGGGCGGGGGGGGGGGGGGGGGGCACTGTCAGCTAGCAATTGACTTCAGCGTTACGGCATGGCAGCCTGAGCTTTATTGTCTAGGTCTTTTTTTAGAACGGAGCACTTTGTGCATGGCGGAAGACCTCGGGCTGGGGTCACAACTATGTTGGCACATGGATATTGGAAAACTGCATTTTTCAGTGATTGCGCACTGCTGCCTGCTTAACACTTGCTTCCTGCATAACACATGCTTCCATGCTCCCATTTAGCATGCTTCCAAGTTGATGGCATGGCCAGGTGGATTTCAAGGGTTTAGGGTTAGGGTTAACCTAAGCCTAACCCTAAACCTAACCCTGGTAAGACTGCGTGATGGCACTCTCAGTTGTGCTACTCACCTCAGTTGAACACGGTAAGCTACGAGCAGCGTCACCAGATGAAGTTGAGGCCAGATTCACTATGGCGTTTTGCACAAGCCTACTGGCCAGTCGCTTGGGCCCCAGCCATACACACTCTCTTTCCTGGCCTGCTGCGAAACCGCCGATAAGGCATGCTTCCAAGCTCTCACCGTGAAAGCACGTGTTTCCTTACCCTAGTCGGAATCTATTCATTCTACAGCCTCAGCAAGGCACGGCCTCTTCATTGGCCTGCTACAATCCACCAGGACGTTGGCACTTTTCAATTTTGTTTGACATTGATGCGATTCCGTGCGCGCCTGCCAGGTCCAGCAGGAGAAGGCAGTGCTCGTCGACTACGTGCAAGAGCTATTGGACAAGATAGCAGGCCTGCAGGCTGAGAATGCTGCGGCACAGGGCGCGCAGCAGGTCCGAAATGAGCGCTGTTGCGGCTCTCTTTTGTACTCTGCAGCTTTGTACCTTCACGCATCCAATGTGGATCACCAGTAACCTGTGTCTGTGGTACGTAGCTGTTTTCATCGGCGCGCATCGCCAGTGTCGGGTTTAGGGCTAGGGTCAGGTGTGAGGACGACACGAGAAAGGTCCACCGATCATCATGGGTTAGGTTGAGGGTGGATTTTGCGCTCTTCACATGGCTTTGGTTGGATCGCTCAGCGATTTGAGGTTGACGAGCAATGACCCTAACCCTAACCCTAACCCTCCGCACCGGATGTTGCAGACCAACTCGTGCTGAGGTTGCAGGACAGCAAGGTGCACTCTAGCGATCCACGTTTATGGTTGCAGTTCACTGGTGACCATTATACCAAAAAAAAATTCGTCGCGTGTTTGTTGCTGCCTCAGGTTTGCTTGCATTTGGACGCAGATACAGGATCAATGATGTGATCACAGAGATGTTTCTCGTGAATTTCAAGTGAAGCGACAGAGAGTTGCACGCCAGTTGCGGCCATTTTAAGCCAGGTTTTAGGCGTATCATGCTGCATCCGGCTAGCCCCCCTGTATCCTTATGTACTTCAATGCTCTGCCATTGTGTGCAGGCACTGGGCCAGGCAACAGCGGCAGCAGAAGCAAAGGGGCGGCAGCTCACAGAAGCCGCCGCACGAGAGAGGGCTTGTGAGGACCAAGTTCAACAATTGCAGGTGAATAGAAGTTGAAGATATGGCAAGCCAAGACAGCGCACATCATGATGTTGCGAAGCTTTGTCTATCGCGCCGAGGTACTTGTCTGATGAGCTGGTGTCTGCCAACACTGTTTATGGTGCATGGCAGCGGGCATACCTTCATGGTGCATGCTTCACAGTAAATCAAAACTTCTATACTTCAAAAGAAGTACATGTCGTTGCGACACTTTCAGACTGTCATACGACATGTAGATTCCTTACACCTAGGTGCCAATCATCTGGGCTTTTTCGCGCCCTGAGCGAGAATTAATAAAAAGTACATGCTAAGCATCTGAGACACAGACTTAGAAAAGGGAAAGACTCAGCGACGATCATCACGCGCAGCGGCGACTGTTGCTTCTGTACGGCATGGAGAGATGCGTTGTAGTACCAGCAGCCACTGAACGTGCTATGCAGCTGGTGTCGGGTTAGATTAAGGGCGAGGGGTAGGGTATTCTGGCCGCTTGATCCTGTCCTGCCCATGAGCAGCAACGGTCATCGCAGGCAGTGAGTGACTCCATGGTTATCACCTGGCACCTTACATGAGTCTGCTCTCCAGCCTGGACCCAACACTATGTCATAAGCTAATGGTCCTGTAAGAAGGCGCTCTTGTGATCTGCAGCCCATCAGCAGCAACGGTGCCAGGCTGTGGCTACGCCACCGCTGGCGGTGATGAGTGCGCTGCCATGCTTCGGAAGTGCTTGTGGACGTGCAAGCACTTGCCAGCGCATCTCAAAACTTCACGGCTGTGCACATGTCTGCGTGCAGGCGCAAGCGCGCGAGCTTCAGCAACGACTGGTAGCCAAGGTACGCATTGTTGTGCTGTAGAAGCGGTCAGCAATGTGTGCCAAGCAGCGGGCACACAAAATGGCTACGTGTCATATGTCAGTCGAATCTAATTATCATGGCTGCTGGGGGCTGGGTTGGGGTCAAGGATAGGAGCATGCATATGCGTGCATGCATCAAGGCACGACCTCCCTCCATGCTTGATTCATTTCTTTGGAAGGTCAAGGGCGTGATACTGCCACCGTCGATGCATGCGCTGCCGTTGGTCATGCACGCATGGTTCAGAGCCCGGAAACGACTTGCGTTTTTGCATTTTGTGTTGACTCGCGCTGTGCAAGAGTGCAAGCGCAGCGATGCCCGGCCACATTTGCAAGTGACGTCTGATGCGTCGCATCAATTGGCAGCACACCAGAGTGTGCACCGACAACAATGTGTCGATGTCATGTGCTCATTCTCTACGCCCTTGTGCATACGGTGAGAGTCACGGCCGCCACTGCATCACATGGCGACAATCCTGTCCCATCATATAGTATGACGGGTGCGAAGACTACTTGGCCTGCAGAGGGATTACAGCAGCACGCGCACTTTTCTACTTGAGACCTGCATCGCCATGTGCCGGTAAAGGCATGATACGAAGCTCATGATGTCATGTTCTGCCATATGCCGGTCTAGGCACGATACGAAGCTCATGATGTCATGTTCTGCCATATGCAGGTTTAGGCGCGATACGAAGCTTATGATGTCATGTTCTGCCATATGCCGGTCTACGCACGATACGAAGCTTATGATGTCTTGTTCGCTAAACCAGGAAGAAATGGTTTTATGGTTTCATTGGCCGCTCCTCAGGAGGCCGAGTGTGAGGAAATGGCGAGGCTGCATGAGGAGCTGCTGCAGCAGTCAAGAGAGCTGGTGAAGACGGCAGCACAGGTACGCTTTTGAAAGAGCATGGACGGCCCTAGCTGTGGCTCACGGCTTAGGGACTGCAATACTGCGGCATCAACTTGAAGTACTCTGGCCTCAGAAGGAATTTCTTATGCGTTCCCCACATAACACGCTGACTGGTCATGTGCAACCCTGATTATTTCCCAACTCAAGTTTCACTGTTATATTGCCGCGCTGTGCGCATAGAGGAAACACGGGGCACGTGATCTGCATTCTATGCTCTTGACTTATTGTAGTCTGCTCACACAATATACAGTCCAGAACTTCCGGGTAGGGTTAATATCAGCTCAAACCCTGCGCGCGATGATTGAGTTATGGAGCGCAAATTTCATTATCATGCGCCACTTCCCCTCAGACTCAGGGACAAGGATGAATCTATCGCAAATTAAACTCACAGCATTGCTAGGTCAAGGTTAGACAATGTTTGGCAGCAGTGCTCATTGTCAGAGGCAGCCCCAGCACCACGCAGCTTGACTCTGCAACTGCATTCTTCGCTTGCACTGACTATTCTTGTAGGTATCTGTTGCTTCTCCACTATTGGTGATAACATCAGGGATTATTGTCACCATCTGTACTGAAATGTGGCTCCAACGCACACAGCACGCGCTGACGTGTGCACTTTGTTTTCACTGCCCGTGCCTGTGTCCTGCAGGCGGATGCACAGGCGGAGGTGGCTCAGCGCCTCGAAAAACAGCTAAAATCGGGTAAGGATTCCAGCTGTGTGTGTTGTTGCTGCTAGCATTGCTGCATGACAAGGCGCAGGGTGCTTGCAGATGCGGATGCGTGTCTGCCTCTGCAGCATTTCTTGCTTTGTTTGCGCTCAAACCAACGGCATGTAGAGGTATGCGTTTTTGTCCCTGCTCTTTGTGGCCGATGCTACACACTGGGCATTGTCGGTTTGGAAGACTGTTCAAAGAGTTCAGAAACTTGAAGGAGTCGTGCTGACAACACATGGTTTTGGCGACTTTACTCTCATTGTCGCAATGACACCTGGCCATGCTGGACAAGCACCTTCTGAATGGGTACATAAATAGGTAGGTGGCACAGCACATGGCTCCAGCAAATATTTTCTTGGCATTGCATGAATTTACGTTAGGTATTCTCATGCTTCAAATGCGTAGGCATGCCAAGTATAGTTGTGCACTAGGCAGGGCGCGTGTTTGCTGGTGTTCCCACCTGCTGGAGGCACCAAAATCTATTTGCTTGCAACTGACACACTTGCGACGCTCCTGTTTTCGCAGAGAGGCTGCAAGTGGAAGCACTTCAAGCGCAGCTGCGGCAAACAGTGAGTGGTGGCTTTCAAATGCTGTGAGGCACAAGGCATTTCATTTTCTCATATCGTTGACTGTGCGCTGATGCGGTATGTTACTGCTGCATGATGCGGCGTTGCTCCAAACATCAGTCTAACCACGACGTACAGTATTGAGGCATCCCCATTTACTCATCTACTTCAAGTATAGCTTGAAAGGTCCGATAATTTGATGTCCATATTTCATAGTACATCACAATATGCATTGAAGTACTTGGAAGTATAGCACACAGCAAATGCATGAAAAGAATTACCGATTCCTTTGTGGCAGTACAGGGTACGTACCATTTCACGTCTGGCATCAACTGGTAGCCTGGCATTGGGGCTCCAGCAAACCAAGCATTCTGATGCTTATGCTTTCTTGTCAGCAAGGCTGCTAAGTGACTTATGAGAACGGCAACATGGCATGAATGTGAGGAGTTTTGAAACTTATTAAGTGACTTCAGCATGCCACAACTGCTAGGGCGATGGCGGTTTGCAGCAGCGGCAACCTATGCACCCTGCTTCTGAAGCACACGTTCAATGAAGTATACACATGCAGCGCGCCGGTGCGCATCACCATACCGCTCTAATCTTACTGAGATGCTCGCATTTGCAAGCAGGCAGGCTATCAACGCCATCAAGCCTCAGGCACGGCGTCCTTTCAGATCGGTGTTGCCGGTGCTGACATGCATGATGTACGCAGCACTCACAAAGTTCTCTCCGCATGCACTACTGCAGACCTTGCTGTCGCAGCTTCAAACCTTCGGCTGTGAGTACTCAATTGCGCAAACCCCTAACCCTAAGACTTGCAGCAGCATGCACCTCAAGTGCGCCTCTGATGCACTTTATGTCATTCTGCATTGTGCAGGCGCGCGCATTGGGGCTCGATGCTCACAGCGCAGGGCCGTTGCAAGAAGCGGCCAGGCAGTTGGTGCATGGGCGCGAAGCCGCCTTGGTGAGCGTTGTGGTGGTGTTGAAGTTGTTTAGCGCGAAGCCGCTCTGGTTAGCTCCGTTGGAAGTTGTTCAGTTGTGTCACCTGCAAGAAGTTCACGTTCATCGAAGCATACGGTTGTTGTACTCCGGTGAATGAGCGTTCAATGCACGCACAGTGGGCAAGGGCGACCAGACCAAGAATGGTCAGCTGGCAAAGCGACTGTGAATGACGACTTACGGAGGGACCCGCTTGAGCACACCCAGGCCACCGCTATGCGGTCAGCAATGGATGATGCCGCCTGCTCATGAATTGCACTCACAGTTCCTGAGCACTGCTCTCCCCTTCTCTTGCCGTCGCATCGGCCTTGCAGTCGAGGTGCCGTGCAGCGCAATCTGCCTGTGCGGAGCTGGAAGCGACACTCAAATGCCTCAGGCCGGATGGCGCAAGCCCCCAGGTGAGCCCGCCGCACGAGTTGTGTAACGCCCACCACATTCTGAACTTGACCTGGGGTCGTCAGGGACATGAGGGCAAGCTTCATTGCTTACCATTGGCACAACACAACTTCAGGGGTGGCTCCAAAATGGCATGCGCTAAGCACTCATGGATGACACGCATGTGCTCATGCCCGCAGCCCACGTGCAAGTTGGTCACGCAGTCCACTGACATCAGCAAAGCGGGTGCTGCGCCCAAAGTGCGAGTGCACTGCATGCTAGGAATGAATTTGCTGAGTTCTCCCAGTGCAGGCGTGCCTGCCCCATTGGGTATGCCTGTGCTGCATGCGCAGTCCTAGACGCCCAGAGTATAAGGTACGCGACGCGGTCACCAAGCCTCGTAGAGAATGTCAAGCAGGAGCTGTGTCGGAAGTCAAAAGTTCTGCTTCCTGACAGGAGTCCGCTGAATCGCCCGCCGTATGTGCCTGCTCCTAGCACCAGACTGATCCAGGGGCGGCAGCGAGTGATGAATTTGCCGCCACTGCTCAGCGACAAGGAGTCGAGCGTCAATCCGCAAACCTGACGGCAAAGGGTCACACAGGGCACTTGGAACCTGCTGGTGGCGGTGGCATTCGGACTTGTCTGGCAGAGGTACAGCGATGCAAAAGTACATTTGCTTGCATGCGCCAGGCAGCAGAGGTACACAGCAACGGCAAGCAGCGCCGGCACGCTGGATTGCAAAGCGCGCTTCTCGCGCTGGTTCAGAACTAGTTGTGCACCTTTGTTGGATGAGATGCGCTTCAGGTGTCAGGGTTAGGGTAAGAGTTAGGGTTAGGCATGTAAGTATGATCTGCTTCGAATGCCATCTCTCCGAAAATTACAAGCAATGACTACCACGTGGTATCGTGGCTGGCCGCATTGATCTGGGTTTTTTTGGCATCTGCAATGGTGCTTGAACTTGCAAGCGTGTGCAAGTCTACACTGTGGGGGTACCTGACAGCAAAAATTACGAAAAAAAACTTCTTTGCCACATGCTTGGCTGCAAGTCATTATTTTTCAACATAAGAAAAAGCCGCATTTCCAACACTTGTCCCGGTGCCAATTTGCTGTTGCTGCTCCATCCACATCAGCCAAGTTCTAGTACCAGTACCAAATGTGCTTTGCATGATTTTTCAGATTATCCTATTTGTTCTTGAGTGCATCATCATACTGAACATCGCTTTTGCTCGCCATGGTGCAGGAGGCACCTGGATCACAGCCAGGTCTTGCCGCTGCCAGCCCTATTGCTGCAGCTGTCAAAGCTACGCCCGCCCTGGAGCCACAACACGCAACTCAACACGCAACCCAGCAAGCAAGCGCAGCGTCCGAGTCTTCAACTTCAACTGATGAGCCCGTCAGGTAGGACTGTTGCCGGCATCCCCTCAGATGCGTGTGCTTTATAGGGGGCGCCTCGGTCCTGTCCTGACCTGCAGTAAGTCACTGGAGCTTTAATTCAAGTAGGTAATGTGGCCAGACTCGAAGAACGGCTGATACCTTCTCATGCCCATGTGCCTCTCTTCAGCTGGCCCGATTGGCAGGCACATCTCATTGAGATCGCGTAAGCTCATGCACTGCTAATGCAGCTGCAAATCTGATGCCCCCACAGCAGTGTATGCGCTGACATGCTTGCAGCTTGACAAGTGCAGGTGCGGGAGCATTGCTGCTGAGCACTGCACCCACGTCGTAGCTGACAACCCAAACCTTCTCAATTTCGGCGAATTGAGTTGTCAATATCGGCATATTGAGCTGCCATGAGGCGCCTTCAAGCAGTCACACTTACACATCATGCGCCCACGACAAACACAGGCGCGCTCCTCAGGCCTGCTGCAAATGACGCCGACTCCCTCCCACTTCCCCCCATGACCTGTCACCTAAACACCAGACGCGGATTAGGTGTGCATGGCGAGGGCTGGGCTGCTGCCCGCGCTCCAGCGCCAGCGGTCACTCCAAGGAAAAGAGATGAGCGAAGACCGGATGCTGCCATAGAGGTGCAGTCGCCCTGTGGGGGGTGCCGCATTTCCATTCACAGGCAAGCTTTCAAAACCATGCTCATTACCTACTTGGTGTGATGAATTGGTGTAGTGCGCATGCTGGGGGCAATGGCAGCGGTAGTTGCTGAGGCATCCCCCCCGTTACTTTTTGGATTGGAGTATCTCTGCGGCTGCTACTTTGATAAGTAAAGTGTGCCACACTTATTCGTTGAAGAGGTGGTCCTGGGCGATACCCCCCCAGAAAGCTCATGACGTGCTTCATGGTAACACCGACGAACGCTGTTTAGAACACGATGAAATTGTGTTTGTTTGGAGTAGTACAGTAGGGCTGTGCCCTTAAGAAGCACCAACCGATATCTCCTGTCTGGTGTGCTGCGCTCTTGGCAGGTCTGGGTGATTTGATCTGGGCATCATGGGTGCATGACGACAGAACACAATCATCTGCTTCATCACGACACCTTGCACGCTAATTACAATGTGCTTCGAAATCTATTTTTTGCGTGAAGTTGCAATTAATTAGATCTGTGCTTTCTACAGCACAGCACTTCTATGTCTATTTTTTTCTTGAAGTTGTAGGGCAGTTCTTTCAGATTGTGTCAACTGTGATCGCCTGTGCTGCACTCTTGGCAGGTCTGGGTCATTTGAGCTGGGCGTCATGGGTGCTGAAGCGGAGGTGGACGTCATCGGCGGGCTCAGGTCAGTGCTCAGCTTCGTCTTGTCAGCTCAGTGCTCAGAACTCAGTACTTGAAGTTGCGCGAGGTCTTGTACTGCAAATTTGAGGAGTGGTGGGCAGCTACTTGATGTGAAATACCACTCAGACACACAGAGTAGGTGTGTACGGATTTCGTGTTTTTTGTCCGGAGTCGCATTATGATTCAGTTTGTGACACCAACGCTTTCTAATGCAATGTGTTGTTCAGGCGGCAGTTCAGGCCTGGCGTTCTGGCTGCCGTACTGCCGCGGGCGCGCTCACATACGCGCGGCCGCAGCTCAGCAGTTGTAGCTCTACTGTCCGCATCAGTTCAATGTAGCCTGGCAGTGCCTCTGGATCGTCCGCAAATCAAACGTTACCTTCATGAGGGCACTGCTGCACGAGGTCCGAGCATTCTGTCGAGCTCATTTTAGAGTGTCCCGTGTTTGAGCCTACAGATCCGTGCTTGCAGTACACACGCAGAAACCCGCTGCAGCGATGTCTACAGGGCAAGCTTTATGTTAGCCTAACCCTAAGTTGCAGGACCCCTGTGCAGCACGTGCTGCATCTGCAACCACTCACGCATGCAGGCATGCTGAACGGGGTATACCACAATGCCTTGAAGGATTAGGTCGCCTTGGCCGCAGACACACGATGCACATTGCTCAGCACATCGGGTTGCCGTTGTGTCGCAGGCGCATGGAGGGCATCCGCCGCGGCCGCGTGCTCAGCGCTCAGCAAGAGAAGCTCAGGCGCACGGCGTGCCAGTGCTGCTGCAGAGGCGCCGCGCGCGACAGCAGAGATGGGTGAGCTGAGACGTGACACGCACTGACCTGGGCTGCGCGGCGCTGCTGCTGTAGTCGCCCGCAAGTATGCTGCATTCTGCCATGTAGAGCTATGTGCCGTGGCATTTGTGCCATGTTTGGAGCTGATTGTGATGCATGAATGGCTGGGTTCGGCATTGCACTCCAGTGCGTTCAGGAATTAGTTGCTCCAAAAGCTTACTTCCTTTGAAAAAGTTACTGGAGAATGATGCTGCAGAAGCCGTGACAGTGCAATTTTATCCTTGTATTTTGTCAGCAATGGAGGCGCGGCAGCAGCAGGTGGCTGGCATGCGCGCGCCGATCAACCATGTCTGACGGTGAAGCATTCATCACTCATGCAGAAGATTGCGGCAGACTCACGAACGCATGTTACATGCGGAGAGCGCTTGAAATGCACATTGCTGTATGTAGCTTGTTAGTACATGAACCAGCGGTGCAGGGTGGCATGGCCTGGCAGCACACTCGAGTACATCAACGTAGCCATG
The DNA here is from genome assembly GCA_017506865.1 of Tribonema minus. Classification (NCBI taxonomy): domain Eukaryota; class Xanthophyceae; order Tribonematales; family Tribonemataceae; genus Tribonema; species Tribonema minus. Next base: position 247,506 of record JAFCMP010000201.1, read on the forward strand.
CTCCACAGTTTGCGTGTATGCACTGCCAAACACATTTGATGCTACGGTTTCGACGCCGAAGCCTGTCTAAACTACCTCTGTCCAGCTAGAGAGTTCATCAATGTAGTTATGCTGCAGAGTGCCATGCATGCACCGCCAGATGTACGCAATGTTAAAGGTTGAACACCCGGCCCTGTCCTTATCAGCTTAAAGTTTGTCCAGCGCACCGGCTCAACATGCGCTGTGCTTGCATCTGGCAGGAGTGGTCGGAGACCTGTGACGCCTAGTGGTCCCGGCTACGAGCAGCTTCAGCAGCGGTTGCGACACGCGCAGGCGGCGCTGGCTTCATTGCGAGGGGAAGGAGAGGAATGACACATTGCCATTTCACCCCACTCGCAATCTTGTAATGAACATATCCATGTTGCCAGATCGACGAATATGTGCGAGTGTTGCACGCATGGCAGTCACAAGTCGACGTTGTGGCATGCCATGGTGTTGCACTGCCTGTCCTGGTATCACGTCTCCTGCATGTGCTGCCGCCGCCGCCTTCTGGGGCAGCGACAACCAAGTTGAAGGCTCGCCATGCACAGATGGCTGGAACCTTTTTAATTGCAACAGTTTTTGTTTTTTTAATCACCTTGTACTTTTTATTAATTCTCGCTCAGGGCGCGAAAAAGCCCAGATGATGGTCTAACTTGATGCTGCTGTACGGAATCTGCATGTCGTGTGACTTCTGAAAGTGTCTCAACGACAACCACTCAAACGCCGCCGCCGCCAAATGGCATCTCGGAATCCTCCCCTACGTCCTCCTCCATGTGCCCCCCCCCCCCCTGGATTCTGCCATGTGTGTCATGACACGGCCAGAGTACGCCATGTGGAGCGCTGCCGACAGTGCCGAGCGTAAGCGCGCCAGGGCGATGCCCTTAAGATCTTTAGGGCGCGCTGCTCCGGGCACTGACATCCTGCTGGCATACTCCGTCGCCACAGCCTCCAGCAGCTTCCGCCCCTGCTCCCCGATGCTGCCAAAAGTACTTCTTATAATTCTCGCTCAAAGCGCGACAAAGCCCAGATGAATGGCATCTAACTTGAAGCTTGCTGTACGGAATCTACATGTCGTGTGACCTGGTACTTATTATGATGTGCTTAGGCGCACCCGGTGTACGCTGGGCGCCATTCGCTATGTAACAGTACCGTGTCTATACTGCACAACCTTGGCATGCTACAGTGTTGTTCGCTCCTCCAGCAAAAAAGAAAGTACTTTCATAAATGACATTTCACTTGGGGGAGTGAAAATGCCCTGCTGGCATGGTCGTTAGCCTTGCAATCACTCTTGGATGTGGCATGCAAAGCTTGCCTGCCACCTCGCCGCTCACATCACCCACTATGTACAAAGCAGCCGCATGCGTCTATCCCACACCTACAGGCAAGAAAACTCTGCATAGCTACATACCTCCAACCTCGCAGACAGACTTGCAGTAAGGCCACCGGGCTCCAACTTGTACGTATGGACTTGTATTTATAAAGGCCCAAGGGAGGCCGGGTTGCCTATGCAATCGAAAAGCTTGCGTCAACGCAGCAGCCTAGTCTGCGCTGTGCCCTAGGAGCTTGGATACCGGCGCCGCAACACAGCCCAGCATTCGCGCTCCACGTGTGTACGCCATAACGCGCTCCGCCAACTCCCGCGCCAGCGATATGCTCAGCTCAATGAGGATCTGACGCTTAGCTAACCCGGCCTTGCGTAACACATCTGCCTTCCCCCCCCCTGAGCACAGTGCTGAGTGCATTGCCAACTCCTTAACAAAAAGGCTTGTCTGCTTGCCCAGCCGTCCGTACGACTCCTGCACGAATGGCACAAAAGCCCAAGATGACGTCAAGGTGCCGGTGTGGTGCTTGACCTTCGCGTCCTCCCCCACCCCAGCAGCATAGCCGTCCGTGTTCGAGGCATTTGTTCTGCCTGTCAGGTTCGAGCTCGCTGTGGGCGCGCGCACACTTGTGTCTAGCACTATTCCCTTGTTACGGTATGCACTGCTAAAGTGCAGACACCCTGGGTCAATGACTGTGTCCGCCCGATACCCCGGTACCTTGAAGACGCTAGCGTCCTCATTGCGGACAATAGAGACATGGTGCTGTCTCAAGATGCGCTGCAGGCACCGCTTTTGGGCAGTGTGTGTCGCGTTGTGCCCCCGTATGTGCTGGCTGGGGCAGCTGATCGCATGCGTGGAGGTGGGGCTCACATCACTGCACCGCCATGGGCACACCTCGCCCTGTATGCCCCACCCGTCTATGAAGATCGCAATCAAAATCATCGTGGCTGCTGCCATACTGGACATGGGCGCCGCACCCGGGCGGTCATTGGCAGTGGGTGGCACGCTCATCCACGCCATTGCCCCGGACGCACGCTGGCTGCGCAGCTGCGCCAGGACCCGTGCGCTAGCCTGTTGGCGGCGGCGGCTGGTGTCGCGCGAGTCACCAATAGGTGCAGCCTGCGTCGGCTTGCCCACGGCACCAGCCGAGGCAGCCTCTAGGTCCTCCACCAGGCAATCCTCGTATTGACGTCGAAGAACATTTGAAAGGCCGGCTTGTAGTCCGTGCGTGAAGTGACCGCGCCGGCGGCGGGGCACTACCTTCCTGCAGATCTCATCAGCATAGGCCTCCCAGTCGTCGTCGTCGTCCTCCTGCCCGCCGCTGCAGCTGCTTTCTTCCGCGCTAGTTTGTGTTTTAGCGGGCGTGGAAGGGGCAGCCGCGGCAGCGGCTTGAGGGCCAGGTACGGTCGCCGCCGCAGCGGCCGCCTCGGCGCCAGGCACAATGCCGTGGGTGTGTGGGGCTGGCTCAGTGGTCACTGTCTCCGTGACGGCAGTTGCGGCGTAGATCGCTTGCACCGCAGTGGGGAGCGTCGACGCTGCGGCCGTCGTATCTGCTGCCCACCGTAGCAACGATGCTGGGAGCTGCTCGGCCACAGCTGTGCGTGATTTTTCGCCGCCATCAGCTGTCAGCGCTCGCGTAGAGCGTCGCACGGCCTCGATGATTGGCGGCAGTCCCTGGTCCTCGCGTATTGCGCATGAGTGCTGCGCGAACCAGGTGACTGCGCCGTGTTCGTCAGTGCCGAGCCTCAGGGCCCCTGCTGCCACAGTGGCATGAATTATTGCCGGCCTCAGTGTTGTGCATGCCTGGGCCGTGTATGCGGCTGGTGCCAGTAGCCCCAAAAGCGGCATGCCCAGACCGCCTCGTCGCTCCGGCAACCGTGACGCCCGCAGTGGCACTGCGATGTCCGTGAGTTCTGGCGGGCCCAAGCGCGGCAATACCAGCACGCTGCCACTGCTGGCTTCCTCATTGTCACCAGCAGTGCAGGCGGCCAGCAGGTGTGACTTCATGGCTGCCGCGGTAGAGCAGCCGTGCAGATGCAGCATGCGTTCGAGCGTCCATGCACAGAACCCGTCAAACGCGTGCAACCATGTCTCACTCAAAGCCGTGTCAACGACCCGAGCTAAGAAGCCCATGCGCTTCGTCAGTGACCTGCGTAGAATGAACTGTGCTGCCTGTAGGTGATGCCGCGCCATTCCAGCTAGCTGCCACGACAATCGCCATGTCCCTGCGTCGACAAGATGCTTGCTCATGGCAGCGTGCACATAGGCTGGGTGCCCTACCGGTACCCCGACCGATGTAAAGCCCTGACTGGATTCTGGCATGGTGGTGTCCACAAACGGTATGTCAAGGGCGCGCAGGCGTGCTCTGGCCGCTTCATCAAACACTGTGCCGCGCATGGCGATGGCCAGCGACTTGTCTGGTCGAACGCGTAGGCCCCCTGCCGCCAGCCGGCGGATCACCTCTGCCACCCCAGCGGCCGCTGCATCGTCGAAGTAGGCAGCTTGCAGCACGTTGAGGTCATCCAGGAAAGCGCAGTGCGGGGCTGGCGGTTCCGCTGTGCTGTGGCCGTAGGCCGGCATACTGCCGGGCGTCGCATTCACTCCATCAGGGTAGAAGAGTAGGAAGGCCGCTGCCACTGCAAAGTACAGCGGCCCTAGAGGGTCCCCTTGCTGGCACCCTAGGTGGGAGCAGATAATGCGAGCTTCACCGTTCACCTCCACCCGCATCTCTGGGGCAGTGTCACCACAGTATACGGACTCAAAGTGCGGGAGCAGCTCCGGACAGAAGAGCATAAGCCCCCGCACAATGGCGGCGCGATCCACACTGTTAAATGCGTTCTCACAGTCCAGTTGGATAGTGGTGCCATACAGCTCGTGCCACACGCGCGCGCGCGCTGCCACATGCTCGACGCCAGACCGGTATCCTACGCCAAACTGCGACATGGAGGCCAGCAGCCCCGATATCTTGCCCTTGACACTCCGTGCCGCTGTGGACCCGAGGAGTCTGCGCCAGACACTGGAGCAGGCGATCGGACGCCGCTTCTGTCCTATGCCTGAGAGGGCCGCGGCGCGGAGAAGCCGTTGCGATTGCTCCGGCAGCAGTTCGGGCTCAACAAGCAGCGTCGTGAACACCTTGGCCAGGTGATGAGCGAATGCCGGTTCCATCACATCTGATTCTGAATCACCAGCTAGTCCTGGCGAGGCACTGCTCACGGGGCGGGTGGCTGCTTTCACTGGTGCACCAGGCCCAGCGGCCATCAAGAGGTGTTCATAGCGTAGGCCGTCCAGCCCTCCTGCCTTCCCCGCCCCTGCTGCGGACAAGGTCGACAGTATGTCTGCCGCCTCCACCTCGAGGCGCCGTCCGGCTGCGCTGGCAGCATCCTCAGGCCTATCGCTGTGATCATGTGCCTGACCCGATTCGAAGACAGGACTGCCGCTGCCAGCTGGCCCGGTGGTCGTTGCCACCCCTGCGCTGTGTAAGCAGTGCCGCCGGGCGTCGCGTACCAGGCCGCGCACTTGCTCCATTGGCGTATCGACTACCCCCGGCCGGGTGCCAGTTTCAGGGTGCTTTGCTGCCAGCACCTGTGCCGTGACCTCGTCTGCTGGGGCGCATGCTTCACGCGCCTCTAGTCGTGCGGCAGCCAAGCCTACCCCCCGTCGCTTGCCTGAGAGGGCAGCGCATGCTGTTTGCTGCCTGGAGTCAGCCTCCGTCCAGTCGGCATCGAAGTTCGTTTGTGCCGACGCCATAGCTGCGTTGTTTGGTTTGGGGGCCCGCAGCGCCGCTGCTGCTGACAGCGTCTTTCTCAGTAGCTCCGCGAAGTCGCCAGACAGCAACGCTGCCAGCCGGGCCGCAGGCGGCATACCGGTTCCCTCCGGTTGCCTACCAAAGGCCATCGCTGCTAGCAGGTGCAGCAGCCTGTAGCCGCGCTGCACTAGAGTCTGAGAAACCTGATGAGCAAACGCCCCGGCACCATGGTGGAGGCGCACCCGTGCCGCCTCACGTGCACTGTCTGTGGCGTCCGCCAGTAGTCGTGTGGCGTGCTCCACTAGCCGTGCCCACTGGGTGCACTGCAGCTGAGTGCGGAAGGGGTTGGCAGTCGTGGTGAACCGCAGCAGCAGTAGATCCGCCTCATTGGTCTGGTCAAGTGCGTGGACGACCGAGGGCGTCGAGAGGTCCCAAGCCAGGGATGCTCGTGCCTGGGGCTTTGAGGGCCTGCCACTGGTGGTGGTGGTCGGGGGGGGCGGTGACGCGGCATCGTCCGGCGGGTCCACGTCCATGTCCGCCCATCCCACGGCCGTCCCGCGGGGGGGGCTGCTGTCCTGCAGCCTCAGGCTGTCAGACTGAGTGCGGCTGCCGGCGCTGCTAGGCGGTGCCGCAGCAGCTGCCGTTCGGCGCCGGCGTTGCGCGCCGGTTGCCGTGGCCGCCGGGCGTTTCTTGCTAGACTTTGAGTTGGCAGCGCCACTAGCCGGCACCGCCGGTAGTTTTGGAGGTGTCGCTGCGGCAGCCCCCGCCGCCGCGGCCGCGCCGTCGCTACCCGCACCCCCGCCCTCGGACTGGCCCGGGGGTACTGCCGGGCGTGCGCGCGTGGGGGCGCTTCCATTCCGTCGACACGTGTGGCATGGCGAGGTCAGCGCGCATTGCCTCTGCCCCGCGCTGGCTGACATATGGACCAGGCCGCAGGCACCTGTGCATGCACTCAGCTTCCTTACCGCCCGTAGGAAGTCTTCTGCCGTGCAACCATACATGGTGCTCATCTCCTGCACATGCTTGGCATGGTGTGCCCCAGTGCTGCAGGTACTGCTGCCTGAAGGGGCACGGTCACCGGATGGGTCGTGATCAACCTGCTGCCGGATGCCCTTGGCGTATGCTGCCGCCGGATTTTGCTGACAGTGTGATGTGCTCGCCTCAGGGTTCAGCATCGACCTCGTGCAGCTACCACCGTTGAAGTGGGCCACTACCGGTGCCATGCGGCTCGCAGCTGACAGTTTGCCTCGCTGTTTGCTGTCCTCTTTCTGACCAAGCTGCCAAAATGCCAGTGTGCATAGTGGACACCTCAGTGGCTCAGGCTGCTGTGGCAACTGCAGCGCAGTACGGGGCTGTGTCCGACTCGGAGCCGTGATGTGGGTGCTGTCAGCTTGAGTGGTCGCCGACGCTGTCATAGTGGTTGGCAAGGGCGGAGCTGCCGCAGGGGCGACAAGCAGTTCAAAGTGTCCCACATTTGTATATAGCCCAGGCGGCGTCCACAGCACATCCAGATGGCAGTCAGGCTGAGCTGGAGTCGCCGGTGCGAATACCGCTGGCAGCCCCATCAGTTGTGCCAGCACCAGCCCTGTTGATTTTTGCGTGCTGCCAGTGGCCTGAGGCTTGGCCTGCCACACCGTCACCGAGACCGCGTAGACCGCTGCAACAATGGCCCACACAGACAAACCGAGGGGCCGTCCCCACACGCCCTCTTCCTGTAGGCGTTGCAGCAGGAGCGTGTGCCCGCTGTCCTTGCTATCCGTTTCATTTGTGCCGTACTCGATTGCGAGGCAGCGAGCGCGTGTCCCGTACGTGTCGAATTGTTCACGTGTACACGCAGGTTGGGCTGCGGCATGCGCGGTCAGTTGACGCATCGATGACATGCTGGCCCCTTGTTTGCCCGCCCCCTGCGTGACGTATGCCACCATCCCGTCCAGCAGTGCCTCTCGCATGGCAATCACCAGCGCTGGGGCCGGCAGTCCGTGCTCAACTGCGACGCTGCCTATGCCGTGTAGAGCTGTATGAATCAGGCAGTTGCCGTTGCCCACGTTGCTCACGGGGCGAAGCTCCCCACCACGTGCTAGCGTCGCTGTGTTTTCCCCAAGCGCCTGTTTGTGGAGTGCCTGCAGGCCCGTGTGCCAAGTGGAAAAGCCATAGTTGGTGGCTTTTGCCAGCGCGTCTTGCTGCTCCTCCACGGTGACTGTATGGCACACGGTTGAGGGTATCCGGGTCGCCACCGTCACGGTGGTGACCTTCGCCGGCCCGGATATTGGTGCTGAGGGGGCAGAGGCACCGCCCCTTGGCGGTGTGGTGGCTGGTGCCAGCTGCCCTAGGGGTGCAGGAGAATTGTCGCACTGGGCCTGTCGCTCCTGCGTCCGCCGTCTGTGTTTACCTCTGCGTCGACTGCGCTTTCCACTGGCAACCATAGCCGTGACAGATGCTGTCTCGGTCATTGTTGCGTGGGTGCTGTTATCACCGGCCTGCGTTACGTCTGACTCGCCATGTTTCCCGGCTGGCTGGCGAGGCGACCTGGCAACGACCGGTTCCCTAAGGGAGAGTTGGTCAAACACCGCTGCCAGGTCGTTACCCTCTTCTCGGAGGGAGAGCAAGCTGAACGTGACCGTCAGGTCATGCATCTGATTCACCAGCGGTGCGCAGGGAGTCCGGCCCAGCAGGGTCTGTGTTGCTGGCGCGTGCAGTCGGCGTGACGTGCGGCCGGGTTCAAGCTTGGTACCCGTCGGCCAAGCGCAAAGCACCGTGACGCGTGCCCGATTGGGGGCAAGGGCCAGTGCACGTACCCTGCGCGCGAGTGCGCCAGCCGCCCCCAGCAAGCCTTGCCAGTGAGATCCCGTCGGGTCCCTGGGGCATTCGCTAGACTGAGCGCCCGCTGCGACAGCAGCTGCTGCACTGCCAGGTGTGCTGGGCACACGATCGTTGCTTGACATCGTTGCGCCGCTATCGCTAGCACGACTTTCGCCAGGCAGCACACCCATTGTGCTGCTCCGGGTCAGTCTCGGCAGCGGCGCAACTGCCACACCGTCCAACGTAGATGCATGGGCTTGCCTGGGGTCCACCCCCAGGTGCTCGCATCCGAGGATTTTGCGTATGGGACCACATTTGCTAGCGGCGGCGAGCAGCGCGGCTGTTGGCTTCAGGCTATTCCCCCCACCAACAGCTGCACCACCCGCTGCCGCCGCGCATGTCGTTGGTCGGGTGTGTATGTCAGCAATGTGATCATGGCCTGATGCACGGTCACAGCCTGACAGTGTGCATGCTGTCGCGGCGACCGGGCCTGCGAGGCAGTCGGCGCAGCGCCACACGTCGCACTGGTCCAGGGCCCCTAGATCACCAGATGGTGTCGTGGCGCTTGCTGCTGTGCGTCTGATGAAGAGGTTGCCGCACCCATCGCAGACCTGCTCCAGGCCGCCGCATATTGGTCGGTGGTCTAGGAAAAGCTGAACATGCAGTTCTGCAAATTGCTTCCCTTTCCCTGTGTGGCGCGTGCGCTGGTGTGCACATGCGTGTGCCGCTGGGCAATTCTTGTCCAGGGCGCGAGGATTTGCTCGCACTATGAACTTGTCGCACATGCGGCAGTCCAGCCCCGGGATATTGACCTTCCGGTTGGCAGCGTGTATCTTGGCGGGCGCCAGATCTGTCCTAGCGGTGATGCCGGATATTGGGTGCCCGTTGCGACTGTTACCGTCAGAGGTGACGCTGCCGCCTGACAGAGAGGCGCCGCTGCCAGCTGGCTGCAAAAACCGGGACGTGATTTGTCTCTGGTGACCCGCCGGCCCAGGTTCGCCAACTTCCATCGGTACAGGCATGGTCACGGTGACCGGCTTTGCCAGCGCACCGCCAGACTGTGGCTCTGGGCGGGTGACGCTGCCAGTGCTTTGGGCGCTGGCGCGGCGCCGACCCCGCCGGGGTGCAGCCGCCCCACGTTCGCCGCCCGGTGCAGCAGCGGCCGCTGGTGCTGTTGTCACCATGTCTGCAGCACATGGGGTTGCCGCTGCGGTGACCTCCATCGGCTGAGGACCGGGATGCCACTGGGGAGAGGCGCCGCTGCTAGCTGGCTGCGAAGGCCGCGACGTGATCCGTCTCTGGTGACCCGCTGGCCCACTGGTAGGTTCGCCAACTTCCATCGGTACGGGCACGGTCATGGTGACCGCCTTTGCCAGCGCACTCAGTTTGCCACACGGCGACTCTGGGCGGTTGATGCTGCCAATGCTTCCGAGGCGGCCCAGGGGCGGCCCAGCGTTGGCGCCGCGGCGCCGACCCCGCCGGGATGCAGCTGCCCCGCGTTGGCCATCTGATGCGGCAGCGGCTGCCGGTGGTTTTGGCACCATGTCTGCCGCACGTGGCGTTGCCGCCGCCGTTAAGTCGGAGGTAACCTTGCGACCGCATGCAGCGGCGGCTGTGACAGTCGTCCGTGGCTGTGCAACCACCTGGTTGGCCGGTGCGGGCCCCGCCGCTGGTGCGGCAGTGGCAGCCGTCACTAAAGGCGTTTTCCGCCGCGATCGTCGTTTTGGCATTGGCGTTGTCGCTACTGGTGGATCCGGCGGCAGTGTCGCCCGACGGCGTGTACTTGCCGCTGGTGGCGGTAGTACCACCAAGCTCAGTACAATTATCGCTGTTGGCGGCAGTGCCTCCCGTAAACTCGCCGCTTGAGCCTCCGAGTCACTGGCAGGCTGATGCCGCGGGCGCTTCGTCTGTGAGCATCCCCTGTTACAGTGATTACTGGCACCTGGGCTGGTCAGATGGCGGCGGCGCTTCTTGACGTGCGCATGGCTGCCACTGCCCTGAGGCTCGTCCGAGTCGGCTGACGACAAGTGTAGTCTGCGCATGCTTCTGCACAGCTCTGCAACCTGACTGCATACTGGCACCTCTGGCATCGGCCGCGGTCTAGAGCTCTGGGCCATCAGCTGAGGTGGTGGCGGGCCGGGTATCGGCGGCGGGCCCGGAATCGGTGGCGGACCCGGGATCGGCGGCGGGCCCGGTATCGGCGGCGGGCCCGGGATCGGTGGCGGGCCCGGTATCGGCGGCGGGCCTGGAATCGGCGGCGGGCCCGGGATTGGCGGCGGGCCCGGGATCGGTGGCGGCGGCGGTATCGCTAGGCGTACCCAACGGCCAACACCATGGCGGCGTCTGCGGCGTGTGTCAGATTGGCGTGCAGCTTTGACCTGCCACCACCACAAGCCAGTATTCAGCCCGTGGTTGCGCTGTCCCCGTTTGCGTTTCAGAGGTGACCCCTCCCCATGTGAGGTAGGGCTGGTAAGCCAGTGGAGGGCCATAGCTTTGAAAGGCGACTTTGAGGGGCGAGAGAAAAAAAAAAAAAAAAAAAAAAAAAAAAAAAGCCCAGGCTCGATCTCGAAAGCGCGGCTGCCTACCGCGAACACGTCCCTGCACAGCTATACCACTTCCAGTTCAAGATCACACCCTGCTCTGGTGTATCTGGTGAGGTGCTTTTCCCGCCGTCGTGAAACGAGCGGTGGTGGAACGAGTCGGTGTGCTCAAGCTCTCTGCCTCTGACCAACACAAGGCAGCTAGGTTGAATGCAATGCTGTGCAATTCGTGTCCTTGCCGCTGCAGTGTCGTGATCCTGTCGTGTCTGTGCGTGTGCTGAATGCAGTCAGTCTCTGCCAGGCGAGGTCCCTTGTGCGGCTGCAAATCAAGCTGGTCAGCAAGCGTTCAAACCTTAATCTGGTGAACTGCTATCTACTGTCCTGCGATCCAGTGTGCCCTAGGTTCCCCCTTCCCGATCCGTCGACGGCGATATCGTCTGATGTTTTCTTTTTTTTTTTTTGGTTTAGTTTGCCCTTCTTGTGCTTCGGCCGATGTCGCTGTGTGCGTAGGTAGCTTTAGCAAAATCAATGCGAGGCTTACTTGCTGTCACCGGCGACCCACGCTGCGTGTCTGGCCTTGTTCGCCACAGGCCCGCGGTGGAGCGAAATCCGCTCTCTAGTCCTCGGGCTGTAGCCAGGCTGACAGGTTGAGCGTGCGGTGCTGCTGTGCCCTCAGTGTCCCCTGTGCATCCTCGCCTTCCGCGCCGCCGCTCCGCCAGCGGCTCCTCCTAACATGGTGGTGCACCGTACTTGATGAGGGGCATAGCTCAGTACTTGTACTCCTTTTCACCAAGTTTCGCTTTGGGCAGCAAGCCCAAAAGTACTACAGTACATATGTGATTGTCGTCGAGCTTGCTACTAGAATCTATCTTGTATCTTGTCACAAGTAAAATTATGGTGACAACAGTCAAAAGCTGGAAGTGTCTCACCATGCGTTGACGATCACTTTGTTGCATGTGCAAGGAGGGCGAGCGCTTGTGCCTCCTGCGCCTCCTGCTGTGCATTCTATGCTCACTGAATCGAAAGGGAAACCATACTACGACGACGATGACAACTATTGTGAGTACAGCCTCGCCGACTGCCCCCCCCCTTGCTGCGGGGTGGACAGAGGCGAGCTTCAATGCCACGAGCAAACACAGGCATCGGGACCGGGCGGGTATCAGAACCCTACATAGCATTCTCTCGGCAAGGAAGCTACGTCACACCCTCAGCGTGATGCCGCCAGCACTGGCGGCATTGCGCACAGGAAGGAGTCGTAGCTTTCTAGCGGAAGTGAATATGCTCATGTATTCCGTACGTACTGATCGCTGGCCGTCGCGTTTGAGCTCGCTTCTCCGGCAGCAAGGGTGGGGGGCATGCTCGGGCAGTGAGCGAGGCTGTACTCGCAGTAGTTATCGTCGTCGTCGTAGCATGGTCCATCTTTTGATTCAGTGAGCGCAGAACCCGCACGGAGCCTGCATGACAACACATGAGAACACACTTTCGTGTCACACATTTTGATTCTCCTGTGACTCTCCTGCAGGTTGAAGTTCTCGAGTTGAGAAGGGAGGTGTGAGATGCCCCAACAGCAGCCGCGATCGCTTCCTGCGCCTCCTGCCAACCTTCACGCGGGCCTTGCCAGGGAGGACGTCGACATCGAGGAAATCATCGACAGGACGGGGTGCTTGCAGGTACCCACCCATCGTAACTCTGGGATCTTTTGCATCCGCCTAGCTCTAAACCCTTGCGCATCAACAGGTTGCAGTACTTTTCTAAGCGCATGATTGAGCCAATTAGTCAGTCAATCAGTGCAATAGGTGATGCTCAATCAAACCTGAAGCTCATGATGTGACCAGCATTCTCTGGTGAGGTGCGCGTACCAAAATGTCAGCCTGTCAAGCAATAAATTTTAGCACGGGCTGCAATCAGTAAATGTCATGCCACCTCGTCATCCAGGCTAGATAGGGCGCTGCTTGATCAAACTGGCACAGGCTGCAGAACTGCAAATTTTTCTGCAGAACTGCAAATGCTCGCTAATGTCACACAGCTACAAGGCTTGCGTGTTGCATTGCGCCTGCACCATCAGCAAGCCAATCCTCACTAAAGCTGAGAAGCTGTGGTTCATTACGCAGCACCCTTATTTCCGGTGCACTTCTCATGTTCCAGGTGTATACGGAGTTGGAGGAGTGCATGGGGGAGAAGGACCGCGACTGGAGGAAGTGCCAGGCGAGGTTTCATGCACCATGGCGCACCTCATTGCGCCTTAATGCCGTTTGCAATCGTAATGTTACGGCGGCTTGTGTGCAACATGGCGCACCATTGTGCCTTAATGCCATTCGCACCCGTGAACTGTTTGCGGCTTATGTGGAACTTTGCCTCCTGCGAGCTGGCAAGTGACGAAGTAATAGGTTGCTGTTTTGGCTCCTTGGTACTTGCTGAACAACACCAGTCTGGCGTCATACGCATGACGCACATGTTTTGCTGCCATGGAAACAGACGGTTTCTTGCATACAATGCGAAGTACTTGATCTGCTACAACAGGGCTCCTGATGCAGTCTGTCGCTGCAATATTTGTGCAAGCCAGTCATATCAGTCCCCAACACGCACTTCAGGTGTGCGGCAACGCCATTTCAAATGCCTTGCCATGGCAGTAACAGTCTCTGTCGTTAAGCGAACCTTGGCCTGGCCATGTGCTTAGTTACTCAACTGGACTTAACTACCCGTACTGGCTAACACTTCTGCACGCTGATGATTGCAATGCCGTGCGCTACAGGACCAGGTACACGCGCTGAAGGCCTGCTACGCACAGCGCGCGGACAAACCGCAGCGCACGCAGAGCTCCTGAGAGCGCCCGAGCAATCGACGCACTCAAAAACAGTGCCGCTTGGCCCACAATGATTGAGCCGCTTAGATGGTCGCCGCAGAGTGAGTCGCAGCAGCAGCGCGGAGCACTGCCGCAGCAGATGCAGCTGCGCTCAACACGGCACCAGCGTCCCAGGCAGCGGCGGCAGCAGCAGCAGCGACCAAATGTTGGAGGGCAAGCAAGCGGCTGCCGCAACGCGGCTGCGTGCGCGGCGCTGGCGCTGCTGTGCTGCCCTGCCCCCTGCATGGCGTTCACTACTCCTTTGTGTGCGCGACAACCTGGCTGTCTGGGGCCATCCCAATTGCATCGGCCGATGCTGCGCCAGGATGAATGGTTGTGCGGGGCAGGGTTGCCAGGGGTGCTTTTGCCACAGAATCAGCAATTGCGACACCTGGCAGCGGTGGAGGAGGCTGCGGAGGCGGTGAGCAGCAGCAGCGGCAGCGATGCTCAGCAGTCGGGGTATCAGCGCTTCTGCGCTGCAGCAGGTAAGGCCTGGCTTGATGTACAGAGCTTTAGGGAGAGTGGGGCAGAAGGCATTGCTGGAGGGGCGCTGCTAACTAAGCCTTTCTGGCTTCAAGAAGTCGTGCTGCTTGAGATGTGTCAGGGAGAAGGCAGCATCTCATTCAGTTTTGCTTGTGTATTTGCCTCGCTGCTACATGTGCGTCATGTGTGATATGTGCATTTAAACGTTGTTTTACCAATTTTTCTACTGCACATGCTTTATTGATGATAGTGTCAGTGTATACCTTCTGTTTGGCAAAGCGATCGATTGAGCACGGCTAGCATTGCTGCACAAGACACTTGCAGTCGCAGTGTGTGTACAGAACATTACTACCGATACTCGTGTACAGTGATACGACGCATGGAGTTGCCTCATTTCTGTCACAACGTGCCAATCAGAACATGCCAATGCTCTTTCTCAATACATTGCCTATCTGTCTTGAATAGTACATGAGGTACATCATCCATCAATTGGTCAGACTCAGTTTGCTGGCTGTATTTCAAAGTGCCCCCCCCCGCCCCCCTGTTGCCCCTCCTGTGCAGCAGCAACAACCACGGTACTTGACCTTCGACCGAGCGAACACTATGCGCAAGGCCATGTTCCTGGCTCCAGCTCACTCCCGCTGTCGGAACTAGGGCCACGGCTTTACGAACTGCCAGCCCCATTTGGACCCCCTGTTGGACTGGTGGGCAACAATGCTCAGCGGGAAGAGGCAAGGGGGGTCTTAGAGGCAGGGGGTTGGACGATAGGGGAGGAAACCGATGTTGAGGGGGGGCAGGGCATGGCGGGGGTGGAGCTGCAAGTAGGGGGGGAGTCGCCGCAGGTGTGGAGGTGAGAAATGGCGGAGCAATGCTTTGAAATGCTGACAGATAATCATGTACTTTGAAGTATGCCTTAATAAAACGCCGGGGTTGCTGCACAGTTGAGGCAGTCTTGCTTGCAATTGCTGTACACAAGCTGCTACGCCAGTGAATCTAGCTTCCAATCTGCTGCCGACTTGTATCATTGTTGGCATGGGGGCGTTCATAGAGCATCGCCTCGCAAGCGCCAGTCCATTTGCGTAAGGGCGGTCTGTTGGAATATGATGCATGCATGAGCATTTGCGCTATCAGTGTTGGGATACCATGCATTCCTGAGCATCGTTGCTAGCCGCTCCTGGAAGTTCTAGGCAGGTTATGCCCCCGCCCCCGGGGAAGTTTCTCCGCCGACACGGTTTGTGCATCCTGCGAAATGATCACATCTCTACTTCGCGCAAGCCGCCTCCAGCGCCTCTTCTTCCTCTGCTGCTATGCATTGGCAACGGTGTGCCCTTCCAGCGTAGCTTTTCAACTTGTCGAAGGGGCAGGCTGCTGCTCTTGCTGAGCATGGCTGCCAGTGCGAGCTGCTGCGATCAAAGCATTGCTGACACAGCACACACGCCAAATGGCGTGCATTACTCTCAGCTTTCGCAACGCGCGCGGGCACATCGGTTCCGCTGCATGCCGGCGGCTTTATGTATCGGCCGCGCCGCGCACTATAGCGCGCACGCAGCACGCATCCCGTGCTGTCCATGCGCTGCCTCACACGTCTGAACTGCATTGCGCTCATATGCGAGCTTACAGCTTATGCTCATTCAATTAGTTAGTGTATGGACACATGTGTGATGTGAGGGCGCAGTGCTGGCGATTCGGACACATGGAATTTCGAGCAGGCCCAATTGGACTCCAACTGCAGCCAGTGCGCTTGCACGAAAACCCAGTTTAAACCTAACTGGTTCTGTGCGCAGATCCTGCTCATGTCCTTGTGGGTGCAATGACATTATACATCAAACCGCCTCAGCCGGTACTGATGTTAGGCGCGGTGCATTAAGCTAAACTGCAGCACCCATCCCCCATTCTCAGTGAGCGTCCTCATGCGTGTCGATGTGTTGTTGTGCGTGCGTACGACTGCTCTTTGGCTGCAGGCCCAATGACTTCCTAGCCCATCACCCATTCTCAGTGCGCAGGCTCATGCACCGAGTATTTTTTGCGTGCGTTCGACTGCTTGGCCGCAGGCCCAATGACTTCTTGGACTTTGCTCTGCACAAGTACGTCCTTCCGGACATTGTGCATGGGGACAGGCGCACCGGGCTCGCGCTCGACCTGGGCTGCGGCAATGGGCGCGATGCCGTCTTCCTGGCCCAGGTATGTATACAGTTTGTTGATGCCAGCGCTCAGCGTCCTGAGCGTTGAAAAAAAAAAACTATAAGCGCTCGCTGAAAAGAAGCTGCGGCAACGGCTGTGACGTTGACTTTCTGGCAAGGGGCGGTAGACTGTGCCAGTTTGACGCCAGTGATTCATGGATCATCGTGCTGATGCTGAAGAACTCCCAAGCGATGCTGGTGGTCTTGCTCAAGTACTTCATTTTGCAGCAGGCCAGCACCTGGAAACATTCGGAGGCACTGTCAAGACCGTGCAGTGCTCGGCCTGAATCTTGCACCTACTCCGTCACAAACTCTTGCACCACTTGCGCTGACGGATGCTCTTGAGAGACAAGGCCAATCTGCGCAGTGCCGTTGTTGTGACCTGGGCAAATACTTGAAATCCACTGCAACGTTTCATGATGCACGTGCTCTCCATTCCGGGTTGTGGCAGCTGACGTGACGCAGTGCCTTCGGCTCAGTGAGACAGTGCGCTGCTGTGTGGCGCGCTGAGCTCACTTGACGCACCAGGTGGCGCAGCGCGGTGCAGTGCTCAGCTGCGTGTTGGCATATACCCATACCTACCCCTTGAGCGATGAGCAGAAGCGCTGTGCGCTGTATCTGGCATTGCTCTCAACTGGTCTTCTACAGGTAGATGATGCGCTACTCGGGGGCTTGTGACGCCAGCACTTTGGAGTTTGGATTTGATGGTACTCTGGTGCTCCATTCTCTCCAGCACCAGTGTGTGCTCCTTGTCGCAGGGGAGTAGGCGCCATTGGCAGATGGGCCAACATCTTCTGCTGAGATGGCTTGGAGGCAGCTTCTCAATAGAAGCATCATTTTCAGTGCGGCAGTCAGAGCACCTTGTGGCTCATCTATACAAGCACAGGCCAGGCATCATCTCTTCAGCAAAGAATAGACCCAAAAGCCACACTGCCATAACTGAGACTTATTAACTATGATTGCGCGGCGCGATACAAAACCGAACCAACCTCCTCCCACATCTGCAGAAACTGCCACCAGGGTGGCGCGTCGTGGGCGTCGATAACCACAAGGGCGCACTGCAGCGCTGCGCAGAGCTCGCGTCGCGATGGAGCCGCGACGGCAGATGCTTCTGGCTGTGCCGCGACCTGCGCAAGTGAGTCTTTTGCTGAGCGCTGCTGCTGCTCTTGGTTTTGCTTCCGCAGCACGCTGAGCAGAGCTGCCACGTCAGCGTCACAGCCTTGAATTATCCAGGGCTCGTCCAGAAGCCGCCAGCGTGCAGTGTCATTCAGTGCACATTATGTGGAGCATGCAATCACAGTAGGGCATCAGCAGCACAAAAGTCAAACTTTAACGCTGCCACTGCCTACACCACAGGAACACGGCTTCCAGCCTCGATGATCTGCCTGCAGACATCATCCATGGGCATCGCTTCATGGACAAACCCCTTATGGCTGCAGCCAGGGACAGGCTGCCGGTTGGAGGGTTCTTTGTATGGGGCACCTTCATGCAGGTACGCTACTTGGTGCTTCGGAGTATCCAAAACGCGAATGCTTGCAGTTGCAGTCCACAGGTATTGCAAGGCTGCATATAGTTGGACGCATATGCACGGGCATGAAGGGAGGATGACAGTGTGTCTTGATGGTTTTCCAGCGCATTTACATGGATGAATGTTCACGCACCTCGGTTTACCTGCGCACATGACTATCAAAAACTTGTCACATCGCGCTTTGTTCGCAAAAAAAAATTCCCACACGGCGCTTTACATGCACATGTACTGTGACTGCAGTCTGCCCAAAAAGGTTCACGCAGTGTGGTAGTACAAAAAAAAGCGAATGCGCCCGCGGTTGACTTTGACAATTGCTGCCCTACAGTTATTGCATTTGTATTGGCATCTGCAGTCATCTGAAGATATTTCGTGTTCCAGGCAGCCTGCATGCTGAGCGGTGTGCACTTGTTTCTGCGGAAACTTCATGCGAGAGAATCTTCGCCGACTCTAGATGCAAGGTCGCTTCAACAGGGTTGCTAATGTTGGATTGGCAGCATTGTCGGGATATACGCCGAGGCGGACCCCCCGACAGACTTCACGATTCGTCACATCAGTTCTGCAATGGTAACTCCAGCCTTGTTGGAGCAGAATGTCACTCAACATTCGCAACCAATCATGCTCTTTCTGCTGGCTGATGCTGTTTGCTTGGCATACGTCGCTCCACATTGACAAGTGGCCATTCTGATCTCCTCTGTTTGTCCGGTGCAGCTGGGGGAGGAGCAGAACCTCGCACCGCCCCACAAGCCCAGTCGCATGGTCGCGCATGGCGAACTTCACCGCATATTCAGCAGCGGCTCAGCGACTTACAAGGTGCTGCACGATGAAGCTGGCGAGCTCAATACGCGGGGAGTGCCTGTGCCCGCCAACTTCTTTGTAGCGCAACGCGTGAGCTAGGCTCACGTTCTGAAGATTTACGGGGGAGCTGACGGTTACGTGGTACATACACCTTATTTTTGAAGCGTGTGCTTGGTGGATGAGCCATGGAGATCGGCAGAAATACAGGGTGCACCAACATGACAGCATGCGCGCTTCAGTTTTGCGCAAGGCTCTGTGTTTGTAGATGTGGTCTCCTTTTTGCGCTGCTGCTGTTTTATTTGCGCATCTGAAGAGCGCAGGTTTTAGGGGAGAGTGGACCTACAGAACAACCATATGAACCTGGTACGAACGGAGGGGAGGACCCCGAGATGCCATTTGGCGGCGGCGGCGTTTGAGTGGTTGTCGTTGCGACACTTTCAGACTGTCATACGACATGTAGATTCCTTACAGCTAGATGCCAATCATCTGGGCTTTTTCGCGCCCTGAGCGAGAATTAATAAAAAGTACGAACTACTCGCTTGTGCATTGATGCACTTTGCCTGAGTGGCCATTGCAAATGTCACCAAGAGGAAAGAACCATCACGTGATGCTCGGCGAAGTGACACTTAGTAGCAGCTGTGCACCAAATGAGTTGGACACGTGCAGAGTACTGGGATGATCAGGGGCATGTGGGTATTGCGCAGATGAAGCAGTCGATTGTGAACATCAGGCCATGCATTTCATAGAAGTATGCATGCAGTGTGCCTGGCAATTTTGTGCTTGCCATTCAACAATCTGAAAACATGATAGGCTGGGCATTCATGTTGGTCAGATTATGCAGTCTTGGGCATTCAAAGTAGCGTTTGTTTTTTTAAAACAGCAAAGAATGCAAGAACCAACAGCAGGCCATGGCAGTGTGAGCAAGACATCAGTGGCATACCAGCAGCACGTACAAACACCACAATTCATTGCAGGCTATGCGGCCTTGGCTCTCAAAGTAACATGCAGCGCTTGCTTTTTTGAAGTAAAAGCAAAAGGTGCAAGAACCAACAGCAGGCCATGGCAGTGTGAGCAAGACATCTGTGGCATACCAGCAACACGTACAAACACCACAATTGCGAGCGGTGTCGGACAATGTGTACATTTATGGTACACCCACGAAGCATGACAGTGTTCAAGTGTCAGCAGCAGCTTGCATTTCGCTTTGCGCGCTCCGCATCCAATCGTAGCCTGCACGTGCAGGGGCGATGCAAGTGCACATTAAGGTTGTGAAAAACCTGAAATGTCTGGCACTTGAAACATGGATTGTAAAGTGTAGTGCATGCCGCCACCAAAGTATAGTTAGAATGAAAGCACCCAAGCACCATCACTGCTTGATATCACCACCTTGGCTTAAAGCGCTGACGTTGCAAGGCTGGAAATTTTCATCACATCAGCTAATTGGCAGGTGACGGACAATGGCTGTGCGTGCAGCAATTTTGCATGTTACTCCACAGAAATGAGCGCTGGCGCAGGTGCGCAAGTAGGCAAGGCACAGACATGCTGAACTGGATTTCGTGTCAGCAGCAAGGCTATTGGTTGCGGCTGCAACTGCTGTTGCCCATCGGTTTGATTGCGATTGAGCGGGCCTTGATGATTGTCACTGGAATATGTTTTGTGGTGTGTACTGCAGTATAAGATTGATAGTCATAGACTCAAAGTACTCTTGCATGGGTATGTATCAGTGGTTGGGCAGTGCGCAATGTGCACATGTAATGAGGCATGCACACTGATGATGGCATTCTTGTTGGCTTGGCAACCAAACAAGGCAGAAGCAACAACTGTGCGTGCGCAGCTTTGTTCCTTACCATTCGCTATCAGCATGCACACACAGCAGTGTGTCCTGCTTGAAGTGTTGCAAAGACCCCCGTAGACAAACTGTTGCACGCTTGTAGCTTGATTCAAGTACATACTTGAGAAAACCGCATCAACGCAATGGAATAGGGACTTGCCGTTCTGCTTGTGCTGCTGCAGCCTGCTCAGCTGTAGCCAAGTGTGCTGACCAAAGTGTCTTCAAGTACCTACAAAAAACATAATTCTAATACACATTGCAATAGTGACTTACCGTTCTGCTTGTGCTGCTGCAGCCTGCTCGGCTGTAGCCGTGCGATGCAGCCGTAGCGCGCCTTCCGCTACGCCCATAAATGCATCTTCCACACCCACACCAGTGTACGCCGATGTCTGCAAAGCGTACAAAAAGAGCATAGAAGTAGATGAAGTTACTCGCACATTGGTTGTTCTACTATTGAGGAAGCACTGCATGAGTCACACATGCACCACACACGTGATGCGGTTACAACCGTTACATTCATCTTCTTTAACTTAAGTTCTACATCAACAATCCAAGGTCGATGCCTAACGACTCCAGCTAACACACCAGTATGGTGCACGCTCAGTGCGTGTTGCTGTCACAGCATGAACTGTATCTGTACTCTCACTGTACCGACAAGGCGAGTGGGCACAAAACAGGTGTACGGCACACATGCTGCTTTGGCTGATGCTGATGATTTCTGGAGCAATTATCTCGGGCCAAGTGCGTGAACCATGACAGTCGCAGGTAAGCGCTCGTGAGGTGTTAAGCGTTGCTGCAGGTGCCGCAAAAGTCCTTGAGTCTCAGAGCGGTGGGGTATTGCGTTAATAGGGCACATCTGACGTGCAGATTTGCAGACCCCAAAATATGCCAGAGGACGTACACAAAGAAAATGTGTCGGTCAAAAGCGCGGGGAGGACACTCTTACATTGGCAGCACATGAGAGTAGACTAAGTCAATGGCAGTGATATTCATGGGTGAGCCTAATAATTTACAGGAATTCATGAACTCTCAGACGCTTTCTTGACGCAGGAAATATAAACATACCTACTTCGAAGTAGATGATATCATCGACAAAGCTACAACATTCTGCCAGCGCTTACCTCGTAAAATGGTGCACCCACAGATTCTGCGAACTCTTGTGCGGCTGCCAAACTTGGCCCGTCGTCTGTTCGTACATCGCACTTGTTCCCCACCAGTGCTATCACCTGCAGCACAGGCGGCAGAATATGCAGCAATGCATTGAAATAAGTTTGGGGGGCAAAGGGAGCAGCAGTGGGGGAAGGGCGAGAGGAGGGGGGAGGTCGAGTGACTGCTTCTGGTAAGATGCCTAAAGTGTTTACATCATCATACGTGCCTTTCTGCCTGCCCTGCAAGTGTTGGTACTTGCAGTTCCAGCACAAAAGCGAGTCAAGCTCGTGATCATACATGACTTTTCAAGCATAAGGTGACAACAGAGGCTGGAGCACCAAAAGGAAGTTGGTATGTGCATATACGCACCGTCATGCATCTTCAACAATATTTCAACAGGATATAAGCCGCACCTGCTGCACGCACGCCCAAGTGCATTTTGAAGGGCTGCTCACACAAAAGGAGTGACTTTCAGGTGCAATGCTGGAAGACCAGAAATGCAACTGGTCCAGTCCTGTATGTGCGACCAACGGGTCACAAAGGTTGCGGTGAATAACTGGGTTGCTGATCGTGACTGCGCCAGCAGCTGCCGCTTCACTGAGTTTCCCCCCAAACGATCACAATTATAGTATTTGTGACGCCTCAGCGACAGCTCTTTGGGTTCAGACCATAGGCATCAGTGACTGAAGCTCCAACGCGTTCTCTCAACACGGTTGACCGTCTGAGTCAAATACACTACCGTGCCTTGCGCTAAGTGCGCCAACTGGTGCCATTCCCCCTAAACTTACTCAATGACTCGTACTTCAATGCATGAGTCGCTCACCACGCCTACTCAATTCCTCACACCCACATGAGTCACTCACCACGCCCTGATCTGCGTACGCCAGTAGGTCCTGCCTCCAGCGTGAGAGCTTTTGTACCGAGTATTCCTTGCTGGCGTCAAACACTATTAGTGCCGCCTTCGCGTTGCGGAAATACATGGGCGACATGCTCCTAAACCTGCTTAATAAGGGGTGCGACGGACACAATGAACAAGTGACGTGAGCCCGTGTCTACAGCAGATAAGAACTGGCCGCAAAAAATAAACAAGTAATGAACAAGCGGTTACTAATTCCAGTTACAAGGTACTGCTACGATGTGATAGCGCTCAATATTAGAGCGGCCACAAGAGGCAAGCGGCATGGCAGCTGGACATGGATATGGTCGCTGAAACTGCACAACGATGAGTGTGGCGGAAATATCAGACAAATAACATGAGCGCGTGTCTACAGCAAATGAAACACTGCAACCCATCAGTGGATGTTGTACAATTCCAGGTGTGCCAACTGCTTTTGCAAATTCAAATGGAACTCATCAAAGGTGCCGCAATGGCCCGCAAAACGATCAGTAAGGCGCAGTGGATGAGACCCTGAGTACAAACGTGCTCCACAAAAACATTTCACTGAAAAGTATACATGATAGTTGTACCGCAAGGAGGCAGCACGGACACGTCAGTGCTGCGTCGCCGAGAATGGTAGACAGCCATTGCATTTGTCTGGGTGTCACAGTGCGACACCGCGGTCCAATGCGGCACGCATGGCTGAGTACCTCCCGATGACGCGGTCGCCAAAAGATGCCGCTACTGCAGTGATTTACTTGAAGGGGTGACGTTCCTTTCTTGCGGTAGGCATGAGTGCGTACCTCCTGCTGACATGATGGCCACAAGAGTTTTTCAGGGCATCATCGACCGTAATCATTTGTCAGGTGCGTAATATGCACAACACGATGGTTACACTCAGAAGTGTGTCACCTCACGAAAGTCAGACAGATACTTTCAATACAAGGATGGCCCTCCCGGATACCTCCGGAGGTAGGGGGCGAGGGACCCCTACTGCGTGTGGACGACCAATTGTAAGTTGCGCTCAAAGCGGGTCTGAGACCATCGCGAAGGATACGTACATGCTGCGAGCATGCATTCTGCCTTGTTGCTAGATGGAGCTACAACCTACTCCAAGCACATCCAACAGCACCACCGGTCTTCTTTCCGCAGCAACCTTCAAAGCCATTGCGCACGACTTCACTTCCTGAGGCGAGAAAGTGGCACATGCAAGCGCCTGCAGCAGGCCGTGAAGCGTGGCCGCAGGCTTGCGACTGCAGTACGATGCGTGCTAAGCGTCAATGCGCTGCACGCGCTCAGCGCCGCCTGTGCAGCGACACAGCACGAGCTGAAGAAGAGCCAGCGCCAGAATCAGCTCGAGGCTTCCAGGGTGTTCCCACTGGAAGCGGCAACTGGATCCCAGCGCGCTGATTGGTGAACGGGTGTAGCGGTACAAAATCAGCAAGCGCGACATCACGCAGGTGCATCCGTAGTGTGGAGAATCGCGTGCGCGCCGAAATAAATACCTAAGAAGGCTCGCGCCCTGAAGGGTCCCTCGTCTTTAAGTAGAAGGACATCATATGCACAAACCCACCAATTCTACTTACACTTGACGTGTGACGCGATGGCCACAAGATGCCGTTATTATTGGTAGTTCAACTTCAAGTTGCGACTTGCCTTTCTTGCCCTGCCGTGTCCCACAGCTGCAGCACGACCTGTGTGGTCGTTCGTGGCCCGTCATCGCAGCCTTCCTGCATCTCCACGCGCTTTTGCAAGAATGATGCACCTGCAGGCGACGGTATAACAAAGGTTGTGCCGTAAACGTGAGCGCATACAAAGTTTAATTGCCCATGTGTTTTGTGTCATAAGTTTCTAAACGTAATTTGGCGCTTGATAGCCTCACTAATGATGTATGGTCTATATGCTTTGAGTATCGTCATGTTCAGCAGTAGGCATGGCGGTTGGTGAAGTGGCGTGCCGGAGCAAGTGTGGTTGGAGCGCAGCATAACTACGCATTGAGATCGCGCATGGTTGGCATTAAGGTTAGGGTTCAGGCTACGTCAAGACAGAGCCAGCCGCTCGTGCAAAAATCAAGCACCTGCAGATGGCGACAAGCACATCATTCGAATATTTCTTTGCCAAGACCGGCACTAACCCTAACTCCGGAAGCGCAGTATGTTTACTCTAGATTTATGAGTCGTATGGCGTGCACATTTGCATAGGGTCAACGGCTTCTGCAAACTTAAGACGGCGGTGGGCACAATGGTTGGCAGTTAACGTGCCCAGAAATGCATGCAGGCTAGAACAAAGCATGTGACATGTGATTTACACGCAGTGCATGTGCTTTGCATCTATATGAACTCCGACAGTATAGTCTAGGCATGTGACTGAACACGTTACAAAAAAAAATGCGAGTGCCAGCGTAGGCAGATGACACAGCTGACCATCAACTGCTTGAGTGACATAGCCGTCATTAGTAACAAAGATGACAAAGATCACTCTCAATCTGTCCTACTTCATGTTTTCTACACTGCCTCAATTCTGTCCCAGAATAAAAGCGATTAAATGCTAGTTCAGCCAAGTACGTGCTGGGGTTCAGCCTCGAGAACAATCATAATTATGAGCACTGAGAACTCCCGATGGCGTCCGCTGATAGAACAGACTAGTTAGCGCTTTTTACTGCACAAGGTAGTCTTTTGTCAGAGGCGGAATTACAAATGCTGCTTGAAAGCACCTCAACTACATACCTGCTGTGTTAGTTGGTGCTGATCGCGTTCAAAACTTCACTGCTAGGCTTGAGATAGGTGCAAACTTGGTCGTGATGGTCGTTGAGCTGGCATCAAAACATTAAGTGAGGTCAGCACGGATTGCACCTGTTCATATTCCCACACATACTACCTTTGCAAATGAAGTTCAGAAGTCATGAGGTGCAAGTAATGAGGGCCTCAGGAGGACAAGCAAACTTTGCGTGAAAATTTCTCAGCAGCATGATGTCATGAAGAACCCTGATTTGCCATGTACTGACTCAAGTCGATATACTGCGCCTGAGAAGTCGTTGGCCTCACAAACTTGAAACCATGCTTGAAATATCAAGTCACGGCATGCAGGTGGCTGCTGCTGTGATGCAGTGATCAGTGGGGCTTCAAAGCCACCACTTTTGATACGTGCATAATACATGTAGTGCGGCTGCCATGGCCTGGCTGTAACATTGACTTCTGCAGAGGTTTTGCTGAATAGCAGGCAGGCCAGCTGCTGCCGAAAGCTCTCCATCACGAGTTCGGCTCAGACAACACTTTGTGCGTCTTGCGAAAAGATCACCTGTTTATTTGATAAATTCTGATGCTTCACAGCCTGTGCAGGCCAACGCTGATGATGTATGGTGTAGCTTTGACTATGCATTAGCGGCAGCGCTGCAAGTCGAACCTCATTCACTTTAATTGATGAATGCCTGCAGCATTGCAGGACCATGAGCTGTGCTTCAAATCAGTGTCGTCCGTAGCTCACAAGAGATCCTGCAGGCTCAAACGTCGTGTCGCCAACCAAATCAGGTTCAAGTGGCGCAAGCAAGGCGATGCTGAACGTGAAATTTGGTTCTACATCTTGCTGAATTCCATGTCAAGTGGAAAACTGATGGCAGCACCCATGTTTAGCAACAAAGAGAGTTGTACGCGAAATGCAGTTCACGCGACCTCGCGCACTCACCGATGGTTGGATTTACAGGGGTTACTTTCCCATGGCAGAACCTGAGGCATAAACTAGTTTTGCCCACATCGGAGTCCCCAACGATGACCGTCTTAAGCTCCACGCTGTCAGTCGCCGCTCCGTTGCTGTAGCTCATGATAGTCCGCGCCAGCTTCAATCCCCAATCTCCCGCCTCCCCTGTTCAGTGCTGTGCTGCGTGCCTCCACTGCACAGCGTGGATCTGATTTGGCCAACTGCTCCGTGTGGACACAGTGACGCCTGTAATCTGGCGTCGGGCAGCACGGGACAGTAACGCAGTATCTCTTGCGATAGAAGGCGGCTCAGCCCTTTCCCAAGCTCGCGCGTTCGGGCAGCTAACTCGCTCACAGCTTGCAAGTGATTCGTCACAGGGCTGGCTAGGGTTTGATGTTTCGCTTGAAGTTCGGCTGGAACCGTCATGGTAACTCTCTGTGTGAGGATAGAGGACACCAGTGCACACATGGCATGCACGTGCACCAGCTTGAGTTATTTGCTGTCTACCGGAAAGCTCTCACCAGCTGAAGCCAGTATTCCAGCTCCTTGGTTGTGAATGTAAACTATAAATGCGCATTGCAGGGAAGAATTCGAAATGACCCTGTTCAGCAGCCTGCTGGGAGCTTTTGCGGAAGACAGGGACGATGTCACTGCGCTGCCGGAGCTCCTGAGGGACGTTTACCTAAACCCATGGAAGGCGCTCGGAGTACAGGTATCTGGAGCTAACTACAAGGACATTAAACGCGGTTAGACCAAGATATTTCGTAGCTACTTCAGATTCCGAACTCATGGCAGAAAAGTTCCTCGATGTATGAGCTTGTCATTTCGGGTCAGCTGCTGGATCATATTGAGGTTGCCTATGTGAGGTGCATCATCGCAGTTATGCAAAGAGAGGGGACGGGTTGAGCCTTGCATCAAAATAACGCCGCAGACTGCTGAGCGACCGACGGCAGTGATGAGTGGTTCAGAGCTGAGCACTGTTGATCTCGTGCATACCGGGAGCAGCGCTTCAGCAACGCCGTGCAGCACGCCAGCAAGAACCCGCGGCGTCAGCTCCTGGCAGCAGGTGTTGAGCGCTGGCTGATGTGCTGTGCTCAGCCTGCCGCAACACGACGCTCGCGGTGCAAACGCGCCAATTGCTATCATCACGCTGAGCATTGTCTGCAGATCATGCGCAGCGCAAAGCAGCAATACCCCATCGCAAAGATGGCGCGCGTGTTGCACATGCACTTCAGCTGTCATCACGCTGAGCACTGACTGCTGAGTCACGTAGCCTCCTCACATGCGCACCGTGCAGTGCAACGCAGCAATATCCTGTCGCAAATGCAGCGCAAGGCGTAAATGCGCCACATGCGCGCGTTGTGTTTCCTCTTGCGTCAGCTGTCATCGTGCTGAGCACTGACTGCTGACTCATGCGTCCTCCCACGCGTGCGCGCTGCGCAACGCATCAATGTCCCATCGCAAAGTTGGCGCGCGCTACACAAATGCTTCAGCCTGCTCCCGCTGTCATTGCGCTGAGCACTGACTGCTGATGCATGCGTCCTTTTTGCCCACTGCGCAGCGCAACGCGGCAAAGGCGGGCGACGCGCGCGATGCGTTCCGCATCCTGTGCCTGCACCACTGTGCGGAGCTCACGGGCCTGCCTTGGCCCAAGCGCTCCTTCGACGTGGTGGTGCTGGCGTATCGGCTCATCACCGGTAAACCTAACCCTAACCCTAACCCTGACCCTAACCCTTACCCTATGCTAACCCTAACCCTAACCCTAAGCGGACAGGAGCTGCCGCGTGAGCATACCTGTTCATGTCAGGTGCATGATGTCAAACAAATTTTGTCCGCCGATTGATCGGTAGGAACTGTCTCAAGAGCGTATCTACCCATAGGCAATGATACCATACATATAGACATTGCCAGGTCCGCCAATCCGCCGGATCTCTGTTACCCAAAAGAAGAGCATGTCACCGTACACAGCTTGTTGCCCAACGGCTCATCACTGAAGTGCAAACAGAAGCTTTTTCAATTAATGTGCAGATACCAGCACACCCCCTGAAGGTGCATTCTACAGTACGAAATTCACAAAATACTTGCTGGTTGCTGGCACTGTACATGATTCACTTCTTGCTGGCTGCTAGAGATGGCGCGCTCAGTAACTTGTTCTGCGTGGCGTACTTTCTGTGAAGTGTGAGCGTGTTGCTTTTCCACGTGAGGCTTGTACAGACAGCTCAAAGCACCTTTTTGCAAAGCACAGCGCAGCGCAAAACGCTTCCATTCCTTCCACTTGAGGCATGTCAAAACATTGGCGCCAAAATTACAACAATGCTTTGGACATACGTCCTGTAAAATTCACAGGTGAACTGCAAGGGCCAGCTCAGGACCTGGCCCCCCTGCTGAAAATGTCCCCGCTGTTCAAGGGAGCGCAGCCAACTGACATTCTGCACACCCTCCGGCCCCTGACATCCGCCGGAATACGGTATGTATGCTGGCAATGAATTGTGAATATATTAAAATTATCGACAGACATCTTGCACACCCTCCGGCCCCTGACGTCTGCGGGCATACGGTACGTGTGGTGGCGATTGATGAGAATATGATAATTTTCTGTGTGCCGCGTTTTGAGCGGTTCAACATGCCATGCTGCGAAGCATAGCGCGCTCGGGCAACCCACAACTACTGTAGAAACCTCACACGGTATATTGGCTGTCGTTGCTGTTGCATATGGTGAGCACAGGATGCATTCGTGAGATGCACACACAGTGTAATGCGTTTCTCAACTGACAAACACCTGTTGCATGATCCTATTCCGGCCATGATCATTATTAAGCCAAGCCGGCATACCTGGCAGTTCGCCCCACAGTTTCATGGTTGATGAGGGCCTGAACTTGAGATTGCATGTATGTGTGTGTGTGTGCGCGCACGCGATGCAGACAACCGGCTAAAGACCCTACCACTTACGAAGCATCATTGGCTCTCAAAATGCAGCCGATCGGGAACGCGCACCAGTGCTCTGCATATTGTGTCGCCGCTCATTGCCTTCCCAGCTAACCCACATAGCAGCAGTTCAGCAGCAGCAGCAGCAGCAGCAGCGCTCCAAACCCCCTTCGCAAGCAGCAACTGCTACATGCATACCCCCCCCTCCCCCTTCCCCCCACCCCAACCCCACACACACACACCATCGATGCAGGACCAGCGCCAATGCGCGCGCGTGCAAGATGCTGGCGGTATCGTGCGTCGACAGCGAGGTACGCGTCGCTACGGAGGGCGCTGCGGCTGTCGTCGTGTACACGTGCGCGGTGTCGTACTGCATGCGGCGCAGCGTGGTCAGACGCTCGTACGCGGCCTTCGCCGCGCTGCACACGTGAGCACACTTCAAGTGTCATGAGTTGAAGTTTGCCATGAGTTGAAGTTTTCCCTGCAGCACGTGGTCAGGCGCTCGTACGCGGCCTTCGCCGCGCTGCACAGGTACGGCAGCACCCTTCATGGTGCCGTGAGTTGAAGTATGCTTCAATTCAAGTGCCATGACTTGAAGTGTTGAGCGCAGAGGATGACAGATGGGGTGCGCCTTATGGCGGGCGTGATGGTGAATAGGGTGCGGCCTTTGCCGCGCTGCACATCGCCTGCTGGCACCATGAGTCAGTTGAGGCGTTGCATGCCATAGTGCAATTGTTGCAGAACAGGGCGAGATAGAGTGGTTGTTTGTGACTTGCGCAGAGGAGCACAGCGATGAGCACATTGAGGTTGTCATGTAGAGGTAGCATTATCTGTATACCCCTGATGATCATATGGAGGGCTTTCCGAGACAGCTCCAGAGTGGAATCATGAGTATTCGCGTACTCGGCTGTCCGCATCAAAAACGAAGGACTGTCACAAAAGACGTCACTTGGTGTTGCGAGGGAGCTCGTTGAAGATTGGTTGTACAAGAACATATCTAGGCAGAGTTTTACAGAGTGCCTTGCTTGGTCAAGGCTTGCGTCCTCATCTATTTTGGTAATGTATGGGCATGAAAGCGCCGTGGATGCCCTTTTTTTCACACTGTACTCTCTAATACATAGTGTGGGCAGTGTCGGCAGAGAAAGAGGGAGGGCAGCTGATAGCAGATAAAGAGGAATATTTGGTGTATGCATACAATTTCAGGTAAAGGTATAGCGGTCTTTAGAAAGCCAAACAATGCATGAGGACTTCGTGGGTCGCATGCCTTCGAGCAAAAGAGCTGACACAGTGTCATGAGGTATGTACGCGTATGCCCTCCGTTCCATCTCTGAAAGACCAAGCATCAAAAGCCCTTGCATGGCTGTGAAGCCCTAATCCTAACCCCAATCCTAACCTAAACCGTAATCCCTGAGTCCTTTAAAGCTGGCCAAAAAACTTACCCAAGGGCTCCGCCCCTCTCATCCGCACTGCTAGGGCGCTGTCTCGGGAGCTCATTCTGCTGCCTGCATTTCCTGAGGAGAGTCGTCTGTTGAACATGGGCATAGGAGACACGCAAGCACGCGGCCACGCACTGTGCCGATATGTTCAACGGGTAAGAATCAAATCAGCAAAAGCTCTTATCGTGCAAGTGTATTTGATGACCTCACTATGCATACATAATAATGCTGACGCTAACCTCACAACACCTTGACGCTGACCGTAACCAAAACTTTGATACTTCGTACATACGTTGCCAAGCTTGGGAAGCAGTCGTAGAGCGATCACAGCAAGCGATCTGTATGGATGTCGTGCACTGCACCGCAGTTTTGGTGACATGCAAGCAGTCAGCTTGAAGGCCAAAATGAGTTGATTTGCCGCTTGACGCATCTCTGAGGGCAATCACTGGCATGGCTGCTCAGTATGCGCTTGCTTAAAGCATGCCTATATACCTGCGGTTCTGTACTTTAAAAACTTCAAGTATCGCATACTACAGTGGTGCAACATCACACACACGTCACAGCTATTGCCACATCTGCACATGGTACACGAAGCATGTACCTTCTTGCACGCATTCTAAGAAAGTGGCCATGGTCGCATGGTGCGTGGTGGCGCACCTTCTCTGGTCTTATTTGCGCACTTCTTGACCGCCATGTAAAAGTTGTGGCACGCATGTGACGAGGTGCAGTGCACACATGTGCAGTTGGTGGGCGTCGCAGGCGAGCAACGGTGATGCTCCACTTGGGGCTTGAACTTGCTGCCGTTTAACTAGTGCCAGCCGATTGGCAGGAAAGCCGAAGTAGTCTCGCAGCTTGCGTGGCGGTAGGGCCCCATTTCTTACAACAGCTGTACTTGCGAGCTAGGTACACGACATATCTGAAGCGCCTTGTGGGCTGCACTTTATTCTGCTGAGGTACAAGTGCACGACCTTCTGTTGCAGCTTAGGGCTTGCACTGACTGACTATCCTTGGTCCCCCTAGCTACTTATCATATAAAGCGCCTCCCGGCTGCACTTTAGTCTGCTGCCACACAGGTGCACGACCTGCTGTCGCAGCGCGGCGTGTTCTCGCCCTGCAATTACGCCTTGTCCCCCTTTCGCTAGCCACAAAACGCATCTGAAGCGCCTTCCAACTGCGCTCTGTTCTGCCCTTCAATCTGCTGCGGAGCAGGTGCACGACCTGCTGTCACAGCGCGGCGTGCTCTCATTCCCCTTAAACTGATACAAAGCACATCTGAAGCGCCTTCCGGCTGCACTTTATCCCGCTGTGGCACAGGTGCACGATCTGCTGTCTCACCGCGGTGTGTTGTCGCCACGCGTGATGGCGTTCCTCGAGATCGACTTTGCGCGCGTGCACATCGAGGAGGAGGGCCGCGTGGTGGGAGAGGTGAAGTTCAGAATTCAACTTGAAGTAAAGTTGCAGGGCACCAATTGAAGCAGTACTCTGGCAGCACGTAGGACGCGGTCAGCAGACGCCGATTGACACAAAAGTAGCTGTTGACATCGATCCGCAAGCTTTGTTTCTTCGCCACTGAATGCCCATGCAATACTTTACTTGAGCTCTTACCATATCAGCGCCACTGAGCAGGGCACACGTAAAGTAGCTCTCCTGCCCGTTCCTTGTTGTAGCTGCCGCAGTGCAGCTGCTGCAGGTTCGCAAGCGGCGTTCAGTCTGCCATGCTGTCAGCAGGGGGTGGACGATCAGTACGTCCTGAACAACATCAACCTTTTTTTTAGCATCAAAGCTGGTAGCTCAACTGCTAAGTGCACACTGCGCCCCTCATCTCAGTTTTGAATGCTCCAACCCCAACAAGCAGCTTGTTGCGAATTCTGTGGTCCGCAAACAAGAAGTCGGAAACAGTTTGGCAAGCCGATAGCGGGGCACCAAACCCGCTGCTCCCCTTTCTCCTTCTGTGGATTGCTGCTGTTAAGCTCTTCTATGTTAGCATGCAGACTACGCCCTCATTACATGGCACCACCCAAACTAGTCATTGTCGCAGGCTGCCCCAGCTTGCGTGGCCAGGCGCAAACCCTGAACCCTAACCCTAACCCTAGGACACCCAATCCTCAGCGCCCACTTGTCTGATGTGATCGATGTGTTGCTTTACCTGGTCTCCTCAACTGTCACAGGTCCTCGATTCCGCAAACGCGCTGCCGGGCACGGTCTGGCAAGTCAGGCACCAGCATTAAACCTAACCCCAACCCTAAGTTCACCCAACCCTCCGCGCCCACTTCTCTGACATAATTAATTCACCGCTGTCGCCGCTCTCCTTAACTGTCGCAGGTCCTAGATTCCGCCAACGTTTTGCCAGGGACGGTCTGGCAAGTCGTCAGCGAGGAGTGGATGGCGCAGTGGCGCAAGTTTGTGCAGAGCAGGGGGGCGCGCCGCTACCTGCCGCCAGGGCCTATTACCAACGGCGAGCTGCTGATGCGCCAGGAAGTTGTGAAGGAGGTGAAGTAGCTTCCTGTGTGGCATTGAAGTTGACATTAGAGTTTCTTATAGTAAGTACTGGTGTGGCGTTGACATTAGAGTTTCTTATAGTAAATACTGGTGTGGCGCAACATATGAGCATTAGACTTCCAAACATACATTGCGTGCCGCCAGGCCCCATCACCAACGGCGAGCTGCTGCTGCGTCAGGAAGTTGTGAAGGAGGTGACAAAGCACAGGAGTTGAACCAAAGTTGAACTTGGCATTATTTTTCCCTTTGTGGCGCAATTACGCAACGAAGCTAGTGAGGTGGGCTGCCTGCCGCCGGGTCCCATCACCAACGGCGAGCTGCGGATGCGCCAGGAAGTTGTCAAGGAGGTGACGCACATTAAAATTGAAGTAAAAGTTGTTGTTACCATTTACCTTGCATAGTGCAATTGTGCATCAAGGTAACGAAATGTGCTACCTGCCGCCTGGCCCCATCACCAATGGGGAGCTGCTGATGCGCCAAGACGTTGTGGAGGAGGTGACGCACGCTGGATACTAAAGTTGAAGTTGCATATTTCTTACTCTTTTGTGGCGCAATTTCGCATCAAAGTAGCAAAGTGTGCTGCTTGCCGCCTGGGACCTGTCGCCAACTGTGAGCTGCTGATGCGGCAGGAAGTTGTGAATAGGAGGCGACGCACACTGAAGTTCAAGTAAACAGTTGTGGAGGTGCACTTGAAGTTGCCAGAGTGAGCGTGCTGCTGCTGAGCCCCGTCACGAATGGCGAGCTGTTGATGCGCCAGGAATTTTGAAGAAATTTTGAAGGTGACGCACACTGAAGTTAAAGCAACAGTCGAAGTGCTATCCTGTGTGGTGCAGTTGTGTGTTGCAGGTGCGGAAGTATGGTGCCTGCGGCTGGGCCCCGTCCCTAATGGCAGGCTATCAATGCAGCAGGAAGTTTGGCAAGTTGTAAAGGAGGAATCACCCTTAAAGAAAGTTGGCCTCGTTTTTGTGGAAGTACACTTGCTGATTGATGCTGCCGAAGTGCCGGATTTGGGTCATGTGCAGGGTTGAATTACCATCGATGTTCACTAGATGTTCCTCGCAGTATGTGAGTGTTGCACGTGCAAACCTTACTGCAGATACCGCAAACATATACTCTGCATAGCAGCTGTTTCGGTGTGGAAGCGCTTCTGACGGCGCCGGCGGAGCATGCCCCTCATGTGTGCATGTGCTTGGGTTTGAATTGCCTCTTGGAGCAGGTTCGCAAGAAGCAAGAGGACATACAGAAGGGGGGCGACAAGTTCGACAAAGTCACTATAAAGCAGTGGGCACCTAGGCCTGGCCTGGTGCTCGGCGAGCACTACCGCGTTGTCAACTTCAACGTGTGGCGCTACTGGGTGATGGTGAGTCACGATGACTTGGAGTAGCTGCTGCTTAAAGTTTCAGTGGAATAAGTTATTCCGAACAACTACCGCATCAAGAACAAAATAACATTGTATCGTGTTCCTGATTCACTTTGTGGTTAGCACACATGCTCTCGTGCATCGTGTCTGCTTGGTCAGTTAGTTTTTCAATCAGAGTTGGGGTGAAGGTGAGGGTTGGAGGGTTGGGTTTAAGATTAGGGTTGGGGTTCGGTGTTGTTAATGACGTAAGTTCGGGTAGCGACATAAGTACGCGTAATGACGTAAGTATGCAGGATTATGGGTAATGACGGCTAACGACGGCTAACGACGGCAAACCCTAGTTGCTGCAATATCCTAAACCTAGCCCTAACCTGACTAAGGATAGGGTAAGAATGCTCCAGGGCGCAATGGTGCATGACAGAGCATGCTAAATTCCAACGGAAACTACTGCATGGCTGCCATGCTCAGGTCGATACATACAAATGTGAGTCATTGTTTGACTACTAGCACTACCATGAGTGTATGGGTACACAGTGTCTTGATGTCATGTACGCACTGCCACGACGCGGCGTATGCCATTCGCAAGCATATTGCACGAAAACACGCCGAGGCAGTGCCACAAGCCTGATCGCCAGCAGCAGCAACACTCGTCCCAGCGAGCCTGACTGCCAGCAGCAGCAGCACTCGTTGTGCACAGCTGGGCATGCCACAGTGCAATACAGCAGAGCCACGCGCGCAGCCCCCCCCGGCAGACACTCGGCAGAACTTATGGGCCCGACTTCCTCAAACCCTAGCTAGGTTAAACCCCAGGACACGTCATTAACAACACTGTTGGGGTTAGGGATTACGGCTAGGGTTGTACCTCCGGCACCGTGGTGGTGCGATGGTGTCAAGCACATGTGAAAGTATGAAGCGCATTGCATTCAGAAATGAACATTGCTGCGGCGATCCTAAATCATCTTCAGCCAAAGGGCGACAGATTTGTGTTGCTATCGGGCGCGATTTCATGACCATGGCACTTTAATGAGATATCTTGCTGCTGAGGCCTGCACTACTGCAAGTACACTGCACAGGTCTCACACAAACTTACAGAAAAAAATATGCCCTTCGCATTTGACAAGAGCGGTGAGCATCATGCAAAACAAAAACAAAAAACGTTTTTCGATTCCATCAAATATTTCTT
This sequence comes from Tribonema minus, assembly GCA_017506865.1. Classification (NCBI taxonomy): domain Eukaryota; class Xanthophyceae; order Tribonematales; family Tribonemataceae; genus Tribonema; species Tribonema minus. The sequence goes on from JAFCMP010000201.1 coordinate 282,714, forward strand.
ACTGCATGCGTGATGAAGTGTCTGTCGTCCTAAGTTGAAGCCGGCCCTCTCGCAGGTCAATGTTTGGATAATGACCTGCACTCTCCACGTTTTTTTAATATTGGTCACGGCTATCACCCCACTAAGGGGCGTGGCTCAACTGATTTGGCCTCGATTGTCGTTGACAGGTATACGGCGGAGGTCCCAGCATAGCCCGCAAGAAGAAGGACATATACGCCCCTGCCTGCGCCAGCAATACTGATGCTGTCATCAAGGTGCGTCTTTCTTTGATGTGTTTTTCCATCCACCTGCTTGAGGGCATGACTACGCCTTCGAAGTACTGACGTCTACTCAACAGTATGCACTTTTGGCGGTTGGATAGTGCGGGACGCGAAGAGAGTTGGGGTTAGAGGTTTAGGTTGAGAGTTAGCTAGTACACTGATGCTTTCATCAAGGTGTGTGTGTATTTTCGGTAACGAACCAGCTTACCTATGAGAATGAAAACAAAGCTGCTGAAGTCGCAGGCAAGCCGAAATTGGTGCTCTTATGTGCAACTTCAATAGCAATGATAGTTACATAAACGATGTTTTCATTGAGGTAACAAGTAGACATCAGCTTCACAATTGCCACAGCAAAGTGCTGGAGGCCAGGTGGCGTTAGCGTTAGGGTGTGCGTCCTTATACTAACCATAACAAGTACTTCAAGACGTACAGCAATTATGCGCTGCTGTCCACGTATGCTGCTCAGGCTTGTTAGGCTTGGAGCTTGCAACCACAGTGTGACAGTGTTGTTTCTATGTGAGATTTGCTAGCATTTCATGAACGTTGTCATGTCACACCGTCACACCAATCGGTTGCTGTCCAGCATCCCAAGCACACAGCAGTGCCGACCGAGTTTACAGCGGGCTCGAGCGTGTCGGGTCTATACAGGAAGCGGCAATGCAATGGAAATTGCACGCTCCGTGTCGTCCACAGCCCAGGCACACGCCGAGTACTTTACTGGGGTTGTCATCAATACAAATGCAGACACCTGGGAGTGGCCAGTCATGAAGTAAACGCACCGGCGACTTGATCGACAACCCACACCTTTGTGCTAATGCAGGGACTTTAAAAAAAAAATAAACAAAGGGCGCGGTGGCAGTAGCGTTTCTGTACCACATGACATGTTTTGCTGCTGTCATCTGACCGTATTGATTGTATTGATCTTTTGTGGACTGATATATAGATGTATACTTGGGAGTATACAGGTGCAGGGTAAACAATGACCAGCTCACAACCAACGTATTGAAGGTACAAGCACGCATGTCCTTTGCTCCCTGCCATCGCAGTCTTTTTTTGTACGAGCAAGAACTCCTGTGGCGAAAATTGGAATATGAACAGCAAGCAGAGGATATTGCTGATTTCACGGCATTGTAGGTGGTCACCTGAGGTGTCAAGACCAGACATGCTCGTCGGAAGTTCAGTGAACTCCTGTGCTCATTGCTGTTGCAGATCCAGGCAGTGATGCGCGCTTTCCTCGCGCGGCGGCGGTACTGGCAGGTGTTTATGTACCGCCTGGCCACGGAAGCGGCTGGGGCAAAGGTGCGCAATCGCCGCTGCTGCATGTCGCTGTGCAATAATTTATTTTTACTGTGAAAGTGACTTCAAGGCTAAGCGTACCGCCTGGCTTCATCCGCGAGAGTTGACACCTGCGGCTCTCATGGTTTGTGGGTCCTTAGAAGTGGTATTTGCAGTGGTACTTGAAGTACAGTGCTTAAGACACGCCAGAAAGGTCTGCCGGGCTGCATGGCATTTACAGGTAGCCAAACGAGGGTATGTACGTGCAGCAGATACGTACCTTGCACGCATATAGATACCCTGGTAAGGCCACAGCTGGGTCACTCGCGTTCTAATCCACACTTCAAGTGTACGCCGTGAAGTGGCAGTTGCACACTGCCGCTGTGGTTACTGCGACTGTCTTTGCAAAGGCCCCCGAGAGAATTCTCATTGGCGTCTTGCTTGTCAGCACCCAATACCTTTGCGGCTGCTTGTGGTCAACATATGTGATGTCCTTTGCTGGACATGACCTTTGTCCCCTTGCAAGGCACAGCAGTGCACGCTAACAACTTGCTCTCAGCGCATTCAGAGACATGTGCAAATTATGGGCAAAGGTAGGTATGTACGTTGATGCGTATTGAACACTGAGAAGAAGGTCAAACCTGCCGCGCATACGCTGGTGTGAATCATCATGACTTACCTGTGGTTTGGGTCATTCGCGATGCCATGTAACCATGGGCAGCTCACTGCGTGTGCACGTGTGCGGCGGCTTCCTGCCTGCAATGCACTGCCTTCATGTGCGTGTGGATGCGCTCATGTCAACTGCAATGATGCTGCTGTTGGCTGTCACAGGAGGTGCTGTATGATAGGGAGTCACAGCGCTGCAAGGCAGAAGTTGAGGAGCAAATAGAAGCCGCCCGGTGAGCCCTTTGAAGTAAGCCTTAGAAAACACTTGTGGCTTACGCAATGTTGATTAGACGTTGACATCCAGCAGCTTGTGGACTTCTTCGTCTCTTGGGTTTTGCGCATACGAGTTAGTATTTTCAAATTTATGTCAGGAGGAGGAAAAGCAATGTTAACGCGCAATCAACTGATGACTAAGGAGATGTGCAGGTTGCTCCGACAAATCGACATTGCCGTCAAGTGCACAGCAATGCATGTGCAAGAACGACACGTCACGGAAGTACAGCATCAGTGCCCATGTGGCTGATGCGTTGGCGTCACCCTTGCCAGATCTCTTGCATTTCTTCCTGTTTTGTGTAGGTTGGTGCAGATATATATACTTCTTTGTGCATGTGTGCGCATGCATGCCCAAGAGGTTGGTGAGCAAGCACACACTCTGCATTCCTTACACAGCAGCCACAGATCTCGCATAATTCGCTAGGAGATACCATGATGCACTGCCTGGCCATGATAGTATGCTTGGACACGCTGGTGTGCTTGGCAATCGATTGTGTGATCACGAAGCCCAGCGTGCCTGCCAATTGCGTCATGCGGTGTCGGTTTGCCAGGAAGCAACGGAGCAGAGTGCGGTTGCGAGCGGCGGCGCAGTACACGCAGGTACGCTCACAGTACACAGTACACGGGACGTTCAGATTCTGGCCTGGCTGAGCGCAGGTGGTGCTTGTTTGTTTAAGCTTTAAAAGGCGCTGTGAGCACATGAATTGCACATGCATGAGGGCTGCGTATTTCATAGCATCGCCGCCTTCCAAGCAGAAATAAGTAAAGCACAGCGCAAATTCATGTGTGAACCAAGGTCAGTTACATGCGCAGTATGCAGTACACTCACGCAGGTATTAGCAAGACGATGCGCAGATTATGGCGGTGCTTAGGAAGTCCGAACCAAAAACGTATGAAGTTTTCTTTCTTTACAAAAAAAGTACTAGTAAGCAGCGGAATTACTGGCGCCATGGACAACTGGCCAGCACATACTCGCCATGCGCAGCATTCATGAAGTGGCCACACCGGCCTTGCGGTGACATGACAATGGTAAAAATTCATCAACTACACTTGGGATTATACCGTGAAGGCATGCAAGATACGAATCAAATTAATGAATGAACACCTCTGTCAGTCCTCTGTGAACATCTCTGTCAGTCCTCTGTGTGGTGAGTGAGGCACAGGGTCCATTGGGGATCCCCAATATGGTACTTCAGTTTCAAACATTTGAAGTTGTGTGCTGTGCGTGTCTGCTGCAGCGGCGCTGGCGAGAGAAGAAGGGCTACATGTACCAGGATGACAGGCTCAAAGTGGTCCGCCACATTCAGGTACGAGTACACTCTGGGTGCAGTTGGAGTACACCCGCAATGACGCGCTCAAGTTGTTCTGCCACATTCACCAGTGGGGGACGTGAGTACACCCTGAGTGCACTGTGAGTACACCCCGGATGACCTTCAACCTATCCGCAACAGTGACGTGAGGATAGGGCACACTTGGGGTGCACTGTAAGATAGCGGTGGCGACAGACTCTTATGCGGGTTGTAGCATGCAGGTACAAGAGTATACTCCGAGCGTGTTCTGAGTACACCCCGGACGGCAGGTCTAAAGTGGTCCACCACATGCAAGTGAGCGATTAGATTACACTCGGAGTGCACTCTGAGTAGCACACGAAATGGAGCACAGGACTGTCATGTCCGCCAGAGTGGTTTTGCCGGCTTTGGCAAAATGAAACCAGGCATGGCAATATGTTGGAATCCAATGTGCTCTCAGTACATCAGCTGCATGTTGCCAGGATCAACCACCTGTTTTGCCACCTACGGTCTAGGGTTGCGCTTAGAATAGTCTTCTGGATTGAGGCTCAAGTTGAGCACGTTGAAGTGCAGGAATGATGACAGCACCATGGAAGCGAGGGCAACTCGACAGCAGAGAACGGGCTGAGCATATCTGCTAGGTACCCGCAATCTGTATGCACCAACCAACAAACAAATGTCTCAGTATTGGTGCCGTGTTCGGAAGCTGTTGTTGATGATGCTGCTCAGCCAAGCTTTGCGGAGCAACTGATGCGCTGATCTGTTATACTGTGCTGTCCCAATCTTGCTCCCATGCTGCGCAGGAGGTGTTTGAACGCGCCGATGACAATGCGCTCCGGTGAGCACTTCAATTGTGAAGTTTGTGATACTTGATGCCTGCTGACAACTCCATGGACTATTCATCTACAAAGCATGTTGCTGCACGCAGGAAGCCATCGAGAAGTAGCGTATCTGCTCCATCGCAAGTTTAGTCGTGGAGATTGAAGGCTGCCAAGCAGTCTGTAGAGCAGCCTCGCATGCGCTAGCTGTCCACATGAATGTAGCGAAGTGTGCTTCCTGGATATTTACCGTATTATCGATAATTAAGCCCCATGGGGCGAGTTTTTTGTTGAGGCGAAAAAAGGGGTGGGGTGCCCTTTATGTAAGCCTGAAAAAAGGGTGGGGCACATAAATGTTGTGGCCTGATTGGCGTTGCCTACCACCTCCACTACCAGGCAGTGGTGTGAAGCGCGCGGACGACAAAACTCTTTGAAGTTCATCGAGACCCCCCGAAGTCGGTGCAGCAGTGGCATCAGCGAAAGGCACGAGGTGTGATGGCGTAGTGGCGTGCGGTAGGCCGTCTAAACATTGCGTGAAGTGCAGGAAGCCAAATGACGCAGTATGGTGTGCATTTTCTTCACTGAAAGGCCACTTCAGCATCACCAGCGAGCACCAGCAGATTATATTTATTATTGGGGATGTGGGTTCTGCTGCGGAGTGTGTTGTAGCGACGGAGAATGCACGTGCACGCTGGCTGAAAGAAAGGGGGGGTCACAATTTTTTATTGTGAGCTCAGAAAAAGGGTGGGGCAACTTTTTGTGAGAGCACGGAAACTCACAAAAAACTCGCCCCCATGGGCTTAATTATCGATATACGGTAGTCGTTGAAGTAACGCTGTTGATCAAGGGCTCCCACGCGTTCATTGGCCCATGAATGTGAATGGTGTTAATGGGGCACACGTCGCAACAGGCTGTTTGTAGCAGTGTGTCACAGTCTCTGAGTGAACGTACTCAGTGTTTGCACAGCTGTTGAGATCGCGGCACTGACTGCGCAAAATGCGGTGTTGAGCGTTGCCAAGTTGCATGCCAGCACACATACCTTTTGTCGCTTGACAGTTAATGGCGAGGACAAGACAACCAATGGCAGCGATGCGTTGGAGACGCGGATACGGCGCACAATACGTACCCACCTGAATGTCTCTCTGCAAGCACCGCCACTTCACCTCGGTTGAAACCGCACCCTGTGTCAGTAGCTGATGCTAACCCAAACCTTGACCCTGCAGAGGCAGGTGCCCCCCCCCCCCCCCCCCCCCCCAGCCCAACAGTAACAGCACCCCCACCCCAATACATGCATACCTTGGAACTCGCCCTCACCCACTTCTAACCCTTATTCACAACCTCAACCATTTTATATTACCTACGTAGGGAATCGCGGCCGGCTGGCGCCGGTGCCAACACAGTGGTCACTCAGGCAGTATCCCTACAGAGTTTAGCATCACCAGACCCAGCCCTAACCCTAATCCGCAGTCGCGATTCCAAACCGTTGTTTGGCTCAAACTCTCTCGCTAGCCCCAACCCTCACCTCAGTTCTGTCCCTGACTCTGCACAAAGAATTGCGGTCAACTGGTGCCGGTGCCAACACCTGGTGCTCACCTTCACCCCGCTCCTAACCCTTATCCCTGACTCTGCACAAAGAATTGCAGTCAACTGGTGCCGGTGCCAACACCTGGTGCTCACCTTCACCCCGCTCCAAACCCTTATCCTCAACCTTATCCTATTTATCTAACTCTCTCACCCTATTCATCTAACCCTACGTAGGGAATCGCGGCCGGCTGGCGCCGGTGCCAACACGGTGGTCACTCAGGCAGTTCCTGTCGTCACCATCGAGGGGAAGGAGGAGTACACTGTGGAGTTCACCAAGGAGACTGGACTGGCCATAGGTGAGGCGGAGTGTACTGTCTGTTGCACAAATGTCTTGGAAAGAACACTCATGACCGTACACCGTGGAGTTCACCAAGGAGACTGGACTGGCCATGGGTGAGGCGGAGTGTACTGCTTGTTGTACACATGTGTTGGACACAGAACTTGTGGCCTTCAGGCCCCAAGGGAGACCGCCGGTTTGGATTCTGAATGCAGCAGCCGACTGCTGCTGCCTCGGCACCAAGTCTCAGGTGTATATGATGTGGGGCTCGGGTTGGGGTTAGGGTTAGGGCTGCATGCTCTCCCCGCAACAGCGCATGCTGAGGGATTCTGGCGACACCCGCAGCTTTTTTGGCGGCATTTGCAGCAGCATTACTCAGCAGTGCATCAGCGCTTCGTCACGCGGTTGAGGCTTGGCAGACAGGTAAGCAAGGCATTTCAGCATGGGTTGCTTTCTACTAGGGCTTCACGTTGCCTGCAGAATGGCAGACGGTTGTGCATTCTGCCCTGCTGCTGGGCTCTGCTCCAGCGTTCAGGTGCAAATGTCGTGGGTTACAATCTCACACAGTCAAACCAGCACATCAGTCAAGTGAATCTACACTGGTGCTGTGCGGTATGTTCAACATGCTGCTGTGCAGTACTATTCACGTGGCGGTCCATTGCACGTACTGTTTTAACCCTAACCCTAACCCTAAACCTACAATGGTATTTGTGGTACGTTCAACATGCTGCTGTGCCGTACAATTTGCATGGCGATCCATTGCACGTGGTGGTCTAACCCTAACTAATCCTAAACCCAACCCTTCGACGCACGGGCATTCTCCGTTCGGCAGGTCTCCGTAAGGTTGGTAGAACTGCGCGAGAGTCAAGGGTGCTGTCACTGCGAGTTGGCAGCGAGAGACGAGATGCTCCTGAGCAGACGGCCGTTTTTGAGGTATGTATGTATATGATACCATGTTGTGGACTTATTTATATATCATATGAGCATGGCATGTGTCTATATGTCCACAAGTACAATTACATGCATGCGACGAGATGCTCCTGAACAGACGGCCGTGTTTGAGGTACGTACTTTAATGTGTATGCATGTCAGTCACTTTCTAGTGCACGCCTGTACAGGTATGGTGAAGCATGCACTTTTCTGTATCATGTATCCATTGGGAGGACGTTGAGCAATGATATGCACCTCAACAGACTGCCGCATTTACTGTCAAGTGTAAATATGCTTGTGTACTCATATGTACAACCTATAGAAGTATAGTTTAAAGTAGGTGTGTGGTTATATCTCTGAGAGAAAGCAGCAAGCGTCAAGATGCGCCTGAGCATGCTGCCGGTGCATGGTATAATGTGTGCACATCATCTGGTGCTGGTTCAGAGTTGTGGTGGCCATCTTTCTGGTAGTTGCAAATGCATCACAGACACCTGCGGATAGTGCTGATGCCAGCGTAGAGTGATGGTGAAAGTGACCTGAAAGCAGAGTGCTGTCACAATGATCGGATGCCTGCAACTTCAGGCGTCCAAGTTCAAGGGGACACGCGTCAGAGGCAGCTACGATGGACGTATCGAGTTGTGGCAGTCAAATGACTTGTAGGCAGGGGGGCTTTTGAGTACCGGGGTGTGGCCATTGCAACTTCAACTTGCCACTTGGCGCGTGCATGGCATGCACGTGTAACTTGGACTATATGTCTATAGTACGTGCGTATGTGCTACTGTGCCACTTCAAGGTTGAGCACTGCTGCACCTGACGCCTGCTTGCCCCCCCCCCGCCCCCCCCCTTTCTGCTTCAGGTTCCCCCCCAAGAGGCAGACAGGGTATGCATCGGGTCAATTCTGCTGGAGGTCAATGGATACCCTGTCTCGGCACTCACTCACAGACAGGTGCGCGCCAGAAAGCTGCTAATACTGTAGTAAGAAATCGTACAGAAACATCAATATCAGTCGATCGACTGCATGTTGCGGTCAGCTACAACCGGATCAGAAGCACAAATATTTCAGGTTATTTCTGAGCACTGATGGAAGGTGCAGCTGTCGCATGCAACAGCATGGGGTTGGCCCCCAATCAGACTGCCCGAACTTTTTGCTGCTGCTTTGTAACGGTGCTTTCAAGCATGCAGTAGCAAATAACTTGAAATATGATGGCCCCTCCCCCCCCCCCCCCCCCCCCCACCCCCACCCCCTGCCAATGTGCGTGCAGTGCATGGTTCGAGTGCAACAGGCCTGCATTATTGCAAACACCCGTCGATGTCTCAGCAACCATCAGAAACGGCAGCTACCTACCTACTGCCCCCTACACTCTCGCGAGCACCTCCTCTTGAGCACTGAAAAATCAAACGAGCACCAGTTATCCACTGTCCCCACACACACACCCTCCCCTCAGACAATGGCGCAAGTGCAGCAGCCAAAGAAGCAGAAACATATTGAAGTATGGAAGTATACATGTATAATACCCCCCCCCCTCCCGCTCCCTTCCCTTCGCCACTATGCGCGCAGACGATGGCGCAAGTGCAGCAGGCCACATGGCCCCTGCGCCTCAAGTTCAGGCGGCCGCTGGAGGAGAGCGAGGTCATGTCGCTGGCACAGATATATGACATGCGCGGCGGCGGTCACGTCCCGGAGGTGTGTAAGTATGCCGTTGTGACTGAGTTTGGGGCATGTATATGTTTACAGGTGCCGTTATGATTGAGTTCGAGGTATGTATATATGAACATGCGCAGATCTACGACATGCGCAGTGGCGGTCATGTCCCAGAGGCACATATGTATGCCGTTATGATTGATGAGTTCAAGGTGTGTATGTTTATAGAAGTACAGGCTCAGATCTACCACATACGCGGTAGTGATCATGTCCCAGCGGTATGTGAGCATGCCCCTCTAAGGAAGCTCAGGCTCAGGCTTGCCGTTCTTAGTAATCCAATTTTTAAAAAGCTTTGGGACTAGTAGAGCGCTTGCTGCATCAGCATGGCTCGTGCATAAGCCGGTTGAGGCGTGCTCCGAATCAGCGCATGCACTGAGATGTTGGCCACATGTATGCGTGCTGCTGCTGCAGGAGCTTGTTGTGGAGCAGTTCAAGCGCAAGCTGCTGCGCGGTCAGGTGCTGACGCACTGCAGCGGCGGCGGTGCAGGCGTGCTGTTCCGTCCGCGCTGCCACCTGTCACGCCTGTCCATCGATGAGTCCAACCTGTACTATGAGGTGACTTCAACCTTGAACTTGCACTTCCTACAGCTGAGCGCGTCACGTCACGACTATCAATCGATGAGTCCAACCCATACTATGAGGTGACTTCAAAGTTGAACTTGCAATGTCTACATTTGAGCTTGGTGTGTCGCGCCTGTCCAACAACGAGTCCAACCTGTACCATCAGGTGACTTCAAATTTGAACTTGCACTTTCTACGGCTTCACGTCGCGCCTGTCCATCAATGAGTCCAACCTGTACGATGAGATGACCACCGTTGAAGTTGAACATCAAATGTCTACACGTAAGCTTAGAATGCTGCGCCTGTCCATCGACGAGTGCAACCTGTACTATGAAGTGACTCTAAACTTGAACTCTGTGCAGACGAGCGTGTCACATCGCGCCGATCCATCAACGAGTCCAACCTATCTATGAGGTGACTTCATTTTTGAATTTGCACTTTCTACAGCTGAGCGTGTCATGTCGCGCCTGTCCATCGACGAGTCCAATTTGAACTATGAGGTGACTGGCCCACTTCATGTTGCTGCGGTTGAGCTCACCATCATGTGCATGTTCAAGGACGAGTCTCGCCCGCATATGCTTCTTCTATATATTTTGAGCTTTGTGCAGGCTACAAGTCCAACCTGTACTATGAGATGACACCATTGAACTTAAACTTGAAATTTTCTACAGTTGAGCTTGTCATGTTGGGCCTCCACCGACGAGTCCAGACTGTACCGTGATGTGACTGTTGAACTAAACTTGCAAAAGTTGAGCCTAGTTGGCGCACCTGGCCAATGACAAGCTGCACACATATGATGTGGTATGTGAGAGATGGTACGCTTTATACATGAGCTGAATTCACTTTTATATCAAACGCTGGCAGTACAGGCATAAGGTGCAGCGAAATCGTCATTTCACTTCATGTTCTTGAGAGTCAGGCCTGCCGGTGTTGCAGCTTACAGTAGGCGTGCTTGCGGTTTGAGTCATCGCCATCTGCTGGTACAATTCTTCATCACTGGGGTACTCCACAGAGTATGTTTCTCAGTGCACAATTGTTGAAAACGGGCGCGCCGAACCCGTGGCCCTGTGGTTCATGCAGACAGTGGCTGCCACCATGCACCTATTAGGCCGCCACTGCGTGATTTTCACCGGTGAATGGCGACTCTCACCGGCACATCGAGCTCTTGTTTTTCTTGTCGGTACAAACTTTACATACTTCTACATAGATGTGCCCATGTGTCACCCTGTGGGCAACACAGAAAGTGGCTGCCATTACATGCCAATTAGGCTGCCAAAACACGCCTTTGACCGCTATATTTTGCCATACTCTCTCGGTTGAGCAGGGAGAGGAGAGGGAGCAGGACGATGACAGCAGCAATGATCAGCCAATGTCTCCCGCTGCAGACAAGTGAGTGATTGACGAAGGTTGAAGCATCTTCACTCTCGTCGCGAAACTGCAAACCGCAAAAATGTAGTACCTTTAAAGAACTTTGGACATATATGGTGGTTAACTTGTTGTAAAGCCTACAGAAGGTGTGCAGTCGTGCATTTGACGGACCTGAATTACGTGTGTGGGGGCAGCTCACACTGTGAAATCATACTGTGAAGCACTGAAGTATACTTGAAGCAGTACTTCCGACGTTGTGTGCGGTGCAAAGTCCACACAGCGATCAGCCGACGCCTCCTGCTGCAGACCAGTCAGTGATTGACAGAGGCTAGAGCATCATTGCTTGCATCTTATAAGTGCAAATGCGATTTTTATTTCAGCTGCTCTATATAAGCAGAACATGCTGCGTGCACAGTTATGCGTGCTGAACTCGTATTGCATGTGTGGGGCAGCATATATGTGCTGTTCACGTTTCCAGGTTTGTGGCACAGGGGGTATGCTCTTGGGGTCAACGTTAGCATAGGATTTGAGGTCAAGGCAGGGTTGAAGTCAGAAATGGGGCTGTGTTGGGAGCAGCTGATGAGTCATGACCTGTCCGCTGACTGGCAAGCCAGGGTCAGGGATCAGTGTTAGGTTTAGATCAGGGTTGAGATCAGTTTTCAGTCACCCGCACAGCAACAGCAAGACAGGAGCAAAACACCAGGTCTTTCTACGTAGCACATGGGCGCATGCCTGACAGTGCCGGTGCGTTGCACTTGCTTTGGGGTTAGGGTTGGGGCTTAGGGTTAGACTTAGGGTCAGGGGAGGCAGCAGCCAGTTTTTTCCGGGCATGGCGCTGCCGAGCAGCTGCACGCAGGGTTTGATTGCTTCTGCATAGGGTTAGGATAGGATTAAGCTATGGTTGGCTCGACTAGACCGTCACTCCTGGTGCCATTCACATACTTCTCTGCGGTGGCCCTGAGTAACCCTAGCCCAAAGTAGCCATTATCTTGGGGGGCCCTGACCAGCCATTGAACGCCACCTGCAGACCGCTCAGGCTTCCTGCTCACATCTTCACCACGCTGCAGTGTCACGGGCCATCACCAGCGTCATCCATCACGCACGCACGCTCGTAATCTTCAACTCTGAACTTCGCCTTTCAAACACTCGCGTCCTGGAATGCTGATTGCAATATTTACAACTCCCTCACCCAAGACCCTGCACCGCACTTTATTCTGATGCCTGACCTCAGCCGGCACGTGATCCCCCTCTACAACCTGCGGCACGTCGAGAGGGGCAAGGCGACACCGGCTCTCAAACGAGCGTCGTCGCTGAAAGGGGTCGACCCGCTGCTGTGTTTCGCCATTTTCTACGCTGGAGGCGGCTCGGGGGGGGGCTCGGCCTCCAGCAAAGAAAAGAAGGTGCGTTGTGATGTGGCATGGCTGGCTCACGATGCGACCTAAATGTCAAATTTAACTGTACCGGATGCACCAATGAGGGTCTTTTGGAGGTGCATCAAGAGACGGCTGGCTTGCGATGCGCCCTCAAATATATCAAATTTATCTGCACCGGATTCAGCGATGAGGATCACTTCTATAAAGAGACGGCCGCATGCTAAAACATACAAGTACCGTACTCAATGGAACTTATCTCTGCCCTAATCCTATTTGTGACCTTCGCCCCCCCCAGACCAGAAAAGGCAAAGCACGCAGCAGTTGCAGCCAGCCATGCCTCAAATGATGTTTATTGTAGGCGTGGACAACCCAATGGTTTCAATGTGTGCATGAGCGCAGTAGATGTGACAACAAGCGCAGCACTCAGGTGCGTGCGATGCAGCTGACAACAGCAGGGTTGTTAATGACATAATGACACCAACTTACGCCAGAGTAAGTAAGCAAGTAAGCTACTGCAAATTCCTAAAGTACGGCAAATGACGGCATACTTTAAGTTGAGCTTCAACACCAGTTGGTGCTCTGATGAAAGCAACTGTTTATCAGATGCAGGAACAGCGACACTGCATGCACAATGCATTTATATACAACGCGCTTAGCAGTTGCTGAAATGTGCATAGTAACTGGGCAATGGCCGAGGGCAGATGCGGTCGCGCTTGATAATTCAGCGTCACGCAGGAGCTCTGTGCACCTCTGTCGAAAGAGCATCAACATTGTTGCAGGTCTTGAAAGCATATTGAATGCTTTCTGCAAGTATGTATTAAGCGTATCTGCAGGCCACCTCAGCGAGGCGCACAGCCCATCTCGCGAGAGGGTGCTTGCACAGAACCTCGTCCCCACCCCTTCTTCACGCCAAGAGCAGCTACAGTCACGGCGTACGCATACCAGATACTGCATTCATTGCTATCGGCAGCCACACTAGTGTAGCGAGGGCGCGCTGGTGCGAGGAACACGAAAAAAAAGAAGTTGAAGTTTTAAACCCTTGAAGTTGACAAGGTGGTGAAGTTGAACTTCAGTTGAAGTCACTTGAAGATGGCCGTAGCGTAAATGCCGCAAGTAAGTCTCACAGAGTGACGGACGTAATTACGCGTAAGTAACTACCTCGATGTGCCGTAATGAACAACCCCTGGACAACAGCGCAATGCAGAGGTTTGGCACATCTGCAGCCACATGAGTGTGTGCACGGGACTGGGTACTGCTTGCATGAAACGGCGGGGAGCTGTGCACTGGATAGCACGCACTGTGTGCAACTTGACCCTGAGCATAGTATTCATCTCGAATGCTACAGTGAATGATACAGTGGCCCCTGTACTCCGAATTCTGGGAATATTCCGACAGCCTCTCATTCGTGCCCCGTTGTGCAGTCTCCAAACTTTCTTCTACCGAAGCTCAAATTCAACATTGAAGCTCAAAACTTCTTGAGCGTCAACCTCAGAGGCTCATTCTGACCCCCCTCGCCCCCCCCCCCCCCCCCCCCCCCAAATTCACACCCCGCCGCGCAGTCTCTGGACTTCAACTGCCAGTGCACTTGCGCTTTGACCTCACAGCCTCATTCTGCCCCCCCCCCCCCCCCCCCTTCTCCCCCCTGAATTCACACCCCGCCACGCAGTCTCTGAGCTTTGCGGTGCCCACACCGGACCCAGACGACGGCCGCAGCGTGCAGCGCTGCGAATTGCTCGTGTGGGGATTCCGGCAAATTATCGCCGAGATGCAATCGCGCCAGGTGTTTATGGACAAGGACGGGGTGGTGCGCCAGCGCACGCAGGCAAAGAAGGTTCTGCAGACGCTTCCGCTGGGAGCGGGCGCCCGCGGGTGACGAACCCCCCGGAGACAAAGAGGCGAGGGGGGAGCGGGGGGGGGGGGTGGGGGGGACTGGCTGGTGATGCCATAATTCATGATCACTGATCGCTGTGAGGGGGGTCACCAAGACGTGCGTCAGGGCTACAAGGGGAGGCTTGTGCTAACCCCTGTCCTAAGCCCTTGCACTGGGACCGACACGCACACTTCACGTGATCACGCAGAGCGAGTGCGCGACGACAGCACACCAGTAGCCGAGCTCTAGACAGACGCGGACGTGAAGTTCATTGTTGTTTCCACGTCAGCCTGTGAAGCATGCTGCTGCGAGGGGATGAATGTGGCGGTCGCACTGGCAGCAGTGCTCGGCCATGATGCAAATGCTGACATGCACACTGGCAGTTTTGCATGTGCGTTTGTCAATGTATTCTGGTGTATGCTTATCGTCGTCCTCGGCAAGCCAAACATGCGTTTGTGCAAGACTCAAGCCTGATGCCTTGGAGGATGAACCAGTGATGCGTATTGGCCCGCGAAAATGACTGGTGAATTGAGGTATGGGGGGGGGTGAGTGTACCTTTATTGCCTGTGACCGGGGCGGTCGGGCGTGTCATGCAGCAGTGCATACTTGCGCATGCGCTTGGCGAAGCGCGCAGAAAGAGGATCTTGCTGCACGATTTGCATCTAAAAGTATACAAATCGAGGCTGGAAAAACTCCGACCAGGACATGTGATTGGGATGATGGCATGAGAGCACTTGATGGCACGCGGGAAAGTTACAAGGAAAAAGAGCAAAGCCGCTGATGCTGAACGCATGCTGCGCACAGAAGGGGATGCACGCGTGGGGACAAAGCGCAACACAAGCACCAAAAGCACTAGGCCAAAAGCGCCAGCTGTCCACACAATACTGAATGAAATCATCATCGCATTGGGCTGCGGCGCTGCAGGCACCGCACCATCGCTCAGCACAAGTAACGTATATGCGTACCCACATACACCTGGAAACACAAACAGCCTGGCGCGCTCTGTGTTGTGCGGCGAACTTCGCCTCTGAACTTCACCTTCACGCGCATGGCGGAAGGTGGAAGCAGTGCTCAATTGTCCAGCCCCCGACTACATGATGTGATGGGACAGCTACCAGCGCCAGCAACACTGCACAGGGTGCCGCCCTTAACCACCGGCAGCTGCGCAGCCGTGCTGGGCGGACGACACATTGCTAACACTGCGGTTGGCAGCACGTAGAGTGGACATGCGGCATTGCTCAGCAGCAGCAGCAGCAGCGCTCGACCGCGATGCTGGCGCGGCAAGCAGGCACTGGCTTCCCCCGCCTCGCTACAGTTGAACTTAGCACGATAGTGACTCTCCGGCACCGTCAATTAGGGCTTGTGTGTGTGTCGCGCCGCAGCCACCCGTGCCCAACGCCTTGTTAATCTGCCGCCGAATTGGACCGCCAAAACCCTCGTCAAGCCACCTTCAATCGAGCACTCACATTTGATGGCTTCATACTGACATACAGTATTGAAGGTGTGAACAACGCCAAAAGGGGCTGACGCGGCAGTTACGCAGCACGGCGGCCACCCCGCACTAACGCCCCCGCCCCCCACCCCAACACACACACACACATGAACTCGTGCGCGCCTTGCTGCTGCCGACTCGAGAGCTGCAAGCGGTACGCTGACGTGCATGCATAACAGCACCGCCAGCGAAGCAGGTCCGGCATGCCGTGTGCGCGCGCAGCAGTGCTCTGCAGGGGCTTACCCACCGCACGCCGCGCGCCAAAGCTGCGCCGACCGAACCCCCTGCGGGTCCCCCCCTCGCGTCCCCGCCCCCTCCGCTCGCGCTACGACGGGTACAACACACCGCTCGGCATGCGCCGCACTCCCCGCCCGCCGCCACCGCCGCTGGCGAGCGTGCACCTAAGGCAAGTGGGCAGCCATGCTGCCTCAGTGCTCAGGTGCCTGCCCGTGCGCCACTGCGGCGTTATCCTGCCCCCTCGCCATTAGTGCTGGCAGAGAAGCCGAATAGGGGTGGCGGTTCCCCGCACGCTGAGCATTGCTGCTGCCGCTCCTCGTCCTCTGGAGTCGAGCAGATGAGCGCCGAGACGCAGTTGAAGTGGGGCGATGCTCCACGCAGCTGCGGAGCGTCACACCGCCTCCTCCAGCTGAGATGCAGTTGAAGCGAGGCGACGCTCCGCAAAGCCGCGGAGCGTCACGCCCCCTCCTCCAGCGCCGCCAGGTGCGCGCTGAGGTAGTTGAAGAGGGCGACGTTCCACAGGTCGGGGACGCCCGGCGCGCACCAGTGCGTGCAGTCGACGCCGGCGCCGACGTGCATATTGCCCGCCGCCGCCGCGAGCGGGTTTACGGCGAGCATCGCCACCTGCCCCGCCATGTAGGCGCGCTCCGGTTCGCTGAGGGGCTCCTCCGCGAGCACGACGCTGTCCTTGCAGCGCTTGAAGGAGGACTTGCCCTTGAAGTAGAGGCCGCCCGCGGTGCCCTCGAAGTGCTGCGGCGAGGTCTCGCGGTAGACGGCGATGGGCAGGCGCGCCGCGTCCGCGCGCGCGTGCGCGACGTAGTGCGTCATGTCGTACGAGCGCTCGCGCAGCGTCATGTGGATGCCCGAGTTGGCGACGACGATGTCGCGCCGCGCGCGCAGGTCCGGGTGGCGCAGCATCGCGAACGCCACCAGCTCCCCGTCGTCCTTATAGTCGTAGCAGACCTCCAGCGCGTCGGCTTCCGGGGCGCCGCCGCCGGTGGCGCTGGCGGCGGCGGAGGCGGCGGCGGGCGTGAACGTGACGCAGCCCTTGGTGAAGCCGGAGTGGCGCCCGCGCTCTATGCAGTTGGGCAGGCGCAGGCACGACCACTTGGTGCTCCACTCTATGGTGTCGCTGACGACGCGCACGGCGGGGGAGGCGTGCAGCAGGCACAGCAGCGACGTGAACATCTGCCGCGTGAGGGAGTCGCCCACGAAGACGATCTTGCGGCGGCCCAGGAGGGCCAGGAAGGCCTGCGCGTCGAAGGGGTTCAGCCGGCAGTCCTCCCCCTCGAGCTTCTGGGACAGGGCGAACGAGGCTATGGCCTTGGCGGTCTGACCCTGGTGCGCGCACGAGAACTTGGACCACTCCCAGGGGCACGACAGGTCCCAGTAGGGGGCGTCCCGAGCAGCGTCCTTCTCTGTGATCCCCTCCCCATCGCTTGGCTCGGATCTGATGCTGAGGGGAATGTAGTCGAGGGGAGAGGCCTCAGAGCTGTAGCACAGCGGCAGCTCCAATTCGGCGGTGGTGTGCTTGTGAAAACTCACGTCGGCACTGACGCACTGCTGTTGTTGAAACGCAGCCAGAATGATCAGCAGCACCGCGCTCACGGACAGCACCGGTAGCCGCGCCATTGAGCCTTCCTTGCTTGATGGGTCAGGTTACATTCAGTTGTGTTTTCTGAGCTTTGGTGTTTTACTGCTGCTGCTCTGCTTTGCTCCTACAGCTGGTGCTGTGTGGCCGAGTTAACGCGCAGCCCAGACTCCTTTGAAAGCCTCCCGTGGCAGAGGGCTATGCAGCTTGCCCCCGTCTCAGCGTGACCCCCGTAACCCAGTCGGCCACAGGTGAAGTTGCCCAGAGGTGAAGTTGCCTGAAGTTTACGAATCACGATCCTTCTCGAGCGCGCTCCGTGGCTGGCTGATCTGAATGCATAGGTGCAGGCAACGATCACGATGCCCAGGGAGCTGATCACTATACAGGTGAGCTATTCTGCAGTACTGAGTTGATTTGAATCGTCAGTGAACTCGCAGATTTTGCGCCTGCGCCTGGCGTTTGTAAAGTTTCCTTTGACATTGCAGGTCTGCAACACGCCCATACAGTGAGTGAATCGTTGAATTGCGACTAGAATCCCGGTGGCAAGGAGGTAGGCTTTGCGAAAGTTAATTCACTCACCAAAATGCCTAAGATTTTGCCTCATGCACCTGCGCCTGGCGTTCGTGAAGTTTCCTTTGACATTGCAGATGCAACACGCCTTTGCAGTGACGGAATCTCTGACTCATGTCCTACATCACCAGTGGCAAGGAGGCAGACTCTGCGAAAGTTAACCTTACTCATGAGCACCAAATTCCCCCTTGAATTTTCGCCTCATGCATGACGCGTGGAGCGAGCACCGGTGGCCGCTCATCATCACCAGCACCCTCACCCCTGCCTCGGTTGCAGGTTGGTCAGTGCGGGAACCAGATAGGCAGGTGCTTCTGGCAGCAGGCGCTGGCGGAGCATGCGTCTGCTGCAGCGGCGCTAGGGGGGCGTGCCACCTCTGCCACGTACGACGACTGCATGAGCAGCTTTTTCCGCAATGTGGATCCGCGCAGCGGCAGGGACCTGGGAGTCGGCACCCCTCTCGCAGCATTAAAGGTGAGTACGAAATGGGCCTTCCAATTTTGCAACGACGTTCAGTGACAGAGCAAGGCATGGCAATGCTGCCGCAGCAGTGCAGGACCAGTAATATGGCATGGGCTCCCGTGGCGAAGCCGACATGCGCCAGCCGCTGGGTCTTGTGCACATATATTGAGAGCGCTGAAGCATTGTGGAACGAATGAAGCATCATGCGAGTGATGTCCATCTTGTGCTTCAGGCTATTGTCCTGGTGGTATGGCGTGAGCAAGTGTCTTTATATTTCGCTCGCCCTGTATGTAGTCGCCAACATGCACCAGCCGTTGTGCACGTTCACTGAGAGCGCTGATGCATTGTGGAACGAATGGAGCGCTATGGCGGTAATGTGCGACCTTGTGCTTCCGGCTGGTTTACAGGTGGTATGACGTCAGCAAGTGCTGGTTTGTTTTTCCGCGCCCTGTAGTCACAAGTCAGCCATGATTGCTGGCAGCTGCCAGAAAACGAGACAGGTGCCGGGAAGTTGGACACTCTGTGCGAGCCTCATAATTTGGCTCTGATCACAAGCGGGTGAGTAGTCTGCAAGGTTGGTTGGGGGCGGCCATCCCATACTTCCATAGCTGCAAGCAAGATGCAATCGCTGACGCTGGCTGAAACCACATCCCGTCTCAGATGCACATAAACCCTGATCTACACCTCATACAACCACCACTCCCCCCCCTCCCCCCCCCCGCCCCGTCAATCATACCCACAGGCGCGTGCGGTGCTGGTGGACATGGAGGATGGCGTTGTGAATGAGACGCTGAACGGGCCCTTGGGTGAGCTCTTCGACCAGCGCCAGCTTGTGACGGACGTGTATGGCGCGGGCAACAACTGGGCGCATGGCTACGCCGCGTACGGGCCGCAGTACGGCGACGCGCTGCTGGAAGCGGTGAGTCACCAAGTTGAAGTTGAAGTTGGTGTCGGTCGTCCACGGCGCAAGGGGGCAACAACTGGGCGCACGGCTGAGCTGTGTACCTGCGGCATGAAGGTGACGTGCTTGTAGAAGCAGTGAAGTGGAGCACGATGGTTCAACTTGAAGTTGAGATTGCAGTACCTGAGCGTGGGGCAGGTGGCGAACGAAGTGCTCTGTGGAGCGCGGACAAGTGATTGTTACCGGCTGTCAAAAAGGCTTTCCAAAGTGTGCGCAAGGTTTGCGCACAGTTTTGACTGCTGCATTGACTGGCCAGTGCGTGGCGACGACGCTGGCGGCCTGGCTGCCTCTTCGCATGCGATTCTCTTGAGCACTGCCCAGTCTGCATGTACGCACGCCTCTATGGGTTCTCTGTAAGCCCAGGTGCGCTTTGCGCGCGAGCCACTGCGGATGTCCGCTTCCTTTTGCAAGATTCCAGGACCGTTTCTGTCGTCACTCTTCTTCAGACATTCATGAATGCAATTTCGTTCGCACCATGTCCATCATGTTTCGCAGCCATATGAAGCAGCAATTTGGACAAGTGATTCATCATGGCAGCAGCGTATGTTTAATTGCTACTCACGACCAATGCGATACTGCCCAGGGAAGCCTTCAATACCTGATCTCACCCCCCCCCCCCCCCCCCCACTTACCCTTCAATGAGCCAGCTGAACCCTGCCAATCAGGCAATTAAACCCTAGTCACGCCCATGCATACCCCTGAACCCTTACACCTACATACCTACCCCACACTCCGCGCAGGTGCGCGCAGCCGCCGAGAAGTGCGAATCGCTGCAGTCCTTCTTTCTGATGCATAGCATGGGCGGCGGCACCGGCTCTGGACTGGGTACATACCTACTGTCGCTATTGGAGGACTCGTTTCCGGAGGTACTGCGCATGGTCACGGCTGTGTTTCCCAGCCAGGTGGGTGAAGTACATACTTCGAAGTACTCGTTAGCAGTGTCACCTCTTGTGCTTGAGCTTACTGATTCTGCACTGGACACAGTAGGTGCCTATTGTCGCCCTTGAAGGAGATGTTTCTGGAGCCCTTACGTATCCATGGTCACGGGTGTGTTTCCCAGTCAGGTAGGTGGACAGTGCTCTCCAGGAGTGTCGCATCTCGCACTTCAACTACTGGAAGTCACTAAAGAGCGTAGTGATGAACACCCAAGGGATTTTGCTGCGCTGTGTGTATCGCCTTTGTTCCCACTGCGCCGGCACCACATTTCACTGGCCACCTCTCTTGCAACTCTGTTGACCTCAGTGAGTGTCAGGATGAGGGTTTACGTCAAGAATAGGTTTAGGGGTAGAGTTGAACTCCGCGCCATTTTGCTGTGCAACAGGATGATGACGTGGTGACAAGCCCTTATACAACGCAGTGCTGGCAATCATCTGAGCTGTGTGTATTGCCTTTGTGCCACTGCGCCGCCACCAAACTCTGCTGGCTACCTGTCTTACACCTCTATCTAACCCTGACTCTAACCCTAGCCCAAGGTTGACCTCCGCGCGATTCTGCTCCGCAACAGGACGATGACGTAGTGACCAGTCCTTACAACGCAGTGCTGGCAATCATCTGCGCTGTATGTATTGCCTTTGCGCCACTGCGCCGCACCAAAACTCTACTGGCGACCTGTCTCGCACCTACGTCTAACCCTAACCCTCCTTCTAACCCTAATCCAAAGTTGATCACCATGCTTTACGGCAGGACGACGACGTGGTGACCAGCCCCTACAATGCGGTGCTGGCACTGAGGCACCTCACTGACCACGCCGACTGCGCCATGCCGGTGGACAACCAGTCGCTGCTGAGCATTGCTGCAGCAACTGCGACTGCCGCAGCTGCCAGCAGCATTGCGGACAGAGGGCGGCGATCGAGCACAGGTCAGGGTTAGGGTTAAACTCGAATGAGGGTTAGGTTCATCAGGTGTGTAACACGTCGTACATCAACGTGACCACGCCGACTGCGCCATGCCTGTGGACAACCAGTCGCTGCTGAGCATTGCTGCCGCGACAGCGACTGCCGCGGCTTCCGTCGGCAACGCGGACAGAGGGCGTCGATCAAGCACAGGTTAGAGTTAGGGTTAGGGTTAGGGTGAGGGTAGGATTAGAATTAGGTTCAGGGCTTGGGTAACATGTCTTGCATCGTCTTGCATCACCGAGCGCACGCTGGCAAACGGTCATGCAGGGGGGCAATCCAGTCGCTCGTGTCGGCCGCAAGGACTAGATTCGAGAGGGTCGGCAACGCTCTGGTGCCCACTTTCTCGCAGCGAGAGTGGGGTGCTAATTGACCACAAGGGACCATGTGATTTTTGGGGTTTTGCCATCATCGCGCGCCGGTACCTCTGCCATGGGCGTTTTCTGCCTCGAGCAGAGCCACAAAAGCAGCCATCCCAGAGCTGTTGGCATGCGTAGCTTCAATGCAAACACCGCCGTAAGGTAAACATACCGCCGTCACTGTCATAGCTGTACACGAGCCATACCTCAACGACAACCCTACAGCTGTCGCTGTGACAGCAGATGGGTGCCAACAGGTGCATCGTTTGCCAGCCACAACAGACACGCTGTCGCCGTTTTTGATCAGCACACCCTAAACTACAATCAAAAGTTCAACATATGAGAATGTCGTATTTGACAAACGAGGCGCCCTCAGCAGCAGCGTCAGCTCCGGGCCCGCTTTGTCGCCAGCCTCATGGCCTATGTTGGCATCAAGATACAAAACTTCAACTCAGCCTTCAACTCTTCTTGGAACATCTCGGTGTCCCACTAGCAGGCGCCCTCAGCAGCAGCGCCAGCTTGATCCGGGCTTTGATGGCATGATAGCACCGTCGCCAGCCTGATGGCAGATGTCACAGCATCTTCAACTGAAACTTCAGTTGTTCTATTTTTTGCACATGCAGGCGCCCTCAGCAGCAGCGCTAGCTCCGGCCCCGGCTTCGACGGCATGAACAGCATCGTCGCCAGCCTGATGGCCGATGTCACAGCATCAGCGCGCTTCCCCGGCTCACTCAACGTAGACCTAAACGAGATTGCCACAAATCTGGTGCCCTTCCCGCGCATGCACTACCTGGTTTCCGCGCTGTCGCCGCTGCGCGTGCCGCCGCCGCCGCAACAGATGGGTACGTAACTGCCGTAACAGACGGGTGCGTAACGGGTGTGTAACTGCCGTAACAGACCGGTGCTTGACCGCTGTCGCTGTGTCGGGTAGCAGCAACTGCCGTTGCGGAGTGGGTTGACTGCACGCACGCCCCGGAGGACAGAAAAGCGGCGCGTCCAAAGCGATGGCAGTAGTCTACGCAGACCAATGCCGCCGTTGGTTTCAATGCTCAAATGTGACAAGAATTATTGATGGCACCATGCAAGAGACACGTACGCTGATAGCCACGTACGTCATTGGTGTCGACTAGAGGGTGTAGTACAGCAAGTACTGCATATCCCCATGCACATAGACCTTGGAGCGTACCACAGACATTATACTCGCCTCTAACCCTAGCGAGCGAACCCCCCCGCCCCCTCCCCACCCCCTTCCAGTTGCCCCTTTGGCAATTTTGCGTTTTAACAAATATTAACAGCTTTTGAAAATTTCAGTCGTATCATGAATAATACCTACCTACCCACGTGCAGAGAGCGAGCTTGCCGGCCCCAACTGATATATCACTGACACGACCCTAAATACGTTTGATGTCACTTACGAACACGTGCAAAGATATTCTTCTGTGAAGCAAATTTCTACGTAGTATACTCCTATGATACCCACAATTATGTATGCTCATGTCGCAACGTGCTTCTCTGCCGCATCGCAGCGCGGCGAGCGAGCCTCCCAGCCCCCGAACGGGGCCCCCGGGGGACAATGCCGCGGCTGATCGCTGACGCGCTGTCCCCCACGCGTCAGCTCATGAGATGCGACCCCGCGCGTTCCCGGTTCCTGGCGTGTTCCCTGCTGTTGAGGGGCGATGTAACGGTCTCCGAGGCGAATGTGGGGGTGGAGAAGCTGCGGGGGTCCCTCGATATGGTGCACTGGAATCGCGAGGGGTTCAAGGTATGTAGGTATATAGGAGTTGACATGGTGCACTGGAACCGCGAGGGGTTCAAGGTATGTAGGAGTTGACATGGTGCACTGGAACCGCGAGGGGTTCCAGGTATATAGGTATTTAGATTTAGAAGTGGAAGTTTTTCTCGCGGGCATTCCAGTTTGAGCGCTGTCCAAGGGTGCTTGAGGGGTGAGAGCCTGAGGAGTGAAAGCCCTTTTCCGCTTTCTGTTCGCGTCGGCAGCGCGTAGATCACAGCGGAGACGCGGAGGATGCATGAAATTGTGCTTTCTCGCGGAACTTGTCATGCATCGGGAAAGGAAGGCTTCGCATGGAACCAGAAGCTGCAGCCGAAACGACAAGCTGCAGATAAAAGCTAAATTGCATACTTTTTGTTCTATCTCGTGTGTGTGTGCTGACAGGCGGGGTCGCAAACTTCAACTTCACCAATACTTCAACTCAGTTTTGTTGCATCGTGTGTTTGCTAACAGGCGGGTCAGAGTGCAAACACGGGGGGGCTGCACCACAGATGAACCCATGCAACCGTAGAGTTTGTCTCGCTTGCATCTCCGACTCACACTCTGAGTCTTTGTGTTGGCACGCAGGTTGGCCTGTGCAACGTGCCGCCACCGGGTCTGCAGCGCAGCCTGCTGTGCCTGAGCAACAACTGCTGCGTCGCGCAGAGCTTCGAGGATCTGCGCCAGCAATTCTGCAAGCTTTACACGCGGCGCGCCATGGTGCACCACTACACGCAGGTGAGAGTCTCGCGTCAGAATCATGAAAGGGGATCATGATTCATAAAGCTGCACCACTACACACAGTCGATACTTCCCGATTGAAAATCATGCTTGATGAAGCTGTACCCACGGCGCGCCATGGTTGTTAAGTTGAAGTTGAAGTTGAAGCATTGGACTCGTCCATCCTGGTCCTGAGCTTGTCCCCCGCATCATTTACACGGAGGATGGCAGCAGCACGATCGCCCCGGCTCTTGCCCCCCCCGCTAACCCCCCGCAACAAGCGTGCTGACGCATATGGATGGTGTGGACTGTGGTTGGCACCTCAGAAAATGGCAACGGACCCTGGTGCCAGGCCTGTCCGCACCCTCTACACAGAGAACGGCAACAGCATGCTTGCTGTATGTCATAGGCTAACACACATCATGCGCAGTTGCTGCTTCAACCATGATCATGTGCATCAGTCCCATGCAACAAGGGGCTGCAACAGAGGCCAGTCCTGTCCAAGCCTCGGGATACACAGCCGCATTTCATCTGCGCTTTTTAATGTATACAAATGCCATGCTTTGAGGAGTTCAACCAGGTGCCGCGCTGGTCTGTAGAGAAAAGACGGTTGTTGTGCACACGATGGCTTGCAGCTTCCTTGACCTGACTGATCTCATTTGATGAGAACATGCACGTGCTTTGCCTGCATACTGGAAGCGTCACCCAATGCAACTTGATGTGCCCACTTTTCAGCTCCGTCGATCGAACCTCTACGCGCTGAGAACTCCATGACAGAAAGCACGGTCTGTTCTGCTCCTGTGATGTCTGCTCGCAGTTTGTGGATCAGTCTGTATTCGATGAGGCTTTGGAGAGTGTCACGGCCTTGATTGCCGATTATGAGGAGCTCAACACTGCGCCAGCACCAGCGCACAAGCAGTGGGCAGAGCCAGCCTTTTAGTGCCAGCGGCACTACTGCGTGTTTACTATGTTGTTTCAGTCGTCGGTGAATGCGATTTTGTGAGCACTGGCTTGTTTCCGCTTCTTGCCCCCCATGATTGCTGTGTGTCTGCGCCTCGAGCGGTGCATTGCCATTCCCGCTTCACAACACGGGCATCATGAGTCATGGCGCACTACTTGAGTGATATTTCTGGGCGTGTTGTCTGTGTGACCGGCAGCCTTGGCATGTCTTGCCACGAAACATACATTTTTGTACAAGAGACAGGAGTTGACATGTGGGGCCTTCTGGCAGAGATGCTGAGCGTGGCCAACTTTGTTCATGCAGCCTGCACTTCGTCAGAACGTGGCCTGATCTGAGTGCACAATACTGAGGCAGCGATCTTTGTACAACGCCGTTGATGAGCACTGCACCAGACTTGCTTGCACACACAGACCTTAGCAATGCGACCCACAAATTGCGTGTTGTAATGTTCGTGGTGCCGCACTTCAAGTTCCCAAGGCACCAGAGGCATACCGAAATGAGTGCCTGTATGCATCGGCTTCTGCGTCTGTTGCGTGCACATGAGTCTAATTGTGCAAGCGCCGCCTTGACGTGGGATGCAGGCAAGTAAAAGCATGTACGCCTAAAGCACGTTGAACCTCTAGAGGTAAGCTGTTGTGTCTCGGTGTTCGCGCAAGCTTTGAAGCACAACACTTGTAAGTACCGATGTGACACCGTGTTACAGGCACAGTGCAGCTTCTCAAACAAGTTAAGCGTTAGACAGAAATGGACACCAAATATATTCAGCCATGCCATGAAACGACACTGTGCAAATGCAGCCTCGCTGTGTGGAGGCAGAGATCGCATAAAGGCAATGCTGCCTTGTCGAAACTGCGATGCAGCAAGCACGCCTCTGCTGCCTGCCCCCCTTGCTATGATTTCTTGCCCGCTGCATTGTGTGATAATGTGCTTACACCTCGGATGAACGGGGTGCATTCTTTGCGGCTTCTGCTTCCTCGTGTGCTACCTTCGCTGCCTGCAACACCAACATGCAAACATTGTCATTTGTGTCAGTAGTGACAGGTGCAAGAAAAATGCATCATCAACAAGTTCAGCAGCTTTTGCGCGGCACTGCCTTTTACAGGCAAGCAAGAATTGCATTACATATTTATGTGTCTGCCTGCACTGTTGAGAGTATTGCCTATATATGCATCAAGCCCTCCCTTCACATGAACTCTTACAAACAAATGTGGACACTGCACAGACGAAGTCCTCAGCACACCATGCATGAAAAGCAAGCCTCGCAGGATCCAGCACTCTGGCAGGGCCATCGGAGATCCAAATATGGACCACCCTTGCCACGCCCAACGCTATCTGCTCGCAAAGCAATAGCTGCCATGAAAGTACCCTCGCAATTCAGGCCGATTTCCAGACCGGGTGCCAGCACAGGCAGGGGTGACCAAGGGGTATTACCACAGCAGGTATCTGTAGGAGAGGCCACTCTGTAACACACTTCGTATGAGATGATCTAGCGGCACCTCCATCGCCAACTCCAAAGTTTTGCTCATGAATGCACACGATAAGCAGTGCGTGGCGGCGCTGCGTCTCACTGCCTGACAAGACAATTGACGCGTCCAATAGCAAAGCGACATCCATCATCTGGGCTTTGATGCTCCCTCAGCTGGAATCAATGTGCCACCTGCAGCATCGGAAGTACTGCATGTTCAACGCCTTATACTTCATGCGGGTGTTGAGTTAAAACTCCAAGCTCTCGGATGATTCATCCCCGAGCTACACCACTGACTCCTGTTGAGCAAGCGTGATAGTAATCATCTAGGCTTTGGCACGCCCTGAGCTAAAATCACCATGCTAGTTGCAATAGAAGTACAACCAAATTCTCACCTCCTTGTAGTTCTTGCGATCGTTGAGCCATGACTCTAAGTCCTCGGGGGATTCGTCCGCGAGCCACGACACAAAGTTGGACTGAGCACTGTCGTCCATCGGCAAAAAGTCCGTGACAATCAGGTCCGTCTGACGGCATAAAAGAGGTAAGCAAGACGTGAGATGCCAACAAGAGAAGACGAGAATTTGCGAGGATCTGAGAGGAGCAGGCGTAGGGGCGGGTCAAAACAGCGAGATACTCATGAGGCACTGTGTTGAGGTTCAGAAAAACTGGCAATGGTGCACGCGCACGAGAAAGCAGGATTGCAGGTGAATGCTCTCAAGCTTTGGGAGAAATTCAAAGACGACCAAGTCCATCCGACGGCAGAAAAGTGGAGCAGGCAAGGGGTTGTACTCAAGCAGCGCTGAGCAGAGGCTACCCCCCTAGTCTGACCCTAATCCTAGATACTGAGGGTTGCTCTCGTGCTGCAGCAGGCGGTGCTGCAAGCCTGTCATGCTGCAGCGATAGCTCGATCCTCTACTTGCACCGCCTTTCCATGAGAGTGCTTCACGCGTATCGTGCCACAGTCAGTGACAATGCAACTTCATCATCTCCAGCAGCTTGCAATTGGAGCGCTTCACGTACCGCTAGCAGTTGAACATCCCCGGGGTCTGCTTTCGGCAGCTTCTCCTGTATGGTGCTGATCGCTGCCTCCAGCGTGGGCAGCAGCGCTGCCAGCGACTTGTCCCCCCGGGGAGTCCCAAAGAGGGGGATGAGGCTCGTCAGCAGCAGCACCTTATCCTCCGGGGCCATCTGTAAATG
Organism: Tribonema minus; assembly: GCA_017506865.1. Classification (NCBI taxonomy): domain Eukaryota; class Xanthophyceae; order Tribonematales; family Tribonemataceae; genus Tribonema; species Tribonema minus. Next base: position 310,632 of record JAFCMP010000201.1, read on the forward strand.
TGGGGGCAGCCAAGCATAGGTGCAAGCGCCAGAGCATCAGACAATGGTGTACGCGCTTGTCCCCCCGGGGGGTCCCAAAGAGGGGGATGAGGCTTGTCAAGAGCAGCACCTTGTCCTCAGGGGCCATCTGTGGAGTTCAAGTGTGGATATGAATAATCCGGGAACAGGTGCAGGCGCGTGAGGCACAGATTGTACAACACGAACAAGTTGCATCACACACTTCTACTGCAGGTACAAGCCGGGCAGCCGAGCCACTCATGAAGTCTCTAGATGTGTGTCCATCAGCATATCATTTTCTACATGCAGAGTCGTTGTCATGTAGCTCCTGCAGCCCTGAAACATAGCAAATTCGTCGCTTGAGGGTTTCTTATGCATGGCCGTGAGTGCAGTCACAGAGTTGACAATGTTCACACTCAGAAGCACCCCATGCAAGTGCACTACTGCAAAGTAACTACAACACAACTGATTGCGGGACGCACAGAGGTCGCCACTGAAATCCCAGATTGACAATAGTACGGCATGCATTCATAGGAGTATAGTGACGCCGACTAAGCACAAACAAAGCTGTTGGCATCCATGCTGAAAAAAATAGCGTCAACCTTAACTTATAAAATGAACGAACACTGACCACGCATACATACATACCTGCATGGTGAGCTTGCCCAGCGGGCCCCAGAAGTCCTCCCCAACCTTCGTCATGCCCAGCCCCTCCTTCAGCGCCGCTATCTGCAGCAGGCAAATACACAGCGCACCAGAAATTACACACCCGGTGGCTCGCTTACGAATCAATGAACACACACTACAGTGTTTTCTTTTTCATTCCCAGTCCGTCCTTCAGCGCCGCTATCTGTAGCAGGCAAAAACACAACACACCGTAGTTAATACAGCCAGTGACCACGTACCGCCAGCTGCATCATAGCTCACTTTTGAATCAATGAAAACATACTAGATAGAGTGTATTTGGTCATGCGCAATCCCTCCTTCAGGGCCGCTATCTGCAGCAGGCGCGTGCACAGCGAGCCGCACACGACAAGCCCAGTTACCAACGTGCTCCAGCTGTTAATACGGCTTTTCCAGAAAAATACGAGAGCCTGATGTGAACTGGCTTGTGTGAAACAATCAACTACATTGAAGCATCACGGCGTGCGACAGCTTGAAATGGAAAGGTTGAAGGGCAAACGTCGGGGCAACCTGCAGCAGGCGCGTATGCATGTGCAATGTGCGGCACACGGCCAGCCCCGTCAGCACGTGCCGCCAGCTGCAAACATGGTTAATTAGTATATATACAACTCTTTGAAGTACAGAAGCACACACACTGAGCTGCACAGAACAAGCCCAATGACCATGCACCACCGGCTGTGCACATGGCTTGTACTGCCAAAGCATACTTTCGAAAGTCATGTATAACATCAGCCATGCCTGCCACGGAAGAGCAAGCGCCAAGATACTGATGTTGCAGCGTGAGTGGCGAGGAGCTTGTCTGCAGGCCTTTGTAGGAGAGTCCCACACATGTGACAGCCACGCAAGATGGGGTGACTGGCATCCTGAGCACACGCAGCACGTTCCAACGAGCACCAGCAGCACCGCACACTTGTGGCACCTGCGCGTGCAACCTACTTGCGTGTGTTGAACTGCAAGTGTTGAAGTGCAGGTATTGAAGTGCAGGGGGGCGTCACCGTACCTGAGCATCGCTGTTGGTCCAGCCATCTGTCGCCAGCCTACTGGCCAGCAGTGCCTGCACGGCACCATAACAGCAGCGCACAACCATGCAGAAAACGGATTGGTTTCATATCCTTGAGACTGCTGCTTAGGGTTAGGGTTACAGACCGCTGACAGCCCAGCGGTAGGGCAACACAACAGATTGACAACGGGGCCATTTCACACCATTATCGCACAGTAGGCAGCAGTGAAGTATGCGTCAGGCGCAGAGCTGAGGCCGGGGTTCATGTGCGGAGTCATTTGCTGAAACACGACCAGAGCCACTGGCGTTCATAAGGTGGGAAAACCATGAGGCCAGGCACTTGTGGTACGGTTCTCGGCTTGCCAAAATGCCGGCATGTGGTTTGTAACCCTAATTCTAACCCTAGCCCTAGGGTAGGACCCATGCACTGACGGGATAGCATGGCCTCGCGTGCACAGTGTTCAGTGCATGTTGACGGATTGTAACCCTAACCCTGACCGTAACCCTAGCCCTAGGGTAGTCCCATGCATGCACTGAGGGTAGGATGGCCTGGCGTGCCCATTGTTCAATGCACGTTCACAGAGACAGTACAGCGTGCTGCACATTGTTCACTGACTATTTTACAGCGACAATACTGCGTGCTGCATGTGACGAGTACCGCATGCTGCGGCCATGCCATAGACTAGAGTAAATCATCCAATGGTGTGGCGCATCAATCAGGGATATCTGTCTTATGGAAACGAATCAAAAGGTCGTAGAGCTGTATGTGTCAAGGTGTGATCAGCCATCAAATTGAATGCTTTCCACCAATAATCATGGTCGCCGCTGCTGCGGCAAGTGGCCACGAGTCAAACAGCGCCACCGCATCCACAGTAGTCAAAAGACTTCTGTGTGCAAGCTCTTTAGCGTTCGCGGCATTTTGTTCAGTATGGCAAGATGATGCTCGCATTACGGCGAACACATCATGCCCGCCAACGCAAACATGCACTCGTTGCGTCCGCAGGAATATCAGCACGCACACGCGGCAGGCCGGGGGGGGGGGGGGGGGACCGTCGCAGGCAACGAGTGTCAGTCTCGATTACTGCCGCAAGTTCACACGCGTCTGTCATCAGGTGCTCGAGAGTGCAGAACCAGGAGGGGGACCGCCAACTCCCGTCCATCGCCGCGCGAAAAACGGCGATGCAGGAGCAGGAGCTCAACAATGGAATTCAACAATGGAATTTCATTTTTTTTCATGTTTTCTTATTTTCGCTGTTAAAACTTTGACCATCCGGTAATATAGAACCTATAAGATTTGATTTTCCTATTATCAAATCATTTTATGTCTTTACTGTGGAGTTCGTGTCCACACGGAGCGCCGGTCTTTGTGCTGTGCCCAAAGCACACGCGGAGTACAGAGAGCAGGTCCCTGGCCACTAGGGTTAGGGTTAGGTTAGGGTTAGGGTTAAGGTTTGGGCCACCTACACCGCCCTGGGCATCAGGAGTATTGAGAAGGACCTTGATGCATACTGCGCTGCCGCGCACGCAGGCCTGTGGCATGGGCCTTACGCAGCCTGCCTGCGGCACAAGGAGATGGGCGTTTGCTGCAGACGGCAGATAGCGCCGTTGTAGCCGTCCGTGTAAGCCTGACACAACCGGTAAGCCTGATACAGCAGGTGTCGCACGTGACATCTGATAATAAAAAAGAAAGAATCAGAGGCGGAAGCCGACACGTTTGTTTTGAAGTAGACAACGCCAACGGCGACCCAGCGGCCGTCACAAGGCCACGTGTGACGTGGACGCACCTTCTCGACACCATCAGAGATTCTTGCGCCATGCCCCTCAACTCTACGTGTGGCAAGCGGACGCAGATGGTACGGCCCGCGCCACGCGCCCCCTGCCGCCAGCAGGCGCACCAGGGCGCTGCCGCTTGGCATTAGCGGCCCCCGCCTGCGCCACCAAATCCCCCCTCCCCCTCTCTCTTGCGCATCTGCTTGCCACTCGGAGAGTTGCACGTTCATGGCGGAAGAGCTTCTGATGGTGTCGTGACACCGCGCCCACGACAGAAGTGGCCTTGTGACAGCCGCTGGGTCGCCGTTGGCGTTGTCTACCCTCGTGGAATAAAACGTGGTTGGTTTCAGCCTCTTCTCTGTTTTTGATTTTTGAATTCACGTGCGACGCTTGTTGTATTAGGTTTGCACTGACGGCTGCGATAAGAGTGCCCGATGTATGTATTTATTTAATACAGTATCAAGGAAGAGCGGTTACAGTATGCGAGCGGTCTGACGGCTGTACACGGATCTGGTCGATATAAGAGCGATTTGGTGCTGCACAGGGCAGATCGCTCTTATATTTGGCCCACCTGCCGCTCGCCGCTTCACGATCGATGAACAGCGGCTTTCTGCATTCTGTTCAACAACGCTGAAGCGATGTAGCACACGGTGCCGCCGGCACGTGTGCTGCGCGGTTGCCAAGATTCAGTAACTAATCCTAGTTTTGCTTTTTAAAATACTTCAAACCCTAGGAATAGAGTTAGAAGAGTTTAGCCCAGGGTTAGGGCTTACCCTAACTAAGCTCAAGGACGATAAGGAGCTGTCATGGTACAAGAGCAGTGAGGTTGGCGGGACAGACCTGCTCTTCTATGTCGTGACCCCCCTGTAATGACATGATGCGGGACACTGGTATGTGCTCCGCTGCATAAAATACATGACAGCATCGGATGCCTCTTGCGGCAAACTCTGGCACAGGGCCAGTGTTATGACAACGTGCCATGCCTGTTAGAAGGACTATCGAGTTCAATAAAAGTATTAAGTGCAACCTGCAGAAAAATACTTGGACAGAAGAAAACTTGCACTTACAAGTACACCAGATGGTGAAAACAAGGCCAATGACCATACAGCAGGGCATTTCCACAGCCGCAACTGTAATCATTAATGAAAGCAAACCTGGTGGTACATAAAAGTACCTCAAGTAATACGCTACAGAAAATGATACTTCATTTTTGTGTGCGGTCGACGACCGCCGGCCCTTGCCCCGTGCAAAGCCGTCAAAGGCACCCTGACAATTCTACAAAGCACCGCGCTTATCAACGGTGAGCTGTTGCAGCAACCTGCAGTGTAATGACAATGACGCACCATACTCCGGCGCAACAATGTAGCGGCTTCGCAATGGCTGAACCGCTGAGGCCCAGGTCAGAGTAGGATCACCTTTTATGTCTTAAACTGGGGTTATGCCTGATTGTGTGTTCATTTCATGTTGTTCACCTTGTATGGAGGGTACAGGATGCCCTTGGCCAGACCACCCAGCACCGCGTAGACCTGCAGCAGTGCACAGCACAGCCAGTAAGAAAAGAAACGGTCGACAGGTCTGGCAACGGGCAGTGAAACAGCCCATTGCCTATGCCACAAATGCTGTCTGCAAGATCACTTTCTTTCCAAGTGGCTTTTCACAACGACCAGGCACTGAGGAAATTGGTCGACGCACTGACAACGCACTGTCCAACAGCCCGCTGCGCATGCCACGAATGCTACCTGCAGAGCCACACATTGACAGCCTTCAATTGGAGTGCCATCACACGTGACTTTTTGTAAGTGCGTCTGCTACGCACAATGCGCCTACATAAACAGGACATTTGCCAGAAAACTCTCCTACACCAATCATGCGAGACAGTGAGGATGCAAGGGATGCCAGACAGCCGCTGTCTGAGATGCCCCTACACTTAAAATCTAAATAGCCTTGATGAAGACCGTGCCAAGTTCAACCGCGCTCAAAGGAACCTATCCGTACCCTAACCCTAACCCTAGGCCATCCTTATACCAAGCTTGCCGCATTAGCTGATGTTCACTAGCGGGCACAAAAGAGCTAATAGGCACAGCGACCCTGAAGCCTTAAGTCACAGACAGCAGTGCTCAGGAGTGCAGCAGCTCACCTCCGCCACCTTGCTCGCCGACTCCACAACAGCTTCGGCCTCTGAGACGCGAGAGCACAGCACAGCGAGCAAATACAGAGACGGCATTAACAAGCGTGTGACAGCGCCCATGAGGGATGGCGACTGCGAGCGCTCTGATCTGAGACGCTGACGAACCGTTCTGGAGTGCGGCGCTGACGTGCTTGCTGAGCCTGGCCCTAGCCCTAACCCTAATGCTATGCAGGAGGCAGTGCTCGGGCAACTGCATGCACGCTCATCAACCGCACGCGCGCTTGTATCGCGCGCGGTGCAAGAGATGGGTTCGGCACTTCAACCCTTGAACTAGCCCCAACCCTAGCTAACCCTACCTGCAGCCGTGTCGGCGTCGTTGTAGTCCGACAGCAGGCGCAGGCAGCACAGGTCCAACTCAACAAACTCCATGTTGCGCAGATCACAACTTCAACACTTGAAGTACACCTGCAGGCGTGTCGGCGTCATTGTCTGACAGCAGGCGCAGGCAGCACAGGTCCAGCTTATCAAACTATATTTTGGCGCACTTTCAACATGTGACAACTAGATATGGATCCGTCACTTCAACCCTTTCAGTAGCCTAAACCTATGTAGCTAACCCTACCTGCAGGCGTGTCGGCGTCGTTGTGGTCCGACAGCAGGCGCAGGCAGCACAGGTGCACCTCAACAAAATCCATGCTGTTTGCGCAGATCACAACTTCAACACTTGAACTACACCTGCAGGCGTGTCGGCGTCGTTGAAGTCTGAAAGCAGGCGCAAGCAGCACAGGTCCAGCTCGTCGGACTCCATGCTATCACACTGGCGCAGCGCCTGGCGTATGCGCCCCGAGGCATCCTTGGGAGGCTCGGCCTTCACCGCCTGAACAACGTACACGGCGCTCTTGTTGCTGCTGCACAATCCGGGGGGGGGGGGGGGGGGGGGGGTGGTCAGGGAGGACAACGTTGTAACCACCTTTTTTCGTGCTACCGCTTTCAGAGCGTGTGTGCAATGCACAATGCTGTGCAGAATTTGCGCGTTCGCTGGATGAAGGTTGCTGCTGCGCCACATGCCTTGTTGGCAGCGCGGGCTACCGTGAGAGTTGGTGACAGCGCTCGCCGTTTGGGCTGCCGTCTGCTCTGCAGGGACGTTGTGATCGATGTCCCAGTCATGATGGCGTGCAGTGAGGAACACTACCTGGGATAGCTCACGTAGCCCCCCCCCCCCCCCACCCTCACCTCTGACCCCCACTCGCAGACAATGTACAGTAGTGAGCAATGCACGGCAAGCCTGGATCACCCCATTGCCCGCATTGAGCGATGATTTCAATGAAACGAATCAAAAGATCGTAGAGCGCTAGTTCATATCATAACACACACACCAAAAATATATCAGCAAGCTGGCAATGCTCAAACTGTCAAGCGCACATCAACCATTGGCTGCTCCCCCACACACACCATGAATCAGCCCAAATACTGCACTTGTGGGTGACACAAGTGCCCTCTCAAATGGGCTCACCCAAAGTTGCTCATGAGGCCCTGTGACCCTGCGGCGTCTGGTCGTACCCCTTGAGCCCTCGACGAATCAACCTAAATAATAATGCAGTTTTGTTTGTATGTAGATACTGCAGCATTACCTGTAGTTCTTGAGTAGAAAAAAAAAAAATCTGCACTTTGCGGTGACACACATGAGCTCACAACTGGGCTCACCCAAAGTTGCTCATGAGGCCCTGGGACCCCGCTGGCGTCAGGTCGTACCCCTTGAGCTCCGCCCAGCTCTCGCCCGCGCTGAAGTGGAAGTACGAGCCGATGACCCACATGTGCTGCGCGTCATTCATGTCGCGCCACATTTTCACCTGCACACGCACGGCCCGTCATCGGGGGAACAGGCGTATGGGATAGACTGTGAAGTTTTGGGGGAAAGACTTGGGGAGGCAGCAGCGTAGTACTATCACTTGTGGCCAACAACACAGGGCACGAAGCTAAAGCAGAGCCCTGGCGGGTAGGCAGCACAGAAAGCATAATCACCAACTATGGTCATAAATACTGCATACAAGAGGATACTAAGGAAGTAACGTGTTCAGAAATACGGGGCAGTGCTGCGTGCACTTGCTCGCTGCTTTGGTCCGTCCAGGTGGCTGTTGATGCACTGCACGTGGACCTGCGGACGCGCTTATTGTGAAGGTAAACATCGTGAAGGTAAACATCAATGTCAGTATACTCTAGGAAAGTTTTTGTCAACAACAGGCACTTCAGAAGTAACGCATGAAGGAGGGTCGAGTGCGCTCGTTCAATTCTTTGGTTCTGGCAGTTCATGCCGCACCACGCCTGGACCGGCACACGCTTATTGTGAAGATCGACACCAATATCAGCGTGAAGGAAGGCGGGGCTGCTGAGCCTGCTGGCTTATCGTCATGCCTCTGTGTAGCTGTCAACGCACATGCGCCATGCTGCAGGAATAACGGGACAAAAAAGGGGCACAGTAATGGCATTGCAGTTGACCTTGATACTGCCGCTGCGGTCTCCACAGTGTGCGCTGCCAGTGCAAGAGTCAGACTTCAAGATGTGCAATCGTGGAGACAACGCATACGTCACATGCTTGAAGTCGACTTGGACTGAACTCACGAGTGTCTTCCAGTGAACCTCACACTTGAAGGTCGTGAACCTCACACTTGAAGGTCAACATTGAAATTGACAGAACATCACGTAGTCTTACAGTGAACTTCAACATCACATCTGCACCTGCTTCTCCTCGAGTAGCTTGAACGTGTCCTTGCCAGTGAAGGATGTGCCATTGTTGAGGCAAGCATGCCTCACATACTTGATGAAGTTTATTGTTGAAGTTGGAAGGAACATCGCGCATCTCACACTCGACTTCGACAGCACAACTGCACCTGCTTGGCCTTGAGCGGCTTGTCCGCGTCCTTGCCCGTGAAGGACACTTACACTTCAAGTTGACTGGTGAAGATGACTGAACATCATGTACGTCTTACGGTGAATTTCAACAGCACAACTGTACCTGCTTGGCCTTGAGCGGCTTGTACGCGTCCTTGCCCGTGAAGGACACGATGCAGCGGCCCCCAGGCCTCAGCACCCTGCAGCAGCGATCATGAGATGGCATCATCTAGGGTTAGGGTTGGGGGCAGCAGCATCATCAGGTAAGGGACACCCTGTGGCAGCACCATCCAAACGAAAGAAAAGCGCACAAGACTGATGTGATCAGCATAGAATTCTATAGGCCACACCAGCAGATGAAGGTGGGCAACCAGCGACCCGACAACAGAAACAGCGATCCGGAGATGGCAGCATTTAGGATTAGGGTTAGGGTTGGGGGCGACAGGTCAAGGACATGATGCATCCACCCCCAGGCCTCAGAACCCTGCTGCAGCGATCAGGAGGTGGCGTGCCGAAACATGAAGTTGTGTACACATGCCATCGATTCGTCTGTGTGTCTGCTTCTTGGCGAGGGTCAGGGTTGGGGCAACAGCGTCAACAAATGGAGAACCGCAATGTTGACAGGTGGCGAGGGCAGGATGCAGCTGCGTCCGCATAGCGGGGTCCGTGTTGAATGGGCTTAACATTATACGTCAACAACCAACTTCAAGCAGGAGCGCGAGCGGACAGTTGTGAAGCCATGAGTGAGACTGCACGGCCAAGAGCAACGCTCATGTGCCCGCCGCAACATCATTTGCATGGTGCACTATGGGTGCCAGCTTTGCCTGAACCCTTGTAGCGCAAACTTCAAGTGCACAACACGCTCAAGACAATTAAGGTAAAGCAGTACGTGCAGTGCCCATCTTCACCTTCATCGCTGCCAGCACCGCGCCAAACTCTGCAAGTTTGTGCCGCTGCTCACAGCGCCAGAACAGGTGGACGCAAGGTTGAAGGCAACGCAGTACGCGCAGTGCCAATCTTCACTTTCTATCAACGCCAGCGCCGAACTCTGCAAGCTTGTGCCACCACTCAAAGCACCAGAACAGGTCGTCGCAAAGTCATCGCCAAATTCACCTTTATCACCGTCAGCGCCGCGCAAAACTCTGCAAGCCTGTGCCACTTCTCAAAGCACCAGAAACAGGGCGTACGCAAAGTTGAGCGCTGCTGCTTCTCACCTGAGCGCCTCCCTCAAGATGGCGCGCGGCTCCAGGAAGAACTCAATGGCGTTGGTGATGAGGACAACGTCAAACGACGCGTCCTCGAAGTCCAGCTTGGGCCGTGCGTTGACGTCCTGGCGCGCACAATGACACAATTGCAAGTTCAAGTTGAAGTTATCAGCTTGACAAACCTCCTGAAAAACTAGGCACATGGGCGCGCGTGATTGAAGCCTGCAAATCACAGGCCTGAAGATGCACCTTTGACCCCCCCCCCCCCCCCCCCCCAACCCCCAAGCAGTGCTCAGCGCGAGACGTCAGCCTAGCAGTTGCCGTAATGTACCACACGCATAAAAAGTTATTGTCACATGGGTCCAGGCAGCACAAACTGGGCGTTTGCCTTCAGCTCTGCGGCCAGTGCAAAAAGTTGGATGTAGCCGTTCTAGCAACTGGCAACCCAGTGGGAAGCCGCTTTGCATGCAGCTTGATTGCAATGTTCAGTGCAAAGGGTTGGACTCTAATTAAGATGTCAGTGAGGGCGCGCCCACCTGATAGTGCTACCTGCCTGCACTGCCACTGTCAACTGCCTTTTGCGATAGAGACTGCTGACTGAACACGCATGGCAAGCAAACACTCAAGCCTTGCCAAGCCTTGCAAGGCTGCATACGGCCGGAGGTCAGCTGCACTGGGGGATGCTACATACCTACCCTCAGATCCTGACCCCTAATACCCATCGATGAAACTGCTCAACAAGGAGCATTGCATTGTCTCATCAGACCCTGTCATCACCAGCAGCTGCTTTCCAGCAATGGGCTTTTTACATTCACCCCCTTCAGCTCAATGCCGGCCTGACACCGGGCGCTCCTTGCAGCACTACAAAACTCAAATCATACCCTAATCCTTTCTGCGCACCAGGACCACCGTATCATAGGTTCTGGCCTTCCTTGCTGAGCCCTGCACTCCTGGTCCACTCTCTCAGACTCTACTCGTGTCTGCCCCAAAAAAAGCAATGCCATCGCATTGCTGGCGTCACCTGTTCAAACGGAGCCTCCAGCAAGATAGCATGCGTCCATCACCTCAAACTCATTCCCTAGCACGATACTGCACCTTATCCAGCACTGCATTCATCGCGCGCCCCTCCCCCCTTAAGCCCTACACCTGTACGAAGCAACGCCATTTTGTTACAAATTAAAGTTGGTCCTGTCATCACCTGCTCAACAGGGGCCTCCAGAAGTGCGTTATTAGCGTCCATCTCCTGCTTGCTCAGGCCCACTCCCACGTGTCGCGAGCGCGGCAGCCCTGAGGGTAGGTATGAGTGCGCTCCCGCGCCTGCAAAGCACGTGTCGTTTCGTCAGGCGTAACGACATGAGGCAAAGTGGTGGTGTGGTAACAGAAGCAGTGTCACACGTGTGAAATTACATACAAGGTCCCACCGTGAACTTGAGGTGGGATGCACGGACGGCGTCAATGGTAGAGTGCTCCAGCAGTGGCAGCTACTGTTGAGCCACCGGCGCAAGTCAACAGCGACTGACAGGTACTGTTGGGCTACACGCTATGGGCGGATATTGACACGTGCAAGCACTGTCCAGCTACTGTGACGACAGCGTAAGAGCACGTTGACGTGAGAGGCCGGCATGCCCTAAGGTCAGGATTAGGGCTAGGCAAGCCCTAACTGCGGCGGCCTCAATACCACGTCAGAAGGTGCAGTGGCACCTGCCATGCACGCATGTGCTGACGTCCGAGCTTTGCGACAGCACTCATTGTGAAGTCGAAGTTCAGTATCGGCATGTCACCATTATGGCGCCTCAGCGGCAGGTGAACGCAGGCTCTGGCTAATGCAGAGAAATCCTGCCATGTTGTCAGCAATCATGTACTTCATTACTGAACTCCACTGGGTAAATGCGGTGCCACATAGTGTAACGGAACCTGCTCATCGTTGTGAGCTTTGTGACTGACCACCTGGCACAGGTATAGTTGAATGACTACCTTGTGTCACACTGATGACTGATGTGATGCCACCCCAACTTCAATTTTGAACTTGAAGACTGAGAGAGGAAAGGGTGTGTGTGTACTGCCTGCCCATAAGCTTCGTAGGAGCAGCACGCTTTGCACAGTGGCCAATCGTGCACTGACTCCCCATTGCAACATGCCACAGGTACACACCCGAGTCAGAGTTTGACTCACGGACACACACAACTATCATCAGCCCCTCTGCGCCAGGGCTAATGAACCTGCTGATGTGCCCGTGCAGTGCCGCTTTAACCCTCCTCATGTGCAACGCAAGTCAGAGTTAAAGTCTGACTCATGGGCACGTACCTATCTCCAGCACCTCCGCGCCAGGGCTGATGAACCGGCTAAAGTGCCCCTGCAAAGCCTTTTCAACCCTCCTCATGCGCTAACACAAGTCAAAGTCTGAGTCATGGGCGCGTACCTATCTCCAGCACCTCCGCGCCAGGGCTGATAAACCGGCTAAAGTGCCCTTGCAGTGCCTTTTCTGCATCCTCGTCAAACGCCTTGGCATTCGCCAGAGCTGCCGCCGCCACACGGTAAAAGTCCGCATCCGCCTCCGAACTTTCCCTGTGGCGCAGAAAAATCCCAGCGATCGCACGCACAGCATACCATTGATGACGTAGGGAAATGAATAAATTTCAAACGATAGCATTTGGCATGATACACAATGTAGCATTTGGGATGACACAGCAATGTTTGTCCAACGGCAGCACGCAAAGTCTGGCGTCAGTGTGCACCTCACTTGAATTGGCATCATCGCGTGAGTGTGTGGGAGCACGTGAGCTGCAGACGCGCGCGCAGCATGTGTAGTATACGTGAGCTGCAGACGCGCGCACAGCATGTGTAGTATGTACACGCGTGCTTTGATGTACGTACAGTGGTGCTTGGTCCACACTTCATATGTCTAGGCACAATGAGCAGCCTGCACGGGCGGTGCAGTGGACTTAGGGTTACAGTTAGGGTTAGGGTTTGGGTCACTTGATGTATGAAACGCTGTCTAGTTTCAGCCCAAACCCCCATGGCAGCAGGCGCGAAACACATTGCCACTTGCTCGCGGAGCGCTGCTGAGTGCTGAGCGCTGCTGCTGCTTCGCCGTACATGCATACCTGCTGAAGTAGTCCCCCGCATAAGGCCAGCTCACGGGCCATTTCCAGGCATTTGGCGTGACCTGGCACATGGAAAAAAAGAGTGAAAGAGCGGAAAAGTCAGTGGAACCGACACGAGGCGCGTCCCTTTTCATCATGCTATTACTTTGAAATGGCTGTCAATTGATAAACTTCCCAGTATCACAAATTTCGAAGAGGCTTTTCTGCGCTACATGTGCACACTGGCGTCTATGCCATGCCTTGTTAACCTGCCCTCCGCATTGATGCATCATGGCTCAGCGCGCTTGTGGGACACCCTGAGCAGAGCCTGAGCAGCTTGAGAAGTGTATCAATTGAATTTGACTTCAAGTATCGCCCTTGGGTCGTGAAGGCTGCTCTGTCCTGCTTCGAGAAGCACGAGCGCTTACAGTGACACATTTGTCACTTGTCAGTTGCTCAGTCGCCTCGTGCAGCTGCTGCCTGCTTCTGCTATGGGATGACGTCTTCCTGCATCGACTTCTTCCATGGTCAGCTGATGTTCAGCTGGTGCGTTATTGACCCGCAAGGTCACATGCCAACAAGTCTATGCCGCGAGACATAGGTAGGAATATCACTGGATGAGGTATGTATGTACATGAAGCCGCACATTGAGGCTTGCGTCTAGCAGGTCCCTTCTAGCAATAGTTATATGCCATGCAGGTCCCTTCTAGCAATAGTTATATGCCATGAGACATAGGGTAGGTATATCGTGAGATGAGGTATGTCATACTTCAAGTATACTTCAAGTATATGAGGCCGTACCGTGAGGCCTGTGTCCTTTGCGCAGCGTGTGATCATGTTGAGGGGGGTTTGCTCAAAACGTTTCCTGGTTGCCAGATACGCCCCAAATACGCCGTATTTGTGTGGCCAAATATGTTTTCGTGCAACCCTACAGGATGAGTCATGCATACAAAGCCGTAACTTGAGGCCTGTATCCAGTGGGTCCACTTCTAGCTATAGTTCTACATATGCCATGAGACATTGGTTAGGTATATCGCAGAATGAGGTATGTACGTATATAAGGCTGCACATTGAGGCCTGCGCCCGGCATGTCCACCTCAAAAGCGCCCAGCGTGTCCACCTCAAGCAACAATTTTATATGCCATGAGACATAGGGTAGGTATATCGCAGGATGAGGTGTGTATGCACTTCAAGTATGTACTTCAAATATATGAGGCCGCACCTTGAGGCCTGTGTCCAGTGGGTCGACTTCGAGCAATAGTTCTATGGCCTGAGACATAGGGTAGGTATATCGCAGGATGAGGTATGTATGTACGTAACGCCGCACCTTGAGGCCTGTGTCCAGCGGGTCGACTTCAAGCACGGGGAAGTCCTTTGAATCCGTCTTGGCCATCTTGGGCTTGGTTTCGCTGCTCATGGTTGCGGCGAGGCATGTTGGCCGCCGCACAGCTGCAGAGAGAATGTTATACGGTAAGAATTCATCCGTTGTGGTCTAGAGGTAATCATGTGAATAAATCAATGCCTGCTTGCATGTCAGTCAATAGGGAAAGCTTCTGCTCTCCGCCCATTGTGGGAAAAATACTACAGCAACGCATCCGCAGTGAGCTTGCTTGACGTCATGTTGCGCCAGCCTGCGGAGCCTCCATTTCTCCAGTAGAAGGAGCTTCCGACAACAGCAGGTCTTGTCCTGTTGTTTACAAGCGTGGTAAGCATCTACTGCAGTCATCGCGCACTAAGTACAGCCGACTTCTGAGTTTTTTTGTTGCACTTGACCCTTTACGTGCACCCTGCTGCCAATGTGATGCCAGCAGATTGATCTCAGTAAGTTTATTTTTGTTCCTTCCTCTTCTGTTTATATCTTTGTTGATGAATTAATACCAACGCATTTTCATTGGAACCTGCTGCTCTTGTCAAGACCCCAATGTAGGCAGCGCGCTGTAGACCAGAAACTGATGCACCATGATGCAGCAGAGCACGCAGCTGACAGCATACAGATGCTTTTGCCTGCAAATATCGCGTGTGCAGCTAAGACTTCCCCATTGAATATCCACTGCCGCCGCATGTTGCAGCAATTGCAAGTCAACTTCATTGGAAATGGTGACAACTTCCTGACCAAACTTTTTTTTTGGTTGGGGTACCTGTAACGGCAGCTGCTTTAGGCACTGGCCTCCCCACAGAAAGCCCCGTAAATGCATCCGCACAGCCCGCCAGACATAGCAGCGCGCCAGCTCGCCGCATCCCGCCGCTACTGCACGACACACATTGCAGGCAGCATCAGGTTTAAAAAAAGGCAGAGTGATTTAGGCAGTACAAATATGCGTGAGGGTGAGCTTACAGCACCGAGAGCTGATGACGAAGTGGCGAATCATATCTGAAGGACGCAGTTGTGTGAGGATGCAGTTGTGTGACTGGTGATGCGGTGCATCGCATACTTGCAATCCGTCTTGGGCTCACGGGGTAGCAAAAACACAATCCCGCGCACGATCCAAGGCATAAATCCGCCAAGCACAGTCACCACAACAGTCACCAACAAGACGTTGACATACTGCCATCCCGCAGCAGGATGAACCTTCAACAAAGCTTTGCTGATCTGCCTGCATCACAGATGGCGTCTTCTGGTCTCAGAGCAAAACAACAACTGTGATTCCTGCTCATTTTATGAAAACATGACTGAAGTCGCTGATGGCACAAGCACCGTATATGGCAAGATTTCCACAAGTCACACTATTCTGAGGGAAGGGCGCTGGTGCAAACGACATGAGCGCTATCCAGCTTTGGGCACAGCTACAACAGAATCTCGAACCGCAGGTAAGCAACCTTTGGCTTAGAGGTTCACAAGCAGCGCACTGCGTTGGCAGTAGATGCCGGTTTGCAATGCAAGGCAAAATGCATGGATTTTCACGCAGAAAAGCGGCACTGCAGCGCGTGTGCGTACCAACACCACGCGACAACATCAAGCCCCAATTTTTCGTGTTGCAGTAGAAGTTGAACGCATGCACACATGCTCACCTGTGGTTTGACGGTGATGCAAACGATTGCAGCTCAGCGTCCTGTCGGGCCCACTGCTGACGCCTCGCTGCTGGGGCCGTGTCAGAGCACCACCTGAAGTTTTTGTATGCAGGGAATGGAATGAAGGTCACTCAGCTTGTCGAGTCACTCCAACTCGAATGCTCTATCATGTAGAGTCACTCGGACTCTCCAAGTCAATTCGTCGGACCTTGGAAGCTCGAGGCGGCAAGGCCTACACATTGTATTTCAATAGCTCGTTCAGTCGTCTATCATAATGCGAATGAAGTCAATCAGCATATGCATATGTCGAGTCACTCACTCGGAGTCAACTCTTCACTCATCAGCTGACAATTCTTAAGCCATCGTTGAGTGCGGGATGCTGGATTGCAGCCTGGACGCTAGCTGTTGGTTCAGTATGACACAGACCAGCTGCGCGTCGGCTAATTATGCTACCCCCTGAATTTTTGACATTTCATGGGCCGTTCACATGGACCATCAATTTGAAAACATACAACAGGCGGAGACGACGACAGGTTAAAACCATAGAATTCGGCGATGACGCGTCATTGGCAATTTGCGCACACCCTCAAACCAGTCAAGGTGAATGCTGGGAGCAATGCAGACCTGTACATTGTGCATTCAACAGCTCATCCAAACGTCCACCACCCCCTCCCGTATGATATGAAACCAGTCTTGAATGTGCCGCAAATGACATGCCTCAATTGAATACGCTGGCCACTCTCATTATAAAAAAGTACTGTATAAGTCCAAACCGATAAGTATATTCTAGAAGCATGAGACTTACCAAGCAACGTGCTGAAGATCTGCACCAACGTCTGCCGTGGCTCTCAATGTCGAGGATGCATGGCCACGTGCCGGAGTCAACTAGTTCAAGTTGCTGATTGTGAGTATTCCAAAGTCACATCGTGGCTCAAAGGTTGTGTGACCTCAGATGTATTCTTATTATGTACTTTTTATTAATTCTCGCTCAGGGTGCGAAAAAGCCCAGATGAATGGTGATGAAACAACTAGTCACCGTACTACACTTCAGCAAGTGCAGGAAACAATGCAGAGAAGACACCCACACACAACACAGCTGACCGAACTGTGCTATGTGTATTCTGGGGCTGCTGCTCTTGTCTGAGCCAAACAACCAACAACAAACAATCTCGTAACTGCCAACCGTAACAGTTACAGGTGACACTCCAACATCCAGTGTCACCACAGTCACCCCCCCTAGATTGGAAAGGGTACTGCAAGGGGGACCAACTACACATATGCAACATGACTCGCAAGCCGATGCTGCACATTGCAATGACCCGTGTGCACACGCAGTCAATATGCAAAGGCATGCCGCACAAGACGCCTCTCACACGCCGGGGTCTCTACCAAGCACATGACCGAGTGACTACACATGCAATGATTCCAGCTGGGCTTGTGTGCCAACTAGGAACCAAGAACCATTTGCTGCATCTGGGCGCGTGTTGTACAAGCTAGGGTCCAGTACTAGGGTCTGATACACCCCTTCAACAATCCAGAACACCCTACGAGCTATCTGTGTACGCCTTGTCTTCCCCTTTGAGACTACGCCCGTGAGCTCGCCCTCACACCAAGTAAGGTGCTCTTCGCCGCTTGGCTCCGTGAGCTTGAAAACAGCCATAAGCTGCAGTCCGCTGATAGCTGCACTCTGCAACACCGATGTCGCAGGTGGCTGGAGTAACGCCTCCGCCAGGGGCGCAAGCTCATACGAGCCCGCACCACATTGGGCCAGAACGCCGCCAACGCCCCGCGCCTTGACGGCGCGTCGCAGCTGACCCTTGACCACCTGAGTGTTTGAGCGCGCCACTGTAATGTCGCGACAGGCAATGGCCTTGTTTAATGTAGACCAGTACTCCTCGAGTACTTGGGGGCACTCATCTAGCTGCTCGGAGTCCTCCCACGAGTCAACTATCCCCCCGCTGGTTGCACCCTCCCAGCGTATTAGGTACTGTAGGCGGTGCCCCCGCCCGCGCGCTGCCGCCGCTACACGATGTTGAAGTATCGCCTCTACACCATGCCGCTGGAAGTTGTGAGCAGCAACGTCGTCAGTAGTGAGTGAGCCAGGTGAATGCCCGCTCCAGTGCTTCGCCAGCAGGTAGCGAGAGAAGCCTGCAGGCAACGTCTCCGGCTGCTGCCGCATGTCGCTAGGGTCGCGACACTTCTTGGTGAGGCGCATTGATATGCGCGTAGGCCGTCCGTTGATGTCCACCAGAAGACACCCGGCTTGCACACGCTCCCCGCCGCTCTCCGCCGGGCCCGCTAATATTATGCTATAGGGCCCATGCCATCTATCCAAGAGCTTCTTGCTGAAGAGTGTGCACTTTGCCTTGTTGAACTCCCCCGCATCTGGTGCCGGCTCCGTGTCTGCAGATGCCGTATGCGTGCGCGGCACATGGTAGTACCACACTCGCTCACCAGCGCTGAACGACTGACGTAGTCCAAATGCCTCCGCGATCTCGGTGTTCTCGCGGAGCACCTTAGCCCGTCGCAGCGCATGACGTTGGTTGGCAATGGTGTTGGCTGAGCGCTGCCGCTCAAGGATGTCGAACACTAGCTGTGACACTGAAGGATGTGTGCCAGGCTTGACCAAGGGCTGTTGAAGCTTGCCCAGTATGAGGTGTAGTGCGACGGCGGCCTCGCGACCAGTAGCCAGAAGGAAGGGGGTTGCGCCGGTGGCGCGGTTGTAGGCAGTGTTGTGGGCAAAACTGATATGAGGTAGCCAGTCCGCCCAATTGTTCTTGGCACTATCAACGAACATGGCGAGCATCTGGGCTAGCTCCTGCATGAAGCGCTCACACTTGCCGTTGCACTCAGGGTGGTATGCGGTAGTGGAAAGCTTCTTGATGCCCATCTGCTTGTAGACAGCTTGAGAAAGCTCTGCCATGAAGAGGCTGCCGCGGTCGCTGAGGAGCTTAGAAGGGGGACCGTGACGAGTGCTGTGCTGGTTGACTACAACTTCAGCTGTGCCAGCAGCACTGTAGTCCCCAGGCTTGATGGGATAGCACCACACCCAGCCCGAAAACAGGCACATCACCACCAGTATGTACATGAAGCCGCCAGCGCTGAGGGGTAGGGGGCCGAAGTGATCAAGCGCTAGGCTATGAAAGGCGTAGGGGGGCCTCTCGCGCCATATAGTGGGCCAGCGAGACAACTTGCCGAAGTGCTTGAACGCTTGGCAGGGCCAGCAATGACTAACCCAGTAGTTGACGTCAAGGGTCCAAGAGGGCCACCAGCAGTGCGCGCGGGTGCGCTCCAATGTGCGCTTAATGCCCTGGTGGCCTGCCCAAGCTGAGCCGTGCATCGCCTCAAGAACTTGATCCCTAATGGACCGGGGAATGGCAAGCTGTGGAAGCGGGGATTCGGGGGTGTTGTGCACCAAGAGCTGAGCGTTGCCGCAGGCGACAAGGCTGCACTGCAAAGCCCATTTCTGTACCTGGGCTGCAAGCGCCGCGTCTGCTGGCAGTCCTGCTCCAAGCAGCATGTTGCAAATTGGCCCCAGCTGAGCATCTGCGCGCTGCTCCCGCTGCCAGTCACCAGGCGTCATGACGCCCAGTTGAGGATGCTCAGCAAAGCACTCCCATGCACCCGCCTCAGCGTCTGCCGCCTCAGCAAGCGCGGAAATCTGCTCCTCTCCCCCTCCTTGAAGCGCTGCTACCGCCTCCGTGCAGATGTTGATGTACTCTGCTGTTGCAAGTGCCTCCAGCCGCTCCCACTCGTGGGCCTGCAGGCAGTACGCCTCGAGCAGCCGCTCGCGCTTGCTCTCCTCTGCATCTTGTGGTGTAGCAGGGACAGGATTGCGGCTTGGCCCGTCGGCGTTGCCGTGTGACGCGCCCTTCTTGTAGCGGATGGTGATGTTGAAGGCGCTGAGGAACTCGCTCCAGCGCGCGCCGCGCGTGGTGCGCTCGCGAAGGCTGTCGATGTACTGGAGAGCGCGGTGGTCGGTGTAGAGGACAAACGGCGTCCGCCACAGCATGTGCTTGAACTTCTTGATGCCGAAGACAATGGCGCCGGCTTCAAGGTCGGTAGTAGACCAGTTGCGCTCATTGGGTAGAGTCGCGCGAGATGTGAAGGCGATCGGTTGCTCCGCGCCGTCGTTGTTGGCCTGCGAGAGCACTGCGCCAAAGCCCTCCTTGCATGCGTCTGTGGCAAGGACAAAGGGGCGCTCGCCGGTGCTGGCGCGCGCGTAGTCGGGGTACTGCATGCAAGTGTGAAGCGCCAGGGCTTCGTTGACCTCGCGGATGGCTTGCTGTTGAGCACTGCCAACTACGAAGTCCACCCCCTTGGCCATCAGATGGGTGAGCGGTGCTACCAGCTTGGCCATGTTCTGAATGAATCGACGGTAGTAGTTTGCCAGGCCAAGCCACGCACGCAGCTGAGAGTTGTTGCAGGGGATGGGCATCTCAAGTAGAGCTTGAACTTTGGTTGGATCTGGCCTAATGCCATCAACGCCCACAATGTGCCCCAGGAACTTGGTGTGCTTACACCCTATGTGCAGCTTGCTGGGGGCTAGCTTCATCCCATGATGCTCTAGGCGCTGAAAAAGGGCTTTGAGGTCGTCGAGGTGCTGAGCCGTGGATGTGGAGTGCACAATGACGTCGTCAATGTAGGGTTGGACGCGCTCTAGGCCGGAAAGCACCATCTGCATGAGGCGTGTAAAGTGTCCTGGCGCCCCCGCCGCCCCCTGTGGGCACCGTAGCCACTCGTACAAGCCGAACGACGTGACTATGGCAGTGAGGGGGATGCTGTCTGCATCTATGGCACTAGTGAAGTACCCACTGGTGATGTCCATGGTGGTGAAGACCTTTGAGCCCCCCAAACTATTGAGAAGGTCCTCTATGTTGGGAATGGGGATCTGGGGGATCTTGGTCTGGGCGTTCAGTTTTTTGCAGTTGACGGTGATTCGGGCGGTGCCATCAGGCTTGAGCACTGCCACCACTGGGGATGCCCACTCGGAGTTGGAAGGGCGAATGATGCCAGCAGCCAGCAGCTTGTCAATTTCGACCTTGACCAGAGCCGTCATTGCAGGAGAGTACCTATATGGACGGTCATGGTGCGGTGTGCTGCCCTCTTTGAGATCAAAGCGGAAGGGCAATGTGGTACAATGCCCTATGTCCCACTTGTCTTTTGAGAACATTTTGCTGCTATACTGAGCGAGCAGCAGGCACAAACACGCCACCTGATCAACGTCCCATCCCTGCAGGTCAACACGCACTGCCAGCATGTAGTCTGGCAAGTGCTTGCGTGCCTCAGCCAAAGCAGCATTAACCTTAGGGTCTTCGTGAACGTATGACCCCAAACTCAAGCCGCCGCTGTCGGGAATGTGTACTTTTGCGCTCCCACTAGGCTCAAAGTCAACGGCCTCACCGAGGTGTTGCTGCAGCGCCTCTCGCACGGCCGCTGCGCCCTTAACAATAGTCGCGTCAGCGCTGCTGCCGGCGTCACCCTCCGGCTCCGCCTCGCAGCGCAAAATGTCAGTGCGCAGGTCCAGCACAAAGATGTGCTCCTCCCTCCCAGCACACTCTGGCGCCGCCGCGGCGCCTGCCGCGTGCGCGCGCTGCGCCGCTGTATCGCTTGTCGCTGATGCTGCCGCTGCAGCATTGCTCCCACAAGCCCTTGCCGCATGTGCAGCGCCATCAGGCGCCGCTGCTGCTGTAGAGCGCCGCTGCGCCGCTGCCGCCCGGGCGGTGGTCGCCCGCTCCACTGCGGTGGCCATGCGCACTGGGACTGGTTCGGCGCCAGCATGCGCCGCTGCTGTCGCAGTGCTCCGTTGCGTTGCGACTCCGTGCGCGGCGTTGGTCGGCGCCGCCGCTAAATCGGCGCATGCCGCGGCAGGCGCGACGCCCGTAGGCGCCGCTGCCGCCGCAGCGCTCCGCTGCGCGTCCGCCGCTTGGGCGGCGCTTGCCGGCGTCACCGAAGAGGCTGCGCGCGCTGCAGCTAGCGCGGCGCCCACAGGCGCTGCTGCTGCTGCAGCACTACCTGGTGTCACTGGTGCGCGCGCGGCGCGCGCCGACGCAGCCGCTACACCAGCAGCACGCACCGCGGCTGGCACGGCGCCCTCGGGCGCCGCTGCCGTCGCAGCGCTCCGTCGCGCGGCTGTTGCCTGCGCGACCTCCTTATGTGCCGCCCCTGAGGCAGCTTGGGCCGCAGCGCGCACGGTGCCAGCAGGCACCGATGCCGCCGCAGCGTCCCGGCGTGCAGCCGCTGCCTGCACAGCAGCAGCAGTGTCGCCGTGCACGGGGCCAGAAGACGTCGCTTTTGTCACAGAGCTCCGCGGCGCAGCCGCTGACTGCGCGGCACCCTGCGGCGCCGCGGCAGCAGCCCGCGGCGCACTGCGCGCAACGCCTGTATATGCTGCCGCCGCCGCAGCGCTCGCCAGCGCCGCCGCAGCAGCGCTCGCTGGCGCCGCCGCAGCAGCGCTCGCCGGCGCCGCCGCAGCAGCGCTCGCCGGCGCCGCCGCAGCAGCCTGTGCTTGAGGGGCGCGCGCTCCGCGCGCCACACGTCTGCGCGCCTCCTGTGCAAGAGCCACTCCATACTTGCCGAAAGCGTGGTGGGTGCCAGTATTGATGAGGGTTTGTACTGGATCCGGCAGCGACGATGCCGCCGCCTGGTCCACGACATCATGCAGCAATCCGCTCTGCAGCAGGATCCCCCCCAGGAGGTCCGCCATTTGCGGGCACACGGCGTTCGCCAGCATCTGTGAATAGGCAGTGACGTCAGGCGGCTCTGGAGCATCCCACTTGTACGAGGTGGGGAAGCTGTGAATGGCGCGCAGCGCATGCCAGGGTAGGTACTCCGCGCGCGCGTGCTCAGCCGGGTCCTGCGTAGCATCCTGTGGCCGCACGTCAATGTTAGGCTGCAGGTTTCGACGGTATGTGCAGCCGCGAATGGTCGGCGCCGGGCCGTCCATAGAGTGCACCTGTTTGGCCTTAGTGTTGCGGCCAACTGTTGCAAAGAAGTCGCGCCGCTGACCGTTGGAGTCAAGCACGTCGCCGGTGACGTTGCGCATGGTGTCTTACTCAGCGTGCTGCTTGGCATATGTCAGCAACTGCACTGCCTGGTGCATAGACGCCTGCATGCGCGCGCTGTCGTGCTCGCCAGTGCCAGGTCGCCCCAGCAGCCAAAACACACGCGCGCGCGTCTGAGCAATGCGGCTGTCTGCACCAGTGATCACTAGCTCCTGCTGCACCGTGAAGCCGCCGTGTGCTGCGCAGCGCAGAAACTCCGCCAGCTCCGGTGCCGCCCTAAGGCCCGGAACATTTTCAATCTGCAGTAGTCGGCAGGTCTCTGCGCCCATTGCTACCTCCAGCATGCAGTAGAGGCGATGCCCAAAGCCGTCTCCCCTTCCCCTGCTGTTGAGAACTTCTGGCAGGGGGGGGCCCCTAATAAGACCTCGGCGCGCAGCCGCCCCATATCTGCAATGAGCTCTGCGCGCGTAGTAGGGTCCGCCATATCCCGGCGGCGGACGTCCGTATGAGGGTGATTCTCCTTGTATATCCGAAGAGCGCGCTCCTCAGAGTCAACGGCTACCTTGACGTTCAAGTAGGGCTGAAGCCCTCCGCCAGGCCGCCAGCGCCGCAGTAAACCTCTACCGCCGTGGCGCGCGCGTTCGGGTCCCGTTCCAGCACGCTGTCGGGTACCTCACGTAGCGGCCGCGCCTTGCCCAGCACGGTGCCACGTGGCAGCGAGAGGGGCTCCCCCCGCTGCTCGAGCTTGACCGGCTTGGCATGCAGCCCAACCGTCAGCTCGCGTGTGTACATGTGATTCAGGAATTCCTCCGCAATGGTCACATGTGCTGTGTCCAGTTCTCCCGGGCAGGAGACGACAGGTGTGATCCCATCAGACTCCATCACTTGAACCCAAACTGTCTGCACACCATGTTCAAGGCCATCTAGCTCTGTTGCGACGCGCACTACTGCCACCCAATCGCGTTCCTCCGCGTAGGTGTACACTGGGACTTTGGGACTGAAGCTGGGGGTGGGCTCTGCTGATGGCTCGCCATACACGTATGTGGGCCCACTGCCACTATGACTTGCATGCCACTTATGTCTGCTGATGTGGTCACGCCCAATGATGATGTCGTGTGGCAGATGTGGTACGATGAGCGCCAGCTGAGTGAAAGCTACCCCGTCTGGGCCGTCAGCCTCAAAGTGAAGCGCTACAGCATGGGTGACGAGCTGTGGCTTCTTGGATGTGTCAACACCGGCTACTGCCCTAGGTTTGCTGAGTTGGTGAACATCCCGCTGCTCTATGGCTCCTGATGCAACTAATTTGCGGAATGCTTGCTCCCTGATGGCAGTAACTGAGGCCCCAGTGTCCCAGAGAATGTCCCTAGAAAATTTGCAACGTAGTGCGCGCGCAGAGCGTAAACGGGCCTTGAACCTAGAGTGCACGTCAGTATAGAGTTTGCCCCTTACGTTGGGCATGCTTGCCTGCTGTGGTACAGGTAGTACTGCGGCCTCCATCGCTGCCACCTCAGCGTAGTATGCCAAGACCGCCCCATCATCAGCTCCGTCCTCCGGCGCCCACATGGCCAGTATCTCGAAGCAGCGCTCAACAGTGCGCGCCTCCTCTGCCATGGCTATCTCCACCGCTGTCAGGCCCGCCTCGCCGTCCAGCACCTCGTCGATGGCGCCAAGGGTCTCTGCCGCCGGCGCCCAGCTGCGCATCCGCCGCTGCGGCTCAGGTTGAGCCATGCCATCCACTTTGAAAGCATGAAGCCGCTGCAGAGCTATCAGCCTGCGCTGTTGCTCCGCTGCGAAGGCGGCGTCGTCGGCGGCGTGCGCCGCCGCAGCAGCGTCGCCACCGCTGAGTGGTGCTGAAGGCGATCTTGAGGTTTGTGTGGGAGTCGCAGTTGATGTCGGAGTTGAAGTCGGTGTAGAAGATGGAGTTGTCGTGTGTCGCGCCGCAGCAGCTGCTGCAGTCACCAAATGTGGCACCGTTGCCGGCGCAGAAGTTGCAGTTGTAGCCGTGCTGCAGCTACTCACTGCTGGTGCTGGTGGTATCCTCACCCCCCCTTGCGGTGGCGCGTGCGCGCCAACTCCATGACCCGCCGTAGCGTGCACGGGTCTCCGTGCTGGAGTACCAAGCTCCTGAATAGGGTTGAGGGGTGCTACCGGCTGTCGAGCGCGCTGCTCCTGCTGCAGGCGCTCCGCGCGCGCGCGCCGTAGCCGCGCGCCACTGGACTTGCGTCGCCCCAAAATAGGCCATCGCTGTACAGTCGTAGTTGTTGTTGCCGGCGACTGTGTAGCACCATCAGGCGCCGCCAATGCCGCCGGTCTCCATCGCGCCATTGCTGCTTGAGCAGCATTCGTGGGCGTCTCCTCAGCAGCAGCGCTCAACGGAAGCTGCGCCGCGCCCGCTGGTGCTGCTGCCGTCGTAACGCTCTGCTGCGCGGCTGCTGCGTGGGCGGTGCTCGCCACTGCTGCAGAAGCCGCATGCACTGCAGACAGCGCAGCACCCAAAGGTGCCGCTGCTGCCGCAGCACTCCGTGGTGCTGCTGGTGTGAGCGCGGCGCGTCGCGGCGCCGCCACGCCAAAAGCACGCGCCGCGACTGGCGCGGCCCGAGGGCGCTGCTGCCATCGCAACGCTCCGCTGCGCGTCATCCTCTTGAGCGGCGCTCGCCGGCGCCACTGAAGAAGCTGCGCGCGCTGCAGCTTAAGCGACGTCCATAGACGCCGCTGCTGCCGCAGCCCTCCGTGATGCTGCTGGTGCGTGCGCGGCGCGCGCCTGCGCCGCCACACCAGCAGCACGCGCCGTGACTGGCGCGGTGCCCGAGGGCGCCGCTGCCATCGCAGCGCTTTGCTGCGCGTCATCCGTTTGGGCGGCGCTCGCCGGCGCCCCCGCAGAAGCCGCGCGTGCTGCAGCTTGCGCGACGTCAGTAGGCGCCGCTGCTGCCGCAGCACTCCGTAGTGCGCCTGGAGCGTGCGCGGCGCGCTGCGGCGCCGCCACACCAGAAGCACGCGCCGCGACTGGCGCGGCGCCCGAGGGCGCCGCTGCCATCGCAGCGCTCCGCTGCGCGTCAGCCGCTTGGGCGGCGCTCGCCGTCGCCCCCGCAGAAGCTGCGCGCACTGCAGCTTGCGCGACGCCCGCAGGCGCCGCTGCTGCCGCAGCGTCTCTGACTGTCGTCGGGGGGAGGGCGTCACTCCCCCCCCCAGTGACACTAGAGGCTCCAAGTGCTCCCCCCCAGCCAGGAGTGGGCTGGGGGTCGCACCCCTAGGTGCCCCTGTTGCCGCTGTTGCCACGGCCGCCGCGGCCGTAGCCGCCCCCGTAGCGGTTGTAGCTCCTGCCACCGCCAGCGCCACTTCCCTTCCACCATCTGCAGAATCTCTGCCGCGCGGGCCCTGAAGCGAGGAGGCATCGCCGCTGTTGAAAGCGCGTACGCGCGACCGGAGCGCCTGCCACGTCGTCTGGTTCGTAGGCGCAAACTTCTGCACCTGTGGGCGTTGTGCTGCTGCCGCTGCCCAACCTGCGTGGTTGAATGCCTCCGAGCATGCGCTGAACAGGTGATCACCGCCGCAGTTGTAGCACCCCAGCGCGTTACCCCGCGCCCGCTCCGAGCTGGTGAATTTTTCCTCCACCACTGCCAATAGAGCCATGGAGTTCAGTGTCACTGATTCACGCTGCTGCCTGCGCCTCCTGTCGCCCAGCGCGTAATCATTGGTGCCGCCGCCACCATTGCCGCCACTTAGGCCACTGGCGCCGCCGCCTGAGCCCGTGCTGAGTGTCTCCGGGTATATCGGGTAGCCGGCGGGTGCGCCGCTGGCGAGATGCTGCACGGAGCGGTGCGCCTTGAGCGCCTCAAGCGCCTGGTGCATGCTGTAGCGTGTGTGGCGGTTGATGATGTCCCGAATGTTGTCCTGCGCGGCAATCGTTAGGTACTGCCTGTTCACCAAGCCCGTAAGAGCTTGGACGCGTAGGTTGTCGTTTGTCGGGTCGATCATTGCGGACAGGTTGCACTTGGATTGCATGTAGTTGAGCGCATCACGGAATGGCGTGTCCTTGCGCACCGCCACACGTAACAGGTCCGCCGCAATGCGAGAAGGCTGACCTTGCTGGAAGTGCTCACCCAGTTGTTCCATGAGCCACTTGTAGAGCTGCAGGTCTCTCGTGCCAGCTGCCACTCCCCGTGCACCCTCCGCGATCCACTGTTCTGCCTGCTCGCGCACCGTTGCTGCTGCAGGGTGCGAGCCCCGTAAGGCGACGCACAGGCCCATGGTGAAGGGGGCCAGCCATTCGCAACCAAAGTCGTCCTCCCTGTTGAGCACCTGTGGCAGCTTGGCCTCCTGACGCGCGAGTGAGCAGGCGTGGCGCAGGTGCACCAGCAGTTGGCTGCCAATTTGCCACACGACATACTCGTCGCCGCGGTTTACAGGCGTGAGGCCATGGAACAGCTTGTCCAAGTCTGCCGGCACACGGCGCAGAGCCCAGCCATCACGATCAAAGTTGTCGTCGCGGCTGCCTCCACTGCCGCCACCACCAGCGCCACCTGCACCACCGCCGCCTCCACCGCCGCCGCCGCTGCTGCCGCCAGAGGCTGCGCCAACCGGTGCAGTGCCCCGGGGCGATCTAGAGGGGCCGCTGCCGCCTCCGCCGCCGCTGCCGCCACCACCATCGCCGCCGCCGCCGCCTCCGGCGCCGCCACTGCCTGCAGCGCCGCCGCTGCTGCCGGCGCCGCCGCTGCTGCCGCCGCCGCTGCCACCAGCGCTGCTGCTGCTGCCGGCGCCGCCGCTGCCGCCGGCGCCGCGGGCTGCGGCGCCAACGTCGCTGCTGCCGCCGTTTGCGAGGGTGGCAGCAGGCATGGTAGTTGGCGCAACTGTCGTCGAGGCCCTCTGCTGGGTAGCCGCTGTGTGCAATGTACCATGGGCGGCCGCCATTGCGGCCGTTGGCGCCGCCGATAGGGCAGCGTTGGCCCTCCGTAGCTGCTGAGCCTCTGCCGTAGCTGCATCGCGCTGCATAGTAAGTGTCATCAGAGCCTGATGGAAGTTGCTCTGATCTGCTGCATGCTGCAGCTGCAGCTGAGCGTCGGGCTTCATAGTAGGCTGCGCTGTGGGTGCCAAAGTCGCGTCCAACGACTTAGCAGCGTAGCTGGTTGTTACACGCTCCAGTTGTTGACGCAGTGGCCGGGCGTCAGCGCCGCCAGCAGGAATGGTCGGCGCCGCCGATGCGCTCGGCGACACGTGCTTTCCAGGCCCAGCCAATGGTGCAGCGTATGGCGCAATAGGCGGTCGTGTCACGCTGCTGCTGCGGATCGTACTGAGCGGCACTGCCGGGCTGCTGATGCTGAAATCTGCTACTGACACGCTGTCCTCGGGAGCCACACTGGGCGCTGCGCTGCCAAAGTTGCTACCCACAGAGTGGAAGGATGTCTCATACGCCGTTGTGGTACGACGCTGCGCATCAAGCATCGCAACTTTAGTGCCCACCTCAAATAGCTGGCGCCGCATGTCCCCCATGCCCTCTGCAGCGTTGTTGTGCCGCCGCAGCAGATCCTCTTGCCGCGCGATCACCTCCTCCATGCGCTTTTGCCCCTGCGCAACCTCCGCTGCCACTCCTGACAGGCGCTCACCCATGTGGATCAGCCGCAACTCCGCAGTCGCGACCCTCTCACCGACCTCTGCGATGCTCTCCGCGATGGCCGCCATGTCTCCTTGCATGACAGGAATCACATCCTGTACCAGCGCGTCCATGTCGCGCTGTGATGCTGCACCGCCTGCGATGGTGGGGCCACTCCCCAGCTGCGCCAGTGCACTAGCGTGCTCCGCCAGCTGCATCTGGTGCCTGCGCAGCGATGTGTCAACACCGGGCAAGTTGTGCGTAATTACCATGCACAGATCCTGCCCCATGAGAGAGGTGGTGTTGGCCACCCCTGAGAGCCCCCCTTTGAGGCTGGTTACCTCGGACTGCAGGTACTGCAACTCCACGTTGAGCTGCAAGTCCAAGTCCTCCTCCGCAGTCATATGCCCCACCGTCGCAGCTTCCTTTCGCTGCTCCTCCTGCTCCATTTCACGCACCCTAGGAGAGGGCACCGCGTCCATTGCAGGCCCAGATCCCATCGGGCGGATGACTAGGTGCTTCGGGTTGTCGGCGAGGGCGCCAAGAAGTCCTGTGGGTCCAGAAGGCTTGCCGCCAGACTCGTGCCCCCAGTCGGCAGCAGCACTGTCTGCCCACTCCACCAAAGCGTGGTCAGCGACAGACACTGGACCTGAAGTGCTGTCGCTGCCGATGGCGGACAAGTGGTGCGGAGCCGCCGCAGCAGCGTCAGTTGCAGGCCCTGGCACAGGCTCTGTTCTCACTGCGCTGCCGCTTGCTAGCTCGTTTGCACTCTGGGCTGGTACAACTGCTCCACCAGCAGCGCCTCCAGCCTTGATCGCCACAGCATCTGCCAGTGATGCTGCGCGTCCCACGGACAAACTCCGTGACCTCTGCACACGCCTCGGCTCCGGGTTGTGGCCATAGGGCAGCTTGGCCAACACAACTCCAAAGCTCCACGTTGCGCGAGAGTTTACTCCTGATGCAGCACGCGCCGAGTCCTGCTCGTGCGCCATGGTACCGCTATCGCCTAGTGGATTTGGTCAAAGGTCGTCTTTTCGTACTCGGGAACCAACTGATGAAACAACTAGTCTCTGTACTACACTTCAGCAAGTGCAGGGAACAATGCAGAGAAGACACCCACACACAACACAGCTGACCGAACTGTGCTATGTGTATTCTGGGGCTGCTGCTCTTGTCTGAGCCAAACAACCAACAACAAACAATCTCGTAACTGCCAACCGTAACAGTTACAGGTGACACTCCAACATCCAGTGTCACCACAATGGCATCTAACTTGAAGCTTGCTGTACGGAATCTACTTGTCGTGTGACAGTCTGAAAGTGTCTCAACGACAACCACTGGCAAACGCCGCCGCCGCCAAATGGCATCTCGGGATCCTCCCCTACGTCCTCCTCCATGTGCCCCCCCCCCCCGGATTCTGCCATGTGTGTCATGACACGGCCAGAGTACGCCATGTGGAGCGCTGCCGACAGTGCCGAGCGTAAGCGCGCCAAGGCGATGCCCTTAAGAGCTTGAGGGCGCGCTCCTCCGGGCACTGACATCCTGCTGGCATACTCCGTCGCCACAGCCTCCAGCAGCTTCCGCCCCTGCTCCCCGATGCTGCCAAAAGACCCGATTGCCAAAGTGGCAAGTTGTAGCAGTTCTGGTCATATTGTCGGACCAGAATAGTGGGATAATTTGGCGGCCTCTTGGTTGCGGCAGCAGCGCTCGGGGTCTGCTGCAGTCTTCGCCGCCCGCGACGCCACCTGTGCTTCGAAGCAGGTGACGTCCACCATGAGCGGTAGGTGACGTGTCGGGTCGTCGTAGTTGGTCACCGGGAAGGCGTCGGCAGGCAGCACAATGTCCATCCTGCGACTCGGACTCCCCGGCGGCCCGGCGGATCCCAGAAACGGCGTGTAGTCCTCGTCCACCAGTCCCGTTTTGAGGTATTGCCGCAGGATGCGCTGCATGGCCCTCTTGACGCTGTTGTGGACGATGGTGTCGTGCGCCTTGACGCGTGGCGCTTGACAGAGCCGTGCATGCAGGGTGCCGCCCGGCGACTTCCCGCACAGCTTGCAGCCTGCCGTCTGCTCCTCTACTCCGATGGCGCATTTGACGGCCAGCTGCCAGGATAGGCCATCAAACGAAGCCGTTGTGGAATACATGGGCTCATTGAGGAATGCCATGCCGATCGAGTGCATGTGGTGCTGCGACCGAAATCGAGCAAGTGGTTGCGTGCGTTGCGTGCCCTGCGGCAGCTGTTGCACTGGCAGGTCCGCCTCCACTTTATCTGCAATCTCGGTAGCGACGGCATCTGCAAGCGCACTCTGATTGAGGCGCCTCAGGCTACACTGCAACTGCAGAGCACTGACGTCAAGTACACTGTGAGCAGCGTCCGCACCGGTGCCACCACCTGCTGGCGGCCGCGGCGGCGGCTGCTGCATATGTGGCTGCTGCTGCTGATGCATGAGCGCTGGTGGCAGCATATGTTCCAGCTTGTCGCCTGTTGCTGCATGCAGGGATGCGGCAGCTGTGGCGAT
The DNA here is from genome assembly GCA_017506865.1 of Tribonema minus. Classification (NCBI taxonomy): domain Eukaryota; class Xanthophyceae; order Tribonematales; family Tribonemataceae; genus Tribonema; species Tribonema minus. Next base: position 341,507 of record JAFCMP010000201.1, read on the forward strand.
CGTCCGCATGAGGGGCAGGCGCGCCACCTCTGCTGCTGCTGCGCCTTGTAGCATTGCTGGTGTGGAGCGCGCAGCGCCTGCATTGATGGCTGCCGCTGCTGCGCGCGCTGGAGCAGCTGCGCCGCCTGCCGTTGCTGCTGCTGGTGTCGCTGCTGCCGCAGGTGCTGGTGCAGCGCCTGCCGCATTGGCCGCTCCACCGCCGTCGCCGCTGTCGCAGCCGACACGGTTGCGGCGCCGCCTGCTGCCGCTGCTCCTGTTGCAGGTGCTGCAGCAGCCCTAGTAGGGCCTGGAGCAGCTGTGTTGCCTATGCCCGCAGCAGCTGCTGGTGATGCTGCAGCTAGTGATTGCCGCCGATGCCGCTTGAGGCGCAACATGTGCTGCCGCTGCTGCTGCGTCTGATGCTGGAGCAGCTGCTGCTGCCACCGCTGCTGCTGCCGCCGGAGTAGTTGCGCCGTGCGCCGCCGCTGCTGCCGCTGGTGCCGCCTGTGCTGCCGCGGCGGTGTACTTTTTACTAATTTTCGCTCAGGGCGCGAAAAAGCCCAGATGATTGGCATCTAGCTGTACGGAATCTACATGTCGTATGACAGTACTTTGCCATCATGAAAGGGTGCTACTGTGCAATGGTGCAGCACTGCAGGGGATGCCAGTAAGGTGAGAGAACGGGTGCTGATGGTGGCAGCAGCACCCATCGAAAGTGTAACACGCCTTGGATGAACGTCCAGCGCACAGGACAGCTTGACTGCAAGAGGCAGGTGTTGTACATCGCAGCAATAATATATCTTTACCCTCGGCTGATTCTGAAACGGTTCGGGAGGACCCTGCTGACCGACATGACACCGAGGTGATTAAGTGGCTGCCGCTGTACGCTACGCTGTATCGCTACGCAACCATGATGGTTCCGTAACTAAACACAACAAGTAGCAGCAGTAGCAATCCTGGTGCAGAGATGGTACCGTGGCGGCTAGTTACGAGTGGTGCTGCAGTCGCAATACTGCTTCTGCTGGTGACTGTACGCACGAAAACGACGCCGCCATCAGCGGACGCTGTTGTAGAGTCAGCAGCAGCAGTACCAGCAATATCAGCGGCAACAGCTCAACCACCACCGGCGCCGGCAGCAGCAGCAGCCTCAAAACCGCAACCAGCTTCAAAACCGCAACCACCAGCAGCAGCAGCACCCAAAGCAGCAGCACCCAAAGCAGCAGCAGCACCCGAAGCAGCAGCACCAAAAGCCGCAGCACCTAAAGCAGCAGCAGCAGCAGCAGCGGCTGGGGCAGCTCAAGCAGCAGCAGTAGCACCAGCACCAGCAACGCACCAGCAGAAGCAGAAGCTCTGCTACAGCGATGAGGACGACGCACTGACCTACATTAAGCTTGAGGCCCTCCCCACAGTGCCAGACCTCCGGGACCCCAGGCTCGCCGACGTCAACCTCGCGCAGGCACCCTACTGGAACTTCACGTGCCCGTGGGAGTGGTCCAAATACAGCTGCGTGCACCAGGACCAGACGCAGAGGGCGCGCGCAGCCCTGCTCTACAGCCAGGACATGCTAACGGGCGGGGGGTGCAGGCTGGACCGCTTCGACGGCGCGGCGTTCGTGCGCCTGCTCGGCACGCGGCAGCTCGTCTTCGCGGGGGACTCCCTCAGCCGCCAGGCGTTCATCTCGGCGGCGTGCCTGCTGCACGCGGCGCCGGGCGTCGAGGTGCGCGAGGACGCCATCGAGTGGTCCGACGACTGGCCCTGCCACAGCACCGTCAACTGCATCCCGAGGGGGCGCCACAGCGGCTTTGGCGGGGGGTGCGTGCAGTTCGGGCTCGCGGAGGAGCCGGGCGCCGGCGCGGTCAGCCTGTGCTTCACGGTACTTCAAGTTTACTATTATGTGTGGAACCGCTTGGTCTGATAGCCAACAAGAAGTTTCAAAGAAGTTTCAAATATTTGTATTAAGTAGCAAAAACGTCACCACATTAAACTCTGGCTGCAGTATCTACAGCCCGTCCCCAATCTAGACCCTCTCTTCCTCCAACTTGAAGGCTCACTTCCACATAGTCCCCACAGCTTCAAGTAGTCCTGTCTCCCGTTGACAGCCACGTGGCCCATCACACGTTGATGGAGTTGTGCTGATGAAGCTCACAATCCTTACAAGTATTACACTATATTGGAAAAACTCTCAGAGCCTGAATGACATGTTACAGGCAGCGCAAGCAGGCGCATACTTCTATGTTGTGTGTCCAGCGAGAGTATGAGCGGCATGTAGGAATGTGCACAGTATTATTGGCTCTGAAGTTACTGTGATAGCAGCAGCAGCCTGCTGAGCAGCAGGATTTGTAGAGTGATGCATAGAAGCAGTTGACGTTGCACACAGCAGGGGTTTGTTGAACAACCCCTGAGATATGTTCCGCAATTATGTGTGCTTCCAGGCGAGTAAGCGTCTCGTCGCAAAGGTTGTCTTCAGCACAACGTGCTGCACCCAAACAGTGACCCGGCGGTCGCCGATGGCGACGCCACCTGTCACGAAAACATGCGGCTGCAGGCCATAGCGCACACGTGGTCAATCGCATAGCACATTGCGTCGCGACCCTGAGGCTTTGCTGACACGAAAACTAAAGCCTTGGGTACGCCCTGCTCGATGTATGGCTGCACGGGACGTGTTTATACTTTTCACCGCACTGACCTCAATGCGCGTGTGAGCAGCAGCTTGTGTTCAGCGCATTTTCATAGCGTGGTGGGTTGCCAACCCACCGCAATTTTCAAACGGTAAGCACGTACTTTTTATAAATTAGTTCTCACTCAGGTGCAAAAAAGCCCAGATGGTGGATGTCCATGGCCTTGCAACCAGAATCTACATACACGAGTCTTTGTGAACACCTTGAAAGTCTCAATGCGCATTGCCAATCACTTCCAAACGACATGCACTTTTATCTATTTCCGCTGCAGGGCGAAATACCCTGCAGCATGCAAAGTTTGTGCAGTATGGACACCATACGTAAGCGAATGGCGCCATTCCTGCCCAACTACAGCTACCTCCCCCCCCCCCTGGGTCTACTACTAATACCACGACTCCTACCACTACCACTACTACCCTCCCCAGCATGTACCACGTTGGTACACCGACATGCATGTATGTACGGAAATGAATGGAAATAAATCCAAGATGCGTGGAGCTTTGGACAGACAATACAGAAGAGCCACACATGCCAGTGGACCATGCACTTGTGTGCGCACACAGAATCAGGTTCTGAGTAGCACCGAGACGGTGCCGATAGCGCGCAGACCAGCCTCTGAGCACTGCTGCTGCTGCTGCTGCCTGAGCGCATCCAGCGGCGCACATAAGAGCCTGCTGAGCACTGTCGCTGCTTCCGCCCGCCGTGCACTCCGTCGCAGGCCGCCGACCAGGCCGTGGAGCTGGAGCACATCATCAAGCGCTTCGCCATGACGCCGCGCCACGACATCCTCGTCATGAACCTCGGCGTCCACCTCACCAGCGACGAGCACGCGCTCCAGGTCCAGCACATGCCCGACACGTGGACGGGAGACCCCGCCGCACGGCCCATCCTCGTCTACCGCGAGACCGCGCCCCAGCACTTCAAGCTGGACGTCAGGGCCCAGCTCGGCGCGGGCAAGGGCGCGGCCGCGGCCGCCGCCGCGGGCATGTTCGACGCGGACACGGTCGCGGGGCTGGCGGCGTGCGTGCCCTCCGTGGACTACCGCCAGGACTGGCGCTCGTCCCCGGAGAGGGAGGGGCTCGCGGGGCGCGTGCCGTTCCTCGCGGCGACGCCGTTCCTGGCGCAGGCGGGGCACCTGCACGTGGGCGCGGGCGTCGTCGGCGCCGCGCAGCGCTCGCAGGACTGCACGCACTGGTGCATGCCGGGCGTGCCGGACGTGTGGAGCGCGCAGCTGTACAGCTACCTGCGCGCGCACCTGGCGCAGCTGGAGGGCGGGGGGGCGCACAGGTAGCGCCGGCGCGTGCGGCCTGTGGCATGGGCCACGCGTGCACCTGTACAGTCGTACAGCTGCCTTCGCAGGCGCCTGGCGGTGCTGGAAGCAGGCGGGGGGGCGAGACGGGGGAACGCGAGAAGCGCGCAGCTCTACAACTAGCAGTACCTGCGTGAGCACCTGGCGGAGCTGCATGGGGCGGGGGGACGCCCAGGTAGCGCCGCCGCGTGCAGCTGTGGCGTGTACTTCGAGCACGCAGCTCTGCAGCTGCGTGCGCAGGCACCTGGCGGAGCTGGAAGCGGGGGGGAGGGGGCGCCCAGCTATAGCGCGCCGCTTGCAGCGCTGGCCGGATGTGTGGAGCGCGCAGCTTTGCAGTGGCATCGCGGGTACCTGAGGCGGGGGGGGAGGGGGGGGGGCGCACGCCGCATGCGGCTGCGGCTGGCTGAGGGGAGTCCAGGAGCCATGTGGTGGCTGTGTCCACAGTGATTCAGGTATGCTCCTGCGCATCCACAGCGGAGTAATTGGGAGCATGAACAGCAGCCGAGCAGCAGCGAGGTTTGTGCGAAGATTCGCGCGCGCTTGCAGCTCGGGGAGCCTTGATGGGCCCTTTGCCTGAATGTTGGCCGTAATTTCAGCCGCGGCGCCGGTCGTCGTGCCATAGCGCCTGTTGAACACTTGGGGTTGCACGGGGGGTGCAGGCCTGCACAGTGGCCTCTGCAGTACCGCAGCAGACAGCGTATTACTCCTAGAACAGCTGCATTGAAAGCGCTTGTGGGAGAATAGCTAGCCATTAGGGTGTGCAGTACGTTGAAGTTTTAGCGATGGAATTATCCAGTACGGCGTGCATCCTTCCTTCACACTCAGCAAGCCCTACCTCCAACGTGGGTAGTTGCCATCATCGAACATACAATGCGAGGGTGCTTGGTACACACCCAGCTCCACGTCTAGTTATCCCTGACGTTTTAGTGCTTCCGCCATGGTTAACAGCCAATTAGTGCCAGACGAACGGTGCCCTCTTCATAGGTGGGCAGGTGGTGGGTAGCTTGTTGGCATGCAGATCATGTCAGCACTTATCACATGCAGCTGATTATGTGTGCGGCGCCGGTGCCGTCTTTTCAGCTGTGCCCTGAAGGGCCATCGATCGTTGGAATTGTGGCTTGTTGATGTGACCACAAGCCTCCTTTTACCGTGATGGTGAGGGTCCTGGCCGTTGCAACACATGAGACATACATCTCCACACAGCACCCGCAGCACAGCTTCTCGATGGGGGGTCATGGATTAAAAGAGAAATTTTGTTGCAGCCATGCTTGCGTGTGTTGCTTCGCAGTGCTCTCGTTGTGCATGCGATGCAGAACAACTTGAATTGAATGGCCGCATTGTGCATCATGCGCTACAGCAGCTGCTTTGAACCACTATGACCACATTAGCATTGCCCTCATGTCTCTGTTGCTGATGCGAGGTCTGCAACTTGAAAGTGGGGCGCAAATGGGAACTTCAAGTTCAACTCCAAAAGACATGCTTCCTCGCTTACTGCTAGTGCGCTTCACACAGCCCGACCCGACCATGTGTTCCAGATGCGCCATCTCTTGCAGCGTGCCATAAGATCCAATACCTTGCTATGGCAGACTAGTTATTTTCTTTCAAATTTAGTACAATATGTTTTCGAATATCACAAGCCAAATCACACGCCTAAGTTTCTGGGTGTCGTGCTGAGCCGCTTTGGCATGCGCGGCAACGTGCAGCCCTACCATGTGCTGACACGCAGATGGTGCACTAGCACAGTGGGTTCTGCCAGCCTCGGCACCCTCGCTTTGGCACTAGCGCAGCAGGTTCTGCCACTGGCAGCCTCAACAAGCACACTAGCATTTCATGCGGACCAGATGCTCTTGTGTTGTACGTGTTATACCTCAGGAGTGTGTGCCAAAATTGGAATAGCTTGCAAGGGTCCCTTATGGCAGACTCGGCCTACATGCCGAAGGGCGATGTCACAATCCCGCATTTCGCTCCGTGGTGATGTTTTTTCAATAACAAACTACTTCGAAGTATGTGCTGGGAGGACATTTGGACTAGAAGTATTAGGTTTTTTCAAAAAGACTTGCGGTCATGGTGCTTCTCAATGTCTCAAAAGCTAGCTACCAGTGGCTAAGCTACTAGTAACACTGTCATTTGCTAGCACTGGCGGATCTGATGACTCATCAGAATCCAATATGATACCATACAAGTCTGCATTGGGTATGGGGGGCTTGATGACCTGCAGGTCATTCTGAACAGCAGTGCTGCGCTGCCGCAACTACATCATTGCCTTCAAGGTACTGACAGCAGACCAGAGTTTTCATGTGCTGTCACACAGTAGTGCTGTATCCATGCTCAAATGAACAGAAAACCATGCGTATATATGGCCACACAAGAAGAAAATGGAGGTGCTTTTACAATACGTTGTCAATATCTTTTAAGCTTCAAGTTCAAGTTGCAGCATAGGACATACTGGCTCTAAACTAGGCTCAGCTGTCATTCAATTAACAGCCTGCCACATGACCTACCCCTCAGCTGTTCATGCGCTGCGTGTTGGTTGATGATGCTACTCCCGCAACCCCTGTTGAGCCATGCGCACTTACTGGCACATTCAATTCAAAGTTTTGCACATTATACAAGTCGCAATGATCAGTCACTGCTCTGCAATGCTATGCCTACTTTCATCTCAGATATCAATGCATGGTGAGAGGAGCAAGGCCTATACATAGTATACATGCATGCGTATTTCCGAACTTCGGAAATTAATTACGGCACATCGAGGTTGTTACTTACGCGTAATTACGGCCGTCACTCGGTAACGGCATTTACGGCCACGGCCACTTCAACCGATTATAGTTGAAGTTCAACTTCAACACCTTGTCAACTTCAAGGTTTAAAACTTCAACTTGTGTTTTTATCGTGTATTCCTCGCTACAGCGCGCCCTCGCTGCACTAACGTGTCTGCCGATAGCAAGAAAATCAGTATCTGGCATGCGTACACCGTGACTGTAGCTGCTGCTGGCGTGGAGAAGTGGTGGGGACGAAGTTCTGTGCAACACTCTCTTGCGAGGTGGGCTGTGCACCTTGAGGTGGGCTGCAGATATGCTTTATATATACTTGCAGAAAGCATTCAATATGCTTTCAAGATCTGCAACAATGATGAAGCTCTTTCTACAGAGGTTGCACAGAGCTCCTGCGTGGCCAAGCGCGAACGCATCTGCCCTCGGCCATCGCACAGTTACCATGCACAATTACAGCAACTGCTAAGAGCGTTCAGTTGTATACAAAGGCAGTGTCACTTTTCCTGCATCTTATAGTAATGCTTTCACCAGAGCATCAACACAATACGTGGTGTTGAAGTACGAAGCTCAACTTGAAGTCTGCCGTCATTTGCCGTTCCTTTGAATTTGCAGCAACTTACTTAGTTGCTCTGACGTAATTTGCCGTCATTACGTCATCAACAACCCTGTTCCGAAGCGGTAGCTCACCCAGGTTGTTCACCGCCCAACCCCCAGCGGCTTTATTAATCTGTGTGTAGTACACTACACGTTTTGCCCCCCCCGGGCCAGCTCGCCAACATCGAAAGGTGTGGCAGCGCCATGAAGTGGAGGGTGGGGGCTCTTGTCTGGTGCGCCTAGCATGTTTCACCAGCCATGGTGCATCTGGCGCGCCGCAGCAGCACCTGCCACATTTCAGCCGCACATTTGGAGCCCCTTATCACACAGCACCAGCAGGCCAGAGGAGCATTACGTTCGAGCTCGCGGCATCGGCAAGGACATGGAAAGCTTTGCAGTTCGCCTCTCAAGCAGCACGAGCAGCTACTTCCCTCCCCTCACGCCACCCAAGGATACTATCTTCGGGCCTTCTGGCACCGTTGATTGTCATACCAATTGCTCTTCGAGCTGATCCGTGGCTGAAGCAGAAGGAGTGGGGCTCATGCAGCTGTGCGCAGCTGCTGCAGACTACGCCTGCTCGGCCGTCGCCAGGGCTCGTGCCTTTTCCGCCATGTGCCGACCAACCTGCGCTTGAAGTTCGCCACCAAGGACACTATCCCGGGGCTTCACGGCACCCTGGATTGTTGACCCTACTCCTATGGAGTGTTGTTCGTGTGGCGGCAAACCGCAGCTTCTGCTGGCACCTCTGGCCCCGACTGCTGCATCGGCGACTGTGGACATCGGACCTGCGCTGCCTCCACCAGCACTTGCCGCCGTACACCGCATTTGCTGCCCCAGCACCTCACATCTGGACACTATCTTGGGACCTAGCGGTACCCTTGATTGGTGTTACACACACTCTTTCAGAGTCTTGTCCGTGGGGAGGGTCAGCGATGCGGCGACTGCGCAGGCAGGTGGCGGCTTCGCCTGCTTGGTGGCCTACGCCGACGCAGCGACAGAGTGTCAAGCCTGCTGCCTGCTGCGCCAAGATCATCAACGCGAACACCAACACCTGCAACCACACCGTCGAAGACCGGAGCCTATCCGCCGCCGTCCCTGCCGCCGGCGATGGCGCACGCCTTCAACCCACAACCGACACAAGGACACTATCTTGAGGCCTCGCGGCACCCTTGATTGTTAGTCATACAACTCTGCGGAGTGTTGTCCAAGGCATGTGGTTAGAGAGCGGCGCCTGTGCGCGGCGACGGGGCAGGCGGCGGCAGCTGCTTGGCGGGAGCGGCGCGGAGGAGCAGGAGCAGGAGCAGCAGGAGGAAGGAGTTCGCAGCAGGGGTTCCAGTGTGCGGCCGGGGACACCGGGGGGGTAACACTAGCAAATAGAAGGGCGGGTTTTAGTAGATATGCTTGCTGGAGTGACAGCATCAGCCTTTGCAGCACCAGTGCCTGGCACTTAGTGATCCATGACCATTGTCCTCAGTTCTGGGCGCTGCTACCAGTAGCCCAGGCCTGCACAAAGCTGTTCACGGTTAGGAGCATTTTGGCAGAGACACGGGAGGCCTCAAAGTGGGTCTGGTCGTGTAGAGGCAGTAGCTTAGGCACTTTGGTGCAGCATGATAGTGGGGACCGATCGGGGTTCGGGTGGGGTTTGTTGGGGTTGGGTTGGACTCTTCGTAGCAACAGCATTGATACCCTTAGCACCAGTGCCTGGTGCCCAGTGATCATTTTGCCTGGAGGCGTGATTCAGACGTGTCAGCATGGTCCCCAGTTCTGGGCGCTGTCAAAGGCGACCCAGGCCTGCATAAATCTTTTTCAAGACGGGACAAGTGTGCCTCACGGCTGGGCAACCCTAAGTATGGTTTGGTTGTGGGGTGTTGGTGGTAGTGTGAAGAGGGGGAAGCCTGTTTGCGTTTGAGTCTCTCTTCGGAGAAGGAATGTTGCATTGAGTGCACATCCAAAGAGAGGGCTTTTCGCGCCCCTTGCGAAGCGAAATTAATAAAAGTACAAGGGGGGGGGGGCACATGGAGGAGGACGTAGAGGAGGACCCCGAGATGCCATTTGGCGGCGGCGGCGTTTGAGTGGTTGTCGTTGCGACACTTTCAGACTGTCATACGACATGTAGATTCCTTACAGCTAGATGCCAATCATCTGGGCTTTTTCGCGCCCTGAGCGAGAATTAATAAAAAGTACAAAGGGTTAATAAAAAGTACAAAGGGGGATAATAAAAAGTACAAAGGGGGGGCACATGGAGGAGGACGTAGGGGAGGATCCCGAGATGCGATTTGGCGGCGGCAGCGTTTGAGTGGTTGTCGTTGAGACCCTCTCAGACTGTCATACGACATGTAGATTCCGTACAGCAAGCTTCAAGTTAGATGCCATTCATCTGGGCTTTTTGGCGCCCTGAGCGAGAATTTTAAATAAAAAGTACAAAGAGCTTTTTCGCGCCCTGAGCGAGAATCAATAAAAAGTACAAAGAGCTTGCCAATGGCATGTCAATGCTGCGAAGAGACATACATTGCTGCACATGTGCGCTTTGAAGCCCAGAGCGTCGCTTTTCAATTACCTGCTGCAACAGCTGGCGCGCTGCCCTCAATCGACAGCTGTACCTTGTTGCGTCGCTGCCTCTTTACCGTGGTCAAAGGACCAAGCCCTGAATGTTTACTTTTTGATTAAGGCCGCCCCAAGAGTAAATAGAGCAATCAGTCTCTTGACACACTTGTGAAGCTTGCTACCAGAGTGTGCATACACCTTTCTGAGGTCCTTTCATATTATAATAAATACAAGGACAAATGCGACGAACTGTCGCGATTGTCATCGATGATCACTGCATTTTTTTTAGCATTTGATTATGACGTCCCCACACGACCATAAACTTTGCATGGCACCGATTCTTGCCCGAAGATTGAACAGCACCTGGTACGGCATCATTATGCATCATACTTCCCATTGGTAAGTCAACGAATGTGTCTGTGTCATGATACTTCGATCTTGCAACACCAAATTGGTCCTTGCTCTCCGCGGAAGCCCACCAATTGGATAAGCTGCTTTGAGATCGCAAGGCAGAGCTGAGAGGACACCGGACAAAGAGCTTTCCTGGTCTGGTCAATGCTGGCTACAGCTTGAAGTGAAAGTGGCAGCGGCACCCAAACAACATTGATGGTGCGCTCAGGGTCGTACCACCTCCCTGTGCCAGACTTGTGCTTGTCAAAGTGCATGGGCGACTCAGAGACCACATACAAACGCATTTCTTGCACGACTGCTCGCTCTGGACAATGTTGCAGATTTTTGCTCAAACATCCCAGGAGCTGCAGTTTCTGAATGTTTACGGACGGCATGCCAAATCAAACATTACTGTGCATGTCACCAGGCTTCTTAAAAAACAGCAGGCAGCATACAGTGACAGCTGGCGAACCTAGAAGCATTGTGGGTGTCAAAGTACATGAACATCATGCCTGGCACAATGGCATGCGGCCTCTTCGCCGCCACCACCGCAACAATTTTCAAGTTGCAGCCCTGACTCATCTACTCCACGTGTCGCGCCAGGGCGCACATGTACCTACGTAGTACCCACATCTCATGGCGCAGCAGCGCGCAGTCTGCTCTTTCACGCCTGTGTCTGCTTGAACCAGTCGCTGAGGGTCGCCTTTGCTGAGGGTCGCCTTTGCCTCAACAAAGCAGCAGCACACGGAGAGCGCTGCTGCAACTCCACGACATCACCGCCGCCCCCCGCCGCGCCCCCTGCTGCGGCTCCTGCGGCTGCGCCGCGGCGCCTCCGTCCTGCGGTAAGACCTGTCCCGAGACCGCTCCCTAGAACGCTCCCGAGAATGCGATCCGCGCCGCCTGCGCGACCGCGAAGACGAGCGCGACCGGCGCCGCCCCGCACCGCCGCCCCTTCTAGAGGACACTTTGGAGCCCCGCCGCGCGCGCGATCGCGATCGCGAACGCGAGCGGGTCGGCGAGCGGCGGCGGCGCCCGGCGTACAGCGGCGGCGATTTGGACCGCCGCCTGCCTGAGCGCGACTTGGAGCGGGACCTGCGCCTGCCCCCCTGCGCTGGCGAGCTGTAAGATGGGAGGGGGACGTGGTTGGGGTGGGGAGTGCAGGGCGGGGGGGGGTGGGGAAGCGGTTGCTTCAGTATGTGGTACAGAGGTGGTGACGGGTGGCAGTCCGCAGAGTACGCTGTGTGCCGAGCGCTTGCCGCGGTGCGGCAATGCTGCCTGCTGAATGGTGGTGTGCAGCATCAGACAAGTGGCCAACAGCCTGCCATATCTCCACACTGACTCATGTAGGCCAAAAGTGACATAAGTACTTGTTGATCAAACCTGAGTCCGCTGAGAGGACTCATCATGAAATTCACCACCGGAAAGGGACATGGTGGTATGCGCATGGCATGGCATGCTGACAGACAGCAACCACCCAGCAGGCAACAACTGCTCCAATCACAGCGCGACGCTACTCTCCCTGAAGAACAAGGACCGCATGTAGTCACAGCATGACGTTCGCCGAGCATACGGGCGCCAACGCCACCATCGCAACAAGCATAAACTAAATGATCCAATCACGGCTTTCACAAAGCGGCTGCAGTGCGTGCCGCAGCCTCTTCAGCTGCGATGGGTGATGCTCAACGGCCACTGCACAACCTGGATCTGCGGCCACCACTGCGTCGCTTCGCGCTGCCATTCGAGCGGCTCCTGCTGCGGCGCCGGCTGCTGCCCCTGTCGCTGTCGCGCCGCCTGCTGTGTCAGTTTCATCGAGGGTAGCATGATGAAGTCACGGGAGACTACAGCAACCGCCACGAGAAACGGTAGCATGCATTATATTAGCGCATTAGAGTTATGCTAAAAGGGTTTTTGAAAGAAATTTGCATGAGGCTGGACTAGCATTTTGCGGCTGATACTAGCCGACTGAACGTGGTCGGTTGGCATGGCAGTTGATCGGCATGGCAGTTGAAATGCGCCTACTCATATGGCAGGCGGGTTTGTTGTGCAAGTCTGCTATCACACTTTTCGGTTCTAGCCACACTCTACTAGCAACACTACAATCATGGTCATGCCGTCGCTGCTGTTCTGCCTATGACCAGGCAGCTCTGCCATGCCAGTGCAACCACTAACATTCCCACAACTGACATCCAGATACGCCGCCAGTTCTACTGCACACATGGCAAAGGGGTCATGTTGTCATGTCACAGTAGCAACAGGCGGTGTGCACAGCGGTGCGTAACTCGCTTCCACAGGGAGCAAAAAGCACGCACAAAAAGAACCCGCCCCCATCTCCCGTTCCCCCCACTGTAGTGGCGCGGCGCGCACCCCCTGCCATATCTGCTGTCTCCGCGTGGTGAACCTGAGGGTACAGGGCGCTTCACATCTCTTTCAGTCACCCTCTTCCCCCGCACCTCCCCCTCCTCCAGGGGGGGCAGCGGCGGCGGCGTGCGGTGGCGCGCGGGGGGCGGGGAGGGGGAGATCGACATGGAGGCCGACCGAGAACAATCCCGGGCGGCCGCTTCTTCTTCGGCCGCTTTCCGGGCCGCCCTGCGCACTTCCGCCGCAGCGAGCACTGAGGCGCGGCGCGCCTGCGCTTCAAGCTCGGCTTCGCGCGCGGCGGCGTCTTTCTTGCGGCGCACGGTGTGCCTGCGGGGGGCGCGTCACCAGCGGAAGTGCAGCGCTACTTCAACACTGCTGAAAGAGGAGCAGGGCAAAGTTTGCAGGAACCGCAGTGCAGTGTATGTGGCAGCTACGCCTCGGCAGGGCTGAAGAGGTACAGAGCATGGTATGCGCATTTCAGAGTAGGAGAACATTGCGCATTTCAGAGAAGGAGAACCGATGCGGCAGCCTCCATGATGACAGAAACGGCAACATCAGGTCAAGTGTCCTGCAATGAGCGTGCAAACCGGTCTCTACTCCAGCTAGTCACAAGCCCTGACCCTAATCCTGGCCGTCGGCCATGTCAAGCTTCTCTCATTCTGCGGCCAGCTGCACATAGCAGAGCTACGAGGCGCCACTCAACATATGCACACAAACCACAAAGTTCTGCGTCACGTGCAGCAAGCTCAACTCAGGCACGGCAAGCGCAGCCGCCGCAGCAGCAATGCGGGCAGCAGAAGCCGCGCTCAAACGTCACGCGCGCAGCAGCAGCATCGCCGCCGTCGCTATCGTCTTACTTGTCTTTCTGAATAGCGGCATTCATCATGTGCCTCATCCTGAGCTTTACGAGCTCCGCCGCCGTGAGCTTCTTCCCCGCGGCGGCCGCCTGCGCGCTCGCCGACGCGGCCGACTTTTTGGGGTCTGGCGGCGGCTCCGGCAGCGGCTCGTCTTCGTCCTGCGTCTCGTGTGTGTGTGGCCATGCGGAAGCTGAGCTCATCGCGCGTGTAAACGGGGAACAGGCCTCGGAAAATGTACGGTTTGCAAGAGAGCAGCACGCGCATCACTGCTTCACTGATACCGTCCAGCGAGTGTAGGCACGTACATAGCTGCAGCAGAGTACTAGCTGGTAGGCTAGCATAGAAAGGCAGCGGCTCGTCTTCGTCCTGCGACTTGTGTTTAGCCGCACGGAAGCTCGCTCGTTTAAACGCTGCTGAACACAGCTGCGTGGCGCTCGGCTTTTGACGGCCGGCGTCGGCGCAAAAAGTCAACGGCAGCAGTGCTCAAGGCAACGGCAGCACAGCGTCGGCGCACGATGTTGCGGCATGCACGTGGAAGCATGTGGAAGTGTGGTGGATGCGTGATAGTATGTAAGACTATCATGGCCCTGCAGGATCGTAAACTTCACATCAACGGCTTGCAGCGCTCAGCTCAATGAGCAGGGAGAGGCGAGCCTGGGAATGTGACAGTGTCATCTGTAGGATTATGCGAGCGACAAGCAATCAAACAAAGCTTCACGAGCGAAGTGTCATGCTCAAGCTGTATACTCTTCCTTCACATCTGCGTTCCTAGGCTTGTACTTGGCTGGTTTGCAGCCATCCAGCTGCTCACAATTGCGTTCATCAAAAACAGTATACGCGTATATCATTCAGTGTCAAAGATGCCTGTGTGTGAAGCTCACTACATTTTTCCACTAAAACAGCAACTTGAAGCACCCCTGGAGGCAGCGCTGACAAATTTGCAATGCGTCTGATCACCCTGCGGCAAAAACTTCAAACACAAAATACTTTGTGGTTGAAGGCGCTTGCAGGAGTTGTTCAAATGCATGTGGCATTGCCGGGCGACTGTGACATGGCAAATTTGTACTTCTAAGCACAATTCACGAAGTGCGGCCACTCGAGCTGGGAGAAATGGCAGCATCAGTAACTATCAGTTCCCCCGCCATAGCTGTATGCAGTAGCAGCAATCGCAGTCAAGTTCAAACTGTAAATGTAAGTCACAATGTTCTGTATTGGGCACACACTCTAAGACACTGTCAGGTCTTGTTGTTCCAAGTTTGCACACACTCTGTAAGTCCCATTCTTCCAAGTTTGGCACACACTCCTGAGGTACACCACATACAACACACGAGCATCTGGTCCGCATGATATGCTAGTGTGCGTGCTGAGGCTGGCAGAACCCGCTGCGCTAAAGCCCAGGCTAGGGTGCTGAGGCTGGCAGAACCCGCTGCGCTAGTGCCCAGGCTAGGGTGCTGAGGTTGGCAGAACCCGCTGCGCTAGACTAGGTGCCCAGGCTGGGCTGCTGAGGTTGCTAGAACCCGTTGCGCTAGACTAAAGTGCCCAGGCTAGGGTAGGGTACCCGTTCACAAGGGGGGGGGGGGGGGGGCAGGGGGTAGGATGGTACGCAGCTCACGGCAGCGCCTGTGCACGGGCACAGGCATCGTCACAGCTGATGAACCACGGCCAGCAGGAGGTCAACCATGTTGCAAATATTGGCCACTTTTGCAGTCAGCTCGGAAATGCCGCCTGCCGTCGTCAGCAACTCACTGTCGCGAGGCATGGCCATCTGAGGGTTGGCCTGCACATCCCGCAGGAACTTATCATACGCAGTGCCGTTCAGTGTGAGGAAGTGGTGCCTCTGCAGGTATGCCACGGGGATGCTCTCGCGCTCCGACATGTACTGTAGCTGGTCACACTCGCGCATGATGCTCACGACGCCAGCCACAGTGTTCGGCGGCTGCTGCACTTGGCCATTGATGGACGCCTGGGCGAGGATCTGCAAGGCAGCGGACAGCAGAGGGCGTGAGTGATGGCCATACACTGCTTGTTGACACTTGCAACGGTGCGTCCTAACGGTCAGCAGACACGCGACGCACATCGCATCTCAGGACAGCGCTATGCAGACCACTGGCATGTCGTAGAGTCCGGCATCATTTGCAGGTCAGCACTAAGACTGCAGGGCCTTACTTGAAGGGTTTTTTTTGGGGGGGGGGGGGGATGAGCCGAGTAAGTGCCAGCTGAATCAGATGTCAGAGTTTGTGTGCCTGCCAGCTTGAAGGTGATGAATGGTACGCAGGGCACCATGTATGCATGACATGACAAGGCACTTGCTTTGATTTCCACTCAGTCGCAGCGGTGTTTTGTAGCGAAAAGCTGCCGCCGAGGCTTGCTTTGCTCATACTGCAATGCAGGTGTCTGGTAGCTTGGTGTGTGACTGCTGCCACCTATACAGCACGATGAGTATGACTTCACTTCAAAAGGCTTATTTGCAACGCCGTCAGAAAATGTGCGCGGTGCCGGCCACTGCCAAAGCGGGCTTGTTCGAGACAAAAGCTGATGTTAGGAAGGCTTTGGCACAACAATCAACTGCAGCACCGTGGCGTTGTCTTACCGGTGTTATGTGTCCAGCAACTTGGTCATAGGTCTGTGCTGGAAGGTCCATGTGCAGGGCATGAACAGCAGGGGCCAGGTGGATGTTAATGCTGCTGTAGATCTCAGAGAGGGTTCTCCACATATTGTAGGGCCGCACGTTGCCGCGCATGCCGAAGCGGCTCAGCACGACACCCAGGAACTTGGGCGTGTGGCTCGGCATGTGATACTTGGTCTGGGGGCTGGATGTTGCGGCGCGCATTTCCACAGCCTGGGTGACCCAGCTGTGCAGCTTTGCAGACAGAGATCTGATGACTGCGGTGCCCTTGCTCTCCACAAGCAGGGGCAGTATGATGCCATGCGCACTCATGCACGCGTTGCGTGTCATGGCAGTGTTGCCCGGGCCCAGGTCAAGAACCACGTACTCGCACTGGTACTTGTACGCTGTCATCTGCGCGCACAGAGCGAGATGATGCTGATAGGGATCAGGTAGATGCTTTGCCTTGGCACAGAACCACACAGAGGAGGTGCACTTTAGGACAGCAGTCCCATACTGCTGACAGTATGGAAGGGTCTACAGAAGGGGAGAAGTTATAGAAGTACATTGAAAGTTTAGACTACACATTGTTTGAAGGACACGACTTTGGTCCGGCAACAGAGGGGTTTGATCCGGAGGCAGTGGGTTGAAGGGGATAGCTGTAGCTACAATCAGGGCTGCCCTGTCACAGCATTTCATATGGGCCTCTGACAACGAGTCATCATAACATATCTGGCTGCGCACCAGATGCATAGCAGCGTGGCTCAAGTAGGTCGAGGGCAGCAGCGTAAGAGCCTCTTGCGAGGTCATGTACGTAAAGTTTCAAAAGTATACTTGTGACAGTTGTAACATATTTGATGTAGCAGCTCAACGAGAAGGTGCGCACAGGCCACCGGCACTCTAAAAGCACCATGAGAGGGCTTTTGCCCGTTGATAGAGTATGGTGGCCCTGATTGCCCTCGTTGTCAGGACAGCTTAGGGTGCGGGTTCAGGTTCTCCTGGAGCAGCGCACATGGCAAATTGTGGTCACAGCTGTGATTTCTTCTACAGTGTTGCCTGAGGGCCGCGTGTGAGCTGCAATAAGCAAGAGAAGGTCTGCCGGTACGTTTTGCCTGCTGCACGCTGTCCCAAGCAACGAAGAGGGCACAGAAACCTTGGAGCCACAACCAAGTACACACTATGATGTGGCATACGCGTGAGCAAGGCATCTCATCATTAGCTCATACACTGCCACGAAAAGGGTATTTCTCAGCGGTATAAGAGGGCCACTCGTGAGTCATGACTGCAGTATGAGGCACCAGCTTGCAAGACATCATTGCCTCTTACAACAGGCGATAATCAAGTGCTTCGCACGCAAATGCCAAGTGCAACAGTGTGTGCTGGCTAGGTTGTCTGTTCACAACCATGACGGCATATATTCAGTTGCATGATATCGCATCATAGAGTTCTTGCTCATGTGCAAGTGGTGTCGTCTGTTGCTTGGGTGTATGATCAGCATTACGCAGGGCCGCTCAGGTAGCTGGCGCCCATGACCCATACGCAGCAAACAAGAAGGTTCAAGCTCAGCTGGCGGTCAATACGCGCCAATGTAAAGCATGAATACATTAGCATGGCTGGTGCTGCAATATCGCAATTACACACGCTTGCATGAATGAGCGAAGCCTTCTGAAACAGCACCTCTGAAACAGGATCTTGTGAGATTCTTGTGAAAAAATGGTGCAGGAGGTGCTGAACCACGTGCATGCAAGGTGACGCAGTATAGGCATGACCGGGTAAGCACAGCTCTTCAGAGAGAGTCATTGAGTTATAGTACCACCGTTCTGTAGCCCCCAATGCCAGAGAGACATCAGTCCTTCAGCAGGTCAACTGGTTCGTACTTGCCTGCAGCAGGTTGTACAGCATGCCTGGCACAGACTTGTAGACACCCCCGCCGTGCAGCACCACCAAGGCCAGTGCCCGCTCGATCTGGCCGTCCCACATGTTGATGTCCTCGCTGCCACGGATGACAAACATGCGTGCGCGTCCTGTGCACACAGAGCATTTATCAATAAGAAGTATTACTGATGTGTCAAGGACCAAAGAGACAAGGTCATGTTACCTTGAGCTGTGCGCGCTGCCTGGAAACACTTGATGAGAAGCAAGAAGTGACGGGAATAGGCAAGTGATGGTAATATGATGAGATGGCCGGACTGATGTTGGTGCTGGCACTTGCGCCCTGTTCAAGACACATTCAGTCAATTTGATAACTCAATTACAACATCACAAGCCACATGTGCACCCATGCCATTGGGCTTTTGTTGCAGCTGTTCAGATGGCCGTGCATTACGGGCACATCGGTACTAGTTTTACGTCGTATCACCTTTACACAGTTAAAACACGGGTTGGCTGCCTACGAAGGGTAAGAGTAGCATCAACGTGCATGATGTCTCGTCATTAAGAATTGGTCCCAACAATCTGAACGGCAAGACATCATCAATGATTGACAATGATCATTCAGCTTTTGGTAGGTAAGGCCTACGCACAAGCATACTAGTAGCGCTACCCTTACCCGATTACCCGATCAAAACTCGTGTCCGCAAGTCTCCTTAGCGCTCACGTTACCCGATGGAAACTATTTTCAATGTTTGCTTGCTGCTTACCCTGTGTCACGCCGCGGGTCTCCAGGTGTTCAACGTCGATGGCCACAGCATCGGGAACTTGGAGGTTGAAGTGGGGGCCTTCTCGCCCCGCTTGCAGGCCAGTCAGTACATCGCCATCGACGCTGTTGATGTTGAAGAATAGGTCAAGGTCGCCGTTGTAGAACTTGTTGATGACCTTGCCCATGCAGCGCTCCTCGAAGCTCGGCTGACCGTCCAGGTTCAACACCGCAGTGTTGTGCCCCTGTTTCACGAGGCCATACGATACGTGATGCGAAGTGGTGGTTTTGCCAGTGCTTCCAGCGCCCCTCGCTGTGACGCACACAATCTTAAAGTTGTGGCGTCTCCAAGCATCGGCCTCGGCTTCGTGAGAAATCCTGCTGTAGAGGCCCCTGCTTAAGCTGCGAGTCTCCCGGCTGATGGATACGGAAGCTGTCCAGGATGTATTGATCGGCGGCATCAGCACAGACTCCGTCAAGCAGCTCAAGTTCCCTTCCCCCGAGTGCTGATGAGGCGTTATTGACATTGTGGAGCGGTGTGAGACGCAAGGCGCTCACCAGAAGTCTTGTCGTCGGGCGTCGAGGTAGTAGTCGGCTTGGGGTTTGGAGCACAGTACACCGCGATAGACACACCTGTCTGCCAGGAGCTGATGGCTGGAAGAGCAAGTGAAGCTGTACACCGGAGTCATGTGCCTCCTGCATGTTGCTGACTTGTGGTATGTAACTCAAGCTAGCTGCCCTCATTGGCCAGGCTAAGCTCCAATCACACACCAAATCATACAACTGCCTCCAGTACATGCGCTCGTCTAAGCCTGAGCATCGCCCTCGATGCGATGTTGAAGTGGACGTAAAAGAGAGCAGCTCACTTCTGAACAAATGGGGGGCGAGCGACCCGGAAAAGAGAGCCTCTCTTGTAAGTTGAGCTTTTTTAAAAAAAGAGCAACATCACACTTCCATAATTTGCTTGAATCTGAAACGAACATGCGCATCACCTTACCTTTTCTGTTGTAGAGTGGAAGTCATGTTGCACACATACTGCGGGATCGCATCTGTACAGCGTGCTGTCACCACGCTTGCACTTTCTGGTTTTTTTTAGCAAAAAACTTTAAACGTTGCGCGCAACCAAAGCTGTTTCCTGGATGAAAGTGGAGACACTGAGCCGTTGGGCCGCGAAGCGTGGCCGCAGGTTTGAAACCTGCAGTAAGATACGTGCCAAGCGCCCTCCGCTGCATGCTGTCAGCGCCACCTGTGCAGCAACACCTCGCGAGCTGAAAGAGCCAGCGCGAGAATGAATGAGCTTCCTGTGTTGCCGCTGGGGACCGGCAAACTAGCAAACTGGTCCCCAGCGCGCTGATTGGTGAACGGTTGCAAGCAATTACACTCGCACCTGCAGAATCAGCTAGCGCGTACCCAGAGAGCAGACTTGCGCGCGCCATGACTAGGCTCGCTAACCCCCCGTTACGCTTCAAGCAGGCATGAAGAAAACATGGGTAGTTGCATGAAGAAAACAGACCCTTGAAAGCATTGATGGCAGTTGTCGCTCGACCTATTTCTTCAGGAGTGGGGTGTTTTCTTGTCATTGTCATTTGTCATGAACATACACTCCCGATCTCATCTCAGAGGCCGGAACAAGGCCTAAACATTGTTTTCCAGAAGCTCATCCGGTCCACTGCCCAGCATCTTTGACACCTGTGTCGCAAAGAGCCCTGCCATGCCAATGCTGCAAAGATACATAGTATGCATGATGTTGCTTTTGTGGGCTCCAGATTCCATCGTTGAATGATGACCTCCCCTGCAACAGCTGCCACACCGCACTTCACAAATTTGCCCTGTTCCTTCACCAGCGTCTTGTAATCAGATCTGACGTTGCATCGATTTGTGAAATTGCCCAGGGGCTTGCTTGTGTGGACTCTATTGATAAGAAAAAACAGTTGTGCAGGGAAAATCCACTGCGTCGACCTTTCAAGATGTGAGAGAACAAGAGGTGTGCAAATGTTCGATCGCGAGAAACTGCTATGTTCACTCAAGAAAATGTCTGGGCCGTGTGTTTCCATATATTTTTCATTAATTGTGGGATTGTTGCTCGCCTCAAACCCCCAAAGCATCTTGCTTGAGCACTTGATACGGCATCGTCATGCAGTCTACTTCCCGTTGACAAGACAATAAACTCGTCGGTGTCATGATACTTGATCTTGCGTCACCATGTTGCTCCTCACTCTCCGCGGAAGCGCACCAATCGCTCTGAACAATTGGGTGAGAGGAGTCCGGACGAGGACTTTTCCGGGTCTGGTCAAAGCTGCAACCAAGTATTTACAACATTGATGATGTGCTCAGAGAATTGTCGTACATGGCACAGACAGGCCGGCTAAAACTGTCAGTGCAGCCAGAGCGCACACCACCTCCCTGTGCCAGTGTTGTGCTTGTATATACTTTGATGTATGCGCAACTCAATGAGCACGTACAAATGCAATCTCGCACAACTGCTCGCTCTAGACAATTTTGCAGAGTTTCGCTCAATACTGCAGGAGCTGCAGTTTCTGAATCTATACGGCATGCCAAATCAAACATTACTACGCATGTCATCAGGCTTCTATGAAACAGCAGGAAGCATACAGTGACAGCTGGCAAACCTAGTAGCATTGTGGGTGTCAAAGTACATGAACATCATGCCTAGCACAATGGCATGCGGTCTCTTCGCCGCCACCACCGCAACAATCTTGCAGCCTGCCGCATCTACTGCCATGTGTCGCATGCACCTACATACCCAAATCTCACGGCGGCAGCGCGCAGTCTGCTTTCTCACGCACATGCCTCCTTGGGCGTCGCTGAGGATCGTCTTTCAAATTGCCTCAACAAAGCAGCAACTCCCGGAGAGCGCTGCTGCAACTCCACAACATCACCGCCGCCCCCCGCCGCGCCCCCTGCTGCGGCTCCTGCTGCGCCGCGGCGCCTCCGTCCTGCGGTAAGACCTGTCCCTGGACCGCTCCCTGGAACGGTCCCGGGAACGCGATCCGCGCCGCCTGCGCGACCGCGACGACGAGCGCGACCGGCGCCGCCCCGCACCGCCGCCCCTTCTAGAGGACGCTTCGGAGCCCCGTCTCGCGCGCGATCGCGAACGCGAGCGGGTCGGCGAGCGGCGGCGGCGCCCGGCGTACAGGGGGGGCGATTTGGACCGCCGCCTGCTGCTGCGCGAGCGCGACTTGGAGCGGGACCTGCGCCGGCCCTTCGCTGGCGAGCTGTAGAATGGAAGGGGGAAGGGGTTGAGGTGGGAGGTGCGGGGGGGGGGGGGGGGGGGGGAAGCGCTAGCTTCAGTACATGGTACAGGTGGTGACGCATTGAAGTGCGCAAAGTGCGCTGTGTGCCCAGCGCTTGCCGTGTGCGACAATGCTCTCCTGTTGAATGGTGGTGTGCAGCATCAGGAAAGTGTCGCATCGCCGCACTGATCATACAGGCCCCCAGTGCCATATGTGTTGGTGGAAGCTGATTCCACTAAGACGATCGTCGACTCATCATGAGTCTGAGTAATGGAAGGACACATGGTGGCGTGCGCATGGCATAGCATGCCGGTAGACAGCAATTACGTAGCAAGCAACAACAGCTTCAATCACCGCGCGATGCTGATCTCCCCTGAACAACAAACACCGCTTATAGTAACAGCATGGCGCTCGCCGAACATACGGGCGCCAATGGCACCATCGCAACGAGCATTAGTTAAACGATTTGATCATGGCTGTCACAAAGCGGTTGCGGTGCTTGCCGCAGCAGCCTCTTCAGCTGCGATGGGTGATGCTCAACAGCCACTGCACAACCTGGATCTGCGGCCACCGCTGCGTCGCTTCGCACTGCCATTCGAGCGGCTCCTGCTGCGGCGCCGGCTGCTGCCCCTGTCGCTGTCGCGCCGCCTGCTGTGTGAGTCATCAAAAGTAGCATGTTGAAGTTGCTGGAAACTACCGCCACAGTTGCACTGCATGACGCTGAGAAGGTTTTGAGGAGGAATCCTTCTAGAACTTTGTGTCTCACACTGAATGACGTTTTGGCATGGCAGTGGCAATGCGGATACTTGTATGGCAGACGGGGTGCACTTTTCGCGTCTGCTACCACAATCATGGGTTCAATACATACTCAAATGGTGCCACCAGCATCACGATCATGCGATCCGCCGCTGCACTGATTATGACCAAACAGCACTGCCATGCCACAAGCCGACATCCATGTACGCCATTACTGCACACATGGCAAGAACATCGACCTGAACTCAGTTGTCATGTCACAGCAGCAACAGGCGGTGTGCACAGCGGCGCCTCACTCCCTTCCACAGGAAGCAAAAAACACAACAAAGAAGAACCCGCCCCAATCTCCTGTCCCCCCACTGTAGTGGCGGCGTGCACCTCCTGCCATACCTGCTGTCTCCGGGCGGTGAACCTGATGGTACGGGGCGCTTCACATCTCTTTCAGTCACCCCCTTCCCCCGCACCTCCCCCTCCTCCAGGGGGGGCAGCGGCGGCGGCGTGCGGTGGCGCGCGGGGGGCGGGGAGGGGGAGATCGACATGGAGGCCGACCGAGAACGATCCCGGGCGGCCGCTTCTTCTTCGGCCGCTTTCCTGGCCGCCCTGCGCACTTCCGCCGCAGCAAGCACCGAGGCGCGGCGCGCCTGCGCTTCGAGCTCGGCTTCGCGCGCGGCGGCGTCTTTCTTGCGGCGCACGGTGTGCCTGCAGGGGGGGGCGTCACCAGCAGAAGTACGCCGCTACTTCAACACTGCCGAAAATGGAGGTAGGAACTGCAGGGACCGCAGTGCAGGTCTATCTGGAGGCTATGTACACCTTGGCAAGACTCCAGCAGTGCAAAATGTGGCATTGCGCGTTTCAGATTAGGAGAACAGAAGTGGCAGCATCCATGATGACAGAAACGGCAACATCAGGTCGGTGTCCTGCGATGAGCGTGCAAACCAGCGTGCAAACCAGTCCCCAAACCAGCTGCTGTAGTCACAAGCCCTGACCCTAACTCTCCCCTCGGCCACGTCAAGCTTCTCTCATTATGCGGCCAGCTGCACATCACAGCAGTACCAGGCGGCACTACACATAACATGCACACAGACCACTGAGTTCCGTATCACGCACAGCAAGCCCAACTCAGGCACGGCAAGCGCAGCCGCCGCAGCAGCAGCGCGGGCAGCAGCAGCCGCGCCGAAACGTCACGCGCGCAGCAGCAGCATCACCGCCGCCTCCGCCATCCTCTTACTTGTCTCTCTGAATAGCGGCATTCATCATGTGCCTCATCCTGAGCTTTACGAGCTCCGCCGGCGTGAGCTTCTTCCCCGCGGCGGCCGCCTGCGCGCTCGCCGACGCGGCCGACTTTTTGGGGTCCGGCGGCGGCTCCGGCAGCGGCTCGTCGTCGTCCTGCGTCTCGCGTTTGTGTGGCCACGCGGAAGCTTGCGCGTGTAAAGGGGGGACAGGCCTCAGAGTGTGTATGTACTTTTTTTCAAGGACTCCAGGGGGGGGGGGCAGCACGTGCATCGCTTCTTGACTGGTACCGTCCAGCAAGTGTAGGCACGCAAGTACTAGCTGGTAGGCTAGCATAGAAAGGCAGCGGCTCGGCTTCGTCCTGCGACTTGTGTTTAGCCGCACGGAAATTCTCGCTCGTTTAAACGCTGCTGAACACAGCTGCGTGGCGCTCGGCTTTCGACGGCCGGCGGCGGCGCGCGAAGTCAACGGCAGCAGTGCTCAAGGCAACGGCAGCACAGCGTCAGCGCACGATGTTGCGGCGTGCACGTGGAAACGCGGTGGATGCGTGCTATGTAGAAGTGGCCCTGCGTACGGTCGTCAACTTAACTTCGACAGGACTTGCAGCGGTCAGCTCAGTGAGCCGGAAGGTGGGCTGAGAGATTGAGCATGGTATGTACAGGATTACGCAGGTGACATAGATAGCAATGTCATAGCATCTCGAGTGAAGTTGCACATGTGTGCCAGCCTGTGCGCTCGCTGCAACGAAGGGGAAAGCCCCGACTCAGGCATCACCGCTGGCCAGAAGGCATTGACAAGTGTCGCCATGCAGCAAAGAGAAACACAGCCAGTGCTCAGCACTTGCAGCTCCACCGTCATGACGTGCTGATGCAATCGCTGTGGCTGCAGTCATCATGCTGTGCTCTTCAATATAAGGCCCTATGATGTTGACATGCTGCTGCACACTGCCTGCTGATGGTGTTGCTGTGAAACAACAGCTGCTACGGCACTCGCTAGCAAGTGACAGTGATTGCCATTGCTCGGCGTCCATGCTCTTGTCATAGTTTCTTGCTGTTCTTGTGGTCAGCAGCTGTATGCAGACATACATAGCCCACAGCGCCCATGACGCAGTCAGCTGTGAAATAGCAGCTGCCATGGCACGCAATGGCAAGCGACAGTGATGCTCAGCTTCTTGAAGTTCTTGTGGTCTGTAAGCGCAGCATGTATAGCTGACAGTGCCCATAATGCAATGAGCTCACTGCACGTTACCTGCTCCGCCGTGCTGCCACGCCTTACCCTCTCCCTGCTGTGGCTGCGGCTGTGCTGGCGCCGCGAGCGCCACTGCAAGTTCAACAAGGGATAAAGCGGAGCATGGAAGTGAATCAGAACAGCTTGAAGGGTTGCTGCAGCAGATGTCCACAACCTCTATAGCAGTAAACTCTCTTCTATGAAAGAGAGATCGCCAAAGCAACTTCAACAACAGTTTGACCTTTTAAACGTTACAAATTGAAAACAGGTCAAAGGTCGCTACTGCAGTCAATGAAGAAAACCAGTACATATTTGAGGACATCTGCATGAAACGTGCTTGCCACTTTGTAAGGGACAGCTTTACAGCATTCTGTCATCCACAGCACGCAGCGCTGTCAATCAACCAACTAAAGCCGGCGCGAAATCCGCTTGCTTCGGCTTGGCCAGCGAGTGGCGTGCGCATGTCGTACATGTCGCAAATTCATGTTCTTCTTGTGCTGCCTTTCGTGTGCTTCACACACCTTGTCAGTGCTCAGAGGGTACTTCAAATTGAGGTGCACATGTACATGTGATGTACATTCATACACATACCTGTTGCATGGCATGTCTCTGTTGCTTGTGCTTCATGCTTCAAGCATCTGATCTCACTCGCTATGTCGCTGCAAGTTGAGGTATGTACGCATTTGCCAACATACCTGTTGCATCTCACGCCTCTCTTGCGCTTCCTTGCGCCGCTGCGCCTTCTTCTTTGCACGCGCATCCTCCTCACGCGCCTGCCGTACAAATTACAAGAAGAAAAAAAGACAATGCAGCGCTCAGCAATGCATGGAACCTGATATCTAGAAGTATCTGCCAATCGACCACTTCTCCTCGCGGACCTGTCGTACAAGTTGTCAAAACAAACCAGGCAACACAGCGTTCAGCAATGGATAAACCCCGAAACTCAGAAATACTTCAGAAGTAATTGCCAATCGATCACTTCTCCTCACAAACCTGCCGTACATATTGACAAAAACAAAACAGACAACACAATGCTCAGCAATGGATGGAACCTGATATGCGGAAGTGCCCGCCAATCGATCACTTGTGCGGCACGAGCCGAGATGCTCTCATAAACTCAAGTGCGTGGACTACACCAAATTTACTTTTGAGTATGCAAAATTTTTAAAGTGTTTGCGACGATCAAAACCCCCCCAGCCTCCCACCCCGTACATACTCGCTCACCGCCGTTGCGAGCAACTTCAATACTTAGGGATAGACTTGCACTGTAGAATTAGTATGTACTTCCAAGCAGTAGGTTAGTTGACCCCCCCTCCCCACCCCCCCACCCCCGCACTTGCTCACCGCCGTTGCGAGCAAAGGGGAGAACCCGTCCAGCAGCTCCATATAGAGTGGACATGCTCGCATATGCTGGAGTGTTTCCAAAGATTATCGCTATTAAGGATTACGATGACACTGAAGTATCATAAGTATATACTGTTTTAAAGCATAGGCTAGCTGACCTCCCCCCCCCCCCCCCCCCCCCCCCCACACACACACATACTTCTCACCGCCGTTGCAAGAGAAGGGAAGAACCCATCCAGCAGCTCCATGTAGAGTTTACGTGCTCTTATGGCTGAAGCGTTTCTCAAGTTCATAGGGTAAAGATTACACTGCAGAAAAAGTATACTTCTACATAATTCCGAGCAAGTAGGCTAGTTGTCCACCCCCCCCCCTCCCCCCGCACTTGCTCACCGCCGTTGCGAGCGAAGGGAAGAACCCGTGCAGCAGCTCCATGTGCGACAGCCCCTCTGCCGTGGCCGCTCTGCCCTTATAGCTGGAGTGTTTTGAAAGTTTATTACTTAGGGTTAGAATCACTCTGTAGAATAAGTACATACTGCCAAGCAGTAGGCTAGTTGACCCCCCCCCGACCCCCCCCCCCCCCCCCACCAACCCCCACCCATAAATACACACACACACGCTCACCGCAGTCGCGAGTGAAGGGAAGAACCCATCCAGAAGCTCCATGTGCGACAGCCCCTCCGCCGCGGCCGCGCTGCCCTTCCCCGGCTTGTCGCGCGCGCTCGCAACCACATCGAACCCCGTAAAGAAGTTGACGCCCTCCCCGCCGCCGCCGCCGCCTTGCACGGAGTCGTTGTCCGATTCGGCTGCCGCGGCATCGGCGCCGGTGGGGTCCTTGAACTCCCTGTTGCAGAATCAAGAGGGGAAGCGTTCAGGTTTTGGGGTACGTGGCAGATTGAGTTGAAGTATTGAGTTGCCGTTGTAAAGAAGTTGACGTCCTCGCCGCCGCCGCTGCTGCCCTGCACGGAGTCGTTGTCCGATTCGGCTGCCGCGGCATCGGCGCCGGTGGGGTCCTTGAACTCCCTGTGGCAGAAACACGAGGGGGCAGCGTCCAGGTTTTGGGGTCGGCGGCAAATTGAGTAGAAGTAACAGTTGAGATTGTGAAAAAGGTGACGCCGTCCCTGCCGCCGCCGCCGCCGCCCTGCACGGAGTTGTTGTCCGATTCCGCTGCCGCAACATCGGCGCCGGTGGGGTCCTTGAACTCTCTGTTGCAGGAACAAGAGGGGCAGCCAGGCCGGTGCTCAGGTTTAGTCAATGTGCTGGCAGCCGTCTATTGGCAGAGTTGAAGAACTGCGTTGGAACCACAGAGAAGTTGACGCTTTTGACGCCGCCGTTGCTCCCCTGCACCGAGTTGTTGCTGGATTCGTCTGCGCCGGTGGGGTCCTTGTATTCTGGGTAGCCAATGCATACCCAGGCAAGATCTTCACTCAGCAGCAGAACCTTTGCAGCACTGCTCCACGAGAGCATAGGCGCATTGACCTACAACATCGCCTTCAACTCACCTGTAGGGTCCTTGCCTGCCAGCAATCATAGCACTGTCTGCAGCACTGAGGCGATGAGTGAACCCGCGAGCACGTTAGCGTGACTGTTAAATGACAGTTACACACCTTTAACTGGCTCTGATGCCGCTGTCGCTGTTGCATCCACAGTCCTTCTCCCACATATCGATGCCTACTCAGGCAAGAAGATCTCAACAGCATTGTTTACAGCATCGCGACTGTTACGTGACAGTTACACACCTGTAACTGGCTTTGTTGCCGTGGTCGCTGTCGCTGGTGCTGGCGTTACAATCGTCCATGCCTGCCACGCTCATTCGCACAACTGTTACATAACAGTTACATACCTGTAACTGGCTTTGTTGCCATTGTCACTGTCGCTGCTGCTGGCGCTGTGGTCACGCTCAACGCTCCGCGCGCGCACCTTCCGCCCCTTCTCCATCGCCGCTGCAAGCGTCATATCAACCGCAAGTGTTACTTCAGCGGCGAGTGTTACTTCAACGGCAAGTATTACTTCAGCACTTCATTGTTGGAGCACTCCAGCTTCATCCTTCAAGTACTTTGAAGCACTTCATTCTTGATGTACCTCAATCAAGTTTCTGCAAAGCACTTTGGTCTTAACGTACATTAAAGATACTTTGTTCTTGAGGTATCTCCAGGTACTTGGTGCTTCATGTGTAGGCGCACAGACACAGCTGTTGTGGCGCGTGTAATGCGTGTCGAGGTAGCATTCGTGGAGAGTCACAAGATGAAGTGCCCAACGACACTTTGTGAGCACCATACCTACCTATGTGCATGGCTTATGCCCATACTTCCTCTGCTGAAGATATGAGCGCAGAGTGACGCTTTCAGTGGTGTTTAAATCAGCATCATGCACCGCATCTGGTTGATCCAAAGACACAATCAGAAACTGCAAGTAGGGTGAGTAACGGACAGCAATGCAGCTGGGTAAGTCACTCATTGCAGTAGCGCCACCGCCTGTGGTTCTCATCTCATGCCAACAGCACGGCTCCACCGACATATGTGCTTCTTTGACGTTGGGGCGGGAGGTACCTCGCGACCTGTAGCCGTTTGACCCAGTTTGGCACCCAGTCCTGTTGATGCAGAGCCTAATGCTCCGCAGCATTCCACTTCGGACAAGGGCTGCTGTTGCACTCGGTGGCGCAACTTGAACCATGGATCAGCACTAAAGGGCAGGCAACTTGTGCTTCGGCTTGAAGTTGACATGCCACCTTTTTGGCGTGCTTTCCGCGCGCATAGCATGCTCAAGAGTCCGCGCCACCTGACCGCGGAATGCCACTGCAACACACTGTGCAGCTCACCATTGGCCTCCCCCTGGGTGTCCACGAGAATCTTGTGCTGCTGCTCGTAGCGCATGAGCTGGGAGAAAGCGTAACCGCCAGTGCCCTCCAGGCCCTTGATGCCAAACTCTTCTGCCTGTTTGTCAACCTGGAATGACAGGCAGTAACAGAAAGAAAAGGCGGTGGCGGTCAGAGGGCATCATATCCCACCAAAGCACACCACCATTGCAAACCACACGTTGCCACCGAGATGTTGAATGACGCCGCAACGTCAAACTCAAGTAGAAGTATACTGGGGCGTTGAGCACTTCTCTGCTCAACATACTTTGCGCATTTTTCATGTTGCGAGCGCGTTGCTACCCCCCCCCTACCGCCTCAAGCCGTACTTGGTAGGTATGCATCTTGTGAATGCTGACCGTTGCCTTGCGCTTGTGTCCGTCTAACAGGCCTCTATTCCTCTCTCTTGCCTTCATCCACTGCATGCTTTCGCCCCCCCCAACAGCTGCTGGCACTGACAGAAGAAGCCATGGCGATTCACAAAGCTTTGGGTTAAGCACACAAGACTGTGGCAGCACAATGTCTAACTTCACCTTCACACCTCGCCATTGAGTAGCACTGTTAGCTACCAAGCAAGCTGGGAAAAGAGCTGACGGTGAGCGCCGCAGCCCTGTCATGAGTAGTTGCAGAGTAACGTCATCTACTTCAAATCCACACGTGCAACTTCAATTTCTCACCTCGTCGGGTCTCAGCACGTCAGGTTGCTCTTCCTCACTCTCGTCCGACTCCTCATTATCCAACTCCGGCTGCTGTGACACCTGCCTCACAACCGAAAAGGAAAACAATTGGTTGACGTTGACGTGCCACGATGGTGAAGACAGTGTGCATTCCTGCTTCTTGGCAACGGCAGCGTGACACAGAGCCTGAATCACCAAGTACCAAGAGGGCTTCCAACAACAGATCCTTGCACTTTGCGAGCTCTAGGTCGATCCTCACAACCAAAAAAGAAAGGAAGCGGTTTCCTGAGTGACGTGCCACAATCGTGGGACGGTGCCCTTCTGCCGGTCTGCAATGGCAGCGTGTACCCGACAGGGCCGAATGCACTGCTGACACTCAAGAAAAACGATAGCACTTGTCTGACAAAAAGCATGCATGCCCTACGCCACTGCTTGCCATCCCTCATTGCAGGGTAGAAGCGCACTGAGGGGCTTCGGATGTACGTTGTGACAAAATGAGGTGCTGTTGGGCAGACAGCCCATCACACTAGAGACTTCATGCAAAGGTGACTCTCCATCCATCAACATCAACACGGTGACGTTACTTCATACCCCCGCTATCTGGCAATTGCACCCTATATGCGCAATGTGACAGTGCACACAACCAACAACCTAGCTGTTGTTTATTGACTTATTAACACATTATCAGTGACTGTATTGCTCAGCAGCTCACCACTGCGCCGCCGTAGTCATAGCCTATCGCCGCAGAGCCAGGCGAGGGTCCGTAGTGCCCGCTGACGCCCGCCGCCGCAGCTGCTATCGCCGCCGCCAGGGCTTCGTCCTTCCGCCGCTTCTCTTGCCTGCAGAGAGCGGTGCATGCGCGTGCGGGCAGGACAGTAATAGTGTCAGCAGATTGCACTCAGGGCAACATGAGTGCTACCCGAACCCTAGTCCTAACGCTAGGCGGAACTCCCAGCATGAACCCTGACCATAGCCCTGACCCTACGA
Source organism: Tribonema minus (assembly GCA_017506865.1). Taxonomy (NCBI): domain Eukaryota; class Xanthophyceae; order Tribonematales; family Tribonemataceae; genus Tribonema; species Tribonema minus. Next base: position 372,556 of record JAFCMP010000201.1, read on the forward strand.
TACCACTGACGCAACGGCTGCAGCCTGCAGAGGGCGATGCGTGCGCTTACGGGCGATACAGTAAGTGCCAACAGGTTGCACTCGAGGCAACACGGCCTTCCCCCCCTTCGGGACGCTGCTTGCCAGTGTGTCGCCGTGCGAAGGCATTGCCGATCCAGCGCGCGACTCCCACGCTCGCTTTGCAGCCTCACGTGTGCGCTCCTTATCCGCCCTCCTCTTCATAACTAACAATTCATGAGAAGCAATGCGTACCTTGCAGCCTTCCATGTACTGCTTCCAAGTACATAGTTCAACATGTATACTTGAAGTATATACAAGAATAGACCCATTGCTCACTTTACAGCCTTGCGCGTGCGCTCCTTCTCGGCCTTCTCCTCTCCATAACCAACAAATAACAACCAACATGTACTTCGCAGGCTTCTGTATACCTCAGGTAGTTGAAGTACGTACTTCAGTATAGTTATAAATCAAGCGATAGATCAATTGCTCACTTTGCGGCCTCGCGCGTGCGCTCCTTCTCCGCTTTCTCCTCGCGCTTCTGCGCCTCGTCTGCCGTGTCGTTACGTACATCATCATACTTCAAGTAATTGAAGTATGTGCTTGAAGTATGTACTTGAAGCGTATATGAAAATATCATACTTCAGGTACTTGAAGTATGTACTTTGAAGTATGTACTTGAAGCGTATATGAAAATAGACCCATTGCTCACTTTGCAGCCTCGCGCGTGCGCTCCTTCTCGGCCTTCTCCTCGGGCTTCTGCACCTCATCCGCTGTATCACTACATACATGATCAACTTCATGTACTTGAAGTATGTACTTGAAGCATGTACATGAAGTGTAAAGGAAAATAGACCATTGCTCACTTTACAGCTTCGCGCGTGCGCTCCTTCTCCGCCTTCTCCTCGCGCTTCTGCACCTCGTCCGCCGTGTCGCTGCCGAAACCGCGCTGCAGGCGCAGGCGCACGTCGTACGCCACCGTCTTGAGCACTGCCTTCGGCTCCACGCCGCGCCGCGCCGCTTGCACAATGTCCCTGTGCAGCGCCACATCAGTGCCCGATATGTGCATTGGGATAAGCACTTGGTCTGCTGCTCTCGAAGCGCCGCATGGAAGGATCAGTTATGTTTTTCATTATTCTCGCATAGCACGATGTACGCCACCGCCTTGAACACTGCCCTAGGCTCAATGGCAGGTCGCCGCGCGCGTGCCACACATGCTGAGCACTGTCATCTCCTGCATGCTCATCGAGCAGCTCACAAGCTCACCAATCTCACAAGAAGGAGTGTCATTAGCATGCGCATGCTACACAAGCGGGCTCTATTGCCGTTGTCCTGCTTCGAAGCCAACAGATTTCTCAGCTTTCACAGATGACACAATCTTGAATGGCACAGGATTCAAGCTGTTCAACTAACAGGCAACTGTTCCGATGTTGAAGATAACACATGCAAGCGCCTCACCGGCACTGCGCAACGTCGAAATGGTGTCCGGCTACCTGGAACACAAATTCACCAACTTACACCAAAATGCACAAGATGCGCACCTGAAGGGCATTTTCAAAGGGTCTGACATTTTCGTTGCACAAATTAGACGTAAAGTTGTAATAGTTTCTACTTCGAAGTATATTTTCATAGCGTCTTGCATTCAAATTTTGGAGCATTTTCAGAGCGTCTTACCGGTATCGCTCGTAGTTGAGAAAGGTGTCCAGCTTTGGATCGCCTTGCTCCGGCGCATGCACGTCGCTGTTATCCTCAGGTGTCTCGGGCGGGATGTGCTCCAACAGTGCTCTGCCATCATACCTGAATGAGTGGCGAAGAAAAAATCATTGCTATGGTGGCACTGTTTGACTCTTGGTCAATTGCCGCTGCAGCGGCCACCACTATTATTGGTGGAAGGCATCCAATTTGACGGCTCACCACACCTTGTCACCTAGAGCTCTACGATCTTTTGATTCGTTCCCATGACAAGTACACTTAGTGATGAATATATTTCAATGTATTCCCCATATTGCGACCACAATCGGCATGACAGAAATGTGCAGCAGCACTCCACACCGGTACAGCCCCTACACAAGGCCCGGGAAAGCAAAAGTGGTCGCTGCATAGGCATTCCAAGAGCAAAATTAGCATGCTCGTTGCACCTAATACATGTGCATTTAGTTCCAACAAGTGTCACAGCATCGAGAACACCTCCGGCTGGCTCTCAACCAGACCCAACAGAGATGTGAACTGCAGCTTGACCTAGCAGCTGGACCCAGTTGAATTTTCAGACCGCAGTGGAATCAGCATATGCAGCCGTACACAGAGAGCCGCTGTGGCTCATATTTCAACCTAAGCTCAACGAAAATGCACATCGGGAGCTTGATCGGCGAAGCGGCCCTTGGCGTGTACAGCCGCACACACCGCACTCTCAGCAACACGACGCCCCTAGCAGCATGTTACAAGAATATGAAGTTACCTGTCAATCAGCACATCTCTCCTGCCATGGCATGGTACCAGGGCCGCCTGAACGCTCGCAGCTGCCTGCCTGGTAGTATCCTTGTGCAGCTGGCAAGCCCTCCCCTCAACGATCAGCTTCTCGAATGGGTCATGCTCCGTGGTTCGGGCTGCATCAGCAGCCTGCTGCGCTTTCTTGCGCCTCTTAGCCTCCTGGTGATAGGTCTGGTTCACCTTCCGCAGCTCATTGTAGTACGACATCTAATGGAGAGCACTTCCCCCCCCTGTGGGCTGGCAGCAGCCTGTGCGTTAGCCAGATATGCTTCCAGGACGCCACAAACCGTGCTTTCCAGAGCTTCCGCGACTGCGGCGGCGGGCCCCGGGGCAGAGTGTGACTTTGGATTCGAATAGTTCAAGTCGGACTTGAAGTTTGTGGGACTGATGATGAACCTAGGGGGAAGGGGAGGGGCCCAGGGGACAAATGTACAGTAGTATGTAGCATGTACGTTGTGAAGATCAAAATTTGAGGTTATGGTATGCGTATAAGAAGCGAGTCAACTGTCAGTATTGTACACAACTGTGTGGGCAGAGCTCACGTTGCCATTAGGTAGTGTGAAGGTCTTGTGAAATGGCGACTACATGATGCTTGTGAACATCCTTTTTGGGTTGAGCACAGTCTGTTGCCAGTTGTGCCTTCCCACTATAAGTGTTGACATTAGGCAAGGCATTCGTGCGCCAATGCTGGGTTTGCCTTCAGCGCATCACACAGCCGCCGTGCTGCATGCTGCCCATGCCTGGTCCAACTGACAGAGTCATCCATTTGCATCGATGTGAAATGAGCTGGCACTGCGACTCAGCCACCAGAAATGGCGGCTCAATGCTGACTTCCGCATGTTCCACTGTGAACTTCCACAGCGCAAAGCATAATCCAACATGCACCTAGCACAACGGGCGTTTTATGTGCAGCGCCCCAAGAAGCTGGACAGGGCAGTGCACGCAATAGAATGCAATGCCCGTCCTGCACGCTGCGCAAACCTCAGCCATGCAAGCGCTGCACTTCTGCGTCCAAATCACAAACGTTTCATGCTTATTCATGGTGAACAACTCATCAGGTAATTGGTTCATCTTGCCATGCCATGCGTCTGAGCGCTGACGTGAAGCGCCACAAGAGGAGAGACACGGCAACGCACACAGCAAGACAGTGCACATTGCGAACAGCGCAGAACAATCAACAAACGCAATTTATACAGGTCTCTTTTGCGCTTTTGATTGACCCACGAAGAAACACCGGCAACACACGCACGCAGAGAGCAAGACAGCACACATTGTGCACGGCGCAAAATGGTCAGCCGATGCATTACAAGTCGCTCTTGCGCTTGAAGTTCTTGTTGCCAAACATGGCTTCCCGCCACTCCTTGCCGCTCAGCGCTGCTGCGGGCGCGGCGCGCCGCTTTTCAGAACCGCCAGAGCTTCTGCCGGCGGCAACGGCGGAAGCTGGCGCAACCGTTTTTGCCACCTTTTCGTACTTCTGCCCGTCGGCCAATCGGAAGCTGCCCTTGACGCGGCCCACCTCGTAATCGACGAGCACTGGGCGGCCTGCCACCCTGCTCAATGACACACAAAACAACACAGAAGTGGTGTCAGTTGTGCCCAGCAGTACTGCGCACTGCAGACTAGGCTGCTGCGTTGCAGCAAAGTTTTCGATTGCACAGGCAACCGGGCCTCTCTTGGGCCTTTATGCATACGAGTCCACAAGCAGCACTGTACACAATGCACACTGGGCTGCTGCATAGGAGCAAACTTGACGATTGCATAGGACGCCCGGCTTGTGGACTTTATCAAGTTTATAAGTGCTGTCCTCATGCTGTCATGCACTCCCTGGCATCGGTGACAACATGTCATGCGGCAATGACAAATTGGTGTTGCGTTCCTGCCAGCACGCTCACTGGAGCCAGCCGGCAGTGATGTATGGCGTGAATTGTGCACAAGCCCAGAAAATTGCCGCACACGAGGTGCTGACACACGCTTGGCGGAGTGAGGTTATGGCATGCCTAACCCTCACCCTAACCCTAACCCTGCACGACACTGCGCCTATCAAAACAGCCGTGTGCGAGTAGGAAGCCCACAGCAGGCGCACACTCCAAGCCACATCCCACGTACAAGGGAGATTCGCTGTTGTACAGGCAAAGCAGGTGACGCTGCCACTCGGCATTGCTCGGTAAGCTTTAAGCACGCGATGCTACCAGACAGGTAAACCATGCCGGTGTTTGCACGCTTGGCGATTTCGGCAGTTACAAACTTGCCAGTCCACAGTACATCACTTCCAGCAGCAGACAACTGGCACCGATCTTCTGCTGTATTGGCCACCTTGGTGTCAGTATGGAGCAACAGGCTAGTGAGCAGCAGCTCTCTACGCTGCAACAGAATAACTCGTGCATGTAGTAGCGGAGGGCACGTACTTGATGTTGGCTTGTCGTTCAACGGCCGCCTGTGCCCCTGTCTCGTCAGCAAAGTCCACGTAACCGAAACCCTTGCGCTGTGGACAACAGATAATCAGGCATGTGACCGACAGTTGAGGAATCACGACACCTGCTTGCAGGAGCGAAACTTGATATGCACTGCAGGGAACGCGCAAGCAGCAGATGAGCACTGTCACGCTCAGACAACAGATGACCAGGCACGCGATCGAGTGCGACGTCGAATTACAACCATGGCGCATGTGTGCATGCATCAAAGTCATTGCACTGCAGGAAATGCGCCAGCATCAGACGACGAGCGTCGCTTTTGAGAGCGGTGAAAAGTGGAAGTGCCAGGGGCGCTTTTGACAGGACGTACGCCGAACTAACAATCAGCGTAGTAGCAATCTGTGTCGGGTGTGTGAGTGTCGCACATGCCGTGCAACAACTTCCTGCTGGTGTTGTGAGACAATGCCAGCTACCTGCTCAAATGGTGGCAACATATACATGCCTTGGCGTGCTCATGCTTCTACCCAAAGTCCACCAGTAGAACGTTGAGTATTAACTGTGCAGAGTTCAGGAACACTTACAGATGGCAGCAAATCATGTCCAGCACAGCAAAAATGAGACAACACTTACAGTACACGGATTTCCCTGCATCGAGATGATTCAACATCATTTCTAGTGGGGTACATTGTAGCACCTGTTTTGTGTTGTTCCAGATGGCAAGCCGGACGATGGCCACTTCGCCGCACTTGGAAAACGCTTTTGTTACCATCTGCAGCGGGCGGCATGTTGAAGTTTCAGTTAATAGTGCAGGACAAAGTCGTGCAGCACGGGCGCTGGAACAGCAGCCTCAGTAAAAACAGCAAAAACATGCAGGGTGGTGTTGTGAGCGCGGAAGCAGCTTGTCGCGCGTCAAGGCAGCAATCAACAGCGCTGCAGCGCGGGTGCTCTAGCACAGACGCGGCCAATATTCAGCGATGCTCAGTTCAGTTCAGGTGCTCCAGAGTGAAGCACTGGCAGGGGCTGAGCAGCAGCATCATTGCAATAGCAGCGCCAGTGGAACACGAGGTGTCGGGTACGAGCAATCTGGCCAAAGTGCTCTGTGCAAGTGTGGTGCAGAAGGCCCTTGAGCTCAACGGTTTACGCAGGCGCGAAAGGCGGCGAGGGACAAATATGAAATTCTTATGAATGAACAATTACGCATAGATAAAATCCGACTTTGAGGCAACGCACATCATACGGGACACAGGGATTGTCAAGTTTTTGCGCAGCGTCTGGGAGAGGCAGCAGCATGTGCAGCCCTCCTTGCATGGCACACCTAACCCTAATCCTAACCCAGCCAGGGCACTCCTCGCATGGCACCAACCAGGCAGGGTAGGCACGGATAGATGGAGGCAACGCACCTCCCCCTCGGCATCATACGACAGTCGACAGCGCTGACAGTGGCGGTGCTCAGGGCACCTCCGAACCCTAGAAGGCTCTTGACCCCAAAACGATAACGGAGGCGCAAAAGGCGACCAGGGACAAACACAAAATGACAATTATGTGTGGACGAGATGCAACTTTGAAGTGCGACCAGGGACAAACCACAAATTGACAATTGCGCGTGGACGGAATGCAGCTGAGCCATGCCACACCTGCTCGTCGGCGTCATACGGCAGGTTCTTGACCGAAGACGGTTCTGCACGTACTACTCTAAAGTGCACACTCTTGAAGTTGTTTAATCACAAATGCTTCTAACATGGAATGACGCACCTGCTCGTCGGCGTCATACGGAAGGTTCTTGACAAAGACGGTTCTGCACCCCTTGGGGCGCGGCGCCGCCGCCGCCTGCGACTGCGCCTGCAGTGCCCTCGGCGCCTGTGCCTGCTGAACCTGCGCCAGTGAAGTTGACGTTTGGATAGCGCGACACAGGGTGAGGGTGAGTGAGCCATGCACATGTGCCGGTGGTAGAAGTATGAAGTTTGCTGAGGAATTTTAAGGAACACCCATGCCTCGAACGCTGAAGAGCTTGAACGCACTTCGAGCCGTAATTCACCAGACTTGAATCGCAGACGTTCCGCTGTTGTAGTTCAATTGGTGGTTATCGAGGAGGCCCCTGCGAGCCGCACTGACGTTGTTATTAAAACTGCTTTCTGTAACGGTTCTGTGACTGTAATGGATTTGTAACTGCTTTCAACGTGGGCGCTCACCTTGAGGTACCTCCCTTGCAGGTACTCGCCGTCTTTCTTGAATGCCTGCGTCGCACATGCGCGTGTACACGGCAGCAGCGAACGGCGTACACAGCAGCGGCAAACGTGAGCACTTGTCACCATTTTTAAAAGATTTAGTTGGAGTGCCTGCGCCACACGCACATTAAACGCGGCAGTAAAACATCAGCATTTGCCACCAGTATTGGGAGTTAGTTTGAATGCCTGCGTGACACAAACGTGCACACGGCAGCGGCAAACAAGCGCACTTGCGCTGCCATTACTGAGATTTAGTTCAAATGGTAACACATCTACAATGCATCGGCGGCAACAAACAACGTCAATGAGTTGGCGCTGTTTGTGAGGGTGCAGCCATGCCGGTTGGAACCCTTGAGACCCAGGACTATCGTGGCAATATCTGCAATGCATGGGTGGCAATAAATAGCCAGCAGATGTGTTCGCGCCACGCCTGCCGTAAACATCTAGCGCGAGTTGTTGAGCTGGTCTCAAGTTGACCAACTAAATGAGACAATTCATTTTAAGCACTCCTAGGTTGCAGCAGAGTCCTTGCTGAGCCGCTAGCTGGCAAAAATTACCCCTAACCCTAACTTAACCCTAACTCGACCCCGAACGCGCTGTCGCTGGCTGCAGTCGCAAGCATCACCACCACATATATGCTAGCTCGTGCAGCAGTGCTCAATGCGCGTTTGCTCCGCGCCTTGGCTGCGGCGGCGTCCGAGGCAAAGACGACGTGTGCATAGCCCCTGACACTTGGGATTACGTAGCCACCTCACACGGCAGTGCTCAAGGTATGTGCGTTTAGATATGCTGTGCTTACCTTGGCTGCGGCGGCGTCGGAGGCAAACACGACGTGTGCATAGCCGCGCGGCCGCCCCGAGTCCTGGTAGCGCGGCATGCGGACGGAGATGACCTCACCGCAGTCGCTGAAGAACTTGGAGACGTCGGCTTCGGAGGCGCTGTAGGGGATGCCTTCTACATAAACCTGCGCGAGGATGGGAGATTAGGATTAGGGTTAGGGTTGGGGAAAGCGCGCTGCACATGGTGCTGAGCACAGCTGAAGCATGTGCTTCGAGGTACTACAGTGTACATCAACAACGCACAGAGACGTCAGCTTAGGAGGCGCCGTAGGGGATGCCCTCCACATAGACCTGTTGACTTCAATTCATCGGAAATTGATGCGCAAGGCCGGTGGTCAGACCAGGCATGCAATAATGGCGCATGGCAAAGGGCACTTAGTTTATATGTCAGCATGCATCAAGCTGTAGTATATCAGTATACTTCGGAAGTATGTAGAGACGTTGGCTGCGGTGGCGCTGCAGGGGATGCCTTCAACATACACCTGTGCGGGATGACAGGTTAGGCAGAGGGTTAGGACAGGCACGCTCCCGACCACAGCTGATGCATGTGCTTCGAGGTACATCCATAACGCAGAGACGTCAGCTTTGGTGGCACTGTAGGGGATGCCTTCAACATAGACCTGTGCAACATGAGAGGTCAGGGGGAGGGTCAGTGCAGGCACGCTGTCAATGGTGCTGAGCACAGCTGAGACTTCAGCTTCCGAGGTGCTATAGGGGATGCCTTCCACATAGACCTGCATACAACGAGGAGCATGGGCAGAGGTCAGGCAGGCACGCAGGGAGAGGTGCGATTCTATCAAAACAATGATAGTGATAGTGATGATGACATGAAGCATGTTGAGTGTGCGCAGAGAAGGCAGCTTTGGAGGCGCTATAGGGGATGCCTTCCGCGTGGACCTGCTGATTTCATTTCAGTTGAGGGGCGATGAGCGGGGGACAGTGGTAAGACAGGCACGCTGGTAGTGGTGCAGTGCATTCCATAATAATCATAGCAATAATCAGTGAGAAAACAACATGACATACGTGAGTATGCGCAGAGACGTCGGCCTCAGAGGCGCTGTAGGGAATGCATTTCAGATAGCTCAATCGATTTCATTCATAGAAAGATTACCAAGCACAGGAAGGTGGTTACGCACGGATACGGGTAGTGGCGCATGGCAAGGGATACTTGTGTGAGCCTGTCAGCGTGCAACAGACTGAAGTATGTCTCAACAGTGTACACTACCAGCAGTGCGGCACAAAAGGCACAGTGTCAGAAACTGCCACGCTTTTAACTGCCACACTGTAACTGCCGCGCACCGTATCTCCAGTATCCTGCGCCGGCGCCGCTGCTGCTGCCGTGTCAGCAGCATCGTCCCCTTCGCCGCCCCCCTTTTTGTTCTTGGTCTTCCTGACACGCTTGCGCTTGCGCTTGGCACCGCCGTCCGCCCCCGCTTCATCTGCAGCGGTGCAGAATAGAGTTGAAGTTGTGTAGTTGAAGTTACAGAGTTGAGGTCGGACTGTTGTCAGGCGCTACAGTTGGGTGTTTTACTGCCGAAGATTAACACACCGTCAGACATAAACGAAGGTGGGCTGTCAGCACTAGGATTTCACTGCCAGTTCCAATGAAAACGAATCAAAAGATCGTAGAGCTCTAGGTGACAAGGGATGCCATGCGCAGCGCAGGGAGAATCAGGGTTAGGGCTGCGGCAGCATCAAGTTCGGCGCTGTCTGCTCCTGCTTCATGTGCAGGGTCGGAGAGAATTGAAGTTGGGGCGTCGTCAGGTGCTGGAGTGCTTTACTGCCACTTCTTCTGCAGCGAGAGGAGTTTGACACATGCAGCAGCCACGAAAGGTACAGTGCCGCGTGGCTCAGCTGCGTGAGCTCTTAGTGGACACAAAGCACACGCGCCTCTGTTTTGCAGGTGCATTAAAAAAGCAAAGCGCGCTTTTAAGGTGCATCAACCAAGGCGACTGCACTAACACATCAAACACACGCGCTCAATTGTGACTGCGGACGAGTCTATGAAGCGTCCACGTCTGCCAGGGTTAGGGTTAGGGTTAACCCTAAGTGTGGCGGCCCATTAGGTACTTTGGAATGGTGCAAAACCGTGTTAAATGGTGCCACTTCTCACAGATCGCCATTCACATCACAGTGCCTGCTGCTATGATCAATTGGACCAGATGCCACCAACTACGTCAACGCCGCGCCACTGGTTTTGTGCCAGCATGGCAGCATAAACTGGGCACTGACACAGTGTCTGTTGTGCGCCCTTGCGCTACGGTATCTCTCTGCGACATGGCAGGGGGTGGAGCAACAGGCATACTAACCCTAACCCCTAACCCTAACCCGAACCTCAACTGACAGACCAACAGGCATGCATCTCACAATTACCACAGCAGCTCGTTGAGCGCTGCTGCTGCCATCAGCAGCGCTCAGCAACACCCGGCACAACCAGCGATGACGTGGCACCTCTGCGCACACTGACCAACTTCAAGTGGCGGAATGAACTGCGCTTCGACCCAGTGCTCTGAGCTGCAGCAGTGCTCACCGTCAGAGCCCGCATCTCCCGCGTCAGCAACCGCCCCCTCCTTAGCCAACACAGCAGCTCCATCATTGGCCTCAGCATCGCCGCCCGCTTTCTTGCGCTTGCGCTTTTTGTCAGCCGCCGCCGCCCCCCCGTCCCCCTTATCCGCCGTTGTCGCGGAAGCTTTCGCTGCGCTGGTGCCTCGTGCGTCTGCTGCACCGCCCTTGGCTTTCGCTTTTTTGCCCGGTGTAGGCTTTGCAGGGACGTCCAACTCAGCATCAGAGTCCTGCGGGATGACGCCGCCGCCACAATTAAGTTGCAATTGCATAAGCGCACTGGCATGAGAGACAAGCATCGAGAAACCCCAAGCCTGGCCCGGCACGGTATCGTTGCATTCAATGAGAACTCTCGCGAGGAACCCCGTGGTTGGGGGCTAGAATGAGATTGCATGTACATGAGCGCGTTTGCGTTAGTGTCAAGTGAACGGGCAAAATCATGATCGAGAATACAGACTATAACCTTGCACACCAACGTTCCAGTGCAGAGATATGCATCACATTGCCCTGAACATGCCTGTGCTTGCGCGGATGACTCTGCGGCAGGTGCAGCCTCAGCGCACAGCGTCAATTAGACAACCGATTGCAGCGTGAGATGGGATAAGGTTAGGTTAGGGTTAGGGTTATCAGGGCACCATAAGCGCAAGCGCCGCGAAAGACTTCAGCATCCTGGAAAATGACTAAGAAAGGTGCGTTGGCGCTATGAAGGCGTGTGGGAACCACTCCAGCGTCTGAAGCGCCATCGCATGGCATGGCAAGGGTATGGCCTGAGCATAGTGGACTTGAAGTTAGTATTTTGCAGCTTTGGTGCTTCGGGGCCGCCACAGGCGACCATAGCCCGACTTTCCAACTTTTATGTCCAATTGCAAGGGTGACAACCCAAGTGCTTGTTTGATATGCTGAATGAAATCACTTCATTGGGCAGAATGCTTTGGGCAGTACTTCGTCGAAGTATATGATCTGTCGGGGTGAGCGATGCGATGCGTGGTTGCACACTGCAATACCCTGTCAGCCGCTGCTGCTGCATGCTTGCCATCAGAGGGCTAGTACGCGTGCTCGTTGCGCAAGCACAGCACACTAGGTAAATGGTGCTATTTTCCAAGCACCTGCACATCAGACCATCGCAGTTGGACTTCGCATGGCAATGTCAGACAACTGTCTCGCGGGCTGTAGGCTGCATCGCTGTGCAACAATTGCTGAGTGTGTGTGGACCAAGTATTGAACTGCCATGTGATTCTTGCAGATCACAGATGCTGCATACATGAACTGCCTCAGGGCTCTGTTTTGTGGAGGAGATGATGACGATTTCTCAAAGCTCTGGACTGCACAATTTTTCGGCTGGCGAGGATTTTGGAGCCAGGTGGTACAATATTTTTTGGGCGTACAAAGCCTTTGTCTTGGCCTCTGCCTAATCTCTGCAAACCCCTGCGTCGATGTTGTGTTGTCACCTCATCGCTGTCCGCGTCGCTGTCGGCGTCGCTGTCGGCGTCGCTGTCGCCACCACCAGCAGCGGTCTGCGCCTTAGTGTCCCCTTCGGTGTCAGAACCGTTCTCATCTTCGCTTGTAGCATCGTCGCGGACCGCGCGGGCAGCGTCGCTGTCGGCGCCATCGCTGCTGCGGCTGGACGCACCGCTGCTGGTGGTGAGCTGCCGCTTTCTGCTCGCCTTAGAGTTTGTGGCGCTAGGAGTCACTGTCGCCGGCACCGCAGACGCAGCTGCCTTTGATCGTCCTTTCGCCATCGCACGGTTATGTTCGCTCGAGTGTTCAACGCAACCCACCACCAACTTCAAGCGCAAAACTGCAAGTTCTGGAGCTCCCAACTCTCCTCTAAGTATATACATACAGCCTTGATGTGACTGCGGTGTTTTACAAGACCATCCAATAGCTGCGCTCGGCATTGAAGGTGGCAGATACCCCGCGAGAGGCACCATGAGCTCCCTCCGTCTGGCGCTGAAGAGGTCTTTGGACGTGAACCATGACGACAGCGAAGCCAGCAGTGATCCCAATGCCAGACCTGCCCCCCCTCCTGTCGCTGTAAAGAGGCCAGCTGCTGCTCGCAAGCCGGCCCGAAAGCCAGCTCCAAAGCGCCGCAAGGTAAGACTGTCCCTGCTTTGCTCGGGCTAGTGTAGTTCAATTGCGGATGCACCATTTTAATCCTTTGCTGATTAAGTGTAATCTTGTCCTATGGCAGCTACTCACTCGTCATGTGACTACATCAATCCCCTTTACACAGGTGCACAGTGACAGCGAAGAGCTGGGGGAGGACGAAGACACCGGCGCTCACAGCGAGAGCGGGACATCGTCGGGATCCGATGACGGGCGCAAGGGCGGCGGCGGCGGGGCGGCACGCAGCGGCAGTAATCGGAGGCTATCGGTCAATGCCAGTGCTACAAAAGGAGGCGCACGGCAACAGCGGCGCGGCAGCGGTGCACGGAGCCGCAGTCCCAGTGCGAGCCCCGCGGCCTCGTCAGAGGATACGGATGCCTATGACGAGGATCTTTATGAGAATGAGGAGGATAAGGCCAAGCTTATGGCCATGCCTGAGGTGAGCGTGTGAGAGTTGATTCACATAACGGAAATGATGTAAACGGCAGTTCGGTTTTGGTGTGCTGTGCTTGAAGCTCATGGCCATGGCTGAGGTGAGCGTGTTTTGATGACAGCACGTGATGGCAATGATGTGTGTGGCGGTTGGGTTTGTATGGCGGTCGGGGCTTTGGTAAGCATAGCGCCAGGCTGTCCTGAAGTAAGACGACAACCCCTTGGCCAAGCTCATGGCCTGCCTGATGTGAGCGCGCATTGATACAGCACGCAATGGCAATGATGTGTATGGCAGTCGGATTTGGGTGCGCTGAGCGCCAGGCTGTTCTGAAGTGGCTGTTCTGAAGTAAGACGACACCTTGGCAATGGACGACACGAGGGGAGTAAGATCTTCAATGCCTGCCAGAATACAGTGACCCTCGCTGGGGGAAACCCATTTGAGTTCGAATTCGCGGCGGGCGCAGTCACTGCAGTAGCGGTGCTGCGCCGGAGCACTGCAGGCAGTTGAAGCTGTAACAAGTTCAACGTTGGCGCTTTGCGTGTTGCACAAGGTGGCAGTGCTCAGCTCTCTCAGGCACTACAATGCTGCCGTTCAGCCACTTCCAAGCCAACCAACAAAAGTCACGAGGTCAGACGACAGCTTGCCATGCCAGCATGTACAATCAGCACCTCAAGTGTTGGACACACCGCTCTCAGGCCTGAACAGTCACGGCCACATCTGTGCCGTGAATGCTGAGCTGTTGACAGCGAGCATTCCTGCAACAACACAGTGACATTTTGAGGTAGTTGCGCCTTCCCTCGCGAACATCGGCGTGTGCGCATGCGCACAACCACGCGCGTACATACCTACCTACCTCAGCGCGACGCGCGAACAGCACGACACGGCGCGCTCTCGGAGGCAGCCAGATTGGCGCAGTGTGCACTAAAGGCAGGCGCCGTCGATGTCAATAGCAGCAAGTGCAAGGCCGCCGGCTGCACCAGGCAGCCATCCTTTGGCAAGCAAGGCCCTGCCGTTTCTATACTGTGCCAATGACAGGGCCTCAATTAGGGTCAAGGTTGAGGTTGGGGTCAAGGGTCAGTCACTCTCGTGCGCTACACGAGGTATGTAGGTATGCGCACGCGGACTGTGACCGTGACAACGCTCAGCACGTGCGTACGGGCAGCTACTGATGTGCAGCGGCAGCTTGGAGAGGAGTGTCACACTTGGAACTTCACAAGTGACACTTTGCGCTTGAGGGCAAAAGCACGGAGTGTAGGCTCCCAACCAGATTTAATGACGTCAATGGTCGCGTTCAATCGCTCTTGTACTCTACACGAGGTTATGTAGGTATGCGCCTGCGAGTCGTGACAACACTCTGAGCGCGCATACCACCAGTTTACCGTGGAGCGTCACATTGCATACTTCAACCCAGACGCAACACGTATTCATGCATTCGTGCATGCGCACAGGTGCAGCACGACGAGACACTTCATTGCTTTTTTGTTCCAGAGCAGATCATCGCATCGGAACTTCATGTGTGACGCTCCATGCCCATGTACACGTGCTGCTGGAGCGAGAGAACACCCTGTTCAAGGAGATAATTTATCTTCACAATGCTGAATCAAAACTTCATTTCTGAAGTGCAGTGGGCATCGTCTCACGCCCACGTTCATGCATGAGCCTGAGGGAACTGTTTCTACCATCAAGTACCTGTAGTCAGAGGGGAGTGCCACCCGCGCACCGTGCAAGTGGAGCGAGAGGACATGTGCCACCAGGAAAGAGTCTATTCTACAGTGGAAGCTTGCGGTGCAGGTTCTGCTTTCCCGCGCTTCACTTGTGCACATGCGCGGGTGGAGCGAGACAATAAACTGTAGAATTCAGACAATAAACTGCAGAATTTAGTGCTTGGAGTCAGCATCATCACAACACGAGAACTCGCATAGCTACACGCACAATGCCTCTCTCACGCGCACATTCTGCATGAATCTCGCAGAGCGCCGCAGGGAGCGGGTATCTCTTAGTGGAGTGTCACATCAGAAGTTCACATTGACCGATTACGAACATGCGCAGGTGGAGCGAGATAACACTTTTTTGCTCACGCGCGGAGCGCCGCAGGGAACGGCCGCTTTTCACATCACAGTGCATCACAGTGGAGCGTCATCAGAAGTTGAAGTTTTTTTACATGCACTCTACGTAGGTGGAGCGCGAGAACATTGTTGTGTTTGTTTAAAAAACAAAGCGTCACATTAGAAGATGAATGTCACATCGGAAGCTGAACTTTGCCGCGCTGCGCTTACGTGCACCTACGCAGGTGGAGCGAGAGAACATTCTGTACGAGCGCGCGGAGCGTCGCAGGGAGCGGCGCGAGCGCAGGGCCACGCTGCAGCGCGTCAAGGCGCGCATCGGCACCAAGGGCGCCGCCACCGCCGCAGGTGAGACAGCAGCGCTCAGCAAGTGCGCAGCACTGCTTAATGCCTGATAGAGGCTAAGGGCGCTGCCATCGCCGCAGTTAAGCAGTGCTCAGTAAGTGTTCAGCACTCAGGTTGTGAGCGTCAAGGCGCGCATCGGCACCAAGGGCGCCGCCACCGCCGCAGGTGAGACAGCAGCGCTCAGTAGGTGTCCAGCAGTGCTCAGTAAGTGTGCAGCAGGGCCACGCTGCAGTGTGTGTCAATGCGCGCATCAGCACCAAGGGCGCTGTCACTGAAGCAGGTGAGACAGCAGTGCTCAGTATGTTCAGCAGCGCTCAGGCTGTGTGCACCAAGAGTACCGCTATCACCGCAGTGCACATTTGGTGTTCGGCATGTGTGCGCCAAGGCGCGCATTGGCACCAAGGGCGCCGCCACCGCCGCGGGTGATACAGCAGCGCTCATCAAGTGCGCAGCACTGCTCAACGTCTGGCTGCATCAGGGCACTGCTTTGTGGTGCAAGTCACTGAAGACCACTGCGCCATCATTCCGTACGAGCTGAGCGTTGCTTACCCGCCATCATTGCGTACGAGCTGAACGTTGCTGACCATCATTGCCGGCATCTCAAAGCACTGTAACAAGACGTCTACGCCATTGTTACTTACGTGCTGAGTGGTGCTGACCCGCCATCATTGCGTGCGAGCTAAGCGTTGCCGACCTAGGCCATCACTGCCGGCATCTCAAAGCACTGGAAGGCGCTAACCCTAACCCTAAGCCTCATACGCTTGCACCAAGACTCTAGAGCATGGCGCCGGCCCCTCTGACACTAACCCTGACCTTAGGGTTCCTTAACTCGACACATGAACCTCCTGCGCCTGCCCGTGCTAGTAGGGACGTATGGACTTGTATTTATAAGTAGGGACTAGTAGGGACAAGAAAACTGTGCATGTATTGCGGCAGGTGCGCTGAAGTAGGGTTAGGGTCAGGGTTAGGGTTAGGGTCACGGTCAGGGTTCGGGATAGGCACAGGGTTAGGATCAGCAGTGGTACCCACGCCAATGGCTGCACCTGGCGTTCTGTCACCTGGGGGTAGGGTTAGGGTTAGGGTTAGGGTTTGTCATGCTGTCACTTAGGGTTAGGGTTAGGGTTAGGCGCAGGGGTTAGGGTTAGCAGTGGGACCCACGTCAATGGCTGATCCTGGCATGAGACAGATGTGTGAATATATCCTGCTCATGTCGGTCATAAGTGGGGCTCTTCATGATAAGACAAGCACTGCTGCATGTGTGCCACAAAGCTGCTCATGATTTGCGAGTGGTTTTGCTTGCAGGCCACCCTCGCTGAATCCAACACATTGGCTTTCTGGCTTAATTTCTTCAATTTTTCGAGACCCAAGCGCCTTCTCGGCGCTACAGTACATACGACTGGCGCTATTCGCTATGGCATTCCCTGTAGTTGGAACCTGCACAATATTGTCGCTGGCAAGCAGGGTCTTTTATGTTAGCTGCACAAACATTGCATCTGAGACTGATGTCACGTTGTCAACCTGTGTGCATGCTTGGTGTCTGAACAGAGTCTGAACACTCGTTAAGTTGTACTGGCACGTCTGCAAATACACCTTGAATGCCCAGTGAACACATGCTCTCTTCAAATAAACCACCTGCGACTGGCTTTGGTATGTTGTTGCTGACGATGACAGTGGGGCCGAAGCCGGCAAACCGTGACCGAACCTCAACTCTAATCGGTGTTGTTCTCTTGGTGTCAAATGCAGCTGGGCGCAAGACTGCAGCGGCGGAGGCGGCGCGCAAGTTGGCGGCAGCAGCCACTGCCTACACCGACACGTCAAGGTGCGCCACCGTGCATTGTACTGTAGTGCCCTGAAGTAACTTGCAGTCATTAAGTGAACATCATCGTGGGCATATCAAGGCTACTGGTAGCACTTCAAAGTACGTCAAAGCATATTACAATAAAGCTCATGTGTGCGCATGTAAGGCGGAGGCGGTGCGCAAACTTTCAGCAGCCGCCACTGCCTACACCGACACGTCAAGATGCGTGCTTGGTCAGTATGCACCTGCTCGTGTAGTACCTTGAAGTACTTGTGAATACGATGAGTCAAGCAACGCATGTGCATTGAGGCTACTTGTAACAAAAGTTTATTCAAGCATATTGCAATGGACCTCATGTATGTGCACGTCAAGATGCGTGCCCAGTCACCATGTAGGGGGTTAGGGTGAGAACGATGGCTGCGTTTGCTGTAGGTTTCATTGTGATCAGAAACTTCACTTTCTCATTGCGCTCAGGAACTTCAAGTGACTGGTTTTACACGCTCACCTGCCTCCATATACTCCTCTCTATGCAACGCAGCGAGTCGGAGCAGGAAGAGGTGCCCAAGCCGGGCACACGCTCTGCCCCTGTGCCCGCCAAGGTATGTATGTATGTATGCAGCATGTTTTGTGTTCTACATGATACCTACCCCATGCTCTGGTCCCCGGTGGTCACTCGACGCAGCGCTCGACCGCAGCAGCACAGTCATGACGCGAGGCGCGGTAAGTTTAAGTCAAGTTGAAGTTTACATTCAAACAAGGTTTTGTTGTCATCTGTGTTCTGCGTCACTGCAAGGGGACAACTCAGCGCCATTTTGACAAGAAATGCACAATTCGTGCTGCGCACCGTACGTGTACCCACTCGTGCAGCCACGTCAGTGCTGCCAAGGGGTTAGGGGTTAGGATGGGGTTATGTTAGTGTTAGGGTTAGCGTTTGTTTGTGGCCGGTCTTGTGGAGATCCGGTAACTGCCCTTCACAGCATCCATGGTATGTATGTATGGTGTCTGACAGCATCGCTCAGCCTCCGATCAGCAGAGATGTCTGCACGCCTCGTGGCAGTGGCTTGACCTGTGTGACCTGAACTTGTGCATCAGGTTAGGGTTAAGGTTAGGGTTTGAGATTAGGGTGAGGGGTTAGGGTAAGGATTTTGGGCTAGGTTAGGGTTAGGGTGTTAATCATGCATGCCCATGCAGCCACACGGTGGCCGTGGCTGCAACAGCCGTCACACCGCTCAACCGCATGTCCTTGTGACAGTGCTCAAATGGTGGAGTCACACTGCTCAACCGCATTCATTGTCACCGTGACAGTGCTCAAATTTTATTATGGCAACACTGCTCAACTGCACGGCCACTCAACCAAATCATTGTCACCGTGACAGTGCTCAAATGTTGGCACCACAGTGCACCGCACGTCATTGTGACACTGCCCCAGATGCTGGTGTCACACCGCTCAACCGCATGCTTGTCATCGTGACAGTGCTCAGCTGCTGGTGTCACACCGCTCAACCGCATGTGTTGCACCGCTCAACGGCATGCATGCCATTGTCACATTGCTCAGATGCTGGTGTCACACGATCAACCGCATGCATGCCATTGTGGATTACTTTGTGGCAACACTGCTCAGCGCCGCGCTTGCTGGTGCACACCGCGCAGGCGGAGCGCGGCGCGTCGTCCGATGACAGTTCCGACGGGGACAAGCCACAGCGCTCATCACGTGACCAGGTATGTATGCATTTCTTGCATCATAACCCCCCTTTCCATGACTTTGTTTCTTGCATGTAGGGTTAGGGTTAGATGCCCCAGCTTTCTACATACATGACTTGCATCATACCACAGCTGTACAATGTGAAAATGCAGTGTTTGACTGTTGCATGGCATAAGCGTGTTTGATGCCAGACGCGGCTTACCGGTGTTTGTACTGTGATCTGTGCGAAGTTTCCATTGTGTCTCGTATCATATGCGCTTCATAAATGCCTTCGCCTGTGCACACTTTGCATAGCAGGGATCATGATGAGGGTTAGGGTTAGAGTCAGGTTTCCACCTGCGCTTCACTTTTCGATAGCGGTGACCAGATGTTAGGGCTACTGCGCAGACGGTATTGCTGCAGTTGTGCAGTCAAGGCTGTTCCTGTTGAGTGTGAGCCTCGTGCACGGAGGCCTAACATGCACTGAGTTTTGGGGCATCTTCAAAGCAGGTCTTCCTGCCAAGTTACGGCACGTGTGCTGATGGGGCTGTCCATGGATGGCGGGGGAATGCGATAAGACCAACTTGAAGTTGGCACTGTCACGCTTGTTGCCTCCATCAGCAGTGCGCACGTGTTCCTTGTCAAGTAGAAGTCCATGTACAGCAGTACATTCGATCTACCGCCTCAAATAATTTGAGGTATCTGCATGTATCAGTGTATCAACATATAGTGTTGCGTTCACAGGAGGCGCGGATGCCGCACCCGTTGACAGCAACTTCACACTGCCAACTACTTCAACTGTGTCCATGAACCCTTCGTGCAACTGACGCCTCACTCTTTTCATGCTGGGCCCCTGCTGCATGTTGGTGATGCCACCGTCGTGCAGAGAGCCGCCAGCCCCAACCGCGATGCGCGCAGACGGCGCTCTGACAGGTGCGTCACACTTGTAGTACAAGCCTCTTGCACTGTACTTGAACTTGACCCTGGGTCTCTGGACTGCGTAAGCGCCCTGCGTTTCTGGCAACGCACGGGCCAGGCGATCAGGTGCGTCACACTTGAGGTACATGCAATCTCATGCATTATAATGCTGTAGATGAACTACAACTCGAGGCCTCTTGAAATGTGCGGTCGCTCTGCGGACCGTGACTTCTCGTGACTGCTACTTCGAAGTATATGGCACCAGCTGGTATCGACTGGCATGTCACAACACACTTGAAGTATGTATCTTTGGTACTCGGATCAAAAGGTCTCCTGATTGCGAGAGCTTCTTTCGTTATTTGATGCCTATTCGACAGCAGCTTGTTGACAAGAGACTACACTGAATGGTATGCCGCCGTAGTTCAGCAATCTTGTTGGATGGAGCTCTCCATACATGGACAGCCAGCGCTGGCAATGTCGTTGGGGCTGCGTCACTCCTTGACCAACATCACAAGAAGTGCTCAGCACCCTTGCCGTAAGCAAAGGCCCATACTGCAGATCTGACTCTCCATTCCCTGCCTCGCAGCGAAAGCTAGTTGAGCACAACTTTGTAACTTACAAGTCACCACAACTTCGTAACTTACAGGTCACCACCCAGACTCACAAGTCATGCGTCTGCCTCTCCATTCTGCATTGCAGCGAGAGCGGCGCAAGCGCCCAGCCGTCACAACATGTGACTCACAAGTCACAACTCAGACTCACAAATCATAAGTCTGCCTCTCCATTCTGAGTTCAAGAGCAGCGCCAGCGCGCACACTTGTGCTTTTGAATATTTGCCACTCAGACTCACAAGTCATGATTCTGACTCTCCATTCTGAGTCACAGCGAGAGCGGCGCGAGCGCGCACAGCAGTGACAGGAGCGGGCGCGCGCGGGGCGCGCGCGGTGCAAGGGGGCAGCAGCGCTCGTCCAGGCAAAGGTAAGCAGCGCTCAGCGCATGAGCTGCAGCAGCAGTGCTCAGCATATCAGCAGCAGCGCTCAGCGCACGCAATTTCAGCAGCAGCGCTCAGCGCATCAGCTACAGCAGCGCTCAGCGCGCAAGCAGCGGCAGCAGTGCTCAACGCGCAAGCAGCAGCTGTCTGCACATCCACCGCCAGTCGCCGTCGGTTGGTTGACGTGTGCACTGCGGCTGATGCCGGAGCGGCTAACCCTAACCCTAACCCTAAACCTCACTCTAAGTGCGCGTTGAGGCTGCGTTGAGCTGCCACTGCACGCGATGCGCAGCGGCAGCGATGGCAGAGAGCATGTTTCAGGCATACTGAAGCTACCACTTTGCGTGCTTGCCAATTGGTAGAAATAGCCAACTTCATACATGCATGGTGTTGCGTTAAGTGTGTTTTTGCGCAGCGGGCGGTCGGCAGCGTTGACATTGAAGTGTACATGTTGAAGTTGTCTCGGTGGCCGCTCAGCTCGCTTGCTGTCATGCTCTGAGGGTTCTGCGCTCGTATAACATACATGCGGTCGGTGTCGCGCCTGAGAGTGTGCAGCTCACGTTTCCCTTTTTCATGACCTTTTTCATGCGCACACCCCTTTCTGATCCCCGCTTGCCCTGTGCGCAGGGCCGGCACTTGTTGAAGCTGGCTATGTTTGCGTGAGCGCATGCACCATGAAGGTCGTGCATGAATCCGTCTTCACAACTCCCTCCTCATGAGTTTTTGTGCACACACACCCCTTTCCCATCCACGTGCAGCGCGTGCGCAGGGCCAGCAGCGGCAGCAGCATATTTTTTATTCGTGAAGTTCACCTCTGCTCACACGTGCATCCACGTGCAACAGCATATTTTTTATTCATGAAATTCACCTCTGCTCACACGTGCATCCACGTGTCACATGTGCGCAGGGCCAGCAGCGGCAGCAGCGGCAGCAGCAGGAGCCGCTCGCGATCGCGCTCGCGCAGCAGCAGCCCCGCACGCGGGCGGCGCGAGCGGGACAGGAGGGCGGGCAGCAAGCGCGAGTCATCGCCTAGCAGGTACACGTCGTGTACTCTGGTACACTGTGTGTACTGTGTGCATTACCCCATTTTCAGTTTGGTAGACAAGAGCGTAGGGACAGGAGGCGGGCAGCAGGCGCGAGTCATCGCCCAGCAGGTACACTTGTGTACTCTGGTACACTGTGTGTACTGTACCCCCCCCTCCCCCATGTGATCCGTGCGTCGTGCTCATTTGTGTTCCCTGCCTCAATGCTGTTGCTAGGGGGCGGGCGCATCACGGTCACAGCGACAGCGACAGCGGCTACACAGCGCGTTGCCGGCCGTGAGTCATGCATGGTTTAACCCACTAGTGCTCATGTGACCCTCGTCGTTGACCCTCTTCATTCTCATCGCCAATGCCGTTGGCAGGGGGCGGGCGCGTCGCGGTCACAGCGACAGCGACAGCGGCTCAGACACCGGCCGTGGATCATGCATACCTACTTCACTGGCACCCGCAACGTGCTCATGTGACCAAAGCCTCAGTCGTGCTCATTCTTCCCCCTTATCTTGATGCCGTTGCAAGGGGCCGTGCCCATCACGGTCACAGCGACTGCGACAGCGGCTCAGACAGCGCCATTCAGCACGCTTCATCGTTACATTCTACGGGACGAGACATTAACGCCTTCTAGGCGCCTTGCAGCCAGGGTTGTATTGATCGCCCATCGCCCATGCAAACATACCCTACTGGTGCTCATGTGACCCTCATCGTTGACCCTCTTCGTTCTCATCGCCAATGCCCTGGCAGGGGCCGTGCGCGTCGCGGTCACAGCGACAGCGACAGCGGCTCAGACAGCGCGTCTCCCACGCGGCGCCGCGGCCGCGCCGACTCGCCAGAGGAGCGCCACTCCGGCCGCACGCAAGCAGGTGAGCAGTGCCGCATGAGTGTCTTTTGGCACATAGATTTTGCTGTATATGTACCTCCAAGTATGCTTTAAAGTACATATGCCGCAAGGAGCATTGCCCTTGCCGCGTTGACAAGCAGCGAGTGAGCGGCGCTGCATGTGTCTCAGCATGTGTCTCTTTGACACTGTAGATGCTTCGAAGCTCATGTGCCGTGCGGCCGCGCTGACTTGCCAGAGGAGCAGAGCATCACTTTGGCCGAAGAGACCAGCCAGGTGCTGCATGTGTTTCTTTTCATCAGGGTATACTATGCTTTCATGCGTTCTTCGAATTAGATTTATCGCTTCTAGATCATTTGCAGTACTCACACACAGAGGTGTATGTTGACAGCTGCCGTAGGGACCAGCCAGCAGGTGAGCAGTGCCTTCACGTGCTCCCTCTGACACCGTGCCCCGCATGTATGCATGAAACTGCCTTCCTGCGCCCGCATATGTTCATGGTGCCTTGGAATTGAAGAGTTTCAATTGCGTGCTGCTTATTGCCTTTGGACACACCACCATCATGTGTGCTGAACCCATGGTCTGCCCCCCCGCGTGCCCTTCTCAACGTCAACTCTAACTTCAACTCTCAGAGTCCGGACCACCCGCCCCCGCTGTCGCCATGGCCTGGGAATCGGCAGTTACACTCAACGACATCAACATGTGCCGCGTGCCGCGCGAGAACCTGGAGAAGGTGCGCGTTAGGGTTAGGGTTAGGTTTACAGTTAGCTATCACCCCAACATCAGGGTTGATTGTAACCTTTGATCGACCACACAGACTGTCAGCTTGCAGCGCATGCCTGTTAAAGCTCATCACATGCTGCCTATGCAAGTGTATGTTGAGGAAGGCACGCCAATACACCTAACCTACCGTGCTGAGCTGGATTGCGGCGTGGGCGAGCGCGTTGTATCAGGGTTAGGGTTAGGGCTTCAACAGAACAGCTTGAGAGAAAGGTGCGCGTTTGCCTTGACTTGAAGACACAAACTGTGCACTTGCTTCGCGCATGATGCCCTGATCCCTATAACATGTGACTGTGTATTTGCAGACATCCAGTGGCGAGGTGGTACAGTCCATCTGCCTTCTTTTGGAAGCTCAGGTCCTAGCATTATATTTTTGGTGGAAGGCACTTGCGGCTAACCATCCCTTGTCACCTAGAGCTCTATGATCTTTGGATTTGTTTCCTTTGTATTAGAAATAAATACTTCGAAGTAGAAGTATGTGTTTTGCAGATATGTGCATTTTGCCTTCCTGTGATATGTACCATCGCATCGTCAGATGCCTCATCCACAACGCGCGTCACGTTGTGTCACCTTATGTAGCTAATTGTCTTATCATCACTGATGCTTCGGTAATCATGCCGCATGGCAGCCAATCGTGGTTGCCCTTGCAGATGCGCGATAGCTGACTTCAGCACGCCTTCTATCGCTGAGCAACTCACAGGTTCAGCGTGCCTTGAGAAGATTTGAAGTATGTAAACCTCTCAGTGGTGACATGCCTGCATTGCCAAATCTTTTCAATTCGATGTTGAAGTACACAAAACCTCACATCGGTGACTGGCCGCGTTGCTAACGTTCACCTCTTTTCTCTTCGTCTGTGGGTGCAGTGGCTCAACGAGCCTTTCTTCGACGAGGCTCTCAAGGGCTGCTTCGTCAAGCTGGGGGTGGGTATGCGCAACAACCAGGCCGTCTACCGCATGGTGAGTATATTAAGACAAAACCATGAAAACCATGAGATTTATCAATAAATGTACTCTACATGTTTCATGTCATTTTGGTGGTTTCATGTCATTTTGGGCTGCTTTGTCAAGCTGCGGGTAGGCATGCGCAACAACCAGGCCGTCTACCGCATGGTGAGTGTACGCAAAACCATGCAATTGATCGGTATTTGCACTGTGTATCAATTCTTGCCTAGGGCGCAGAGTAGCCCGGATGTTAAACGTCCAGCTTGCTACCAAAATGTACATGTACCTTGTGGACACCTTGTTTCAATGCGCACTGAGGATCGCTTCAAACGACATTGCCGAACGGCACTATTTGTACTTCGAAGTTGTTCATGTCCCTTGTGTCAGAAGCACTCATCCCGAGATGCCATTTGGCAGCGGCGGCGTTTGAGTGGTTGTCGTTGAGACACTTTCAGACTGTCACATGCCATGTAGATTCCGTACAGCAAGCTTCAAGTCAGATGCCATTCATCTGGGCTTTTTCGCGCCCTGAGCGAGAATCAATACAAAGTACTCATCATCAATGTGCTTGTGTCGCGTACCCGTCAATGCAGCGTGCGAACAGCGATGCGCAAGCAACATCAGCGTCATTCCGTGTACTTGATGCATTTGCTTTGAATGCAGACTTCAGGCAGCAGCACATGCGCGCCACCCTTGATGTTGAAGTTTAAGTGCTGCAGAAGTCGCCAATACATGGCGCGCACCTGACAGGAGACGTGCAATGTATGTCAAAAGATGCAACGATCGTTTGTCCCTGCCAGGCATAAGTGCATGACTCGTCAATGTGATCCATCACAGGCAGATGGATATATGCATGATGGAGATGACCTCATGCCCTCGCACACCTGCTGTGCCTCTTGCCTCGAGACGCATCAACAGGGGCCATACATACAAACCTGTGCATTCGTGTGCATGAGCAAAGCTACATTGCACCCGAGTGGATCAATTGCCAGTGTGTACACGCGCACATTGTACTTAGGGTTGGGGTTAGGGTAAGGGTTAGGGCTCGGGTTAGGGTTAGGACCCAGCTGTCTCGTACATATCCTTTGTCTCAGTACAGCCCTCAATACAGCCGACGACAGGCCCCGGGCTAACCAACACGGTTCTCGTTGTCTCATAGATACATTTTTGTTCCAATACAGCAAACGATGGGGCCTCATGCTGACAGAAGCTGACTTCTCTGTCCGCGATGTCATGCAGTGCGAAGTACAAGCGCCAGTACACTACTGGTGCGCACGCGTAGTACCTACCCCACTGTCTCATGCATACCCCTCGTCTCAAATACACCCCTGAATACAGCCGATGACAGGGTCTAACGCTGATGAAAGCTGTTCTCGTTGTCTCATATATACCCTTTGTTTCAATACAGCAGACGATGGGGCCTATTGCTGACAGACACTGTCCTCGATGTTTGCGGTGTTGCGCAGTGCATACCTACCCAACTGTCTCACCACTTCAAGATCTCACACTTCAAGAAGTACATATCCTTTGCTGACAGAGCATGTCCTCTCTGTCCGCGATGTCATGCAGTGCGAAGTGGAGGGAGTGACCAAGTACAAGCGCCAGTGCACTACTGGTGCGCACGCGTCGTACCCACCCCACTGTCTCATACGTACCCCTTGTCTCCAAAAATACGGCCGATGACAGTGTCTAACGCTAGTGAAAAACTGCCGTCGTTGTCTCATCTATACCCTTTGTTTCAACACAGCAGACGATGGGGCCTATTGCTGACAGACTCTGTCCTCGTTGTCTGTGGTTCTGCGCAGTGTGAAGTTGAGGGGGTGACCAAGTACAAGCGGCAGTACACCATGCCCGGCGGCATGCCCACCACCAAGGCCCTCACGCTCAGGTACATACATACCTATACCTTGTGCTGAGCGTTGCGTAGCGCTGCCACGCGTTGAGCCGTGTACATGCCCGGCGGCATGCCCACCACCAAGGCCCTCACGCTCAGGTACATACATACCTATACCTTGTGCTGAACGTTGCGTAGCGCTGCCACGCGTTGAGCCGTGTACATGCCCGGCGGCATGCCCACCACCAAGGCCCTCACGCTCAGGTACATACATACCTATACCTTGTGCTGAGCGTTGCGTAGCGCTGCCACACGTTGAGCCGTGTACATGCCTGGCGGCATGCCCACCACCAAGGCCCTCACGCTCAGGTACATACCTACCTACCACCACATTGTACTGAGCGTTGTGTAGCGCTGCCACGCGTTGAGCCGTGCATACCGGGCTGTAATATTGCCACCAGGGCCTTCCCTGTCAGTACATACCTACCCATCAGCACCTTGGGCTGAGAGTGGACACGTGCATTTTTATGTGTGCAGCTGTGCAAGCTGTGGCGGCATGCTCAAAACCACAGCCCTCACTCTCAGGCACGGCGCCGTGTGTTGAGCGCTGCTGTGTGGTGAGCAGCGCTTACCGTCACCCTAACCCTCATCCTAACCCCAATTACTAAAGGCCCTCATGCTCAGATACATACATACCAGCACCTCTGCTGAGCGTTGACATGTGCTGAGCCGTGCATAGCGCTGCCGCATGTTGAGCCGTCACCACCGAGGCCCTCACGCTCGGGTGCGGACCGACGTTTTTCTTTTTAACCCTAACCCTAACCCTAACCCTAAACCCTAACCCTAACCCTTGGCTTGAAAACCGCCATCGTGCTGACCCAACATTTGGTGCATGTTGTGCAGTGCTCATTATAAAGTGAAGGTTAATGTGCTTCAGATGTGTAGGCGACCTTCATAGGTAATTCACGCATGTTTGGCTTTTAAAAGCAATCTTCTCATGTTGGGTATATTGTGGGTGAGCCTGACGTGAAAGTGCTTACAAGGTTAAATACATCAAGTGCTGATAGCACGCGAATACTATACTAGTGGTGTTTTCGAATATCAGTTCCTGCTCCACCAAGCATGACCTATGGTTAGGGTTAGAATAGACACCACATGTTCATCATGAAATGAAGATCCATGTAGTATTACACCTCCTGTGTTGGGCTGCCAGCTGGAGCTGGCCTACCGAACACGTGAGACCCTTCTATATACTGAACACCCATGCCCTCGGACCCTAAAAGCTTGCACACAGAAGTCTTTTGCTACTGTGGATATGATGGCATTGTTTGACTCGTGGCTATAAATTAATAATAATAATAATTGCAACAGCGGCGACCGCGGTTGTTGGTGGAAGGCACTTGCGGCTAATCACTCCTTGTCACCTAGAGCTCTACGATCTTTTGATTTGTTTCCATTACTACTAGAGTTACACAACAAATCAAAAAACAACGCGTTGCTTCGTTAGTTATTCGGTTTTCGTTATACAACGAATAACTAACGACGCCTCTGAAGGCGATTCGTTGTTTTCGCGTTTTTGAAAATTGCCCCACTGCAGCTCGTTGTCGAGCTTGTTACACGGTGTAAACAGCGCAGCCTGAACCCAGGATGTTGCACTGATGTGGCAGCAAGAGCAGCATCAGCACAGCAGCACATCTCCATCACCAAACCCGGGTTTGTGTTTGTCAGCTTCGCCAAAAGCACGCAATGCAGATAGCGGCGCACGAAGGCACTCGCCGAGTGCTTGTCTCATGCTGGGGTTAGGACAAGGTGACAACTTCAACAGTTGTGGAACCTCAAGTAGGGTTAGGTTTAAGTAGGGTTAGGTAAACAGTGTGCACTGGTGCTGTGAGAAAAACTCCATGCAATGATTTTGCAGGCTATATAACTGCTGAAGACAAGATAAGTGCAGCCATAGTTCATGGAAGTCCGACAGAAAAAGGGGCTCTACCACCCTTGCCCCACTAGGTGGCGGTAAGTGAAACTTGCTAGTGCAACCATCAATATCAATCAATAACGATAAAATAACGAATATATATTGAATAACGAATAACTAATGAATAACTAACGAATGGTCCAGCAGGCACAACGAATAACTAACTATTGCAATAGTTGCGCAACTCTAATTACTACTGAAGTGAGTTCATGAATTATCTCATCCATCACGCAGATTTGGCTCTGCGAAGCGCGGCTTTCGCATGGACATCATGTCCACGTATATTGTGTCATGCAGATATTTGTGTACGTAGCATCGCTAAGTGAATTCATGACATATCCCATCCATCACGCAGATTCGGCTCTGCAAAGCGCGACTTCCGCATGGACACCATCTCCAATCACCGCATCACCGAGGGGGAGTTCCGGGCGTGGCGGCAGGCGTGCGCCAAGGACCGAGTCAAGGTATGTCATACATGTACTACTTGAAGTATGTACTTGAAGTGTGTCTGTTCTGGGCGTGGCGGCAGGCGTGCGCCAAGGACCGAGTCAAGGCTTTGTATGTATCACTTGAAGCATGTACTTGAAGTATGTCTGTTCCGGCAGGCGTGCACTGAGGACCGAGTCATGTTATATGTATGTGCCACTTGAGGTGTTACTTGAAGTGTGTCTCATGGGTTGTTTGTTTCCCTGAGAGATTGGCGGCGGCTCTTGGGCCTTTGTCCATGATATGAAAGAGGTGCACGGCGATCATGAGTGTGATCAAGTCATGAGTGTGATCAATGAGCGTGATCAAGTCTGACGTGCTGCAAACGATCACGCCAGACAAGGTCCACAAGGCATCAACTGCCACTGCCAGAACAGCAGTGGCATCTGTTGGAGCATATGGCAGTTACATGCTCATTGACCTTTGGACGCTTGACGGTTACGGCAGTTACACTTGCCGGTGGACAGACTACAATACATTCACTTCTAGCAGCACACGACTGGCGTCGGTCTTCTGTTGCATTTGTCTCCTTGATGTCTAGCTCTACGGGTGTGGCGCAACAGGGTAGTGAGCAACAGCTCTCTACGTTGCAACAGGTTATGACTCCGAGCTTACAGCTGGACACAAGGGTAAACTTGCCGAACTTTCAATGGCGATCGGGAAAGCTGGGATATGTATCAGTACCAGCTGATCGCAGAGTTGAGCTGCAAGGGGATGCCTACGGAGTTCCTGGATCTAGGGAACACGGAGGTGACGAAGCAGTCGTGGTACGGCGATATGAACAGGCAGTTCTATTGCTTGCTGGTAACCAGCATCGACTTTTCGGCGAGGGCGTCGCACGAGGTGTGCATGAGGTTTATGCACAGCCAGGACGGGCGAGCTGCCTTCAAGGAGCTTAAAATGCATCCACCTACCGAGCACTGCCACAGGCCAAACATACCTACATACCCCCATCCCTCTACTGGCACTGTGTTGCGAGTGACTCTTGCGCCACTTGCAAATGGAATCGCGGGTGCCTGCATGAATCTGCAGGTGCTGCTGAGGGCTTAGGTGTACGCGCGCGTCTCGGGGCATACCCACCTACCCACACATCTCTTTCTGAGCGTTGTCACAATGAATCGTCGCACCCCCCTCGCAATCTGCAGGTGCCCACGCCGCTGGAGTGTCAGGCGCTGTACGCTGAGCACTGTTGCTGTTGGATTTGTGGAAACGATTCAGACTATCGTAGAGCTCCAGGTGACAAGGTGTGGTGGGCCGCCAGTGCCTTCCACCAATAATCGTGGATTTGTGTTTGCGTCTCGTGATTTGCAGGTGCCAACGCCCCAGGAGTGTCAAGCGCGCTACGCGCGGGCCAAGAACGCTGTCACCAGGCACCAGGTATGCTCTAGAAGTACACCAAAGTACACATGCATGTGCACGGTGGCCTCATGTATGCACAGAGGGAGGGCAAGTATATATATATATCATGAGCAAAAACGCTGTTACCAGGCACCAGGTATGATATGCGTACTCCCAACTACATGAAAGTATGCATCTGCACATGGTCTCATGTATGCACAGAGTCAGCGCAGGTATCGTAAGCAAGAACGCTGTCACGGCACCAGGTATGATCCACAAGTACACCACACAGTACACATGTGTCTGCACGTGACCTGATGTATGCACAAAGTGAGGGCAGGTATCATCAGCAACAATGCTGCCACCAGGCACCAGGTATGAGCTGAACGTGTACTGATCGGCCTGCACATGACACAGTAGTTAGGGGTGCCCTAAACCTAATCCTAACCCTAATTGTCCTGACACTACCACGCTCCGCATCATCAGAGCAAACAATACACCTGTGGTCACGTCATAGAAGTGCATGCATGCATACGGTTAGGGTTAGGGTTAGGGTTAGCGAGCGCGCAGGTGCCACGCGTACGGGGGACACGAGTCCACCAGGTATGTAGGTATGTAGGTATGGCCCCCCTTAGCGGCGACAGAGAGCACTGTCACCGCACTCAAGTAGCGGTGCATGCGGGCTGTGTGCGTGCGCTGTAGGTGCTACAAATATCTTATTAACGTGTAAGCTCCGGCCGCTGCCACCTGAAATCTCTAAAAGCGCCAGCGACAGCAGCATCATGCCTGGCCGGCGCTGACGACACGCGTCAATGAGACTGGTGTGTGACCTAGAGCACACACACAGTGTGTGGTCACTCTGCCCGAAATCTCACCAGGCACCGTTGTTTGCTGAAACTGATTGCGCTGGCGGTAACAGGCTGCAGCACCAATACCACCCAGCTGCATGCCCACCCCATTGCCACTGGGCCCTGAGTCGGTGCCATCGCAGGGCACCTGGCTTTGCCACCAGTCTACCCGCGCAGTGAAAGATGAAGGCTGACATCAGTCTTGTCATGCTCATTTGTTGTTGGAGTTCACGCACTCGGATGGTGCTGATGCACTTGAGGTGATGCGCTGCTGCCCACTAGCGCTGTCGACGTGCCGAATCTTACAGTAACCCCAACCCTAAGCTGTTTAACCCAGCCCCTAACCCACCTTGCTGTGCATCTTAACCCTAGCCCTAACCCTGAGACTGCTTCAGCGATCTGGTTAAGAAACTATTTGCCTGCTCTGGCGCGAGGTGACGCTCCGAGGTGATGCTCCCAGAAGTTCAACTTCAACAGAACACGGTGGAGCATGTGGCGGAGATGGTAAAGCGCAACCTTTACTTGAAGTATACAAAAACTACGAGGCATCTTCGTGCACAGAGCAACTATACTTCGCCTGCTCAATAACATGAGGCATCTCGGCGCTCAATTCTGACCACCTCCCATTTCTGCCTGCCAGCCTCGGTGCTACTTCAAACTTCAGCAGTACACCATGGAGCATGTGGCGGAGACGGTGAAGCGCAACCTCAGAACACTAAATAACACTAGACATCTCAGTGCAAAGCGCGGCTACCTCACAGTATACCCTACCTACTCAACACAACAAGCATTTCAGTGTTCACTCTTGCACGCCTCCCTTCTTCGCATCCAAGACTGCTCCTCTTACAACCTCAGGTTACCCCCCGTGGTGCTGCTTCAACTTCAACAGTATACCGTGGAGCACGTGGCGGAGATGGTGAAGCGCAACCGTAAAACACTGATAAACACAAGCCATTTCAGTGCGAAGCTCAACTACTCACAGTGCACTAAACCTGCGCAAAGAAGTAAGCTGTCAGTTCTTTCATGTTGCACACCTCCCTTCTTTGCATAAAACTGCATCTCTCACAACGTCAATGACCCTTGTGCTGCTCTGTTACCGCCAGTACACGGTGGAGCACGTGGCAGAGATGGTGAAGCGCAACGCGGAGCAGGGCAGGGTGCTGTCGAGCGCTGCCCTGGCAAAGTTGAAGTTGGAGCGCGCCATCGGCGCCGCCGTCATGCGCCTCGAGAAGGAGGAGGCGGATCTGGCCGCGGCGCGCGCTGAGGTACGCACTTGAAGTACTGCTAGTTCAAGTATTACTTCAAACAAGTGCTTGAATAATGTTCGGCGCCGCCGTCATGCGTTTTGAGAAAGCGGAGGCGGATCTGGCCGCGGCGCGCGCTGAGGTGCACACTTGAAGTACTGCTAGTTCAAGTATCACTTCAACAAAGAGGAAGACTGACGCCTTCTGATCTGGCTCGTGCGAGGTACACACTTGAAGTACTGCTAGTTTGAAGTGCTACTTCAATAACTCAACCTGGAAGCACTGATGTTGCCGGCTTGGGGAACAAAAACGCAGAAGTGCCTATCACCCTGGTGTGCTCTATGCTACACCTTAAAGTACTGCTGGTAAAAGCATTACTTTAGTAAATACCCAAGAAGAAGATTGATGCCAGTTCTTTATGACCCCCTGCTTCAATCCCTAAGGGATTCCTTGGAACGCCAGTAGTTCGGACAATGATGCAGAAAAGCTGATGTCAGCATCAGAGCGCAGAAAACCCGCAATCTGAATGACCCACAACCTACACCTACGCCTGCACACGCGCTGCCTATGCAAGTGATACCTATACCCTATACCTACGTTTGCCTGCGCACCTGCACAGCGCAGACAGGCCCGCGACCTGCGTGCGCGAGCTAGCCATCGCTGCTGGCTGCGCGAACTTGAAGAAGCTCAGGAGAAGCGGTGTCTTTCAGCAACATCATGACAAAAAAACTCAGTTGAACAGACAAATGTAACACTGCGTTTTTGCACAAGACTAAAATGCGCTGCACTCTTTTCCTCTTTGTGTCTACGACCTCAACACAGGTGGAAAATGCGACGATGGCATCGCGCGGCGGGGCGCTGCGCGAACTCGAAGAAGCTCAGGAGAAGCATCTGGCCGCGTCTGCAGAGGTGGATCAGCTGCGTGATGATTTGGCCAAGTTGGAAGAGGAGGAGGCACGTAAGAAGGCGCGAATGGAAGATGCTCAGGGCCGAGCCATCAAGGTATGTATGTATGTACTTCGATGTATGCATTTATGTATGTATGGTTAGGGTTTAGTGCAGTAAGTGCGTCTGAGCACGGACTACTGGGTGAAGAAGGCGCGCATGGAGGATGCTCAGGGCCGAGCCATCAAGGTATGTATGTATATCTGGTTAGGGTTGAGTGCAGTAGGATGGGGTTGCAGCAGGAGGAGGTGCGCAAGAGGGCGCGCATGGAGGATGCTCAGGGCCCAGCCATCAAGGCATGTATATTTGTATGGGTAGGGTTGAGTGAGTAGGCGAGGGCTACTGTAGCTGAAGCAGCATTGGTGCAATGAAAGAAGTTCGACTGGGTGGAGAAGGCGGGCATGGAGGATGCGCAGGGCTGAGCCATCAAGGTATGTATGTATTGATGATTAGGGTTGAGTGCAGTAGGTTAGGGATTCTGCAGGTGAAGAAGGTCGGTATGTTGAAACAACTTGCAAACAAGTTCAATTGGGTGAATGAAGGCACGCACGGAGGATGCTCAGGGCAGGGCCATCAAGCTATGTATGTTTGGCTATATGAAGCAGGGCGAAGTACGGAAGGTCAAGGGTCAGGTGATAACGCGAGTCGCATGTAGACGAAGTGCGCATGGAAATCAACGGGGGCCATCAAGGTATGTATGTGTAGACAGCCATACCTACCCTAGCCCCCAGCCCAAAATTGACCACACCTGCAGCGCTGCCAAACACAGACAGGAGTGTTGGCACCCCCCTGGTGCTCTTAATTGTTGTGTGAATGCCTGCATTGCGCTTGCCGACAGCTATTGAGAGTTGCACCTGCTACTGGTTTCTTCAGTTGTGGTACCCGGCTTTCGCAAATCCACTCCGCATATGCATTACCCTCTCATATTTTGATGTGCCCCTGCGGCGATTGTTTGCCATGCAGTCTGAGTGACCTCTACGTGACCCTGGTTCACTGCTTCACTACGCAATCTCAACCAGCCTACATAATGTAATTGTGTCCAATGTGACCCTGTTGTCCTTGTTGAACTACGCAGATGCGCTCACTGAATGCGCGCAACTGCTTGTGATGCTATCTTTTCTCAATGAGCCTCATTTTCGTCTGCCATGACCCTGTTGTACTGCTCGTCTGCGCCATGCGCTCTCTGAATGCGCGCAACCGCGCCTCTGTAATTGTTCCTCACGTGACCCTGTTGGACTTGTTGAACTACGCAATTGACGTGACCCTGCTGAACTTGTTGAACTTTGCAGATGCGCTCACTAAACGCGCGCAACCGCGGCGCAAACATCGCCATCGACGCCGCCACGGCAAGGCGGCGCCAGTCGCAGGAGAATGGGCAGGTATACTCCTCAAGCACAACACGATGACATGCCTACTACTGATTTGGTCAAATATGCATCCTTCCAAAACTTGAAGAGATGGCACTATTTTCTAGGCGAGATGCGATTTTGGTGAGATCAACTCGGAATCAAATGGGGCCTCTGTTTGTGGTGAGGTCCTTCGCAGGAATGGGTTGTGTGTTGGATGACCTGGACACCCTGCCCCCTGGGTATTGTCTCTTGGAAAATTACCTCCTGGAACATGATGGTGGGCCGTGCCACAACACTTGAGCTGGCTCAGACTGTGTGGCAGCTGCAGAATGGACAGGTATACCCCACGAGCACACATACCCATTGACTGGTACCAGCGCTTTGATCTGTGCCTTCTTGAGGCGTAATCTGTTGTTGGTGGGGAGGTTGAGCGCTCTGGTTGCCAACCCTAATCCTAACCCCAAGAGCAGCAGCGGCGCTGACACACAGATTGTGAGCATAATATGTTGCAGGGTGTTCTGACACGCGCAAATGCGTGCACGCCTGCAAGCTCAGGATTAGGATAAGGGTAAGTGCTAGGACTAGGGCTATGCCCTTAGCCAGGCTTTGAGTGCACACTCATAAGTTGTGGGCATTAAAGGTTAGGGCTAGAGTATGCGGGCGGCTCCGCTCAGGCACCTTCGCGCCTGTTCGCTGTGTCTGACGTTGTCACATGTGGCGTTCCGCAACAGTGCCACCAAGGGTCGCTCTGCATGACCCCACAGCTTTTCCTGCACGCCAATTGTATCTGCACACACTTGCCGAGCCCGCTCTGCCACGTGAATCATACACACAGCGAATCTCAGCTCTTCCGTGCTTCATGGTCCATCTCTCTGCTGAGCATTGCCGTCGCCGTTGTGCATGCCCGCCGCCGCAGCTGAACCCTAACCCTACTTGCAATCCTGACCTGCAGGCCAAGACGTCGGATCCGTTTGCTAGGCGTGCGTGCCGCCCCAAGATTCTGTGGGCGGTGGGCACGAGCCCCACCCGGGGGCGCAGCCCTGTGCCCCCTGAAGAGGTATGTGTGTATGTATGTTGATATGCATGTGTATGCATGTTTGTATGCCGGTACTTAAGCACCGCGTAACTGTGCAGCATCTGTGGCAGGTGGACAAAGACAATGCACAGTGCTCAACTGTCATGCCACCCTTAGTCTGTATCCTCAGCACGCGCTGCTGTCGCGTCAGCGTTCTCTTACTGAGCACCGGTTGTCTAAGACATGTCTTGGCAATTTTTTTGCAGCAGCAGGCCGAGCAGCTGCCGCAAGAGCAGGAGGAGGATGAAGACGGCGCATTCGACGGTGCTGAAGAGACCAAGAGCAGGGAAGCGCTCAGCGACCTGCAGGTAGAAACTGCTTATATCTTGAGTCGCAAAGAATGCTGCATGGACGGCAGCACCCCAAGCACCGCAACGCGCCGGACGATGATCAAATCGGTCGTAATCAGAACTGCTTGACAATGATCAAACTGATCGTAATCAGACTACTAGTGCTTGTTACTTCAAGCACTTGAAGAATATATCATGACCGGCAGCCCCCCTAGTACCGTGACCGGTAGCCCCTAGTACCGCAACAAGTATGACAATGATCAGACCGGTCATGGATTGCAGCCCCCTCAGCTTGAAGTATCCCAACGCACCGATGACCAAAAGATCGTGGCAGCAGCCCAAGGTCTGTAGCTGTGCGCTTGCAGTTCTGACTAGGGCTTGCCTGGGCCCATCTGAGGGCTTCTGGAGTTAGGCTTAGGATCAGGGGACAGTATTGACCCAGCTGCCTTGCCGCGAGGCAGCAGCGCCGCGGCAATGCTCGCGCTAACCCTAAGCGCAACCGTGACCCAAACCCTAGCCCTACACGCGCACTACGCCGGGGCACTCATCAGTGTATGGTTGAGCTGGCGCGCATCCTGTGCTGAGCGCTGCTGTGGAAAGCGTCACCACGCCGTCGTGCTAGCGCGCGCGTTGCGGAGAGCGATGCTGCTGTGTGCCTTTCTCGCGCTGAGCGCTGCTGCTGTGTGATTTCCACTCGCGCAGCCCTTCGCATGACACGCGCTGTAACGCGACGGGGCGCCATCATGATGGCCAACGTGCGATTAGGGGTACTTTGAGACGTAGGATCAGGCTTAGGGTTAGAAAGACGCATCCTCTGCTGAGCGCGCTCTCGTCGATCTTCGTGCCTGCAACTCGTGGGCTGGTTTCATGGTTTTTGATTACTGGTTAAGGTTACGCTTAAGGTTTGGGGCGTGCAATTGAGGTTGGTTTCAGGGTTTGAGCTACAGATTACGGCGGAAGTCAGGGGCGCATAGCTTGTGCTGATCTTGCCCTGCTTGGTCTCGAACTCGCGCAGCCAGACTGTGTGGCGGAGATGGCCACAGCGAGCATGGGTGTAGGGTTGGAATTAGGGTTAGGAGCAGGGTCAGGGGCATGGTACTAGGGTTATGGCTTGTGCTGACTGCTTCTGTGTTCTGGTTGCGAGCAGCCGAATATCACAGCGGAAGTTGCCACGGATCCATTAAGCAGGGCTGGGGTTAAGGGTAGAACTACAGTAGTGCCCGTTTTAGGATTGTGCTAGCCCCTTCGCTCCACTGTCTCTGAGGGCTTATGCTTGTGATTACTGATCATTTTGATGCTGTGTGTCTCGGTTGCGCGCAGCGAGACGCCACAGCGGAAGTCGCCATTGCCAGCTTGAACTAGGGCTAGGGTTAAGGGTAAACTTGGTGCTTTTGTTTGAGGTCGGGGACTGTACTGGCGCCTTTGCTCCAGTGTCTTCAGTGTCTGTTTGAATGCTACAGTATCGCTTGTGCCGACACGTTGCTCCTGCGTCTTGATTGCGTGCAGCGGGACGCCGCAGCGGAAATCGCCACAGCCGGCATGGGTGAGCTGGCGATACAGGCCCCCGATAATGCCAACGGCGGCATGGACACGAATGGCGCGGACAAGAATGGGGGTATGACGCCACGCACGCAGCAGCTGCACAAGAAGCACAGCTTCGGTGGCGAGGATCCCATTGCGCAGGTATGTATACATGCACCCCATTCATACATGTACTCTATCTATTTACCCTTTCAAGCAAAGACGTGAAGTTGATATTGAAGTGCATGGCAAGACAGGAGGCATGACGCCACGCACGCAGCAGTTACACAAGAAGCACAGCTTCGGCGGCGAGGACCCGATCGCTCAGGTATGTAGACTGTGTACTTCAAAGTATATACTAGGGAGATTGCGCAAATCGAAATTTGGCTTACAACTTCGGCTATTTCAAGTCGAACGGTTCGCTCTAGTCAAACTCGCGAATCACTTGGCTTATTCTGCCGTTTTGAGCGATTTAACCGGAAAACATATTTCGCTTAGTTGCATGGCACAGTTAGGCAGATGGCGCGCCATAGGCACACGTGCGGCAGCGGCGAGGGAGCAGCTCACTTGAGTGATACTCTTGGCTGTCCAGCGCACCCACAGCGACTGCCCAAGGTGTTGTGTAGAGCTAGCACTTGGTCGGCAAGTGGTTGCTCGTCGAAATCAGCAAGCACGACCACACCCAAGCTTGCGTCTGGCACAGCCTAGGCACACGTGACGCAGACGCAGACAGGCGGAACAGTTCTCATGACTGCTGGCGCCTGTGTGCACCAGGCTAGCCAGTTGCTGCTGTGCACGTTAGGCAGCTGTGGCGGTCAGTGCTGCAGCAGAAGGGCGTCCGATCATTCTTTGAGCTCTCGTGTGCACTGCGCGCCTGGCCTGTTGCGTAAGAACACATGGCGGATGTGTCTCCTGCACCTACTAGTCACGCCAGGGCTGCTAGAGCCTTCTACCATGCCTGCTTCAGGCGTTTACGCTAAGATAACTCGATTTGTTCTTGCGCAGGCCACGACGTAACAC
This sequence comes from Tribonema minus, assembly GCA_017506865.1. Taxonomy (NCBI): domain Eukaryota; class Xanthophyceae; order Tribonematales; family Tribonemataceae; genus Tribonema; species Tribonema minus. The sequence continues at coordinate 410,933 of JAFCMP010000201.1, forward strand.
GATTTTGTTTACCAGAACAGCGCAAGGCCTAAGCGGAAAAGTTAATCAAAATTCGATTTGCGCAATTACTCGACTGTATATACTTCTAAATACTTTCAAGTACCCCATATGCATACGCCGTAAGCCGTGAAGTTGATATTGACGTGTATGGCAAGACAGGGGGGGCATGACGCCACGCATGCAGCAGCTGCACAAGAAGCGCAGCTCGGCGGCGAAGACCCCATTGCGCAGGTGTGTATGTATATATGGAAATGAATCAAAAGATCGTAGAGCACTAGGTACGCTTAGTAAATAGAAGTATATATCCTTTCAAGTACACCATATGTATAGCCTGAAAAGATGTGTAGTTGATATTGAAGTTTAACGGCAAGACAGGGGGCATGAAGCCACGCACGCAGCAGCTGCACAAGAAGCACAGCTTCAGTGGTGAGGACCCGATAGCGCAGGCATGTATGTATGTATCCTGTTTTATGTACCTGTGTAAGGCAGGCTGCCAGGGTGGCAGCAGGGGCTGCCTGTCAGTGAGCATGGTTGCTACTAACTGTCAGCAACTGCCCAATTGCAGATCACCTGCTGCTGCTTCACTGCCTCTTGGCCCTCTGCGCAAACTTCCCGCTACACTTCCCGTGAGGCGACACTACTTAACTGTTCACATTGAACTGCGTGCGCATGCTCGTCCCGCAGGCCGCCAGAGAGGAGGAGGCTGAGAGGGCGGCAGCGGCGGCGCAGCAAGCGCCAGTGGAGCCCAGAGCCGCCACCAATCGCCGCGCAGGCATGTCGCTCTCAGACTACCTCAAGCAGGCGCGCAAGCTGCAGGAGCAGATGGGATAGCGTGTGCACGCTCTGAGACGGCACGCCGCGCATGCAGCGCTGCAGCAGCAGCAGCAGCAGCAGCGGCAGCGGCAGCCGCAGCAGCGCGCAACTGCGGTGGTGAAGTGATGGCGCTGGCAGCACTGCAGCGGCGGCGGGGCAGCGATGGCAAACGCGCAGTGTACGTGTGTCATAGCTGAGAGGCGTGCGTGTTGTTGCCTGTGGGGCGGTGCGCACTACTGACAGCGTCTCTGGTTGCGCTGCTGCACCAACTTGAATGCGTGGCACGCCTGTCCTCTCAACTGCAGTATGACAGCATTCGCCTTTGCTTGAAGGTAACAGATGTTGCGGATCAAATTGCGCACGGCACTGCCGCATGTGCCAAGCTGTGCAGCGCTGGCGTGGTGTCGTCTCCTGTGTGCACCGTGTGTGCAAGTGCACAGCGGAGAGTGATGTACTCTTGCACACGGTTTGAAAGCGCCGACTGTAGCAGTTCCGAGTCGCAGTGCGGGTGCTGCTGTTGGTGTTGCACATGAAGCAGTGCAATTGTCCGACACAAGCGAATACACACTCCAATACACCAAGTTCACTTGGCAAGAGCCTCAGGCCTGCATGACTGCGATGATACTGCTCGTGCACTACATGATGTATACATTGCACTCAAGTCAGTCAATTGACACAGTGTGCACATGTACAGTTGTTATCGTTGACAACATCTGGACTCTCACTGGCAGCCGGGCTGGTCATTGGCTACTGGGACTGTTGCAAGTGCTTGTCAAGATTGATTTTTCTGAACCAAACAGGTCACCTCACGTATCCAACTTCCCTTCTACCTAGCCCTTGTTAGTTACCCCAGGCGTAGGCGCCGCGATTAAAAAAAAAGCTAATCCACCAGGATACAGCCGGCCCCCCAGCGCCGCCCACGCGTTGATGTGTGGCGCAGCGTTTTGATAATCGGATAGGAAAGGCAGTACAGATGCACAGCATCGAGGCCAAACGTCAGTGTACATGTATGGCCGCCGCCGCCGGGACAAATACGCGGGACAATACGTGCTGCTGAATCTCGGTCAAGAAGCAGCTCGCAACGAGGCGCGCAAGCACTTGCGAGCGTGAACAAGCATGCATACGCGTTGCTTGAAGTCCTGAAGACTTGACCCCGACGGTGGCGTTCACTGGATCTGATTCACTCCTTCACTCCTAGCTGTGCTCTTCTACGCGCTGAGCTGAGGGGCCCTGCCTGTCGCTATACTGCAGGCCGCATGCAGCAGCAGTGTGACACCTGTGTGTTTTTGATCGCCTTCAGGCGAGGGGGGCAGTGGGGCCTCTGCATCACTCGCTGATCCGACAACTGTTACAGCGGTGGAATTCACACAAAATTACTGCGAAATAAGGAGTAGGCTCGGCACAAGCTGAGGAGCAGCAGCAGCAGGCAGCCTCGGCTCGCCATTTCTCGTACCGCCAGCACAGTCATTGTATTCCTGTCACGCTGACAGTATCACTGACAGGATGAAAGCCTTTGCGGCGATAATCATTGCTTCTTGGCAATGCCTCGTATATGGCGCGCTGGGGGTCCCGGAGCTGGAGGACGCAGGACAGATAAAGGAGCGGGACATGCCTGCCGTTCGACAAGCTACGCTCTCCTGGTAAGTGCAAGCACGCGCCCCTACCTCCACGATGGACTCTGCATGCCGGTGTGTCAGTTGTCGCAGTGTCGGGTCCCGGTTAGCGCATACTAGTAGTTACTGAAGCTGAGACAGTCGCAGCATGTTCAATACGCCTCGATGCTGGATGTTATGTCGCCCCCCGTATTGTATTGTCTTCAAGACCGCAGTGATATGCCACCGCAGCTGCTAACATCACATCAGATTCTGATTCACCGGCGGTCACCGCCGGTGAGGCTCATTGTTTCAAGTTGGAGCTGACGTCGTGACCTGCACGCTTGGACGCTCGTAGTACGTGCATGCCAATTCCTGAAATGCAATATAGTTGCAGGTGTCAAAGCGTAGGCAGCGACACAGTCTTTTCCTGTAACTTTTTGTGACAGTAACTGTCACTGTCACAGTGATTGGTAGTACTGTACAGTACTAGTCTAAGACTGATAGTTACTATTAGTGTCGTGTTCAGCCTCAAGTTGCAGTAACAGTCAACACTAAGTCTTGTAGACTCAGTCTGCCCTGCGCAAACACTGAGAACCGAGACGTGGCAAATCTCGCCAGCAATTGGCGCATGCACATGGCATTGCACGGTGAGTGAACCTCAGAGTCTGACTCAGAGCACCGTGTGACACCTGGACCAGGTCCATCTGATTCTGAATCAGCATCATTATGTCTCAGACACTCAGGCTGTGCATTGAATCATGCTGCCAACCTGATCCTCACTTACACCGTGTTTAAGGCTTTTTGGAGCTTAATAAGCAATCTGATCATCGCCGAAGCGTCCGCTGTCACACCCGTGACGGTAATGACGGATGAGGATCGCTCAGCTCCTGGCAGACTGAGTGCGCAATGCACTGCAGCAGCACACTTCCTGTCAGTGAGTCAGAAGCAGCGATGCATTACAATGTGACAGAGTGAGGCATGCACGTTCCTGAACTTTGCAGGCCCCCTGGGCCTGGCGCAACATTATGACATCTCATTGAATGATAATCATAATTTAAATGTCATTGATTGTACTATTTGTGGCAATTTGAAAACAAATAAATTAAATTAAAAAGTCTAAGATTCGATAATCAGATATTTTGAATTCACTTTGGCACAGTGTTAAACTTTACCAGTGGGATGGCGTGACACGGTGCTGTGTCGAGCATCGCAAATCATCATATTATTCATCCAATAAGATGTCATATTATCATTATGCTGGAAACCATTCAGGCGGGCCCACTCAGGCTGCCAGTGGCATGAGCATCATGATCATCGTGCGCACCGCATAGCATTGCCCCCAAACGCAGCTGATGGTAGTACATGTAATTTAGCACCGCCGGCGTGTCGGTGCTTCCTACGAGGCTCCTGGAGTCCAGTGGCGGCTACGATATAAGAGCGCTCGATATATTATGGGCGGTCACGGTATATTATTAAGAGCCGCTCGTCTGACGGCTGAACACGGATCTGGTTGATATAAGAGCGGTTTGGTCACCGATGCTACTTCAAGTTGGCTGACCGCTCTTATATCGTGTCCAACTACCACTAGCCGCCTCACGAACAATCATCATGGCATTCAATTTGCTTGAACTGCGGATTTTGCGTGACATTCAACAATGCTTAGCCTAGTATAAAAGCGCGAATCAATCAGTCACAGCGTATAGCGCACGGTGCGGTTGCTTTCCGGCTTAATTTGAAGCCAACTTCAACTATTAGCACACTAACCTACCTTAAGTACTTCAAACTCTAGGACTAGGGCTAGCCCTAACCCTACCCTAATAAAGCCCCAGGCCGATATAAGAGCGGTCACAGTATAACGCCGTCGGGCCCGCTCTTTATCGTGACCCCCCCTGCACTGTAACAGTTACAGCTTACGTCAACTTGAAGTTGAACTTAAAAAACTTGAACTTGAACATCGGATTCCGAGAGTCTGAATCAGCCTGAAGCAACGGTACCCGTTGCTGCCGGAGTACGATTTGAAAGTCGGAAGTCCGAGTCGGCACCTTGAAGCACTTACTAAATCAAATAGTCTACGTAGTACTAGTAGACTACTTAGTCTAGTAAGTGTGACATCCGCTGCAGGTAGCATGCGCTTAGCGTAGTACTTGCCAATTTGATGTCAGTAAACTCCATGGGACCCGGTCCTGGAGTGGAGCTGGTCATCTGATCCGGAGTCCAAACTTGAACTTGAAGGCAGCCCTTAGGCTACTTGCGGTCGCACCGCGTTCAACAGTTACAACTTAAGAGTCAAGAACCGGCAACTTCAACAAGCTGCTGTGACCCCCGGGGCCCACTAGCAGAGAGCGCCGCAATGCGTTGAGCACTCACTGACAGTCTGCCAACGTGTGGTGCAGCGCGCACTGCTGGCAGCTGCTGCGTTGCTGCACGTACTACAGTAACTTTAAGTTACTAGTAGAGGCGTACCACGGTGACCACAATCATTATGCTCGTCAAAGTCTGCGTGTACGCGCAGCCTGAGGTCATCTGATTCAGCAGTACGCAAACTAAGTCTTGAAGCTTCTTGCTATTGAGGGGACCGATCAGGCTTGTGGAAGTTGAAGTGAAGTGTGCCGGACCGACGGTGACCGGGTGTGCGGTAAAGCGGCAAGCAGCAGCTTTGAAGTTTGATGTAGTCGGTTTGAAGTGCCCGCTTGCGCCAAGTGGCAACTTGAAGCAGCAGCTGCCCGGCCCGGGCCATTGAATTTTTTGAGCACCCGGTGTCCGCAAATTGAATGCAGCAGAGCTTTTAAATTAGTCACTCAGTACGGTAATACTGACACCCATCGGCACACATACTAGTAGAAACTATGATGCAATGAGATCATCTATTGCCGATCACTGCCGGATGCCCTGTCACAGTGGCGCCCGCGGCGGCAGCGCTGTGGTCCAGGAGCAGATTCTGAGGACTTATTTGTAGTGCTGCTGCTGCAGCTGCAGAGCGCTGCCGCCGCAGCAGCAAGCACTGCTGGCAGCAGCTGCTGCAGCGCTGCCAGCTGCTGCAGCAGTTACTGATACAGTAACTGTAACAACAGCAGCGTACTAGCAGTAATACTGTGATAGGAGCAGCCTGTCAGTGAGCACTAGCAGCAGCAGTGGTCTACGTGGTGGCGGCGGCAGCAGTCACTGCGGCAAGTTGTGCCAGTGACTGTGACAGTCGTGTGTGTTATATAATATTCTACTGTCTGCAGTGCCGCTGTGCATCGGGGTTACAGGGCTTAGGAATGTGTGAGCCACCGTCTAGTACCAACCTGAATAGTTACTTCAGTAATTACACCCAACCCTAACCAGGTCCAGGACCTGAAGCACATGTGGGCTTACTGTAGTACTACACGCAGGCGGCTTAGATAACTCACAGAGGGTGTTAGTGACAGCAGCTGCCTGTGCGCAACACGATCGCATTTGACAAAAGAGCAAGCAAGACACTCGGTCTGACACGACTCGGACCACAAGCCTGCGTTGCCCCGGCGGCACCGTGAGGAAAAGGGCCCCGGGATCACTGATGACATTTGCAGCTGTGCCTACAGCAGTGGTACTACTAGTAGGCTGGGGTTCTGACTCGGCATCACCAGCCTGGCTGAGCAGCCTGACTCGGAGGCATGAGGGCAGGAGCAGCTCCGAGTCGCTGCGCCGTGTACGCTCAGGCTGTTACACTGTCAGTACTACTAGTAGCCTATTAGTAATGAGTCAGACTCAGAGTGCACGTGACAGAGCCACAGATAGCGGCTGCGTAGAGAATTCGATCATGATGGTAGCCCTCAGGCTACTGATAACACTATCAGTAACCCTCAGGCTACAAGTGCGTGCTACAGCTGGCACACAGTCAGGTTGCAGCACCGTGACTGCTGCGATGTGCGCAGTGCATGAAGCAGCTCCAACAGCGGCGGCCGCGGCTACTAGTGGTACCAGCGATGTGAGACTTGAAGCAGGCCGCTCTCAAGCACTTTGTTCTCAAGTACCGTACTTTGTTCTCGAGTACTTCTTCGCGTCACCTTGAAGATGCGTGGAAATGCGCAGCGACAGCATGCGCCAGCGCACAGCGTAGGCATCATTGCTCAGCAATTTCTGGTGCACGCGGCGCAGACTGCGTCCGTTTGGCGCTGCTGCAACTTTAACTTGCCGTGACTTCATCATGGGAGCCTCACTGCAGCAGCTCCGAGGCTCACTGTGTATTCAAGTTGCTGCAGGCTGCATGCTATGTAGTACCATAAGTACTGCTGCTTGCAAGTGCTGAGCACTGACAGCTCTCAGCAATGCACTGCATCCCGAAGACCGTCTGTCATACTCACGTGCGCAAACACGGCCGTGAAGTTTGAAGCACACATGTGATCCCTTGTGCCGCGTTCACTAATGGCATGACTTCGCGCTTGCCGCACTGGACTTTAACCTCAAGACCTTGTGACATATGCGCATCACGTTGCAGTCCTGAGACATCCAGAGCGCCCCAGGGCCTGCCACTTGGTGAGCTCCAGGCATGAAATTTCCCACACCACAGTGTCCTACATGAGCTTCGGAATGATGACCCTTTCCTCGTGTCGGTGTCGCCAGGATGTTCAAGAGCGCTGCGCACCTTCCGGAACGAAGGAGCCTGAGGGATGAGCACGCGCTGCCCGCGAGTCAGACTCTGAGTCATCTTCTGAGTCACCACGCCAACGGCGCCGCGCACCTGCCTGAGTTGGAAGGGAACACCGCCATAGTGATTCCGACTTTGACTCAAGACAAGAGCGGGGAGGCACCAGCAGAGCTTCAAGGGACTGCTGACACTGCAGCAACTCTGACTCAGAGTCTAACTCAGCCTGAGAGCAGAGCAGGGTCAAATGGGGCGCATGCGGCCTCAGCGGCAGCGACTCAGAGTCGGACTTATCGCATGCGCCGGAGAAAGTCGTGGGCTGCGCGCAGGATGGCATACGCCGACACACCCGACCCCTTTTGTACTGCCGGCATTCTTACGGTGAGCTTTGAGAATCAGAATCTGCATGTAACAGTACTTTTTGGAGTTTCGTGAAGCAACAATGACCGTAGGCATGAATAAAAGCACCTCACACACGCTTTGGTCTTACACTGAACTTCAACTTGTGTAGCAGCGCTCAGCCCTGTCCTGCTCCGCCGCCTCAAAGCATATCCCAAACCCTTTATTCAGCAAGAGTCTAAGTCCTAAACCTGACTCTAACCGTATGTGCGCCACGCCGCTGCGAGTACCTGTGCTGATTGGCGGCGCCAGCGTCAGCGCAAACGCCATTGGAATGCAGCGCTGCGCGTGAATTACTTGTCACAGCGATGCTGAGCGCTGCAGCGGCTCTCGCGCATGCTGAGCACTGCTGCGCTGTTGCGTACGTGCCACAACGATACTGAGCGCTTCAACAACTTGAATTGAGCATGAAGTGGACCTCAAAACTGCGAGGCAAAGAATGTTCCAGTGTTGTTGCGCATGCTGAGAACTGCTGCCCTTCCCCCCCCCCTCCCCCCTGCCCCGTCCCCCACTCGTGCACAGGGCACCAAGCGCTGCTGTCACCCGCTGTGCACAAAGTGCGGCGACACAGACTGCGCAAACGACGACTACGGGCCGGAGAACTGCTGCGCGGACGTCATTGCCAAGAACTATCTCAGCTGCACCAAGCACGCCGCGCCGTGCACCGTTGACCCGACGCTGTGAGTCCCTACGTGCCTGTTTTTGCTGTGGAGAAAGTGGCGATCACAAACCTCAGGCTGGCGTTGTTGATTCATCGCTGCAGTTGAACTTGAAGTGCAACTGAAGGCAGAATGTGGACGCCCAGGCTGTGACATGTTTGACTTCAGAGGAAAGGGTGGCATGATAACAAACGTGTCTCTGTATGTGTCTCTGTTGTTCTGACGTCTGATTGGTCATCACAATGCATCACTGCAGTCGCGGCTGAAGTGCTGCTGTGGCAGAGGTACAGGTCTCTGCTCCTTGCACCATGCTGGCGCATGCTGCAATGCTGAGCGTTGCGCTGCGTGCTCAACGCTCGGCGCGCCTGCCACGCTTCAACCGCATCTGTCCACACATCGCTGCATTCATCTACACACCAGAACATTCGCCATGACATCGAGCCGCAACTTGAAGTAATGCGACGCCTGCTCCCAGCACCCCTCATTTTTATTTTTAACTTGGACCCTCTCACTCTGCATTAGCGTTGCTGGCCGCTGCTGAGGTGACGCTCCTTTGTCAGTTGACGTTGACATGCCCCGCCCTTTTTTCACTGCTTGCCGCAGCCCTATCGTGGTGGACCCGGCCACCATACAGAGGGCTACAGTTGTGGGGGCGCACCCCGGGCAGTCATGGAACTCGTCGGTCTCCGCCGGCGAGACCTTGTTGTCAATGAAGTTGGACGCTGTTCAGCTGTTCATGAGCGAGGGGGTGAGTCGCCGCCACTTTGTCAGCTGCGCGTCCCTTAGCAACGTCTCAGGGCTGATACAGCTGATGGGATTGAGTGACGGGACTAGACACCTTGGCAGAGTAGGACACCGAAGGTCGACCCAATGCAAAGTGCAGAACAGCACTATGTAGACCAGGGCAGCCTGAGGCTGGATTGCAAAGAAGTGATTATTGTGCAGGTGCTTGTGCAAGCGGAGGAATAATCCTGAGTCAGGGGCGGAACAGTACCGGACTGGTGCTGGAACATGCAGTGGTGGACTAACAGAATGGAAAACCTGTGTAGGTATGCATGCACATACAAGTAGGGCATGTAGGTATCATACTCCGTCACTGAGCATTGCCGTTGTGCCTGAGCTTTCGCTGATGTGCCCTGGCGCTGCTGTCAGAGTTTTGCGCATGTGCGTGAGCCTTTGCTAATGTGCTCGCTCGCGCCTGGTGTCATGCAGTACCTGCGCAATGCGGATGCGCCTGAGCTGTTGCTGATGTGCTCCAGCACTGCGCATCCATCGCAATGCAAAAGCCCGGTACCGCCGCTGTGTCAGCTGCGCGCAAATTGCAATGTTGAAGTTTGCAGGCCTGCAGCAACAGCACGTCGCAGCGACAGCGCCTGAAGCACGCGCCACTGCCCGCGCAGCAATGCTCAGCAGTGGTTGAGTAAAGCATTTGAGTGGCGCTGACGTGCTGTAGCTGTCATTGACTGATGAGCACTGCTGATGCGCACGCATGTCGCTGGTGTGTGTGAGCAGTGCTGATGTACATACCTTAGTGTCGCTGATGCGCCAGAGCAATGATGTCATACCTGATTGATGAAGTGTCTGAACATTGCTGATATGCCTGAACGCTGCTGTCATGCAATACCTACATGAGCGCTGCTGAGGTGCTGAGCAATCCTGACATGTCATTGTGGTGCAGGCCCTGCCGGCGGGCGCCGCCACCGTCATCAACAACCTCAAGGCCGGACGCAACGTGCAGCTGACCATTGAGCTCAACGGGTCCCACGAGTGAGTCATGAGTAACGAATCACCATGCATGCATTCAGTTCGCTGGGACTGGGCTTGACGACTGAGCCCGTCTGATTGAATGCACAGATTTCGAGCTCTGCATTTGCAGGCGGGTGGGTAACCCTAACCCTAACCCTAACTCTTCCTGCATCCCAAGAGGCCCCGTCTTGACCATAGTCTTATTGCACCTGTTAGGGCTTAGGGCCGCTGGCAAGCCCACTGCAACATTGATGTTTAGATGAGCCTTGTTACCGCGTTGGCAGCTGTCGTCGCAGCGCTCCACTGCATTTGCCACCAGCGCGAGGGACTGCACCTCTGAGGCTTTCAGGGTCGTTGTCACGTTGTACAAATGTAGTTCCCAATTGGAGTGCAACATATACAGACCAAACTGCCATGGGCACCATCAGCCGCTTTCATCCTCGTCTACAGCTGCTGTCACCATTGCTGCAGCGCTATCTATGACAAAAAGTGACAACACTGCGCCAGTGAGCTGGCACACTGCCACTCTCTAGCTCTGGTCTGTTCTTCGGTGTTCAAGAGGTCACCAGGGGAGGGGCATGAAAGTATGCATGTATATATATATATTGCAGCATGTAGCACTGTTGAACACAGGAATGCATGTGCATGAGTAACCCCCGTCTGTGGCGCTCGTTTCTCTGCTGCAGTGACATACTGTACACCAAGAACGCGTACTACAAGCGCCAGCTGCAGAGCTTCGGGAACAAGGTGAAGACGGGAATGTCTGACCCCAACAACAACATCAACAACGTCAAGCTCACCTGTAGACTTCTGCACGAGATGAATGGTGAGTGCTTTCACATAAAGTTCGAGTTCAACTCACGAAAGTGCATTTATGTACAATGTAGTTCAAGTTCAACTGACGAAAGTGAATGTATGTACAATGGTCAGGCTTGTGAGGTAGTCTGCACAATGCTGCTTGGAATGAACGTTGGGCACGCTGATGCAACTTCAACTGGTCATCCACAAACTTCACCTGGAGACCAGAGGCATGTAAGAGGGACCATCCGCTTGATGCACGGAGGGTGACCACCGCATTACCGATGCTATGAAAAAGTGCCGTCCTTGTGTGAAAACTGCATCTGTTGCGCGCGTCAGCACGATCAGCCAACTCTAGCGACCGCCTGCGGAGGGATCTTCGCTATGTTGTCCACGCAATCAATGGCGCGCGCCTGCTTGCAACTTTCTCCCAATTTCAAGCTGCCTTATCCACCCGTCCCTTTCAGGGCCGCACCTGTGCGCAACGTATCCTACATTTACCCATCAAGCAGCAGTGTCACACACATAGAGCGCTTCATTGCGCAAGCCGCACACTGTGGCACATGCCAATGTCACACACATAAAGCGCTTCATTGCATGAGCCACACACTGTGGCACACACCGACCCCCACACACCGCGCTATGCACCGCCGCCGCTGCTGCTGCGCCCAGGGAACTGGTACAGTATCACGCGAACAAAGCGCTTCGTTGCACAATTCACACACGTACCAACCCCCACCACTGTGCTGCCATCGCCGCTGCTGCTGCGCTCCTAACCCTAACCCTAACCCTCAGGGAACTGGTACAAGTGGGGTCTCTTTGCGGGCTACAACAACACCATCCCCAAGTTCCAGCTCGCGTTCAAGTTCATCGTCACAACGCTCAGGAGCACTGGGGCGCAGATCACGTACCAGATGGACTACGCATCCAGCAGCTATGGCGGCGCGCTGCCCATCAAGTCCTACTTTGTGGGCCTGGAGAACTATGTGGACGAGGTACGAACAACTTCAAGTTGAAGTGGATCATCCTGCACCCCAATGACTCTACGGTGTGTATGTCAGAGCTGTCAGATCCTTGAGGTGCTTCAATTTGAAGTGTGCACAAGGCCTCTCTGACGAGGCATGCACTACTTCAAGATGAAGTTGCACCCAGCAGCAAGGGCGGCGTGCCGCCCATCAAGTCATGCTTTGTCGGCCTGGACAAATTATGTGAACGAGGCACGAACAACTTCAATTTGAAGTGGATCATTCTGCATATAATGACTTGACGGTGTGCATGTCAGATCCTTTGACGTGCTTCAATTTCAAGTGTCACATCAAGGCATACCCTGGGTAGGGGTAGGGTTGAAGTCATCGCAGCAAGCTCACATGCGCTCTACATCTTCACGTGCCTCAGGCCAGAAGATGATCGGATCGTTGTTTCTTGTTTGTTTCTTGTTGCTCCACGCAGTGCGTCGCTGTACGATGAAGAGGCGTTAGCACTGCTGTCACAAGATGACAGCCTGTAGGAGCCACCTTGTGTGACCACTGACCTATACGGGAATGTCAACACTTTGGATAACGGCTACCAGCCAGACTTGTGGCACTGTGAAGCGTGTGCTTGTACTGGCAGTTGCAATATGTAACTGTTTCTCCTGTCTCATGCGGTGCTTCCGCAACGCAGGTCTGCGTGGCAGCCTACAACATGTGCGGTATTGCCTACAGTCAATACAAGCCTCTGAACCAGATCATGGACACGTGGTACAAGCAGGTATGTATGTATGAAAATAAACTTGGGAGTATTCGTATGCGTATATATGGCATGCACATATTGTATGTGCATAGTAAGGTACTGCAAGAAGGTTATGTATTCATGTACTCGTATATATGCAGGTGAGCTGCTAAGTTTATGTGTGTGTACTAAGGGAGTATGCACGCACCTGTATTTCACATCTACCGTAAATCACAGAGTATGACCCCCCTTCTTGTATAAAACCCCCCCATTGTATGCTGTAGTGTGAGGTGTGTGTGTGTACGCAAGACTGGGGGTACGCTGTATGAGACCTTGGTAAGCATAAGACTGTGCTTATAGACCAAGGAAAAAGGCAATTATGCAAATGCCAAGTCATTTTGGCAGAAGTCGGCGCAAGGGACAAGTGCCACAGTGAGATGCAGCAAAAAAACAGTGTGGTGAAAGCTGTGTTGCTGCGAAAACCCTCTGCAGCCGCGAGTTTGCAGTGCAGAGGAGGTGTTCAAGCCAGGCGTGCTTGGGCAGGAGCTGCAGAACGTCCATCTGTGGCCTGCTGCTTGCAGCAGCAGTGTGCTGCAGTGTTCATCATGCAACATTTTTGCGGTTGCACCCACCCACGCGCGTGCAGGACAGGCGCAAACCTGTATTATTCCCCCCCATGTAAGACCCCCATTTTCCCAACATGGACCTCGCAGCGTTACCAGCAGAGTGGGTATTATACTCCATGATATTATTGTATTTGAAAAGGAATCAAAAGATCGTAGGGCTCTAGGTGACAAGGGAAGGTTACCCGCAAGTGCCTTCCACCAATAACTGTGGTCGCCGCTGCTGCAGTCCTTGGCCACAAGTCAAACAGTACACGTATGTGTAGTACATCAAGAAGCGTACCTGGTGAGGCATTCCTATCAGTGCAAGCGTGAGCGCGTCAGCGCCATTAATGAGCAGTGGGGTCAGCACGTGAGCGTTCGCTTGTGGAAACAAGGTGTCATTGGTGTTTAAAGAGACCCTGACCCTCATTCCAGCGTTTCTGAGACTCTGACCCTCAATTCCGGCGTTTGAGACTCTTCTATTTGAAAAAAAGGTATCCTGTTGACACCTGCCATTGACACCTGCCATGAATATACATACTTACCATGCCTGCCCCCGCGCGCTCTCCGCGATGCAGATAACGTACCTCACCAACAAACCCCTGTGCATTGCCGGTGAGTGATTTGCAACATGACAACAAAACAACCTCAGCTTTTGGGTACACTCACACACACATTGCTGCACGTTGCCTTGAAGCAACATCCAGGTGTGGTCTCACATGCCTTCTTGTTGACTTCTTGTTTACTTACATGTTGCTGTTTCAAGTTGAAACTGCTTGGCGCATGCGTGTAAACAGGATTTTGAACTGCAAGAACCGAGATGTGGTCATTTCATGACCGTTGCTACAGTCCTGCAATGTAACGTGCTCTAGGCGTGTAGTGCGGTGCGTGTGGGGGGGGGGTTGCGCGAACACAGCTGCTCAGGTTTGTCGCACACAGAGACAGCAACACCTGCGTGCATTTCTGACCTTGCAATGTAGCATTACAGCCCTTTCGCCATGCGGCACACAATCTTCACATGGTACTGGATCATATCACAGTGCATGACATCACATTGCATGACGTCCCATTACATTGCATCTCATTACATCACATTCGACCACGTCATCTTGCTGACTTTGCCACTTGCTTGTCCCTCCACTATGTAGAGATGTCAAGCACTGACAAATGCAACCCGCCAGACGGGACGGACGATGGCAAGGTGCAATGGATCAAGGATAGCTACAAGCGGCTTGCGAGCACATACACTCAGGTCACCACTGTCAACTGGTGAGACAGGATGCAATCATGAAATCATGGCACGGTCAATTGGTGCGACAGTATGCAATCACAAATTTATGGGTCATGGACTCCTTCAGCATGAATCATTCATGATCTCACGCCTTAAGCAGCGCCTGCTCTGAGCCATCAAGTCATTGCTTGCCACGATGTCAATGTGGACTGATGACTGGCACCAAGCATGAATAAGCATCAGTCGCCCTTTACGTTGACTTTTGCGCTGGTAGACATGGTTTCCAGAAGAAAGGCCAAACACTATTTGTACGAAGCAGCACTTTTGTTCTGCAAAGCAGACTCTGATGACACAGCATAGATGGAGTGCACATTACACCAGAGCTAGCGAGACCCACATGCAATCACACATGTACGGCCTGGCCGCCTTCACATCGGTGCTGCTGACAACGCACTTGAAGCGTCAGTCAGTGTCACTTGCATATATTGTGTGAGTTCTAAAGTCAAGTATGCTACCCACTGCCTTCAACCCAACTGCGACAGTTGGCCAAATAATCACTCTGATTCGTTGGGGTCCTCAGCTTAGGGTTAGGTGGCAAGCGCTCACGACGATACCTACTCTTCACCCGCCTCTGAGGCTCCAATGAAAAACGCGCGTACTTTGAAGTATTGTGTTACTTCCCTCATGCAGTGCTCTATCGTATGCCCAGCTGCGCAAATATATTAGCTGTTCAGGCATGACTCTGTGGGACATTACAGCTGCTTTTAGGCGATTTTGGGCACCTTGCACGGCCCCCCTTACCTCTGCTGCTGCATCAAGGTGCATTGATGTTGGTTGCAGTGGGTGGGCCAATTCAATTAGATTAGGGCAAGGAGCACTGGGTTCATTTAACCTGATCAAGTTACTCATTACTCATCTTTACCTAACCCTAGGCTGTGATGCCAGGCCTCTACATACATTTCTGCAAACACCTGCCTCTGGTTGCAGTGCCTACGCATCAAAACATAGCTGAACACGGCAATGTTGCACTTGTGTGATTTTGCCCAGGTTCTTCGAGAACAAGTGGAATCGCGACTGGGACATTGGCTCTCCCCTGCTGCGGGACGCCTTTGTGAACGGTACCTATCTCTTCAAAAACATAACGACATACGGCGCGTAGCACATGGCTAGGGACCCCTCCCTGGGGGAATCCAAGCTTGTTGCCTCAGGCCGTGCAGCGAAACCTCTTTCGGAGGGTGCGCTGGTGACGATTCCAAACGTGCTCTGGCAAGTTGGACATGCCTTCAGCAGTGCTCAGATGAGCTGGTGCGGTGGGCACCCTAGTAGAAATGATCGGCGGTCACGCTCAAACCGAATGCAATGGGGGGCCACAGAAGCAGACAGATGTAGCCGGCACAGATCCCACCACGCTGTGAGTGAGTGCAGAGTGGTTTCGGCTGATACTTTTGCCAGCCAGCCAGTCAAGTAGTAGTAGCAGTAGTTGAAGTAGGCAGCCTGTGTTGTGCTGTGTGTACAGCAGGGGGGACCCCCCATTCTCGGTGGGAGGCTGGGTGTTGAGCGCTGCTGCTAAGCAGCTGCCGTTTTGCGCCACCACACCGCGATTGGTCGCCCCGCCCTTGAACTTGGTGTGCATGGTCGTCTTGTACACCTGGTGCCCTTGTTTTCCTAGACAGCTCCACCTAGGCATGAGCAGGCGATTTTAGAACTCTTCCAGTTCAGCCTGCTATTCCCCCCCTTCCCCCCCCGTCTTTGCTCCCTGAAATGCGCACGCTGCCGGTGCCTGGCGCTTTAAGCTGCGCTAAGTGCGCGTTGACGAACGTAGGTATCCATTTTCTCCCTGCTGGTCTTTCCCCCCTCGGCATTTACCATGAGCCCGCAAGTGGCAGCGCTGCAAACCTTGTTCAATACCACAAGGCATTTCATTTTTTCACCTTCTGGTTTTGTGTTTCGCGGCTGCGGCGCATTGACCTTTTGTGCAAAGTGAGAGCAATGCTGATCATGAGAGGCGGCACCCTCAAACTCTGACAAGGCGGCAAACTGGACATTCGCCATACTTGAGTATGTCAAAGTCCTTACCCCCCCCCCCCCCCCCTCTCCGCTGCAACACCATGTAGTGACAACAACTGTTGCTGGTGCACAGCAGTGTGTGGACTTGTTGGAAGCACAAAGCCTTGCCACAAGGGCCCAAAACGTCAGGCTGCCATATCAACTGCGAGTTGCCAATGCGCATCATGGCATGCACACAGGCACACAAAAGCTGTGGGGGCACAGCATAGCACAGATGCAGTGTAAGTTGTTGTGAGCATTGGGAGTATTTCTGCATTTACAAGGCCCCAGAAAGGTCGCCTATCCCCTCAGTTTCTGAAGATCAATTCTATGCAGCAACCTAGTCAGCTCCTGCACTTTGTGGTTGGATTCGTGTCGCATTACCACATCTATTTTGTCATTTTTTATAGTGAACACAGACGCAAATGCAGGTAAACATCAACTCGTGCAAGGAGTGACTCAAAGTGCAAGACGTTGAAATGCACACGCGGTGCTGCCACGTGACGCCGGCACGAGCAGGATGACATGCTAACCCAAATTCAGCTCCATATCGAAACGCCCGGGAGACATTATCTGCGGCAGCAGGGCGCAGATTGCACGGCCACCTCTTCCAACACCAGAATAGATGATGTCAAGGCTAAAGATTCAAGGCGAATCGCAGAGGCATAGCCGTTCCACCGCAGCATAAGTGTACATTGCAAAAACAGGGCAACCGAAGACACGAAGGCACTCATTGAGCAAACTTCAATATACATTGTTGTAACACTGCGTTGCCTTAGCTGTGCAGTGCTCAGCCCTCCTGTGTGCACTCCCACACACGCCGATAAAGGGGGCCCGACAAACTCAAATGTGAGCAAGAAGAGAAACACTGCTTGTGCGGCAACTTGGCCAGCCAAACCCCCTCTCCCCCCCCCCCCTGCGCGTGTGCAGCGCAACAGCGACACAGCGCGCAAGGGGGGGGGGGGGGGGGACAGCACAGGGGGGATCCAATGTGCAGACAGAACTCCACTACTACGAAACCCTAGCCCTAAGCCTGAAAACCTATGTATGTTGGCGTACACTGAACCGCGGGCAAGTGCTGTGCAGCCTGTGCGTGTGGGGCCACGCGATTCCAGTGCAGCGACGATCGTTGCACGGTGAGGATTCCGGCGCTCCACACAAGGCGCACGCGCCGCTTGTCGCGGCCCTGGTGCTAGGGTTTGGACGCGGGCTGGCAAACCCTAATGCAGGGTTTATGCGAGGATGGGCAAGCCCTAACGTCGACTGCCCTGGTTGTGGCACACACGGATACACCTGTTGTTGTAGACCTTGCAGCAGGGGATGTTTTGCCCCCTCCCCGCCCGCACACGATACACTACAAGCGTGTTGGATTGGTGTGGTGGGAGGGCGGGAGGGTAGACACCCCCCACTGCCTAACGTTTCTCATTTCGCCTGCTTCTTGCTTTTTCCTTTCGTTTTTTTCCTATGCGCAAACTGGCTAGTCTGGCTGGTGCCGTCTCCGGTCCTGCAGCAGTGCTCAGTATATATGTACAACTGTAGACAGCTCTAATGTGGGGGCTCCCCCCCCCCCCCACACCCCTTCGCCTGCAACACAAAAGCGCCGTGGCACAATCATGCTCTGTAGCGCCTCTCAATTGTCCCCCTACAGCACCGCACCCCCCTCTCCTTTTCGCAAGGGCAAGGAAAGGGGGGGGGACACAGAACAGTGCGCTGGCACTGGTGACGTTCGAGTCAGCAGATGGCCATGTTGCTTGGACGTGGCAACAGAGGGGAGGCCCAATGTACGGGGGTGCGTGGATTCGTATCGAGAGGAGACGCAATAGGGGCCGAGGGAGCCTTTAGGGGGGGGGGGAGGGGGGGGGGGAGGGGCTAGGTCGTGGGGGATTGTACCCCTAGCTCTCCCCCCCCCCAACCCCCCCTGAGGTGAAGCTTTATGCGGCCGCGGGAAGGGGGAGGGAGATGCGTTGGGGGGGCTTGCGCAGCGCGTCACGCACTTTCTTGTTGACAACGCCGCCCTGGAAGACACAGAGCGCGAGCAAGAGAGCGAGCCGAGTGAGCCAACCTGTTGAGAACCTTGTTGCGCTGACGGAGGCACACATGGCTCCTGCTTGCAACACAACAATTGCCATCAGAGGACGCTATTGAAAACACCATTTTCTGAATCAGACAGTGCCACGGCACAACAAATACGATCACACATGCAGTACTGACTTCGACTTGACGATAACTTTGTGACAATTTCGATGTTGACAAACACAGTCGCACATGCAGTGCTGACTTCGACTTGGGTTGGCAATACTTGGTGACAATTCCACTGTTGACAATGACTAACGAAAATGTGGCAACTGGTTCTGCCAATGCAACTTCGTCAACTGCCAAACTCATCAATCTTAAAGTTCAACTTGTGACTCGTAAGGTTAACTTGTGACTCACCAAGCCAAAGGCGATGCCCGTCCTGCCAAAGCGGAGGGCCAGGCTGGAACCGTAGAGCCGCCCGAGCATCTGCATGCGCATGGCAGTGCTAGCTGCCGGCCTGGTGACATGCGCACATACATGTAAAAGGCTAGGTCAGGTATGAACATATCATAGCGTTACAAGGTATGTAGGTATTGGCGGGCATGCGCATGGCAGCGCTCGCCGCAGCCTGTGACACGCGCACATACATGTAAAAGGCTGGGTCAGGTGTGAACATATCATTGAGGTACACACAGCTCGGCAAGGTATGTAGGTATTGCCGGGCATGGGCATGGCAGCGCTCGCTGCTGGCCTGATGGCAGGTGGGACATAGGAGTTACAGAGTCGCATGTGTGTCAATATTGGCTGCTCACTGCATATGCTTGGCATCACACACATGATCAGCCAGCAATATCGGCGGCCGCAGCAGCAGCTGCACCGCTCAAAGTTTGCAAAGGAGTGCATCACAACAGCATCTTCATTGCAAATTTTCAGCACTTGCAGACGAGAGCAGCAGCAGATGGGGCTAGCCAGTGAACCTTCTGCACAAACACAGGGAACAGCAGCCGCTACGGGGTATTGAAGTTCACCTGTTGAAGATGTCGAGGCCGACCAGGTGCAAGGGCGTGGTGATGAGCTGCATGGCAGAGGGGACCAGCAGCTGAGACGTGCCCTCCGCCGCAGCAGTGCTCCAGTCACGCGCCTCCGTCAGGTGCGAAGCCACGGCCTCTGCAAATTGCAATCATTGCAGCGCAAAAAAGTCAGACCACAGCGTACAAGATAGCAGCATTATGAACGGTGACAATAGGCAACAGCGCTCAACTATGAACAGCAGTGCTCTAGTTGCGTGTGCGAAGCCATGGACAAAGGGTCCGGACCACTGCGCACAAATAGCAGCATTCTAGAAAGGTATGACAAGCGATATGTACAGTCTCAACCATAACAGTACTCAGTCGACATGGCGGCCTCAGTGAGCAGCAATGCGGTACAGGCGCTGGGATGCTTCAAGACAACGTCAGAGGGTCAGCACCAGTGCTCAGCAGCCCTACCTTCAGGGCCTGATTTAAAACCTAGGCCTAGCGTCACAGTCCGCATGAAGCCAGCGGAACAGAACAGCACATGCCAAGGCAAAGACAGCACCGCAAATCACTGACTGCAGCAATTGAAGCAGCGCTCAAACTCTGACAGCAGTGCTCGGCACTCACCAGGCAGTGTGAAGCTGGCGGCGATGGAGACAATGTCGCGCAGCGTGAACAGCGCGTAGCTCGCGAGCGGCATGCGCGATACGGCTGCGGCGGCCGCAGTGGTCGCCGCCGTTGCGCTGAACATGCGTGCCAGGGCTTGGTCCTGGTGTTAAGCGATAAAGCACGGGCGGCAGCAGCAGCAGTGATCAGACAGTTGAAGAACATGGCGGTTGAGGAAATGCAGGCAGGCTCTAGGATCAGGCTGTGCGCGCACGCGCACTGTGCGGCGTGCGAGACAGCCTGGTCTGAGAGCTCTTGCATCTTGCCCTGTGCCATGTGAAGGGACAATATGCGACCTGCTTGTGATGACCTGCTGCTCCTTCCATCAGGTCTTTCAAGTTCCGCTGTAGCATGCGGGAAGGCCTAGGCCCACTTGTGCAGACACGCCAGCACCTTCAGGCTGACATGCCACTTCCGCTTCACATACACACTTCCCCTGGCGGCACATCTGATTGGCCTGGTGGTGCAGCAAAATCTTCTGCAGTGCCAAAAAAGCACCGGCCCGGCAGAATACTCCACAACCGTCATTGCAAAAACTGCTGCTCCTTGTGGTGCCCTCACTGTACCGTGCTGAGCATGGCAAGGGCAAGAGTTCTGGCAGTTCTGGCGAGCGTTCTTTGACACTGACCTGTTACCGCCAGACCATGCCTAAACTCCAAATCAGGAGCAAAATCTCGTGTGGCTCCACGCTCACAACCCTTGTTGGCCTTCATCTTCAATTGCAGCCATGCACAAGACTGGTACTCCGCACTTCAACTTCAAACCTCAGTCACGTGCGCTGACATTCGTTTTCAATTGCACTCGCATTACGCGTTATGGTGCTCTGCACTACAACTTCAAATCTACACGTTCTCTGCTTGACATGCAATTGTAACATGAACACAAGCATAGTCGACTTACCTTGATGATCGAAGCGGGCAGGTTCACCGCGGTGGTCCCCACAAGTTTCGGCGCCCCTGCCCCAACCCCCAGTGACTCCGCCACAGTGCTAATGCCATTGGCCGCCACGTATGTGCCAGCATAGAGCGCCCACACCCACCAGACCTCCTTGTACCGCAGAAACGTCAGCGGTCTTGACATCTCCCTGTGGCCACAAGAGAGGAGAAGAGATGGCGATGCTCAGCTACACTGCAACTATGAGGGTGATGGTGATGGGATATGTAGGCAAGAGGGTTTAAGGGAATGGAGGGGGAATCGGTGGCACTGCACATGCCGCGAAGCGAGGTATTCTTCTGACTCAAGAAGCACTGGATGTGGGGGTAAAGGTGAAGTAGCAGGCTACTGCGTGCATGGCTACTGCTGAGAATCAGCTCTGGCAATACACACTTCAATGTAAATGCATTCTCTGCCTCTACACTCAGGTGCCACGCATGCACAGGGCACGCACGCGCCAGGCTATAGAGCTGGTGAGGATGCAAAGCATTCACATTACTGCTGAGAGACTGGGTTTGATGTTGACGATGAGGCGCGAGGAGTTGAGGAAATAGGGCAAGATAAGATTACACCACTGGTGTGTTGCAGCAGATATGTGACTACATTACGGACCACTACCGCTGACGAAAGGTTTATTGCACACACGTAGCTCTTGCTGAGCGTAAGCCCATCGCAGCGGCCAGAAAGCTTGCGCGACTGTACAGTAGATATGTAGCGAAGAACCAAAAGTGGGCGAGCAAGCTGCAAAGCCTTGCCAAAGAAGCTTATCCATGGCCCGCGGTAGTGCAGAGCAAGGCCTAGGTATACGTGTGTGTGCAATCGAGATGCGAACGGGTGCTAAGAATGGCCGTTTTGCCATATTCTGGAAACCTGCAACGCCAAAGATACGCGAGTACGCAGCCGCCTGGTGTGGGCGGGAGCCTGCGTGGGTTCACTGGCCCGAAATACTGCGGTTGCAACCAACAGCATGCGACAAGGGTGACTACCCATCACAAGCAGTGCGCAGATGCACACTTCTGACATCTGACCGGAAACCAGCTCTCCCCCACGTTCTCCCTAAAATCGAGCCGAACGCACGCTCAGTTGAACATAGATGCCGTGCACAAAAAGCGATTACTGTCATAGGCAGCGTGTCAGCGCGCGCGCCCGTATCTGCGCCGTTCCTTGCGGGGATGCAACTGCACACCGTATCCGACCAAAATTGATTTGCGCCATCAGCCGAACTGGAGATGACGACAAGCGAGGCTGCTGGCGGAGATGCACCTAACGCGTTCACGTTTCACTCATTGCGCGTGTGCACACTCACTTGAGGCCTGACACCAGCGCCGCCGTCATGCTCCCGCCCCGGCTGGCGGACAGGATGATACTTCTGTCCAGAATGGCGATGATGGGAGACACGGAGAGCGCCGCCGCGGCTGCAGCAACGGCATCAGCGCCAAGCTGCCTCACCATGCCCAGCCATTTGGGATGATTGTGGCGGGTCAGGCTATTTCGTGACCGGGGCACTAGCTGTGGTCTGGTGGGCATCGAGGCCTGCCTTCGCAACGCAACGGGCGCCATGGGCACAAACCCCCGGGTGTCTCCGAGCTTAGCATGGGCCGCTTGCAGCCCTGATAGCGCCACCACCGCTAGCACCACCAGCGCGCTGCGCAACCGGCCCTGCGTCCGCATCTTCTCCGTGATGGTGGGAACCCTGATGTTGTTCTTCAAGCTGACACACACCTCTGCGTCCTCCTCAGCCTGTGCAAGTGCTGATGCTGGCGCTGGTATCGCGTGGATTTACCGTACAACGCGTTGCAATACTGTTGCGCGCTTTGGGGGGGCTTGTGCTGGGACTGGTAGGTGATACTGCGCTGCGCTGGCCAGAGCTCGAGCCTGCTCATTGAAACAAAAAAAGTGCAACTTGCGAAGAGCCGACTTCAAGAATTTTGAACTTTTTGAAAATGGTTCAAATTCAAATCCTGTGTTGACATTCGGGCCTCGCCTAGGTGTACATTAGGAGTACATAGGTGTACCCGCTCGAGGTTAGCTGTAGCGAGTCGTGGGGGAGTGTACTCGGTGCCTAGGGCAGATCCCGCATCCCGCATAAGCACCTGCCAATCAGCGAGCTCCATCTTGCACAAGCACCTTTCCCCCTCAGCCAATCGTAGCCAGAATTCTGCATAAGCACTTCTGACAGCCACCGAGCTTATTAACAGTGTCGCGAGCACCTGAGCACTTGTCAGCCTGTTTACTCGTGTCGGAAGGCAGCTGAGGGTGGAGTGCTCACGAGGAGAAGCTTGCAGCGCAGTCTGCTCAAAGGTGTGCGCAGTACCGGCAGGATAGTGCGACGGGGACGAGGTGTACACAAAAAAGTGGCTGGCGGCAACATCTGAAGCGCTTTGCAAGGCAAAGCAGGGCGTCGTGGCATCAACAAGAGGTGCGATGGTGCGTCGCTTGCAGGTAATCTCATGGCACCAGCTGCCTAGCCTGTGTATACACTGGATTATGCAGGAGTGCCACCATTGGGAGACAGGAACTGTCGTTGCGGTCTCGCGCAGCAGGCATCTTTTGAACAACTGCGAGTTCTCTGATGTGATCCTGACAATTTATGTTGCTGTAAGAGCTTAAGTCCCTGTGACAACTTTTCATCAAGGTGGACCTAGTTTACTGGGAGTATATGCAACCTGTTTTAGGCATGCCGCCTCGTTGACGTGGATGGGAATGCCATTAGATCATGTATGGGACCAATGGGTAAACAATAGACTTTGGTCACATGTCCAGAGTAGCGTAACGGAAGTGCCCAGCCGCAGCCATGAAGGGGGTGAACTCATGCGCGCGCAGCGTTTTGAATGCAGGGCGTGCAGCAGGCTGTGGCACCCCTGATGGCGTTCCTGCTGTGCCAGCGCTGTGGGTTCGGTGCACACATAGAGTGAGATTGACATCTGCGCTTACAAGATGCGGACTGTACGCAGGCGGCGGGCGCGTAATGTTCACCTGCGCTATTTTGACAGTGGGCTCATCACATGGGGTCAGAGTTTTTTGGCGATGCACGCATTACGGCACACCCATCAGCGCGCCCAGGCTCTGCCTGTGGGCACATGTAATCGTGCCTACATAGGCTGTGCTTGGCGGCGGACACATCAAGGGCGCCTGCGACTTTTTCTTGGCTGGCAGCGCGTGGGCGCATCAGGCGCACTCTTCTCACCTGCATCGCATGCGCGTGCGCTGTTGGGTGGCAAGCGCGACCCGGCGTCGCGCATCTACGCTCTTCTAGCGGAGGACACGCCAAGCATGCCTGCACTCAAAGCTGGTGTGGGTGCGTCATGTGCGCCTGCGCTGTTATCTGGCAGCGCGCTCCGCGCACCTGCCAGTGCGAATGGCGGCAGCGCAGCGGAGCCCATGACATCCGCTAGCTGTTCGAACACGGCTGAGCCCTGGCTGGCTGGGAAGTGGGCGGACTGGTTCAGTGCTGGTGCCCTTTTGTTGCTGTGCAAGACTTTGCCTGCTCCTGTGTATCATGCATGGATCATTCCTGCGTGGATCTGGCGCTGGTGCATTTTTTCTGCTGGCACGACCCTGTGTGAGAGAACCGAACCTTGTTGAGTAACATCAACATTATGACCACATGCAGCACGTCTCCCACTACTACTGGCTATAATTATCTTAACTTTCATTTGGAGTGTATGACATGACCCTCCAATCTTTCGTTGCATTGAATGAGCACTGTCATAGCAGATGCAAGCACGCCTTTGCGAGCCCTGGGCTTAGCAAATTGTTGCAGATGTCAAAGAGTGATGAATCACACAATGTATGCTGACTTTGGCATGCAGTGCTGCAAACATTCTTCGTGCAGTAAAATATTCCCTCTGTTTGCTGATTTGTGCTACATGTAATCATAAACATGCTCATGCAGGTATTGAGCCACATTTCTAGGTGCTAGAAGCACGCGTACGGGAAGGTGCAGCTCAAGGAATGTGCACTTACGATGTAGATGTACCTGTATCAGATTCTGCACAATGGATTATCGCATCTTCACCAATTGGTCCTACAAACATATCAAAAAAACAAGTTGGCAACTGAACTCAATTGCCTGTTGCACACAAAGTATACCATTATCTTGTTGCAGTCACATGATGAATACTCTTGTTGCACACAATGCGCAGCAGCTTGCTGTTGCAAAGTATGACCGAAAACGTGAATGAAATTCTGGTCTGTGTGTAGAAAGGCAAAGAGACTCATATCATCTACCACCATCACAATCTAGCTATGATGCAGGCACATCAGTCAAGAGTTATGGTGCTTCAAAGCATGTGGAATTTTATGCTTTTTCTAGGGCTAGGCGCGCGCGACCCTAGCCTTAAAGTTTAATTTGTCGAGAGCTGCCCCAGTACACCAAAAATTCGCCCATTTGTGCGTACAGTACACCTTGACTGATGATACAGCTTTGAGCGAACTTTCATGGCGCTTCTTGCAGATTGGGCATTGGTGAAAATTGCCTGTCTTCAACACTGGATGTTGCAGTACTGCAGGTATGGTGACTGCAATGCAGCTGTGCCGTCAGCACCAATGCATCAATGATGTCTCCAGTGACCTTGCCTTGTGACTGAAGAAAGGCTTTATTTTTTTACGCACCTAATGCTAGAACAGCTAAGTGGAAACGTCAAGCTAAAAAAGCAAGTCAAAAAATTCGTTAACATAGAAAGGTGCTCAGCAGAATATAGATCAGCGAGAAACACAACGTCCCAGCGCAAGGAGAAGCACACATCAACACACACTCGTTCTTTGAAAAGCTATACTTTGTTGCGATAGCAAAGCCATGTGAGCACCAGTCCAGTAGCATCAGCACTCGGACTGGCACAGAGCCTGTAGATGGTCCTCGGCAACCACCTGTTGACGGCTGAGAGTTGCCAACGGCCAACGCCACACGATGCCATTCATGCCCGCCCGCCCAAAATCGCTGCACCTCCTGCGTGTTCTGTGAAAAATATTATCCATTGCTGCTGGCTTCACCTACTGTGATGTGCATCCGTCCTATGCGACCCCCCCCCCCCCCCTACTTCTTCCGTTCTGCCTTTTCGAGCCGTGTCTGTAGCCTATCAATAGCGGTGAGCAGCGCTGCGGTTGACTCCTCCACCTCCTGCACGCGGCGCACGCGCATATTCACAACCAAGCGGCCGTCATCAGACAATGAGCCATTGTGATGGTGCATGAAGCACGCAATGAGACACAGAAGACTCTGAACAAGAGGACCATGTGAGTGGTTTCTCATTTGAAAAAAGTCACAGGTGCTCGAGACGATGAATGTATTCCAAAACGCTGACGGTGTGGGTGCTTTGTGAGACATCAATCAGCGCTGCCATGCACAAGCTTGAGCGCGCTGTCGTTTTGTTTTGTTGGCGCAAAGTGGTCCCCTTGTCATCGTGCATATGACTTTTCAGAAAACCTGTTACAGTGCCACTTGCAGGTCATCATACGTCTCGTTTGGTAAACAAGCTCCTGACACGCGCTCCGCTGCTACGCTACTGCTCGTAGGTGAGGAAAGGAGAACGCTACGGATAGCTCGTGCTAAACAACCTGGAGCCTTCGTGTCGCCGCACGTTTGGTTCAAAACTCCGCACACCACCTTCTACACTACGCGCATTCAAGAGCGCTGTCAATAGCTGCTGCACCTCCTGTGTTTGGGCTACCAGCTGGAGCTGGCCTACCGAACACGTGAGACCTTTCCATACTGAACACCCATGCCCTCGAACGCTACAAAGCTCGCACACAGAAGTCTTTTGACCTGTGGATATGATGGCACTGTTTGACTCGTGGCCAATGACTGCAACAGCGGCGACCACGGTTATTGGTGGAAGGCACTTGCGGCTAACCATCCTTTGTCACCTAGAGCTCTACGATCTTTTGATTCGTTTCCATTAAAGAGTGGATTCACTCACCGAATTCAAGTGGTAGTAGCCCAACCCCAGCCCCACGCCAGCGCCCACCAGAAACGACGCCAACCTCTCACGCAGCGAGGACCCCGTCCGCTTCACTACAGGTGCTGCTGCTGGTGCTGCTGCGGGCGCCGCCACTGGAATAGCGGGGGGCTTAGAGGCTGCTGTTGGGTTTGGGGTAACGAGCCCTACCTCTTGTGAGGACAGCTTTCGTACCTGCCCCCGAGCCGCCCTGCAGTGTGTACATGCACGTGTAGGTTAGGATTAAGGATCAATGCTGTGAATTACACTGAGGTGAGAGTCTGGTTGCATGGCAAACGTTGCGAAGGCACAAGCACATGCTAGAGGCACCAATACACAGAATGGAGGCTGCAGTGCTGTGCATCAGGAAAGACCATTGCAGCATGAGAATATTAACGGCGGCAATCGGCGAAGAGAAATGCTTGTGATGCACTGTGCCGATGGTGCAGGGCCTGTTGCTACGGATTGCAATTTGAATATGCCCTGAAGGCGATTACGACCTGATACGACGTGTCTGTACAGCGGGATCTGATTCTTTGGTTTTCATGAGTTGAACGACGACGTCGGCATGTTTATGACCACACGAGAGGCGCAGTTCAGTCATAAAAGCAGATGCTTGCTTGAGCATTACCATCTTTCTCTCCGCGCAAAAAAAAGAGAGGCCTTTACCTGGATGCGCTCCCCGCCCGCGCACAGGACACCGCACACGTGCGTAGCATCTCCAGCAATCAGTAGCAGCAACAACAATAGACCTCCTTTGCAGCCGTTCCTTCGACCAGGCAGCCTAGTGGAATCTGGCGTTGCGGCAGCCACTTTTAGTCGCCGGCAGTTGGGATAAACTTGAAGTTGTGATAACCCAAAGATGTGCTCCAGACACCTCTGCTGTAATGAGTGACTTTACATGCGTATCGGCAACGCCAGCTCCTGTGCCTGATGGTGTGCCTGGCAGCAGCGGCATCGATCCAGCAGTGTTGGCTGAAGTGGACCAGCTTCGGAGCACCGACAAGGATCCGGTGACTGCGCCCTATACGTCAAAGTACAAGGCCAAAGATGTCTTGACGGAGCATGTGGCTTCTCTTCCAGGTGGCGAGGCAAGTTGCTTATGACTGCAGCTGCAGGGCTCGCAAGCAACCTGAACCCTTGAAGCGCAACACTCTGTTGTCAGGATACTTAAAGCAACAACTTGCTGTCTGTTTGCCCTGCCTATTTACCTTTGCTCTTCAGCCCTGAATCTAGCCCTGGATTTCGCCCATGGAACAAAAAGCTGTTAAGCCACACCGCTTGGCCACATAGAGGGAGAGGGCGGAAGGCTCACACAACTCAGATGCAGTGCATGCAAGGACGCTGCCACGCTGTTGAGAGACACCAACACCTCATCATCAAGCAAGCACAGAATCAAGCGTTGCACTTCAAACACCCGCACCACCCAACTCACATTGCTATATTCCCTCATAGCCCCCCCCCCGCCCCCCCCTTGCTCACCGCACCCCCCTGTCACACCCCGCACCATTCTGTTATATAACTCACAGCACCTGCAGGCCATAATACCTACCCCCCCTGCAGTCAGCGCTGGCGGCGTCAGACCGCGTGCGCCTGCTCCACAGGCTCGGCATCATCGCCTTCGAAACGGAGGAGAACCACGTGGCGGACGCAAAACTGAGCGCTGCTGTGGAGCCGTGCTATCCCGGGCTGGCGCAGGCGATAGCGGACGCGGCCGGCGACGAGCACGAAACCGCTGCTAACGAGCAGGTGCGCAGCAGTGCTCAGACACCACTCACGGCGTAGACTCACACACTGCGTGTGGGTGTACGATGCGCCGAAAGCGGGAGGCTGTCTCACGCATGGCGGAGTGTGCAGTCATACACTGCAGATGTACAGCGCAGTGCCGCAGTGCTCACCCTCTTAAGGTGCTTCTGAAGTATTTGCTCGCACACTGCTGGTATACGATGCGCCGCAAGAGGGCGGCGGTCTGCGGTGCGCACGCGCAGGCGCAGCACGTGAGCAGGGCTTGTGCTGCTGGCCGCCTGCGGTGACGCGTGGGTCGAATGCGTGCGGGCAGCCTTTCTCACATGTTTGCATATTTGGCACCCGGGGTGAGCGCTGCTGGCAGTGCTCAAATGCCGCTCATCACATGACTGTGTACGCGCGCGTGCTCAAGGCGTGTGCGCATCAGCAGGAAAACTTTGAGGGTGCCGGGCGACTATGCTGCGCAAGCGCGCTTGCCTGCTTACGGCGCACGCCTGCTGCGCGCGTCAGCACTTGCGCTGTGGCCGAGGGGAGAGTACCACCAAGGGCGGCTGTCTGAAACTGTGTGTACGCAGCCGAGGCACGCGCAGCCATCTGAGCCGCAGGGCTGCAGCTGCTGCTCAGCAGTGATGCAGGGTGTAAATCGTACATGGAGCATCGCTCAGCAATTTACCCTTTTGATCCCCCCATTGTCAACCCCCTTTGCCCCTTACTACGCCAACCAATTCCCGCTGCGCCACTGACACCATACATTGTAGAAGAGTCACGTTTTGCACTACTACATACTCTACAATCACACCCTTCCCCTCCCCCCACCCACCCAGCTCAACTTATCTACCCCAGACTCATGCAGCACCCCTCAACCCCCCCCCCACCCCCCCCCACGCCCCACAACGCTCAGCCACCCGTGCCCACCACCGCGCCACCGATCGCCGCCACGCCGCTGGCGCTGTCGCTGCCTGCGGAGACCATGGAGTGCCTCACAAAGCTGGGGGTGATCTGGGCGCAGCGCGCGTGCCCCCGTCGAGCGCTGCTGTACCTGCTGACGGCGGGGTCCTTCAGGGGGGAGGTGGCCAGGGGGGGCGGAGAGTTGAAGTTGCAGTCGGGCGAGGATGAGGAGTTGAAGTTACAGTCCGGCGAGGAGCGGGGTGGCTGCACGGATCAGGAGAAGACGTTGAAGTTACAGTCGGGTGAGGAGCGGGGTGGCTCCGCGGATAAGGAGTTGAAGTTACCAGTGGGTGAGGGGGAAGTTAGAGCTGCGGGCACTGGAGAGGAGGCGGCGGGTGCAAAAGCGACGGCGGGCGCTGGCGGCGGTGGCAGCGAGCAGCAGCGGCTGATGGAGGGTATGTATACGCATGCGCTCTTCTATATGGCACAGGTGCGCGGTAGCGGGAGTGCACACCTGAAATGTACTGCGTACGCTCTTGAACTCGATCCAGGGTGGATACCGAGAGGTGTCTGTTTGAAGCTACTGTTGTTGTTATTTTCAAGCGAACACTTTCGCTTCATGTGTGCACGTATTAGCCAACAGCCAGAATTGCATGTTGTTAGTGCCGCACTTCACAAACAGTGCTGCTGAAATCACTTCACGGTGTTGTCACCTTCAACTCGCACTTCACACTGCCTGTGACGCGTCATCGCTCAGCCACACAGACACCTGTACAATTAGTCGGAGTGCTGACCAACTTCAACTTCAATTTGCATTTGATGTTGCCCTTGACGCATCATTGCTCAGGTGTACGGACACCTAGGCGACCCGGCCAAGTCATGCGAATGCTGCGCACAAACGATGGCACGCCAGCTCCGGGTTTGGTCCGGGGGAAGGGAAGACGGGGGATTTGACGCACTGGACTGGTGCAAGAATGCGTGCCACCTCGCAGACTACCTCCTTGGATGTGAGCGAACTGACAAAATTGAAGTCACTGTCAAAGTTCAAGCTGATCCACATCGGCGAAACTGAACTGTAAGCTCATTCCTGAGGGAAGCAAGCAGACTACAGTCTGAATTGCCGTCACGCAACCAGTTGACATACAGTCTGGACTGCCACATTCATAGTTTCTGTCCTCTGGCTGCGCATGAATTTATAGAGTATGGCTCGCGTTTTAGTGTTCATGTGAATGTCAAACATCGTCTTCTTTCTCCAAAAAGGGCACCTTTACTTTCAGGCATACTACGAATGTACAACATGCGCACATACTGTGTGTGTACAACATGTGTAGTTTGTCACATTGTAATGCACGGCCGAGAATGCATCGTCAGTGATGGCAGTGCGAAGCGCGAGCGACAGCAACGGCACCAGATACAGCACAGAGTCTCGGGAGCTGATGGTGAACAAAATGCTATTCACCGCGTCACGCACCGCCTTCTGGCTGTCACGATGCAGCGGACCGGACGGCTGCGGCGGGTCGCTGCTTTGTGGCAGCAAAGGCAGTGCTCAGAGGCACGGACACGGATATGCACTTGAAGTATGAGTCCACCGCATGATGCACCACTATCTGTCTGTCACGCAGTGGACCGGATGGCTGCGGCAGCTCACTGCTTGGTGGCAGCAAAGGCAGTGCTCAGAGGCACGGACACGGGCGGCAAGGAGCAGCGCGCGGAGCGGGAGGCGGAGATCGAGATGCGGTTGGGCGCCGTGTACGTCAAGGCAAGTCGCTAATTGAAGTTAAGTAAATGAGGTTGAGAGGCGGTTGGACACGGAGCGGGAGGCGGAGATTGAGAGGCGGTTGGGCGCCGTATACGTCAAGGCAAGTCACCAGTTGAAGTTCAGCGCAGCTCTGAGAGACGGCTAGGCACTTGTACGTCAAGGCCAGTCACCGGTTGAACTTCAGCACCGCACACAGAGGAGGTTGAGAGGCGGTTGGGAGCCTTGTATGTCAAGGCTAGTCACTTGTTAGGGCGTTCTGTACCTCAAGGCCAGTCACTGGTCAAGCACCCTACTTCTTTGCGGTTGTTGTTGCCGCAAGCCCATGAGTTCAAGCATACTTGAAGTCTACAAGTCTTGGGGCGTTCACATTACAGGGGCATGTGTCCATGGTTACTGATAGAATACATGAGTGATCTTTGAATTTTGATGAAGTTGAAGATATGAGCCGCTTCTCGCTCCTACCCAGGATGGTACCCAGGATGCATGACCTCGCCATCATGTGCAGCACTTGTCCGCGCGCATACGCACATGGCACTGTTGTAAGGCAGATGCGAATTGGACACCTGAAAGTGTCAAGCGCATGACTGGGCCTCCTTCAGGCTGGCCAAACAGGATGTGTACTTCAAGTGTGCAACACCTACATTACTTCAAAGCACATATTTCGTATACCAAAGTAAAGTAGGAAGGTGTGTACGTATATGTATATCTCGAAGCACGTGAAGGCTCTTCAGAGGTAGTGTATTCCTCACAGCGGTACTCGAGCGTAGCTGCCACTGCAACTGCCAACTGCGTGTCATTCTTCCTGAAACTTCAAGCGTTAAACACCGCAAATGACTTGCCATTTCAGGTAATGGCCACCAAACAGTCAGAGCAAAAGCTTGCTGGTGACCTTGAGGATCAGACTCACAAGTTGAGTCACTCTATGTAGCTTGTGAGTCGAGTTACCCTATGAAGCTGACGCAGGCCGCTCGCCATCAGCATCAACCGCCTACTGCAAGTCACACTTTGAAGTTGTAACAGTTGTGAGGGCATGCCCAATGACGTGCTGTCTCAGGTCATGGCTACAAAGCGGTCGGAGCGAACGCTCGCCGGAGACCTTGAGTATCGGAGTCGTGAGTCGAGTCACCCTCTGAAGCCTGCAGAGGCTGCTGCCCGGGCTGCGGAGCGACTGGCGGAGAACGTGAGAGATGCTGAGGCGAAACTGCCAGCGCCTAGGTATGTAGGTATGAGTATAGCTTCTGCAGATCATGCGTTTACGCTTCAGGGAACGCATGCGCGTAGATACTATGGCTCAGGGGCTAAGCTCCTAGATACATGTAGGTATGTGAAGAATATGAGTCATGCCCATTCCCTCCCAGGTCATGGTTGAATCTGCAAGTACTTGAAGTATGCATATGTCATCACTTATTTTGAGGGGTATTATGCCTGGCCATGTATCAGTCCCCAGCTCTTCGCCACTGCATGCAAGTGAAGCCTGCAGCTACAATGACTCATGGGGTGTCAACTACGGGGGACCAAAGCGAGTTGCGCATTACACAACGCATAAGCCTGCAGCTACAGTGAATCATGGGATGTCATTGGCGGGGGACCAAAGCAAGTGGCGTGGTAGACAATGCATGACTCAGCAGCATCACCTCTTCAAAAGTGTGCAAATTTTGACCTCCCGGGGCACTGTAGTCACTTTCTGCATGCAGACAATTTATCAACCCCCTGCTGCTGTCTGGATCACACTTTCCGCAATTTTATCGCCAGGCGCTTTCGAGCACACGCGTACTGCACCGCTGCGATCTCTGTGCAAAGTTCATACTTATATCATAGTAATATGCGTAGTTCCATGCCTCGTATATGCTTTCAGTACAGTCTCTGTCGCTGACACACGTCACGTATTGACATGCGCGCAGATTCCACGTGCCGGGGCAGCCAGACGAGGATTTAGATGCCCCACTAGCCGATCCTCTGGCGGTGGCTGCCACATACGATGGCATGCTTCAGCTGTTCCAGCTTGCGGTTAACGGGCACCTCGTGAGAGCGCACAAGTACTACGTTTTGGACGGTGAGTCACATGTTGAAGTTGAGTCCACTGTCGATCACGCACTCCTACAATTGGTAGTTATGTCGGCAAAGTAAAGTTGGCAAGGGGTGTCATATTTAACTTGAAGCACCTCGCCCGCCTTTTAAGAGTGTCAGGCAGACGCGAAGCGCCTTGCTGCTGAACAAGTGTGGCTAGTATGCCTCATTTTGTGTACATCAAACTGTGTGTTACACAAAAGTTCAACTAACGTAGTTGTTGAGGTTCGGCTCACACTCCTGGGTACTTTGAATGCCGCTTTGGCTTTTCACAATTATCGCTGAACAAGTGTGGCTAGTATGCCTCATTTTGTGTACATCAAACTGTGTGTTACACAAAAGTTCAACTAATGTAGTTGTTGAGGTTCGGCTCACACTCCTGGGTACTTTGAATGCCGCTTTGGCTTTTCACAATTATCGAACAAGCAAGAAGGAACTTCAGCTGTCAGGGCCGCTCCGCTGACGCATGGTCACTTCATGAGGCATGCCCCCCCTGTCTTGCATCTGTGGTGACAGCGCATGGTCACTTTATGAGGCATGTACCCCCCTGCTCTTGCGATTGTCGTGCCATGTCGCTGAGGACAGCAATTAGCAGTTTGGATCAAACCTTGGAAGGCTGCTACTGTACTCACTTTGTCTGCTGACACTTGTCCGCTGAACCCAACACATGGTGTACCACCACAGTGACCACCTTAGTGCTGTGGACTTTACATCAAGGACACCTGACCGTAACCTCCCCCACTCCTGCCCTACTGGCACATATGTGCCCAACCCTAACCCTAACCCTCAGACAATCCCAACGCTAGATCTTGTGACTACGTATAGGGATACATACTTAGTCTAAAGACGGTGATGCTCAATGTACACCAGTGAATCAGTGTACACCAGTGACTGGCTTCTTCGCTATGGACTGCAGACCCTGCTTCAAGCACGCGTGAGTGCCACACACAGCCTCTGCTGTAACAGCAGGGTCTGTGAGTAACCCTGAACACAACGCTGACCCGACGTCTGCCCTACCAGCAGGATCTCTGACCAACCCTAACCCTAACCCCAACCCCAAACCCTAACCCTTGTGACAGGGTTTGTGACGGAGCACGTGCACATTGCTCAGGACATGAGCCGGGCATATGACTGCTTGTCCATGTTCGAGGAAAACGTGAAGCGACGACAGGTGCGCGCGCGGTCACTTGTTGAAGTTGTGATTGAAGTTGAAGGTGGTGAAAGGGTGTGATTGATGTTGGCATTGCGCAACGCTCAGTCCCGCATACTCCTGCACGTAGCGATCTGCAGTGCTCCAAGATAAGATATGAGGACGGTGCTGCCGTTTTTTCGAGGGCACGGAAATGTCAGCAAAACTATCATGTCTGGGCGCGTGTGATCTCTCTTACCATGTAGTAGGAGCCCACGCCTGAGCTTAAAAGCTCGCTTTTGATCCGCACAACTTGCTGTGGTCACAAGCGCTGCTGCTGCGGTGATGTGCGCTGCTGCAGTGCTGGATGAGCGCTGCCGCTGTGTTTTGAGCGCTGCTGCTGTGGTGATGAGCGCTGTTGTTATGATGATGAGCGCTGCTGCTGTGCTGGATGAGCGCTGCTGCAGCGGTGATGAGCGCTGCGGCTGTGGTGATGAGCTATGCTGTGGTGTTGAGCGCTGCTGCTGTGCTGGATGAGCGCTGCTGCTGTGTTAAATGAGCGATGCTGCTACAGAGGTGATCGCTGCTGTGCAGTATGACTGTATATACATACATACCTGCCACCGGTTCCCCGCCGTGCAAGGCATGCGCTTTGAGGGTACATAGTACACCAAATCTTGACATGAAGCAGCGTGCGCTGCACAGCCTTTCTATCACATTCGCAAGTCGCTGGGCAGATGCAGATGACCCTCCGCTCACATCCTACTTCAACTGCTAGTGTGACTCTCCAGGCCGTGTTTGCTTACTTCAACTTCCTTTGTGACTCTCCAGGCCATGTTTTCGAGACGCGAAGCGGCCCTGGAACCGCTTCTCAAGGCCCTCAGCAGAGAGAAATTTCCGGCCCTCCACAAGGAACTTTCCCACGAGCTGGGCGAGATCTGCATGCAGATGGCCGACCTCAAGCGCGCGCGCATCGTGGAGGCGGAGCGGAACAAGCCCAGTCAAAGTGAGAGCGACAGCTTAAACTTAAACTTAATTCAATCAACTTCAGCGGGTGTGCTCTGTGCCTCATGTGCAGAGCTCGCGGTGAGAAACGCAGGGGGCATGGCGCCGCCTTACGCGGACGACACGCTCGTGCGCAGTGCTCAGCACGGCACATGCAACCAAGTAATAATGAAGCAAAGTACTGTGCAGCGCTTCAACCTGCAGTGATAGTAGTACGGCAAATTGACTGTGTCCTGCATGCATACATGCTCAACGCTGGCCGCTCAGGGGGAGTAGACGCGGACGACGCACTTGCGCGCAGTGCTCAGCGCGGCGGTTACAACGCCACTTCAAGTTCAGCAAATAATGAAGCAAAACACCGTGCTGCAACTGACCCTGCTATGATCATGAGACAAGTCTAGTCATCAAGTCATATAGTCTCCTTGATTGCCTTGATGCGCGCAACGCTGGCCGCTCAGGGGGAGTAGACGCGGACGACGCACTTGCGCGCAGTGCTCAGCGCGGCGGTTACAACATGAAACCTCTCAGCAAAATTTGACCCTGCAATGACAGCTAACGCAAGGTTGCTATTTATTATAATCACCTGTAAGTGCGTGACGCTACACGCGCAGGGGGACTAGATGCAGATGATGCACTTGCGCGCAGTGCTCAGCGCGGCAGTTACAACGCCATGGTCACCAGCGCGCTGCGCTACTTCCGCCACTTCTGCGGGCTGTATGCGCCGCTACCCCCGCCGGGGCAGGTCGCGCCGGCTGCGCCTTCGGAGGCACCTCCCAAGGTATGTATGTGTGTATAGGGTTGCACAAAAACGTAACTGATTACACAAATACGGCGTATTTGGGGCGTATTTGGGGCAGGTCGCACCGGCAGCGCCTTCGGAGGCACCTCCCAAGGTATGTATGTGTGTATAGGGTTGCACAAAAACGTAACTGATTACACAAATACGGCGTATTTGGGGCGTATTTGGGGCAGGTCGCACCGGCAGCGCCTTCGAGGCACCTCCCAAGGTATGTATGTGTGTATAGGGTTGCACAAAAACGTAACTGATTACACAAATACAGCGTATTTGGGGCGTATTTGGGGCAGGTCGCACCGGCAGCGCCTTCGGAGGCACCTCCCAAGGTATGTATGTATGTATTGGGTTGCACAAAAACGTAACTGATTACACAAATACGGTGTATTTGGGGCGTATTTGGGGCAGGTCGCACCGGCTGCACCTTCGGAGGCACCTCCCAAGGTATGCATGTGACGCTACAAATGTGCGGGTGCTTGCCTAAGAGAAGGTAGGTATTGTTTAGGAAAGTTGGAGGCGCAATGCCTGATGGTAAAGTGCAGCAACGGCGCAGAATATGGCATGTTCTCAGGCGCGTCTTAGGGTGCTTGTCTGCTAGCTATACTTTCGGATGCGTGGTTTGGCGGCAGCACAGGCAAGGACTGGTCTTTTGTGTGTTTTGTTTCAAAGGTTGTGCAGCAAAGGAACGTGTACACTTCTGAGGCATCACTCGAGTAGGCCTGCAGGCTTGGAGCGTAGGTTTGGAGATGGTTTCGCCTAACATACAGTGTGTAGCGCACATGCTGCTCCAAGGCAGCTCCTAAAGCAGCTAGGGTCGACAAGTTTTGTTCGACAATACAAAGTGCAGCCGAGGCGGAATTAAGGTGCTGCAGCGCCGAGTACTGTTCTTGCCTGAGGCATGTATGCAGAGCAGTATACTCTGAAGTAAAGGTGGGGTTGCAGCTACTGTTGGGTCTTGAATACAGTGGCAGAAAAGGCAAAGTATCGTTGCAGCGCTGAGTGCATCCTCCTTGCCTGGGAGTATGTATCCAGAAGCAGCATATCTTCAATCAGTGACTCAGCTGAAGTTGGAAGACAGGTCCCTCAGGCTTCAAAGTGTTGTTTTTCCCATCGCCAGTGGCAGAAACAGCGAAGGTGTACTGTAGCGCTGCCGATTGTAACTGCGTCTGGGTATGTGCAAGCAGCATACCTGCCATGGTGAGCTGCATGCAGCTCCCAGCTGTAAGCTTCCATGTGTATGGTGTACTTCGGAAGTATAACGTTTTGCTTCACCACACTGGAGAGGCTGTGTGTATGTGTGTGCATATAGGTATGTTCACGACCGCTCGTGTCAATCAGTTGGGGTTCGGGTTTAGCCAGTGACAAGGCAATATTTGTTTAAACGTCTAGTAGGGTTGCGCTGACCCCTTACGCCAATCCTGACCGCGTTGTGCTGTGCTAGGGTTTGGATTGGGGGTAGGATTAGGGTTTGGCCAGTGATGAGTCACATTCTGCCCAACGTCTATTAGGGTTGCGTTGACCTCTTGCATCGGTCTTGACCGCACTGTGCTGTGCTAGGTTTTGAATTAGGGTTAGGGTCAGGGTTTAGAGTTTTTCAGCCAGTGATAAGGCACATTGTGTCGAAGGTCTACTAGGGTTGCTCTCACCCCTCGCATTGCTCTCGACCGCATTGTGCGAAGGCAAGGTCGCTGACGCGTAACGTAGGGTTACGGTCAGGGTTAGAGTTAGGGTTATGGGTAGGGTGACAGTTAGGGTTAGTGTTGGGGTTAGGGTGTAGTCCCTGATATGGGATTGATTTTGAATGCTTACTACGTGTGTTGCGCTGACCCCTGGTGTCACTCAAATCCGCGTTGTGCTGATCGCAGCTGCAGGATATCGACGCTTCGGCTTAGGGTTAGGATTAGGGTTACGGTGAAGTGACTGATAGATCTATATATATACTTCGAAGTATATATATATATATATATCTATAGCACGTTGTTTCAAATTTCTACTCCTACTACACGTTGCGCTGACCCCTGATCTCTTGGCCGCATGTGCTGTGCTAGGGTTTGGATTAGGGTTAGGGTTCGGTTTCAGCCAGTGATGTCCGAAGCCTGCCAGGGTTGCGCTGACACGTCGCATCAATCTTGCTCATATGGTGCTGTGATGATCGATGCTGCAGGATATCGATGCTTCAGAGGTGGCGCCGTGCTGTGGTAGGGTTAGAATTAGGGTTAGGGTGTTGTCATTGATGCGCCTCATTTAAGACTGCGCTGACCCCTGGTGTCACTCATTACCGCATTGTGCTGATCGATGTTCCAGGACATCGACGCTTCGGAGGTGGCGCCGTATCTCCGGTCGCTGTTCTACATTGCGCGGCTCGAAGACAAGCTGGTACTCGACAATGTGGCAGCGAAAATTGCAGCACTCGAACGCAGGTGCGGCAGTGCACAAGCATGCATATGAGAATAGGGTCACTTTCAGAACTTTCGATGCTATGTACACACGTGGTGGTGCTGATGGGCTCACTGACAGACCTCTCATTCGCGAGCATACACCCTTCAAGTATAGACATGCTTCACCAGTTGGCAAAACTTCAAGTGTGAAGTGTGAACATGCACCTTTTGAGTAAACATGCTTCACCGGTCCCCCCAGCTGCCGCTTACCGCGCACCGCATCAGAGTATTAACTATACGAGGGTCATCATCACACAATCAGTGGTCCATCGTCTATAAAGTCATGAAGTCTATGTTTGGCAGGAATTAATGTCAGGCATCGTATTGCTGCCACAACTGCCGGCGGTGGAGTTGAGTTTCCTGTATAAACCTCTGGTTGCTGCCAAAGTTCTCTGCTTACTGCAGTTGCCCTCCCCCCCCCCCCCCCCCCCCTTCCGTCCATGCTGATCCTTAATCGCCATCAAATACTCAGAAGCAATCTCATAAGTTCTGCTGTGCTTGTGTGACTATGCCGCAACTGCACACGCGTGCTTTCAAAGGTGGACGTGCCGCATCAGCATGGGAACGTTCAGGCATACTCACACCTGCAGTTCTGAGTTGATATCCTGCTTTCCCATGCTCAACTCCCAACTACTGTACCCCTGACACACAAGCCTTGCTGCGTCATTTGGGGTCTGTGTGTGCGCATCGCCGCAAATCGTCGCAGCCTGGCCATGTACAAGCGCGTCACGCGAGAGGCAGACATCTTGCTGAAGCAGCACGGGGACCTGACGTTGTTTGCCGAAAGGGAGGGGCACATCGCGCGGGAGATGGCCGAACTGCTCCCCGGGAAGATGAAGAGGATTCAGATGATGCATGACACGCGTTGACAACATTGAGAGTGCAGCTGTGCTCAGCAACAGCAGCGATGCTCAGCACTGGCAGCAGCACGCAACCACGTGTGTGTGCGCCCAGGTGTTGTTGACACATCGCATCTCGGTAGGTGTTGTCGGTATGGCGCATCGCGGTACATACCTGTAATGTGTTGTGGATACAGCGCATTGGTACTGGTGCCGAGATGCATTGTACTGACACAGGTGCCGAGATGCGTCGTCTTGACAACACCTGGGCGCACACGTGTCTGCGCTCGCGAGATGAGCTTGTCTGGTTTGGGCACGCCTGAATGGACTGTGCGTGCTGTGCCGCTTTTGAACTTACAGACTGGGGGCTCTTACAGTTAGGGGGGATTTAGCAGCGTTGCTCAGCACAGCTGAGCCTGCGGGTCTCAGCAGAATTTGTACATGCGCACACACACGCGCACACGGGGTGCCAAGTTGCACTGCATTGCCAGAAACAGAGTGAGTGTGAGTGTGTTTTCTGCATAATGGCAGGAATCGCTTCCAGAATGCTGTCAATGAACTTATGAGCAGATAAGAATGTACTCCAGCCTCGGACTGACACTGCTAACGTCTGCCACCGCATTGTTCTTGAGCTGAGCTTCCTTGACACTAGCTTGCACGGTGCGCCTGTCATCTTTAGCACAATCTTCTTCATGCTGCATGACACTCACATGTACCTACGCCCAATCGTCGCCCGCCCTTGCTGCAAGGTGTGCAGAACTTGCACAACGTGCCGTATGCCATTCTCAAGCCAGTCCGGAGTTGCTCAAAGCTGTGCATGATAAATGTTGTTTCACCTCTTAGCGGCAATCACCTCTGCCGAGCATGTGAGGTGCAACTTGAATCGCACGGCAAGTGCGCAGGTTGAGATGAATGGCAATCTTACTGATGATGCTGAATAACAGTAGCATTACAGTAAAGCTGATATGAGGCAGCGCAAATGCGCAGCAGCGTTCACTCAACAGTGCTCAAACGAGCACACTCTCTGGGGATGCTCAGCAACAGTTGCTCGTGCATGCCACCACAGCGTTGCGAGTAAGCTTGAAATTGCTGGTGCTCGCAGCTCAGTAGTTGGCACTTGCAGGGCCCATTGCTCATACACACAAATGCTGGTGTTCGTAAGGTATTTCTGAGGTCAATGCGCAACGCGTGCCAGCAGCAGTTGCACATGTACAAAACTGCATGAGTGATGGTATCTTGGGACTCCCTCACTCTCTCAAACACACAAACTGCTGCTGCTGGTGGTGCACGAACCAAAAACAGGCAACACGCAGCAGTATATGAGTTGTATTCGTCGCATCATTACATGAGCTTGCATTATGTGATGGTATGCACAGGCGGTGGAAACCGCAGATGTGGAGGTCGTGCCCTGCTGAGCATGTCAAGCCGCCTCCGAGCACCGATTGCTTTGAAGATGCAGCCGTCATTAGCCAACAGGAGCACACGCGCCGCCACCCCACCGCCGCTGCGATACTTGCGCTCGCAATCAAGCTGGCACACTAGCGCTGTGCCAGCAACAAGTATACGCGATGCGATGCGAAGGCAGGCGCATTACCCCCCCCCCCCCCTCCCCCAATAAAGCACGCGAATAACGCACGCTCTTCAGGCTGCCACCCAAACTTCACATGCAGCGTAACGCTGAGCAGACCTCCTGAACAGCATCACGGGACATGACAGCCAGTGCGCAACTGTGAGCTTAGGCGTCGCCTATCCCCCCGCATGCCCCCCCCCCGCCATTTCATGGCCCACCAGCAAATTCATGAATGAATTCATGATGCCAATGGCCAAGGATCCATTAGGGGGGGGGGTCATGCGGGGGCTAGCCTCATCCGCGCCCCGTTGGCGCTTTCACCACCTTGATATCGTCGAAAGAGTGGGCGTTGGACGGTTTCTTTGGTGCCTTTTCCAGCTGCCTTCGGTTGGCGCGCCGTGCCTCCCGCTTCGCCTCCGCTTTCGCGGCCAGTTTCGCACGCAGCGCCGCGCGCTCCTTGTGCTTCGGGTCCACGAGCGACGTCAGAGCGGAGCGCGCGCGTTGCAGCAGCAGCAGCAGCGCCTGCAGTAGGTGTATTGGCAGCAGGAGGATGCTGCAAGGCGGGGCAAGAGAGGGGCGTTGAGCAATGACACCCTTGAACAATGTTTCGTTTATGTGCTGAGCGTTGTGGGAACACAGCGACGCTCATCAACCCTGGTGCTTGATGAACAGCCCCAGCTTTTGCAGCAGAGGTTAGGCAGGTGCATGCAGACAATCGCTGTGGAAAGAACAAACCACAGGAGCATTGCGGCCACATGAGGTGTTTGAAATGATGAGCACCGATGCAGGGGGGGGAGGAGGGGAGTGATCACGTCATTGAAGAGCAGTGGGGCATGCGCTGAGTCAACACTGACAGGCAGCAGCCGTGATCAGCATAAGTGCTTGAGACTCTGCATGCAGCAGCAGATATCAGCTTGTTCATATGGCGACCACATGGGCAAATGCAAAAACTAACCCTAACCCTGACCCTAACCCTGACCCCCCCTCCCAAAAACCTTATTCATGGGGCGTATTGCGACTGCAGCACGGCTGTCTGCAAGGTGCAGCAAAATCTTGAATGTGCGCACCCGTGCGCCTGTTCCGACCACTGCCAGCAGTGCGTATCTTGCGGTAGCACCAGACACGGTTACGTATGTACAAGCTTATCTTTATGATATCGGGGTTCACGTAAATAGCCACAATCTCCAGTTCAGGGCCCATTATGGTGACCTTGGCCTGCATGAAAACTTTGAGATGGAGTCTGTGTGGAGCTGGGTGGCCCTAAGACGGGTCTGTCTGTGGGGGGAGAGTCTTGTAGCTTTGTTTGGTATCCCTGCTAGTATGTGGGGGACAGTCGCTTGCGGGTGCTTTGTTGGGGGTGATGTGGGGGGCGGGGTGTGGCGTGCAAGCTTTGCATGCTACATCCAAGAGTGAGAACAAGGCGACACACCTACAACATGGCATTTCCACAGCCACAAGTGGAATATAATAAAAGTACAAGCACCGACCATGTGAATGCAGCACCCCGTTCAAGGGGCACACCAGGTTTATGAAAACGAATCAAAAGATTGTAGAGCTCTAGGTGACAAGGGATGGTTAGCTGCAAGTGCCTTCCACCAGTGACCGTGGACACACCAGGTTTAGAGTAGCGATGCTGTAGTGTCGACGCGCAATTGCACCCCTGCTACTTGAACACCAGGGACACCGCACCAGTCCGCACATCTCAGTGTGCACATAACACCTCATGAGAGTAGAGCCTATATGACACTGTGACAACACGCCAGGGCGCTCTAACGTCCTGCGTTGCTGCATTCTGATGCTGCTTGGTCCTGATGATCACCCAAGTGCAATCATGCTCTATTATTGCACATGGCAGATACTCAAGAGAATGGCCCTCTGGGTGCTGGCATTGTCCTTACGCTCTGCTCAAATCGATCCGTACATGACAGCGACACCACTCGCACCATAGCACAACAGATTGTAGCACACACAGTGCATCGCTCTTGAACTTCATTGCTCACCGCAGAAGTAAGCTGCCCGCGCTGCTGCCGTGCTGAGTAGCGGCCACTCTCCTGCTTGCGCCATGTTTTCTCCTGACGGCCTTCGCCGCGCCGCCTCGAAGCGCCAGGGCTCGGCACAATGGCGCGTGCGCGTTGCAATTGACACATGTTCGCTCCAGTGGTGCTTGGACCCAGCTGCTGTGAGCTTGCACGAGCTGCAGGTGCATTGCGGATGCCCCTGCAAGCGTCATAACCAGCCAACTGCTCAGCATCATGCCATTCTTTGTCGAGCAACCACAACACTTGCCAATTCAAACCTCATCATTGAAGTTCCATCATTGAAGTTGGAGGTCATTAACGAGGGTCGTCCACAAGAACGCACACAAGTCCAGCAGCAGATTCAGTTGTTAAAATGAGCACACACACATAAAAAAACAGCAGGTAGAAACGCCACCAGAGCGGAGTTGGGCATCATGTGAGGATCATCTGCATTTGTTGGGACGCAAAGGCTCTGTGTAGTGGCCAGCCGCTGTGCTCCTGTAACAAAAGGGCTCAACACAAAGGGCTGCATAATGTTGTTTGCTGGTAGCTGGCTTGCTGGTCCATAAACATGCGTTGACCCCCCCCCCCCCCCCCTTTCCCCTCTCAATTTGATCAGGTCATGGCTCCGCGCAGTGACTGC
Organism: Tribonema minus; assembly: GCA_017506865.1. Classification (NCBI taxonomy): domain Eukaryota; class Xanthophyceae; order Tribonematales; family Tribonemataceae; genus Tribonema; species Tribonema minus. Next base: position 454,603 of record JAFCMP010000201.1, read on the forward strand.
GACCCAAACTCTGATTCCTTTGTTTTCTTCTGCACACAGGCGCGCGCGTGGGCCCCCGCTCACGGGCCGCATAAACATGTTTTCAACTTCAACTGGTCACTTCAAAACTTGGGCTTGAACTAAGGGGGACTGCAGAGCGTTGGTCACCGCAAACACCCCTGGAGCTACGGGGAGAAGTCAAGGGCCCCGCCCCCTGCAAACCCCCTTTCCCTGCCTTTCAGCGGGGCTCCCAACCCTCTCCCCCTGCAACTGCTGCTGCCCCCCCTCCCCTTACGCCCAACTACATGGTAATGCCGCGCCGTTTCCACTGCCGGCGCGGAGGGGGCCTGTACAGTGCGCCGCCAGGGCGGGGCGGTAAGAGCGCTGCCACCGCGCCAAAGACCTTGAAGGGACGCTCCACATGTGGCATGCCCAGCGCGCTGCCACGTGTCGCGCCCTCGCCGCTGCCAGGTGTCGTTTTTTCGCGCCGCGCCGCGTGGCGTGGGGAGCGCTGCTGCCCGTGGGCCGCAGACTACCGGGAGGTGACGCTCCCACTGTCCATCTCGTCCGGCCGCCGCGGCATCGTCTCAAAGAACTGCTGCAATCTGTCACGTGAGGCAGCATGTAGGAAAACAGGGCGTGATTAGGAAATCTGCCATGTAAAGCAGTGAGGGGTACAGAACAGGGCGTGATCGGAATGGTGCATGCAGCTTCATACTTCAAAAATTATATTGTTAACGTGCTGTTGCTCAAGAGAAGGCCTCAGGAGAAGCAGGCGACAGCCAACAGCAGAAGCCTCGATGCACTGCTTGCTGGTGCATCGGCAATGCGAAGGGCGCAGGCGGACAGATGCAGTTGAGGTAGCAAACTCGGCGGTGCTCTTGTGCGACGCATGCATACACAATAGCAGTAGATCGTGAAAGACCGCACGCAGCCCTGCAACAAACAAGCCGGCGCCGGTCTCTGCTTCGGTGCAGCGCCTGAAGCTTATGCACGGCTGCGCTTTATGCACCGCTTCAGTGCAAAGCACTATACTGTTTTCCGGGAGGTACTATGCACCGCAGCTTCAGATCGCTCGAATCGCAGCGATGGAGCCGACGTGCTAACTCTGCCCTTCACAGCTGCAGATGCACAGCTTGCGCACACATCTGCCGGTCGTACAACAACAAACCTCGGTTCGGCCATGCAACTATTGCCCCCCCCCCCACCCCCCCACCCCGTCCCCTCCCCAAAGCCCTACAGTCCCTACATGCATACAAACGCGTCAGTCATGCTCACCGCTGCTGATGTTGCGGCGCGCGCAGCTTGCGCATCGCGCGCGACTCCGTCCGCCGCACCCAGTCCTTGGAGCAGCGCGACGCACTCGCAATCTCCGCCAGAGAGCGCGACTTCCCGTCCTCCAGGCCAAAGCGGAGAGTCACCACTCGCCGTTCCTCTTCCGGAAGCGCGAGCATAACTTCCTCCAGGCGCTTGCGGAACAGGCCCATTTCTGCGGAGTCTTCTGGGGCGACCATGTCGCGCGCTACCAGGGTGTCTCCGAGGACTTGGTCCTGTTTGGGGGGGGGTGTGTGTGATTGGTGAACAAGACTGATACCAGAAGGCAATCAAGAGCTGAAGCGAGGGGCAAAAACTCGCCAATAGATCGACTGTTGAAAGCGCTTTGCGTGGTGTAGGGGCGCTGCATGCATGGTGTAATGCCTCGACAACAGGACATGTGTGACGACGAGCATTGACATTTAACACTAACTTTCGATAAGTAAGACATAAGATAAACGCAAGCGGCAGTTGCACATCGGTAAAGCCCAGTGCACTGCACTGCCACTCCACCCCCCTAACTGGCATTGCAGCCTGACCAAACCCGTGGCAGGCATCAGAAGTGGCGGCAGCGGAAGCGACACACGCCAAACAGGGCGCAAACACGCGCAAGTCCGCTCTCAAAAGCACTGGCACTGTAGAAAGTACACTTGTACAGTCCACACACAGCGCCACAGTACAAATGTTTACCTGTGGGTTGAAGCCCGAGCTGGCTGAGGGTATCTCTGTGGAGATGGTAGAGCGCGACGCGCGAAGGTACTTGCGCAAACGCTCCAACGGGACGCCAACCTGGCGCAGCAGAGACGAGACCATAGAAAACAACATTAAGGGGTTGCTGCCGTGCACATTGCATATACAGTGGGAACCAGAGGCCAGTGCGTCACGATCATCGCATGATATGAAGTTGTCATAATTTGTCAGTACTCATGCGAAGGTACTTGCGAAAACGTTGCAATGGCACTCCGACTTGCAGTGCAGAGTAGAACACCATGGGCAAATTGAAGAATTTGTTGCCGTGCCGTCGACTTGCTTGGATCCACGTGCGAGCAAGCATGGCCCGGATCGCAGATACGGAGTGCAAGTGAAAGCGGAAGTACAGCGGATGATGCGACGCTGCCAAACATCTGCCAGTGAGCAGTGTTCACGGCAGAGCAGACCCATGACCATCATATTGCCTTCGGAGTAGGCATCAGCAACCAGCTGCGCAATGCACGCGACAGAGCGCAGAGCCAAGCAGCCAAACCATGAACTTCAACAATAACTTCAACATGACATACCCGGCTAGCGAGCTCGCCCTCCGTGGGCGCGCGTCCAAGTTCAAGTGTGAGGTTTTTTCGCGCCCGCCGCACGCTGTACAGCAGTTTGTGCACGTGAACCAACTTCAACAATAACTTAAATGCCACGTACCCGGCTAGCGAGCTCGCCCTCCGTGGGCGCGCGTCCAAGTTCAAGTGTGAGGTTCTTGCGCGCCCGCCGCACGCTATACAGCAGGTTGTGCACGTGAACCGGCAGCCGGATGGTGCGGCTGTGGTACGCAATGGCCTGCACAAACACACATACATACATACCATGAGTGGAAAGGCATGGTGAGCGGCGGGCAAAGATGAGCACAGGGGAGGAGAATCGGCACAAGTAAACGTTGACAAAAGCGCAGAGCGGAGTTGAGCACTGCTGAGGGCATGTGCTCAGCGCAGAGCTGGCCCAAGGTCCCCGCCTTTGCACAACAACCGCAGCGTACAAGAGGCGCAATAATGGACTGCAATGCCCACCTGCCATGCTGAGCTCACACCAGGCCCGCACAAGAGGTGCACATGTACAGTGAAGCGTCACATAGACAGAGGGGCGCGTCGCGTGTACAACGGACCGTCACATGAACGAAGGAGCGTCACATGAGCAATGGAGTGTCACATGTACAACGGATCATCGCATGTACAATTGGAGTGTCACATGTACACAGAGTGCGACGTGTTCTGCAACGCGCAAGCATCAGCAGTGTCTGTTACAGTCATTTACAAGTCACAATTGCCCAACGCCAATGCGACCCCGCGTACCTTGAAGATGGCCTGCTGGATCCACCACGCGGCGTACGTCGAGAACTTGAACCCCTTGGCGGGGTCATACTTCTCCGCAGCGCGTATGAGCCCCAGGGACCCCTCCTGCACCAGGTCAGAGAGGGGCACGCCCATGCGCCCGTAGCGCTTCGCAACGGCGATCACCAGGCGCATGTTGGACGACACCATCGCGTGCTTCGCGTGCAGGCAGTCCGTGTACGCGGCGCGGAAGAGCTCGCGGTGCTCGCGCGTGTACCTGCGTGTGGTAAGTCATGAGTCTTAGAGTCATGAGTCTAAAAGTCACGAGTCCCATGCAATTTGATGCTCAGCAATTGAGTTCTGTATACCTGCGAGAAGGAACGCCATATAGCGCAGGGGGTGTCTGTGAGGGAAGGGTAATCGTTGACCAGATAGGGCTGCTGATTGTCGATAGGGAAATGCTCTTTGCGAGAATACATGACGATTGTAAGGTCGGAGGCAGTCCAGGTCTCTCGGAGCAGATGCTGCGCTGTAATTGACAAGGGGGGATGGGGGTAGGGGGTTTCTGGGTATGTATCTCAGAGCATCATGCCTTGCCGTCACTGGTGGGAGGGGAGGAGATGGAGGTTCATGATAGGACCACGAGTACAAGGGCAAGCGGTCATCTTGGTGCAGAGCGTTGCTGTCGCTGATGAGGGGAGAGGGGGAGTGAGTGCTGTGGTATCATAATAATAACTCATTTGATGAATTATGTGACGGGCTGCCATCAGAGCGCGGTTCCCGCACAAGTGTCTGAACACTGCTGCTGCTGCTGCTTTGACGCTTGCTGCTGCTTCAGTCAAGCAGCGCCAAGCTCTACCTCAACGCACGACGCAGTACGGGGAGCACGCATGTCCGGTCATGGTGAGGTGACCCGTAGGCGAAGTCACAGTTGAAGTGACGTGCCGTGCGCTTGCGGCAGTGCTCAGTACAGCACTGCCCTGCGCCCCAATGCATTTCAATGGTAGCTTCAATGCATCTCAATGGCAGATGACACCACAGCAAAGAATCACCAGGAGAAACTGCAGATGCGCCACCTTTGTAGTGCCAGAAAACTCACGACACTGTTAGTGTAGGGCAAAATCGCAGCTATACCTGTGCCAGAGTCTTGTACTGGTGCCACAAGTGTCAGGCGTTGTCAAGACACGGCAAGATCGCAACTATACTGGTGCCAAAGGTCTCGCGTAACACCAGTACACTACACAGGTAGTGTACTGATGTTGCGTGTGCTGTGACCATGAAAATGGCGTGAGATCCTTTGTGTAGGCTAACACCACCTAGTTGAGGCGAGACAGCCGTCCAGATGTGCGGACGTGTACATGGCCAAGGTCAGTCACTGACAAGCTGCGAACAAACCCGGTCAAATGCACATGACTCCAAGCCGGGATGGCACTGAACAACAAGTGCAAAAGCTTCGCTTGACCACTGCACCTTCCTCATCAGCACAATGTGTACAGGCTATAGGTTGATGGAGTGCCAAGCTGTAAGCTGCACACCGTATGCCATACTACTGACGGTCGCACGGCAGGGTGCATGGCAGATTGCAACTTAGCAACGCTACCAAGGTTTCTCTGTGTGTGTCCGGTTATGCTGCGAAACTCCGACGATGGGACGCGACGGTCACGTGCCAATTCAGTACGGACAAGAAACCGTAGCGGCCCACTGATGGTAAGTACACCTATAAGCAGCAGCAAAGCATGTCAGCAGGATCCAAGATCCTCCACGCGATCTTACCCGCAAGCCTCCGCCCACTCGCTGTCCGTGGGCTGCCGCCTCAGCGCCACCTCCAGCTGGTCCCTTATCAACTCCATCGCCACCAGCTGCTGTATCTTATAACCCAGCTCCATTTCCTGCAACAGTGACAGTTAGCTGGTAAGCACCGTGACTATGAAACAGTTGTCATGATTCCAGATGATTGCGCGCAGGTGAGGGCATACCTGTTTGTGGGACAGAAGATCCGCCGTTCCCAGCTCGTCGAACATGTACACTTTGGCGGCAAGCTTCGCCTCAGCTGCACCATGCTCACTGAGGTAGGACACCGTTGCCTCGTGACTGGTGCTAGTGCTGGTCACGCCTGTGGGCCCTCGTTTTTGGTACAATTCCTCTAGAACAGCAGAGCCAGAGCTGCGGCGACCCGGACCGCCATTCGGCGACGACGGCGATGGCCTCGCCGGTCTCATTTGCACTGAAGCAGCCATGCGCAGTTGCGTGGCTGGCGACGCCGCCGCTGCGCTGGAGCTCATAGAGCGAACCCACTGGTGGTGCACAGGTCCGGAGGTGGGTTTGAAGGCACCAGCTCTTGCCAGCAGTGCACTGCAAGCCACCACTGTCTTGAGGACAGTGATTTGACAATAAGGCCTCTTCCCCTTGCGCCCTTCCCTCCGTGGGTTCGCCGCTACTCCCAACATGACCGCTATGTGCAGCGATCTGCTGTCAACTAAATGCAAGGCCGGTGCATAAAAGGTAGGCGCCACTAGAAGCTCTCTCTCGGCCTAGCACCAAGTGACAATGTCAACGCAGATGCCGCCCACTCCGTCCCTCCCTCCACAGCTGCGCAGCAAACAGTACGGCTCGGTCTCAAAGCAGAGTTGCAGCTGGATCCTGAGTAGGGGGAGAATGAGGGGGACGTCACAAAAAACAGGCTGTATGTTTAGTTGAAGCTGATGAAAGGTCCACACTTTGGCCAAATTGGCTTGAAGGTGTGCAGATGCTGCATGCTGAAGCATTTGCTTTTACTGAACATACATGCAGTTGTGTTAAGATCAACATGTGCCCCCCCCCAAGCATGCGACATCATGATACTTGTACCCTTAGATAGTATATAGCCTCCGAGTGTACCCACAACACAATGCCACGTGGCACTTGTGCGTGGTGCAGCAATCATGAATTTTTACGTTCACGCACACTAACATGGGCACACACACACCTGTGCACGACAGTGTCTTGTTGGTCAAGTAGCATTGCCTTTTCGGTAGAGAGGGGGAGTAGAGAGGGGGAGTGGAGACCCGACCCTGAAAATGCATAGCCCCTAGTGCCTAGGCTTTCTTCACGTGAATGTTCTCATGCCTGCAGGCGATCAACTGCACTAGATTTAGTGACTAGATCCCTCAACCGTTTACAAAAACAACACGACCTGGCACAACATTATATCCCTAACACCAAACCACACGCAAGCAGGCACTCGACAATTACCATAAGAAATCTGAGCTGGCAACACCACAGGCGACGCATACGAAATCGTGGACAATGACAACATCGCTTGGCGTACAAGTTCAGGTGGCAACATATGCATGGGAAGATGTAGGCACCTTTGGTGCTGCGCGTTGACCTAGACGAGCGTGTACACCCGACATGCACTTTGCAACAGCTCCCTAGCAACACCCCTGCCCCCCCCGCTGCCCCCGCTCCCGGCATTGCTGCGCAAAGCGCACCGCCTCACACAGCCCCTCCCCCGCGATCCTACACAGCACACTGAACCCCCCGTGCCGCCGCGGCAGCCAACACCAATTTTCACAATCATTGCTACTCAATTCTCGAGTGCCATCTGAATGGCGTAATGCAGATCTCTGTGGCCGCCGCTGTGGCGCCGCAAGTACCAAGAGAAAGGCCACAATGCGCAAGACAAGGCAAGGAGCAGACTATGTCTGGCCAGACACTGGATGCAGCACACACTCAAGAAGCAGTCACGCCTGTGGCAAATATGAATCGCTGGTGATTGATTCAAGGTGACAGAAGCATGCAGCAGGCCAACATGACAGGACTCCATTAAAGCACGTGCATTACTTTCATGGTGGGGCTTGCATTGAGCACCCCGCGTGAGGCCCTGATGGTAATAGGCACCTAGCTGCAACATTATCGCAAACGGCCATTGTAGAGAGAAAGGCACTATGTACCAGGAGCCCCTCTCCTGGGCACTGCACATTGGTGCAGCAAGTATGTTTCACATGAGCCTGTTGCACGGCACGTATGAAAGCAAATGCCCATGTTCAGAGCACTGCTGCTCCACGCATGTAGCGCGCTGCCACGCTGTTGCTACAGCCATGGCCCTATCTGTATTACGTGTCAGCTTGAAAACATGCATGGACTGGCCATCATCATGCAGAAGCCCTATGTGAATTGTGGGGCTCATTGGCGATCACAAAATACGTAGTCCACTCTAGCCTCCCCATTCGACACATGCGATAATGACAAGGATACTGCCAAGATTTGGCGTCAGGTACAGGCTGGGCCTATGTGGACAAAGTCACACACGTGCTGCATTGTGCAGCCAGCCGCCCCACACAACGCGCAGTCTTCTGTTGCCATTGCTGGTTGTCAGCCAGGTACGCGCCAAGCTGAGCATACATCGACGATATGCATACCACCAGCTCTTGTATGTACACCTATGTAGGGCATGCAGGCTCTACCAATGCACATACACGTGATACGTGCGCTGAAACAGAGTCATCAGCGCTCGACCGCAGGCTAAGCAGTGCTCAACCAGAGGCTTCAAGTCCACAAAGCCCTCCCAAGTCCTGTCAGCGCCCAGCAGCCCAAGGCCCCCAAACTTCACACTTGAACTTATCCACGTTGAAGCCCCTCAGCTTTACACACAGGGTGACGGGTATATATACAGTGCGCTCCGCCGTACACCAGTCTCCGCATAGACTCTTAGCAAACGTCGCAAGAGGGGTCCCGGGAGGGGGGGGGGGGGGGATTCATAGCTCTGCTGAGCTACTACCGCTGGCGGCAAGGGGGAACATGAGCGCGGCGGTGGGGGGCGCTTCCTCTGGCATGGGTGCTGTCAGCGCGCGCGTGTTGAAGGCCGAGGACAGCGCCGCCACGCGCTTGCGCACCTGCACACATTCAATAATGTATGTGGACGCAGAAGAGCGTGCATTACGTCAAATACTGTAGTGGTGTAAGGAACCAAAACAATCATGTCAAAGTGATGCTAACTACTACAGTACGATGTCACCTGTTGCGAGCCTTGAAAACGGATTGCAGCTGCTGTGAAGTTGACATTGAGAATCATCGATGTGGAAATTTGATGGACAATCGCATGCGCGATTGCCATTGGCCAAAGTGATCCTTCACTCACAACCATCTCCTGTGCCTGGATCATGCATGACCGGTTCGCCTCGATAGCCCGCTGTGCCAGGCACAAGTGAGCTTGGCGCATGCTGTATACAGGGGTATGTATGTACTTCAATGTACATAAGAGTAGCCAAATGTCCAGCATTATCATTGGAAGAGTTCAGCATTCTCATTGAAAGAAGGGACAGGGCTAGAGAGAAGCGCCGAATCGGCCATGCCTTGGAGCTCCCAGAGACTGAGGCCTCTACATGTACGAGCAAGAGCATTGTCGCTTCCACAGTACTCAATTGGCATCTGCGCAGCTGCCTTTCTTGGCAGGTGCAAACTATAGCAGCTGCTGAGCATCCACACCACTTCCGCACCCTTTATCGTTATTCCCTATAAAGCATGACCTCAGCGCCATCGAGAGGAGTCAGGCGTTGTTCTGCTGCACGCCATACTACGCCTCCGCCGAACCCAACTGCGCCAAGCAACTTGCGCTCGACGATATCTCATGGCGTCACAAAACACTTCTTCAGAGCTTACAGGCGACTAGGTACAAGCTCTTCAAAACAGAATGCAAACACAAGGGAGACACATAACTTGCCTTGGCATACTCCGCCTCATGCGGTTGCAGCAGGCGCACCGCAAAGTCCTTGACGCGCGTCGGTACGCAGAACAGGCGCAGCGGCGTCACCTCTTGAAGTTTGCCATCCGGCAGTTGAAGATCGAGGACGTACGCCGCAACCAGGTCGTTGCGGTAGTAGTCATCGACCGCATAGTCATCCACAAAGTCGCCGCAGCCGTACATGACGACGCGCCCGTTCGGCCGCACTTCAACTCCCTGCACAAAGGGGGAAAGGGGGGGGGGGGCGGGGGGGGGGGATGCGAGCAACAGGCGCGTGATGTACAGAGACACTTTAATGTGCACTTCAAGACCGTGCAAGAGAGGGGGGGTGGCAGCACAAGCAACACATGGTGTACATGCAGCTTGGGCTGTAGGTGTGGCCTTGTCACGTAACTGGGCATCATTGGGATACCGTCACGCCAGAACGCTGGCATACAATGACTGCAGGCAACTTCAAGTTATCAAGTACAGGCAGCTTGTCGCTGTGTAGGTGTAGCCTTATGATGTGGATGCGCATCAGGGCGCTGTCGCGGTGGACTGTCACGGTATCCGTTATCATTGGCGCACTGGCAGGCACCAGTTGAACTGAGCGACGATCTTAACAGTATTGGAATGCAAAGCGGAAGTGTGAACGACATGAGGAATCTGGCTGAGAGGTGCATCGCCGAGCACTGATGACCGTTGAGGTGGCGGGGCCGGTAGAGCGGTCATGGAGAAAGTGGTCAACTAGTGTGTGGTGAGATTTCACCAACCCTGAGTATGCCTGACCCAAGCCCTGAGTAGCGCTTAAGTCCACAGCAGTGAACAAGAACGGTCACTCAGCGCCGCAGGCAGACGTGAACCTGTGTTGCTAAGGCGAGGCGTCGCCGAGAGCTACACATACGCGGACGGCGCACGCATGTCAGTGATTGAACGTCACAAGTCAAACATCGGTGAGGAAGTTGAGGCAAGAGATCATCCAACGGCTGGCGCAGGCGCTTCAGAAGCCGCCACGGTGTCACAGATGGGGTGTGATCATCGGTCGGCACGTCAGCGCTGGGTCGCCTGAAGAGTGAAACTTCAACACAATGCAGTAAGACCAATGTGTCAGGCTGCACCTGAACAGCCTGAGCACCAATGCGGCATGCTCAGCAGTGCCTTTCCCTCAAGCCTGGCCCTGCAACTCTAACCCTAACCCGCAGTACCCGCATATTCGCATACTCCCCCTCACCCTAACCCAAACCCTAGCATGAACCCTAACCCTAACCCTGCCTCACATGAGTGTGATGTGCGCTGTGGTGATGGATGATGTCCACCGCGCAACCCCTAGCCCTAAACCTTTACCCCAATTCTAACCCTAACCCTAACCTTGACCCTAACCCAAACCCTAGCCCTAGCCCCGCCTCACCTGCACGTGATGAGCGCTGTGGCCGTGAATAACGTCCACCGCGCATGCCCCTAACCCTAACCCTAACCCCAATCCTAACCCTAACCCTATCCTTACCCTCACCCTAACCCTAACCTTAGCCCTGCCTCACCTGAACATGGTGAGCGCTGTGGCCGTGAATAACATCCACGGCGCCACTGTCGGCGTCCGTGAGCGCCCGCGCAAAGCGCTGGATCTCCGGCGACGGCTCCCACGCGTAGTTGGGCCCCCAGTGCACCGACGCGACGACGCAGTGCGCGCCGTGCTCGCGCCTTTCGCGTGCAATCCTCGTGTTTATTCTGGTGATCTCGGCGTCCAACGCTGCTGCATCGCCGCTGCGAAGGCGCGCGTAGTTCACCCCCGGGCAGTGCGCGCCCGCGGCCCAGAGATCGTTCCCGGAACCGTCCGCGGCGCCGCAGCCGTGGTCCGTGAAACTGTAAATGAGCAGTTTCACGCCGGAACGTTCCAGGAGCGCGGGGCGCCAGGCGTCTTCCGCGCTGAGCCCTGCCCCCGCGTGCGCGATGCCTGCCTTGCCGAGCGCTGCGAGCGTGTCTGTGAGTCCCGTGAGGTGGAAGTCGAGGGAGTGGTTGTTGGCGAGGGAGGCGTAGTCGACGGCGGCGGCGGCGAGGGTAGGATGTTGCGCGGGTGCATGCGGAAGTTGAAGGCCTTTTTGGGGCAGGGGACGTCGTACGCGGTGACGGCGGTCTCGAGGTTGATGAGGCGCAGGTCGGCTTCCTGAAGCAGCGGCAGCGTGTCGCCCCACGGCCTGGCCAATGGTGGAATGGGCCCGCAAGTCGGGGCAGGGTTGGAGTTTAGGATGGCAAGAAGCCTAAATTGTAGGGTTTACGGTAGGGTTGATGAGGCGCAGGTCGGCTTCTTGCAGCAGCGGGAGGGTGTCGCCCCACGGCCTGGCCATGTGCAACAGGCGCTCAATAACAGGGACAGGGTTAGCTTCTGCTGTGAAGCGGGGTTGAAGTGTTGATGAGGCGCAGGTCGGCTTCTTGTAGCAGCGTGTCGCCCCACGGCCTGGCCACAACACGAAGCGCAAGTAGGGTTAGGGTATAGATTGCGAATTAGTGTAAGTAGCAGGGTTTGAGGTAGGGTTGATGACGCGCAGATCGGCTTCTTGCAGCAGCGGCAGCGTGTCGCCCCACGGCATGACCACAATACCAGCGCGCAAGTGGGGTTAAGGTTAGGATTGTGAAGTAGAGCAGCAAGGTTTGAGGCACAACTTTAATGAGGCGTAGATCAGCCTCATGCAGCAGCGGTACATAGCGTGTCGCCCCATGGCCTAACCACAAAACTAGCGCAGGGTCAGGGCTAGCAGGTACCTTGGGAGTAGGGTTGGAGTTCAATGGTAGGAGCTGATGACGCGCAGCTCTGCCTGCGGTAAAGTGTAGCCCCAAGAGTGCCGTGGGGCGACACCTGGCCGTGCAACAGGCATGCGAGATGGCTTAGGGTTCAGGACGATGGCAGTGTACACGAGTGTGAGTTCAACCCGTTGCACTGCGGCTCATGAGGCCTCATAGGCCAACAGACAATGCTGCCAGTGCAAAGTCTCTTGTGGATGTCGAACTTGACCAAGGCCGTCATGTTTGTTGCTGAGGATAAGGTTCAGCCCCTGCCCTGAGCCTACACCTCGTTGATGAAAACATGACATGTACTTCCATCATTATTGAGAAGCACATCATGCGTTGCTTAAACATCCCCACAGACAGCGCTGGCCGTGAGCACACTGTGGCAACTATCAACCGACAGACAGACTCAGGCATAGCGACTGCATTGGCTATGTGATGATACACAAGCTGGATGCCATATCGTGCCAGCTTGGCCTGGCGATGAGTGCCAAAATCGTCAGCCACGCGGTGCGGTCGTCACCAACTGCAGCTGTCTTCAATTGGAAACTTGAACTTCAAATGCGGATCCAATGGGGACAACAACTTATGCAGGCGGGTTGGTGAGGCGCAGGCCTGTCATCTGAAGCACTGCTAGTAGGCACGGTCTCTGGGACTCTGACATGAACGCTATGGGTGCTCGATCACTGGGGCGAGCCGGTAGATGTGCCGGCTTCAGCAGCCCAGCGCCTGTCTGTTTCAGCCGTGGATTTCTCATTAATTCTCGCTCAGGGCGCGAAAAAGCCCAGATGGCGGATGTCCATGGACTTGTAACCAGAATCTACACGTGTCTTTGTACACACCTTGAAAGTGTCTCAATGCGCATTGCCGATCACTTCAAAACGCCATCGTCATATGGCTGTGTAGTTTTTAGGTTTGTATGTATGCCTGTACTTTGTTGACTTACGCTTGAGGGGCGGAAGCCCTATGGAAAACGCAAGACACGCAGCTCTTGTGCTCGTGTCAAGCTTGCCTCAAACGCACTTGTGAACGCAGCTGAACACAATCGCTACAGTACATAACTGTGTACCCATGCAATCTCAGGTACTCACGGACTTGCGGCAACAGCTTTACTGCTCAACAAGGTACGCGTGTGTGTGCTGGTACGCCAACTGCCAGCACAGTTCTGGCGGATTCGTGCTACAAACAAACATTAGTGGGCCACGCTGAGCGAGGTACCTCGGCGGCTGTATTGCCGAGCGAAAGCTTCATCTTTGCAGGCAACGCTCTCAACAGCATACCTGACAAACATCGCCGCCACCTGCTCAGCGCTGGCAGCCGCAGTATCCACAGGCAGGCCCAGCCGTTGCTTGAGCATGACTCCGTAGTGCAGATGTTCAACATCATGCACGTGGTGGGGTAAGGTCTGATCCACCACCCTTCCCAGCATCACATCTCCAGTGAACACCAGGCGCAGCACCTGCTGTCTGGCCACCATGTTTGGGCGCGCCAGAGGAGGTATTTTTTTTTCGCATAGTAGGTAGGTGACTCTCCCACTTCAGGAGAAGAAGTTCTTTTTTTTTGCTTTTTTTACTCTTATCAGGAATCGGTGGGGGTCCTCCCCCCCCCGACCCCCCACCGAAGCGCACACACCACACACGCATGCCCGTGGCCTCAGTACAGGTTGCTACTGTCGTATAGTGTCCCACGATATCGTCTGCTTCATGCCACCGGCTCGCGCGGTGTACGGCGGCTGAAAATGTACTTTTGGTGTGGCTGAATGCTTTCTGCAAGATGCAATTGCTCGCGCGTTGCCACACACGCACATATGATTGGCGCACACCATGTCGAATGTATCCTATTATAGCCAGTCAACATCACCAGCTGCGACGTGCATGCTCTCGCTGTGTGTTGCAGCTGCTGTACGCTTGTTGTCAAGGGCGCCTGTTGCAACAACCTCAAGAAAGCACGATGAAACGATGTCGACACAGCGCGCGTGCACTCGTAATGAGGCGAACTGATGCTATGTATCGTGGACTGTCGGCTGCTGTCCACGGCGCGCTGGCAAGCACCGTGGCGCAAGCAATAACAGGATTCGGCCTCAGAAAAAAAGCGCAGAACTTCAAACGCCTGGCTGCTTTTGCTGCTTGCTCGCGCCATGAAGCTGCCGGTGAGCGTTGGCAGGCTGGGCTACTTACAATACGTTGCTCCTGTGCCTTACGCAGCCTCACTAAGTGTCACTCAGCTGGTATGCTGCCCTGCGGCTCGATTTTTCTATGCGCCAGCACACTGGAAGGGGAACCCTAGTTGTGGCCCTCCTACCAATTCTTGTTTTTGTGTCGCACCTTATGAAACACGAGGAAACGAGAGGCACAAAAATTGGAATTGGTGGGAAAGCCCTACCTTCCCCCCCCTACTTATTAACACCACTGATTCCAGAGAATTGCAAAAAAGAAAAGATGATTGAATTGAATGGAATGGAAGATGAACATGAGGGATGGTTGGCGACTCCAGGAAAAAACCCAGCCCCGCAGGACCAGTGTCCACAGTGTAACCCATGGGCTTCAAAGCGATGAACGTGATGATTTGTCGTGTGACCCTAGGAAACACTCCAGCCGGCAGGACCAGTGTCCACGGCTTCAACCATGAGAGCATCAAATAACATAACACGAGAGCATCAAAAGTGATGCAAATGAAGATGGTTGGTGTGACCCTGTAGGATTACCCCAGCCCGCAGGACCAGTGCCCAAAGCTGAGGGAGCATCATGTGTGCCCATAACCTGTCACCTGCGAGTTTGCAATGGCTCACAATCTGACTATGCATCTGGTGTCGTTCAAAAGGCACAACTTCATCACATCATAGCACACTTCAGGATGTCCCGCGCCCCCCCCCCCCCCTTCCCCACTTAGCCCTGCGCGGCATGTAGAGTTCCAGCTGGGGAACAATAGCACACAAAGATTCAATGGTGTGCAGTTGCATGCAGGCACCCGCCATTTTTTCAAACAAGCCTCAGCGCAATATTTGGCAACCTAGCCTGTACTTTTTATTAATTCTCGCTCAGGGCGCGAAAAAGCCCAGATGATTGGCATCTAGCTGTAAGGAATCTACATGTCGTATGACAGTCTGAAAGTGTCGCAACGACAACCACTCAAACGCCGCCGCCGCCAAATGGCATCTCGGGGTCCTCCCCTACGTCCTCCTCCATGCGCCCCCCCCCCCTGGATTCTGCCATGTGTGTCATGACACGGCCAGAGTACGCCATGTGGAGCGCTGCCGACAGTGCCGAGCGTAAGCGCGCCAGGGCGATGCCCTTGAGAGCTTTAGGGCGCGCTCCTCCGGGCACTGACATCCTGCTGGCATACTCCGTCGCCACAGCCTCCAGCAGCTTCCGCCCCTGCTCCCCGATGCTGCCAAATGACCCAATTGCCAAAGTGGCAAATTTGTAGCAATTCTGATCATAATGACCAGAATAGTGGGTAGTCTTGGCGGCCTCTTGGTCGCGGCAGCATGGCTCGGGGTCTGCTGCAGTCTTCGCCGCCCGCGACGCCACCTGTGCCTCGAAGCAGGTAACGTCCACCATGAGCGGTAGGTAGCGTGTCGGGTCGTCGTAGCCGGTCACCGGGAAGGCGTCGGCAGGCAGCACGATGTCCATCCTGCGACTCCCCGGCGGCCCAGCGGACCACAGAAACGGCGTGTAGTCCTCGTCCACCACTCCCGTTTTGAGGTATTGCCGCAGGATGCGCTGCGTGGCCCTCTTGACGCTATTGTGGACGATGGTGTCGTGCGCCTTGACGCGTGGCGCTTGACACAGCCGTGCATGCAGGGTGCCGCCCGGCGACTTCCCGCACAGCTTGCAGCCTGCCGTCTGCTCCTCTACTCCGATGGCGCGTTTCACGGCCAGCTGCCAGGATAGGCCATCGAACGAAGCCGTTGTGGAGTACATGGGCTCGTTGAGGAATGCCATGCCGATCGAGTGCATGTGGCGCTGCGACCGGAATCGAGCAAGTGCTTGCGTGCGTTGCGTGCCCTGCGGCAGCTGTTGCAGGTCCGCCTCCACCTTAGCTGCAAGCTCGGTAGCGACGGCATCTGCAAGCGCACTCTGATTGGGGCGCTTCAGGCTACACTGCAACTGCAGAGCACTGGCGTCAAGTACGCAAGCAGCATCCGCACCAGTGCCACCACCTGCTGTCGGCCGCAGCGGCGGCTGCTGCGTAGGTGGTTGCTGCTGCAGTGGCGTTAGCGCTGGTGGCAGTATATGTTCCAGCTTGTCACCTGTTGCTGCAGGTAGAGATGTGGCAGCTGTGGCGATCGTCCGCATGAGGGGCAGGCGCGCCACCTCTGCTGCTGCTGCGCCTTGTAGCATTGCTGGTGTGGAACGCGCAGCGCCTGCATTGACGGCTGCCGCTGCTGCGTGCGCTGGTGCTGCAGCTGCGCCGCCTGCCTGTACTTCTTATTACTTCTCGCCTAGCCTGTACATATGCTGGCAATGCTCTCAGACTCAGACTGGCAGGTATACCTACGACAAATGACTACGCAAGCCAATTACATTGGTAGTGCGGCGGGCCATTGCAACATCACTGCTTGACTGCACCATTGACACATGCCTTGCATATATGCAAGGCATGCATATCATGTCATCCAGTCCAATGAACACGATCCTCAACACATGATGTCCGGGCTGAGGTACTGAAGTCCCAAGTACTTGCTGCTGCCGGCCGCGCAACACACGTCCAGCTTACGATCGCCGGCCTTGAAACACGTGCGTGAGCCGTCTAGGCTCGATGGACACACACACCTGCCCAGTGATAACCCCACGATCTTCAACACATGGTGGCATGCTGAGGTTTCACAAAGCACCGCGTGCTGCCGGCTAGGCTCACGCCCTTGCTGCAAGTTTCATTGTCTTGAAACGCGTGTGTAACGCGTGTTGCGCTGCGCGCGCGTCACGATGTCGTTTTCGGTGCGCACATCGGGAGGTAAGGGCGCAGACCAGCACCGTTATAATTCTACAAACATCCTTAGCTGCTATTGCAGCTCATCCCTGCGAGCTTGTCTGAAAGACCGCTGCCGTAGTGCCCCCACCTTGCAAGCACACTTTTTGCTCCTGTGAGGTCGCAGAACCTCGGCGCGGGGTTTAGAGTTTATTGCTGAGAGGAAACAGTGCTCAGCAGTTGCTAAACAATTCCCCCGGACGGGCCTCGGCACACAACGGAGCACACACACCACTACCTGCGACCACTTACACACAGGCGTGCAATATGAAAGCCGCAGCTATCGTCGTCGCCGCCGCGGCCGGGCTGGGATTCGCTGCCGCTCACTCCAGCTACTGCCCGGAGGAGTCATATACTTCGGACTGCATTACCTACCAGATCGATGGCTACACCAAGTAAGCTTTCACCCAACATTGGCTTGTCGGCAGCGCGGTTGCCTGCAATGCAGCGCTGGCAAAGCTGCAAACGTGTGAGCAAAGCTCGAGCACGCGGCGCACACTCTGCCTGGATCGTGCGGCTTGCTTCGCTAGTTTAGCCGCGCGCAAACTCTAGGTGTGCGGGCAGCCTCGACCGCGTCGGCTGCGCAGCTGTTGCTTAGCTTGCGTCCAAGCACATTTATGCATCGTCATCGGCTATCAGCAGCAGCAGCGCATGCGCACGTTGCTGCCCCCCCGTTGAAGCTGCGCCGCTGTGTCTACCACAGCGGGTGTTGCTGGTTAATCGTGACTTCGTTCGTGCGTGGCCTCGAATTAGACTGCAACAGCGCTGCACATCCTGGCATGGCTCCTCCTATTGCATCCAAAGCGCTATCTCTGGACGCTAGCACCAGTTGATTGGTTAGCCACAGTCGTGCAAGTTTTATGTTGCAGCCAGATGTACCGATTCTAGTGATTAGTCACTGTTCTGATACAGCCAGCTTAGTGCCTCATCCCAGGCACTCAGCCATGGCACATTGCGATATTTGCAAGCTATCGGCCTGGCGAGGAGGGCGGGTGCGGTATGGTGGGGGGGCTTTGCGCACGCCTGGGGTTTGGCGCAACAGGAGCCATGCACACCATGGCGAGCCGGCACTGGAAGCCTGCAGTGGCCAGTCACCAAGGTCTGGCATCCAACAGAATGGCACATGGTGTAGCGCGAGCGGCAAGCAGCCTATCATCAGTCTGTATATTTGTTGAGACTTGAAGTACTGTACTTACAGTACATCCATTGTCGTGAGCAAGGCGGCTGCGGGGTGATCAGGGGTGCACTTTCGTCACTCAAATACAGTGCAAGCCGTCATGCTGACCCTGCTGTGCTGCCGCTGCCCTCCTTCATCGCAGCTGCGTGCTGAACTTCGACGACTGCCAGCCCGTCTCGTCATGTACCAACATTCTGACGGACAACGGCCACCCGGTGTGCTTTGACCACTGCGCGGTCACGGAGTATGACAGCACTGGCCGGCCAGTATGCGTCTCCCCCAACGAGCCCTGCATCATCGTCTGGGTGAGTTTTATGTCTGTTTGATGGCACGGTTTGGAAGCTTATGCACAAGGTCAAACATGTCTGCTTGACGGCACAGTGCCCTGCATCATCGTCTGGGTGAGTCTTTGGGGTCTGTTTAGTGGCACAGTTTTGGAAGCTTATGCACAAGGCCAACTCGTCTGTTTGATGGCACAGTTTGGAAGCGTATGCAAAAGGCCACATAGCACCAGTTGCTGATTCTACCACTAGGAGCATGTGAACTCCTGGCTATGAGACGAAGCAGCGGCCATTGCATTGCATGTGGACCTGGCATGGGTTGGTCATGGTGACCCACACTATGGCAAGCCTTCGTGCATCATGCCCTTGCAAAGCTGCGTCGCATTCCAGGGCCTCCCGGTGTCCCCGTATTCCACTGTTGGCAGCAATGAATCATGACGCATGTCATGCCTGCATATCAAACCCCGCGCACGAACCTTCAGCCTTGAAGGTCCCACCGTGTCCGACACCGCAGCTGCACTTGCGAGTGCATGCAGCCCATGCATACCCCCATCTTAACACAAGTACTTGTTGCAAATGTGCTGAGTTCATTCAGAGCTCTTGGCCAGCACAGTATCTGCCCTCCTGCCCCTGAGCCCAATTATGTCCCAACCTCATTAGGTTCACATACATCAGCCCTCCCGCCCTCCCTATCGCTGTTGTGCCCCAACCCTCACTGTGTTCACAGTCTGATTCAGTCCAGTGCCATTCACTAGCAGGGCATCTCACGATGCCCCCCCCCTTCTGTCTCCCGTGGCAACGCTCTGCAGCTGGACGACAAGACCCCAATCTGCCTCAAGGACGTGTGCGGCAACGTCGTCTCCACGTGCACCAAGCAGGCGTACTGCTCCTCCGCCCTCACGGAGGGCAAGACGGCGTACTGCTTCGACACGTGCGTCAACGGCGACGCCCCCCCCAAGACGAGCTACTACACCATGAACCCCGTGTGCGACGACGGCACCGGGCCGTGCCCCGGCGACACGGCGCACAAGTGCAGCGGCGGCGCCGCTGACCCCACCAGTGCGCCCTCGTCCGCGCCATCAGTCGCGCCGTCTGTCGCGCCATCAGTCGCGCCAGCTGCGACCGTCGCGCCCACTGCCGCCCCCACCGCATAAGCGGCGGCGGAGTGTGTCCCCCCCGGGGGTGGGCGGGTGCCCCCCCCCCCCCCCCCCCTTCCCCCCCCTCGTGTGTAAGCCATCTGCCCCTTGTGGATGGATGGAGGGGGGCTGTGGGGGGGGGGGGGGGGGAGGGGTAGGGGGGCGTGTGGGGGGGGCTTCTCTTGAGAGGCACGTGCAGCGTGTCGTTTTAAAGAGTGTGCGGGGAGGGGAGCGCGGCACTGCAGCGCCAGCCTTCTCTGAGCACCGATGGACTTGTTTTGCAGGTACGATATGAAATAGACTGGGTGCTGGCATCGTGCATTACAGTATGTGTCGTGTGATGTGATGTCGTGCTATATGTGCTTGCAGCATGCATGGCTTGCAAGCGATGCTCCCGCGCCTCTAAGCAGCACAGCCTTGTGCAATATGAGTCGTCAACTGAGTGTCGACAGCCTTTTGTGCGCATCACGATGTGTTGCACCTCGTGCTTCTAACCCTAACCTTCAAACCATGTCTGCACACTGAGACAGACACGCTTCTTAATCCCCCCCCCCCCCCCCCCCCCTACAATCTCTTCCTCCCTGCGCCCTTGCAGAACCCGAGAGCTCTCTTCAACGTAGAAGCTCCGCAACCGCCGCCGCAACCTAGCGAGCGGAGCCCACAATGAACCCGCGATTCCCGCGCACGTCATTCTTCTTCCCGAGATTACCTTCCTCCCCAGCAGAGGGGGAGCACGCATCGCCCGGGTGCCCTGGCTGCATATACAGTAGGCGTAGCTTTGTCTCTTTGCCCCCCCTTCCGCGGCCAGCGCGGAGGCGCAACGGGGCGTCACTCACACACACTTCAACTCACACACTTCAACATTGACCCCCCCCCCTCCCCCGCCCCCCGGCCACACCCGCACGGGGCAGACCCGTATGTAACCTTTGTTGTCATTGGCGCAAGTGAAGTGGGGGGTGAGGGGGTAGGAGGTGGGCGAGAGGGGGGGGGTCCCAGACTTGGCGGCTCTGTATGCGCCTCGCTCTGGTCAGGGCTTGGGGAGGGGCGATGCCAACCCTGAGCTCCGACCCCCCCCCCCCCACGCCCCCTTGACAGTATTGTTTGAAGTGGAAGGGCTGCGCGCCTGGCTCGTGTGCCGGCGCGGCATACACTAGCGTCCCCTACTGGGTGTTGACAATTTTGTACGCCGCGCACCACACAATAACACCAGTTTACACGCTCCGCCCCCTACAGAAGTCAGTCACGGCGTGGCTTCGGCGCCCCAGTTCTTCATGACCCAATAAAAAAAAAACGACGTTCTTCATGACTTTGGTGTGTTGACAGCTTGTATCTTGGCTGATGCTCTGTTGCATGACTCTGGTGTTGACATCATCTATTTTGGCTGATGCTCAGTCGCTTGCTCATTCTGCCTGTGCATGTGCCTCAGTCTCTAGTACCCTTCCTTCATCGCTTTAGTCTGCAGTACCCTTCCTGCTGTAGTGTTGGATTCCAGCTGTTTGAGAGCCGCCAGTTGTGTGATGGCCACTGCTGCCTTGCCAGACAATGTGGTCCTCTGGTTCTGCACTGCTTCATGGTCCTTGTGATGATTTATCAGTTAAACTGCAGTTTTAAAGCGAATTTGCACTTGATATATCATTTGGTAATGGCCTGTAGAGGCGCTGGGTTCGACTGATGATTATGACTCTGCCTCAAGGCTGAGTGCTGCTCATGCCCAATGTACATATATAGTCAATGCGGTATGCACCACACTTCCGCTCAACATGAGGCATTGCGTTGCTTGAAGGCAAGAATCAATGTAAAGCACACAAGATCGGCACGTGCACCGTGGGCCACGGCTGCACAACTGAAAATATAACTGAAATTAAGAATTCAAAACTTATTTTTATTACTTTTTCACAAAAAAATCGTAATGTTGGTAGGGACTGGCTGTCGGAGTTCGATGATGTAGTTGGTGATGGAAGCAGCTGCGGCAACGTACATAGACATAGATGCAAGCAGCTTCAAGTTGGGTACCATTCATCTGGGCTTTTTCGCGCCCTGAGCGAGAATTAAAACAAAGTGTAGCTGCCTCCTCCGTCACGTATGGACTTGTATTTATAAAGGCCCAAGGGAGGCCGGGTTGCCTATGCAATCGAAAAGCTTGCGTCAACGCAGCAGCCTAGTCTGCGCTGTGCCCTAGGAGTTTGGATACCGGCGCCGCAACACAGCCCAGCATTCGCGCTCCACGTGTGTATGCCATGACGCGCTCCGCCAACTCCCGCGCCAGCGATATGCTCAGCTCAATGTGGATCTGACGCTTAGCTAACCCGGCCTTGCGTAACACATCTGCCTTCCCCCCCCCTGAGCACAGTGCTGAGTGCATTGCCAACTCCTTAACAAAAAGGCTTGTCTGCTTGCCCAGCCGTCCGTACGACTCCTGCACGAATGGCACAAAAGCCCAAGATGACGTCAAGGTGCCGGTGTGGTGCTTGACCTTCGCGTCCTCCCCCACCCCAGCAGCATAGCCGTCCGTGTTCGAGGCATTTGTTTTGCCTGTCAGGTACGAGCTCGCTGTGGGTGCGCGCACACTTGTGTCTAGCACTATTCCCTTGTTACGGTATGCACTGCTAAAGTGCAGACACCCTGGGTCAATGACTGTGTCCGCCCGATACCCCGGTACCTTGAAGACGCTAGCGTCCTCATTGCGGACAATAGAGACATGGTGCTGTCTCAAGATGCGCTGTAGGCACCGCTTTTGGGCAGTGTGTGTCGCGTTGTGCCCCCGTATGTGCTGGCTGGGGCAGCTGATCGCATGCGTGGAGGTGGGGCTCACGTCACTGCACCGCCATGGGCACACCTCGCCCTGTATGCCCCACCCGTCTATAAAGATCGCAACCATAATCATCGTGGCTGCTGCCATACTGGACATGGGCGCCGCACCCGGGCGGTCATTGGCAGCGGGTGGCACGCTCATCCACGCCATTGCCCCGGACGCACGCTGGCTGCGCAGCTGCGCCAGGACCCGCGCGCTAGCCTGTTGGCGGCGGCGGCTGGTGTCACGCAAGTCACCAATAAGTGTAGCCTGCGTCGGCTTGCCCACGGCACCAGCCGAGGCAGCCTCTAGGTCCTCCACCAGGCAGTCCTCGTATTGACGTCGAAGAACATTTGAAAGGCCGGCTTGTAGTCCGTGCGTGAAGTGACCGCGCCGGCGGCGGGGCACTACCTTTCTGCAGATCTCGTCAGCATAGGCCTCCCAGTCGTCGTCGTCGTCCTCCTGCCCGCCGCTGCAGCTGCTTTCTTCCGCGCTAGTTTGTGTTTTAGCGGGCGTGGAAGAGGCAGCCGCGGCAGCGGCTTGAGGGCCAGGTACGGTCGCCGCCGCAGCGGCCGCCTCGGCGCCAGGCACAATGCCGTGGGTGTGTGGGGCTGGCTCAGTGGTCCCCGTCTCCGTGACGGCAGTTGCGGCGTAGATCGCTTGCACCGCAGTGGGGAGCGTCGACGCTGCGGCCGTTGTATCCGCTGCCCACCGTAGCAACGATGCTGGGAGCTGCTCGGCCACAGCTGTGCGTGATTTTTCGCCGCCATCAGCTGTCAGCGCTCGCGTAGAGCGTCGCACGGCCTCGATGATTGGCGGCAGTCCCTGGTCCTCGCGTATTGCGCATGAGTGCTGCGCGAACCAGGTGACTGCGCCGTGTTCGTCAGTGCCGAGCCTCAGGGCCCCTGCTGCCACAGTGGCATGAATTATTGCAGGCCGCAGTGTTGTGCATGCCTGGGCCGTGTATGCGGCTGGTGCCAGTAGCCCCAAAAGCGGCATGCCCAGACCGCCTCGTCGCTCCGGCAACCGTGACGCCCGCAGTGGCACTGCGATGTCCGTGAGTTCTGGCGGGCCCAAGCGCGGCAATACCAGCACGCTGCCACTGCTGGCTACCTCATTGTCACCAGCAGTGCAGGCGGCCAGCAGGTGTGACTTCATGACTGCCGCGGTAGCGCAGCCGTGCAGGTGCAGCATGCGTTCAAGCGTCCATGCACAGAACCCGTCAAATGCGTGCAGCCATGTCTCACTCAAAGCCGTGTCAACGACCCGAGCTAAGAAGCCCATGCGCTTTGTCAGTGACCTGCGCAGAATGAATTGTGCTGCCTGTAGGTGATGCCGCGCCATCCCAGCTAGCTGCCACGACAATCGCCATGTCCCTGCGTCAACAAGATGCTTGCTCATGGCAGCATGCACATAGGCTGGGTGCCCTACCGGTACCCCGACCGACGTAAAGCCCTGACTGGATTCTGGCATGGTGGCGTCCACAAACGGTATGTCAAGGGCGCGCAGGCGTGCTCTGGCCGCTTCATCAAACACTGTGCCGCGCATGGCAATGGCCAGCGACTTGTCTGGTCGAACGCGTAGGCCCCCTGCCGCAAGCCGACGGATCACCTCTGCCACCCCAGCGGCCGCTGCATCGTCGAAGTAGGCAGCTTGCAGCACGTTGAGGTCATCCAGGAAAGCGCAGTGCGGGGCTGGCGGTTCCGCTGTGCTGTGGCCGTAGGCCGGCATACTGCCGGGCGTCGCACTCACTCCATCAGGGTAGAAGAGTAGGAATGCCGCTGCCACTGCAAAGTACAGCGGCCCTAGAGGGTCCCCTTGCTGGCACCCTAGGTGGGAGCAGATAATGCGAGCTTCACCGTTCACCTCCACTCGCATCTCTGGGGCAGTGTCACCACAGTATACGGACTCAAAGTGCGGGAGCAGCTCCGGACAGAAGAGCATAAGTCCCCGCACAATGGCGGCGCGATCCACACTGTTAAATGCGTTCTCACAGTCCAGCTGGATTGTGGTGCCATACAGCTCGTGCCACACGCGCGCGCGCGCTGCCACATGCTCGACGCCAGACCGGTATCCTACGCCAAACTGCGACATGGAGGCCAGCAGCCCCGATATTTTGCCCTTGACACCCCGTGCCGCTGTGGACCCGAGGAGTCTGCGCCAGACACTGGAGCAGGCGATCGGACGCCGCTTCTGTCCTATGCCTGAGAGGGCCGCGGCGCGGAGAAGCCGTTGCGATTGCTCCGGCAGCAGTTCGGGCTCAACAAGCAGCGTCGTGAACACCTTGGCCAGGTGATGGGCGAATGCCGGTTCCATCACATCCGATTCTGAATCACCAGCTAGTCCTGGCGAGGCACTGCCCACGGGGCGGGTGGCTGCTTTCACTGGTGCACCAGGCCCAGCGGCCATCAAGAGGTGTTCATAGCGTAGGCCGTCCAGCCCTCCTGCCTTCCCCGCCCCTGCTGCGGACAAGGTCGACAGTATGTCTGTCGCCTCCACCTCGAGGCGCCGTCCGGCTGCGCTGGCAGCATCCTCAGGCCTATCGCTGCGATCATGCGCCTGACCCGATTCGAAGACGGGACTGCCGCTGCCAGCGGGCCCGGCGGTCGTTGCCACCCCTGCGCCGTGCAAGCAGTGCCGCCGGGCGTCGCGTACCAGGCCGCGCACTTGCTCCATTGGCGTATCGACTACCCCGGGCCGGGTGCCAGTTTCAGGGTGCTTTGCTGCCAGCACCTGTGCCGTGACCTCGTCTGCTGGGGCGCATGCTTCACGCGCCTCTAGTCGTGCGGCAGCCAGGCCTACCCCCCGTCGCTTGCCTGAGAGGGCAGCGCATGCTGTTTGCTGCCTGGAGTCAGCCTCCGTCCAGTCGGCATCGAAGTTCGTTTGTGCCGACGCCGTAGCTGCGTTGTTTGGTTTGGGGGCCCGCAGCGCCGCTGCTGCTGACAGCGTCTTTCTCAGTAGCTCCGCAAAGTCGCCAGACAGCAACGCTGCCAGCCGGGCCGCAGGCGGCATACCGGTTCCCTCCGGTTGCCTACCAAAGGCCATTGCTGCTAGCAGGTGCAGCAGCCTGTAGCCGCGCTGCACTAGAGTCTGAGAAACCTGATGAGCAAACGCCCCGGCACCATGGTGGAGGCGCACCCGTGCCGCCTCACGTGCACTGTCTGTGGCGTCCGCCAGTAGTCGTGTGGCGTGCTCCACTAGCCGTGCCCACTGGGTGCACTGCAGCTGAGTGCGGAAGGGGTTGGCAGTCGTGGTGAACCGTAGCAGCAGTAGATCCGCCTCATTGGTCTGGTCAAGTGCGTGGACGACCGAGGGCGTCGAGAGGTCCCAAGCCAGGGATGCTCGTGACTGGGGCTTTGAGGGCCTGCCACTGGTGGTGGTGGTCGGGGGGGGCGGTGACGCGGCATCGTCCGGCGGGTCCAAGTCCATGTCCGCCCATCCCACGGCCGTCCCGTGGGGGGGGCTGCTGTCCTGCAGCCTTAGGCTGTTAGACTGAGTGCGGCTGCCGGCGCTGCCAGGCGGTGCTGCAGCAGCTGCCGTTCGGCGCCGGCGTTGCGCGCCGGTTGCCGTGGCCGCCGGGCGTTTCTTGCTGGACTTTGAGTTGGCAGCGCCACTAGCCGGCACCGCCGGTGGCTTTGGAGGTGTCGCTGCGGCAGCCCCCGCCGCCGCGGCCGCGCCGTCGCTACCCGCACCCCCGCCCTCGGACTGGCCCGGGGGTACTGCCGGGCGTGCGCGCGTGGGGGCGCTTCCATTCCGTCGACACGTGTGGCATGGCGAGGTCAGCGCGCATTGCCTCTGCCCCGCGCTGGCTGACATATGGACCAGACCGCAGGCACCTGTGCATGCACTCAGCTTCCTTACCGCCCGTAGGAAGTCTTCTGCCGTGCAACCATACATGGTGCTCATCTCCTGCACACGCTTGGCATGGTGTGCCCCAGTGTTGCAGGTACTGCTGCCTGAAGGGGCACGGTCACCGGATGGGTCGTGATCAACCTGCTGCCGGATGCCCTTGGCGTATGCTGCCGCCAGATTTTGCTGACAGTGTGATGTGCTCGCCTCAGGGTTCAGCATCGACCTCGTGCAGCTACCACCGTTGAAGTGGGCCACTACCGGTGCCATGCGGCTCGCAGCTGACAGTTTGCCTCGCTGTTTGCTGTCCTCTTTCTGACCAAGCTGCCAAAATGCCAGTGTGCATAAAGGACACCTCAGTGGCTCAGGCTGCTGTGGCAACTGCAGCGCAGTACGGGGCTGTGTCCGACTCGGAGCCGTGATGTGGGTGCTGTTAGCTTGAGTGGTCGCCGACGCTGTCATAGTGGTTGGCAAGGGCGGAGCTGCCGCAGGGGCGACAAGCAGTTCAAAGTGTCCCACATTTGTATATAGCCCAGGCGGCGTCCACAGCACATCCAGATGGCAGTCAGGCTGAGCTGGAGTTGCCGGTGCGAATACCGCTGGCAGCCCCATCAGTTGTGCCAGCACCAGCCCTGTTGATTTTTGCGTGCTGCCAGTGGCCTGAGGCTCGGCCTGCCACACCGTCACCGAGACCGCGTAGACCGCTGCAACAATGGCCCACACAGACAAACCGAGGGGCCGTCCCCACACGCCCTCTTCCTGTAGGCGTTGCAGCAGGAGCGTGTGCCCGCTGTCCGCGCTGTCCGTTTCATTTGTGCCGTACTCGATTGCGAGGCAGCGAGCGCGTGTCCCGTACGTGTCGAATTGTTCACGTGTACACGCAGGTTGGGCTGCTGCATGCGCGGTCAGTTGACGCATCGATGACATGCTGGCCCCTTGTTTGCCCGCCCCCTGCGTGACGTATGCCACCATCCCGTCCAGCAGTGCCTCTCGCATGGCAATCACCAGTGCTGGGGCCGGCAGTCCGTGCTCAACTGCGACGCTGTCTATGCCGTGTAGAGCTGTATGAATCAGGCAGTTGCCGTTGCCCACGTTGCTCACGGGGCGAAGCTCCCCACCACGTGCTAGCGTCGCTGTGTTTTCCCCAAGCGCCTGTTTGTGGAGTGCCTGCAGGCCCGTGTGCCAAGTGGGAAAACCATAGTTGGTGGCTTTTGCCAGCGCGTCTTGCTGCTCCTCCACGGTGACTGTATGGCACACGGTTGAGGGTATCCGGGTCGCCACCGTCACGGTGGTGACCTTCGCCGGCCCGGATATTGGTGCTGAGGGGGCAGAGGCACCGCCCCTCGGCGGTGTGGTGGCTGGTGCCAGGGGTGCACGAGAATTGTCGCACTGGGCCTGTCGCTCCTGCGTCCGCCGTCTGTGTTTACCTCTGCGTCGACTGCGCTTTCCACTGGCAACCATAGCCGTGACAGGTGCTGTCTCGGTCATTGTTGCGTGGGTGCTGTTATCACCAGCCTGCGTTACGTCTGACTCACCACGTTTCCCGGCTGGCTGGCGAGGCGACCTGGCAACGACCGGTTCCCTAAGGGAGAGTTGGTCAAACACCGTTGCCAGGTCATTACCTTCTTCTCGGAGGGAGAGCAAGCTGAACGTGACCGTCAGGTCATGCATCTGACTCACCAGCGGTGCGCAGGAAGTCCGGCCCAGCAGGGTCTGTGTTGCTGGCGCGTCGCTGGGCGCCGGCCGCATATGCAGTCGGCGTGACGTGCGGCAGGGTCCAAGCCTCCTCCGTCACACCATGTATTCAAACACAAAAGTGCATGAGCACGATGGACGATCTGGAGAGGGGTGGGGGGCAGATGAGCAGTATATGATGCTTTTATGCAATTGCTATGGAACAAATGATCATGTTGTCATGTGGTGACAAAGATAGATAAATGCTTAAACCATGCTAAATGTCACCGCCATGTATGTAGGTATTTCCCCTCACAACAACCTCGTTCACGTGCCCCCTCTCTTTTATTCCCGCCATGTGGGTCATTGCCCGTGAAGCGTAGCCTTGTAGAGTGCTAGTTCTGACAACCTTGCACTCAATTTCAGTCATGCATGTCAAATGCTCTCTGCAGTGCCCACTCCAAGCATAACAATTGGCTCATAATAACATCAGCAACTCGGTGTTCAGCGCGAGCTGTGATGCATGTCTGAGATTTGCTTTTAAATTAAAATTGTGCTGATTGATGAACGACAGTCAACTTCAAGTTCCACTTCAACTTTGCTGAAACTTGAAGTTGAAGTTCAGGTTCAGTCACTTCAAGTTTCGATGAAAATTGAAGTTCTCTCCCGATCCTGAAAAATGGCGGAGCCTGGTGCTGAGGCGCCGCCAGCGCCGCCCACAACGGCCGCGGCGGAAGATGTGGGCGCGCAACGATTTGAGGTGGAACTGGAGTTTGTCCAGTGCCTGGCGAGCCCAGAGTACTTGCACTGTGAGTACATATCTGGTGCTAATACTGCATACTTTGCGTGCTGTCTGGTGACTAATACTGCATACTTTGCGTGCTATCAGGCGCGCTATGCTGAATATGTCAAATCAACATGTCCAGTTAAGCGAGCAACACTTGCTCACGTTGCCTCTTTGCCAAGCGCTGCGAGGCTGTGGAGACCTATTTGCTCATTGCCATTGCGATTGGCTCGACATGTCTGCCACGGGCAGCATGTGCCTGCAGTCTCAATGCTGCATTAAGCGGTCATACTGTAGCATTGCAAACTGTAGCTGTGTTTCATAAGGAGGGTTATAGCGGATCAGCACGCCAAATAGACACTCTCTTCAGACAACATTGCTTGCGTGCAAGCAATAAAAAAATCAGTGCAAGTTGCAACAGTCAGTGCTATATCGTGCAAGATGCATGGTCGATGCTCGCGTTCAAACACCTTTGAAGCGCCGCTGAGCCCACCGACTCCTGAAGGTCACCCAATACACACGCTGAGAGTTGCTTGTCTTTATGCCCGATTCTGGCAGTGACACCTGTAGCACATTTGTGGTGGCTTGCAGTAAATTCCGAGCTGCCTGACCATTTATAATCGTTCTTTATTCGGTGTAATAATAGAAGTGCCAACCAACAGGACGTGGCGGAATCGTCTTTGAAGTTGTTGCACACCCCTGTTTGATTTGCGCTGCAGTGTGCTTGTTGCCAGAGCTGGCCCATTTTGAAAGTCTCGGGGAAAATTCACACAGCATAGTACTTGACATCAAGGAACGTTTCATGTTTTGCTGCCAGGTGCATCAGAAACACGGTTTTGTGCAGAACACGCTTGATCTGTAGCTCAAAGTATACAGCCGTGGTAGTGACGGTTTTTACGCTACCTCACTCACTGAAAGCCATAGCTGCTGACATTGATTCTCGCTCAGTATTTGGATACTCCCTGTTGTTCAAGTTTTGCTTCTTCTCATCTCTACTACAGTTGACGTGCAGCAGTGCTCCACAACAATGCCGTGAGACATGAACAACGGCAACTGATGAGTGGGTGGTCAACCAATCACATGATGAGTAGTTGGTCAGCCAATCACACGCTGTTGACTTCGCTTGATCTGCATGTTTCTGGTAATTGGCTGCATCGTGCTGTTGCAGTCTCATTCATCAGATGCCACCATTCATCTCGACTGCTCTGCTTCTGGTGTCATTTTGCTGCACTCTCAGTGGTCTGCATGCCTAACCCTAACCCTAGCCCTACCCTAACCCTGATAATTTCTCCCATCGTGCTGCCGCAGTTTTGGCTCAGCAGCGGTATTTTGACGACCCGGCGTTCATGGCGTTTCTGCAGTACCTGACGTACTGGCGGCGACCGCAATATGCAAAATACCTCATGTGAGTACCGCTTGTACTTGTGCATGCACAAGTAGCTGAGAAAAATGCGAATCAACACATATGCGCATGCCTATCAATCCCGGCGGCGACCGCAGGAGCAAAATCCCTAATGTCAGTGGCCACACTTCTAGGTATCTAATGACGCGTGCGCGTAATTACATGCCAGAATATTTGTCATGATGTGAGCGCCCTCGTGCACAACACTGTCAAATGATCTCACTTGAGCACATGTACACCTTCAGAACCTTACCGTCTTGTGGGAATACATGGCATCAGGCTGGAGAACCGGCTTCTTCACATACCCACAGAATTGGGTTCACTGCATGTGCGTTTTTGAGCCATCTGTCTGGAAAGCTAACACCTAACCCTAACTAACGCTAACCCTAAAGTGTCGACAGCACGTTGTCAGCAGCAGCAGATTATCAAACTGCTTTTAGTAAAACAAGCAGCGTGTACATCATTTTCATGCGTGTGTGTGTGCTGCTGCCATGGGCACTTTGAAATTTGTTTCAAGTGTTGAAGCAGAGCGCACAGAGGTCGTCCAATTCAACTCATTCCGTGATTGTAACCCTGTCACAAAGCAAAAGCGCACGGCGCTAGCCATGGCGCCAGAGGCGGACGTTCCGGCGACCAAGCAGACTCGTTTCTTGACAGCATGCGTTGCTACGTGTGCGTCCAGGTATGGCCAATGCAACGCATCTCAGTACATGTACGACACCTGGGTGCACACACAGAAGAAGCGAGCTAGCAACACACTATACGAGACCTGCCTGAGAGGCGCACTTGAGGACCCAACCTCAACTGTGCTCAGCTCTGCCAATCACGGAAGTTCAAGCTCTGCCATCATGAAACTTCAATTTCAACTTCCTTGCCCTGCTCTTCTAACCAGGTACCCGCACTGCTTGGCCATGCTAGATGCGCTCCTGAACAGCAAGCGGTTCCGCTCGGAACTGCTCATGGAGTCTTTCAGGGACTTTGTGCACCAGCAGCAGTTCTTCCACTGGCAGCACAAACGGCGCGATCCATTGGTCGACGCACTGAGAGAAGCAGACAAGCAGCTTACAGGCACACTTCCTGAGAAGCCCAACTGATACGTTGTTTATGAACATTGATAGCTACAGGCGGTTGTGTACTGTGCCTTGTGTTGTGACAGAAGCGAATGTGCACGCATGCAGCAGCGGTGACTTGTGCTGCCGTGCTTGCCGCTCTCAATGCTGGTGCACTGCAGTGTACATGTTGTTTGTGTGTACGCATGCGTGCATGCCGGCAGCTGTCTGAACTTATCAATTGAGAAGCGTGCTCAATGGCAAATGGCAACCATGTACACTGTCCGTCAAACATGTAGGCTGCAGCGGCAGCGCATTCACAAGTCATTCACAATGCAAGCAGGACGGCAGCACAGGCGGCATGTTCTGCTGGCTGACATCACAACAAGGGAGGCAGCGGGCAGTATCGATCTCAGCCTCAGGTCGAGCTCATGAAGACTGCTGCCATTGCGCAGCAGAACCACTGTCATGACAGCAATGGCGGTCTGGCACACAGTAAGCGTTTCCAGATGGGTTGAGTGTCACGTGCTGAGGCGTTGCGCCGCTGCATTGCAAGTGTGCCAGCTGCCCTCCGTCACATTGACTTGATGATGAGGGCAGGTGTCAGTTCAGTGACTTCCTGAGGTTTAAATCCTATGCAGCAACCTAGTCTGCACTGCGCCCTGAGAGCTTGGCCACAAGTTGCAACACAGCTCAGCATTCTCGTTCCACGTGTGTCATGGCCCGCACCAAACGCACGATCACAAACAGGCAGATTGAACAAGCGTAAAAAGTACTGATTTTACAAACAAGGAGCTGATGTTGCGTGGGCAGCTTAGCGGGGCTTGTGTATGGAAGGGTGGCATCTTCAGGCCCCCAAACTCCACATCCCCCATGGTGCACACACAAAGTGTCAAAGAACACAAACAACGAAACTGAACATAAGCAAAAATTATCGTTATTTAATTATAAACAAAGGAACTGATGTACATGGGCAGCTTGAACGGGTCAAGCATGCGCAAGGGGGTCATCTTCTGCTCCCCAGTTCCACATCCCCCTGAGCAACGGCCTCCCACCCCCCGGCCGGTGGAGGGTCAGGGTTGTAGAGGCCGAATATCTGCAGCACTGCTGAGATGACCCACCAAAGTGCCGTAAGGGCGTATGCGATAGCTCCCACAATGCCTGTGCACGGTGGCAGGAAGTGGGCAGTGTGGTGTTATGTACTCAATTGACGTATTTATGCACAAAGGGTTATGCTGAAACACACACCCTGCGTGTTGTGATTGCAAGTGCTAATGTTGGGGGGAATGAGGGTGGGGGGGGGGGTCGCATGCGCGCGCAGTGCTGCAGCGCATAAGATTAATACTGAAGGACATGTCTTGCGCGATTGCGGTGCATTGCCGGCGTTGACAACGGTGGTCGTGCGACGCATAGGCCCAGTGCTGAGCGCGCTGCTGGGGCTGAGCGGAATTCGCACCATACGCCTGCGCGACTAGATCACTGAAGGTGCGTCACGCACATGCAGTGCACCTGGGGCGTGCTGTACATGATGATCCATGGCAAGTGGTGCAAGCAAAGGCATGTGTGAGGGCAAAAAGCCCACTCGCAATGCGTGCGGGTGCACATGCGAGTTGCTGCATGAGTTTCCCCTCTGTGCTTCTGTCCAGACAGTTTTCGGAGCACGTATGGCGAGGTCACGTACAGTTCTACCCCCCTGCAATCTTCCAAAAAGAGGACCGCAAGCCCCCCTACCCGCCTCCATGGATTTACAGGCTCAAGTGCAAGCTCACGTACATGCGCAATGCTACTCAGTCTTACAGCACACGAATCTAGACTAGCGCACGTGTGATTGCAGCCACTACCCTGCGTGAAGCAGCTTCTGAACGGTGCGTCGGTGCAAGCATGAACTTCAAGTGCGTTTGTAATGGTGCAGCCGCCATGGGGACCATTTCAGGTACCACAATGCACATTCAACCCTCCTTCTTTCACAGGACATTTGACTTGAAGTTTGTACCTTGCAAGAGGTGCGGAAAGTTGTGTGGTGGTACAAGCATTTCCTTCAAGTGCAAGTGTAATGGTGCAGCTGCTATGGGACTGTTCCAGGTGCCACTTTCACACGATATGCCACTTAGTTTGTACCTTTGCAGAGGGTGCGGAGCGATGGCGCATCGCTGTCCGCATGCTGCTCGCCAGCTGGCGGCGGCGGCGGACACCGCTTGAAGTTTGGCAGAGCGGCGGCCATGGCGGAGATCTGCAGTGATGATGATCAGCAATAAAAATCCACGTCATTCTGGTTTTCAAATAGACGAATACCATCACACAACGAGTACGTATGCTCTGATAGGTAGCCATCGGTGCTACAGCCTGAAGATGCGACTGTCAATGAAACTGATGACGCCATTGCAGGACCCGGCACAGCAGGCCACATTGCGTGCACTTTACTTTTGAAGTAGTGGTCAGCATCACGTGGTGTGTGATTTGCACTTCTGTAGCCCAGGGAGAGTCGCGAAGCCAGTGTCTCCAGTTCATGCACATTGCATTGGTCTTGAAGTTGACTGTGAAGTGTGGCCCTCCGTGCTTGCAGAGTCGCACCACACAAGCATGACGTCACTGCTGGCCAGCGGTTGCTACAAGTCCTGAGTCTCAAGTCGAGTCTGGCATCACAGGCAGCATGCTGGGGTCCAGAAGGTCACACGATTCACCTGACTTGCCTTCGGAACTAAAGAATATGACAACGCTAAGAGCCATTGTGTACGGCTTGTGCAGCCATGAATTTCTGGCGTGATTCACGTGCCGCTTTCCGTACCGACATTCGCGACAGAAGCAATTTGTGTGGTTCATCAGTGTGACCTGCGTCAGAGGTCGCTGACGACGCAGCGCATACTACGGCGCCAGAGCGGTGCTGCTGGCACTAGCAGCATTCCCACAGGCCACGGCACGCGCAACGACTGCAGCGCAAGCCACTATGCCTCGCCACCGAGTGCCTGCGCATACGCACTAAGTTCGGCTGCGCCGTCTGATTGGCTGAAATTTCTCGCACTTCTTTAATCACGCCAGTTCCCTTCATCGACCCTGAAAGGTCGTCGTGAAAATCATGACCTGATCAGCGGCCCTTCGTGATCGACGCCACTGTTTTTCATGATATTTCACGCCAAATCGGGACGTACAGAATGGCTCTAACAACGGCTTACCCCCCTGGCCAATCCTCCGTGTTCCGCAGCATCTGCTTGACCGCAATGTGACAGCACCAAACTCTGTGACAATGCTCAACCGTGCTCACCCCTGGCCATTCCTCCATGTTCCGCAGCATCTGCTTCGACGACAGTAGCACTAAACACAACGTGACAATGCTCAGACAATGCAACAGTGCTCAGCTCAGCAGTGCTCACCCCTGGCCAGTCCTCCATGTCGTGCAGCATCTGCTTTGACGGCAGCAGCGGCGCTGTCAGGCCGTATGTGTGCAGGATGCCCACGATAGCGCCCGCCAGGTGTCCCATGAAGGACACCTCCCCCTTCATCATCACCTGGAAAGGCAAAAGCATGCATGAATGAATTCTTGAAGGTAATAAACTGGTTGATAAATTCATGGATGCAAGAATGGATTTTATGAGAGTATACCCACAATTGCGCCTGCCAGGTGTCCCATGGGCCATGAAGGACACCTCCCCCTTCATCATCACCTGGGAAGCCGAAGACATGCACACATGAATTCATGAATGCATGAATGAATACGTATGTGAACGTGAAGCTGAAGAAATACATGAATGAATTCATGAATGCATGAATGAATACGTTAATGAATGTATACCCACAACAGCGCCCGCCAGGTGTCCCATTAAGGACACCTCCCCCTTTATCATCACCTGGAAAGCCGACAGCATGCATGAATGAATAAATCAATTAATGAATGCATCCATAAATGTTCGTGAAAGAGTTCTCTAACCACGATAGCGCCCGCCAGATGTCCCATGAAGGACACCTTCCCCTTCACCATCACGTGGAAAGCCAAAAGCATGCATGAATGCTTTCATGGGTGTATTTTGAGCTAAAGATTTCTCGCCTGCTTGCAGACGGTCAAGGCGCATGTGATACCTATTCAAGCGGCGAAATCGCTTGACCCTTTTAACAGAAGGGGCAAGATTACCCTTTCGACAGCAAGTGGCAAAGTCATTTGACCCTGTCGACAGCCGCGATCACATGAGCAGTCACTCAATACACCTTGATGTACTTCCTCTGTGTCAATTCATTGGACAGTTCGTGTTCGAACGCTGTTTTGAGGGCAAATATGGCAGCGCACACAAAAGTTGCACTAAGTAAAAGTAATCAGCACTCCAGAAATAGGGTAATGAAGATGTCAATAGACTAACAACAAGCAAATATGAGTTACTTGCGCGCGCAGGCGGTTGAGCCTCAACACCGCCCCGTCTGCATGCACTAATGCGCATTAGCAGCCGCGTTGTGCGGCAATATGCCAGCTTGTTGCTGGTTGTGCACCCCATTTGTGGTGCACATTGTATTTGATATACCACTGGTGCTCCAAAATGAGGTCGTAGACACCATACACACAATATAGGGCCTGTTGTATGGTCTGCCAGCTGCAGTCGTTTCAGACCTCCCGAGTGCGTCTGCAGCCTGAGCATGCAATGCACACAGAATCACGACAACATTGTGGCTTCTTGTGTCGCGCTTGATGCTGGGGCGTCCATCGCCACCCATGGCAACTTGACAACACTCAAGTGTGCCATGCTGGCCGCATAGACCATAAAACGGTACTGTCGTTGAAGCTACCGCTCTCACCCTGCTTGGGGTGCACACAACACCCTATGAAGCATGTGCTGGTCAGAAAGCATGGCCTTTGTCTGTCTAACGAAAAGGCTGGCATTATTGGCCTTGGCTCAGCGATGCATGGTGCTGTAGACGACGCCGATCGCATGAGCCGCATTTCGGTAGATTTAGCGCTGTTCACAGGCACATCCGACACCGCCTCCAGCGTCGCGCCAGCAATGATCGGAGGCTTGCCAGCCTTACTGCTGCATATAAACGTACAGCACAGCTCACCGGTACCGCCAGCTCAGCAGGCAGCGCGCGCTTGCTCTGTGTTTTGGCACAGATCCTGGGAATCACATCGTGCTCGTTTGCCACCGCAGTTAACGCACCACGAGGCAGCCTGTCGCCAGTGCGCTTCACAGGTGCTAGCTGTACTGCTATAGCACATTTCTTTTTAAGATTCTCATCGCTCTAATGCCCCGTAGCGCGTGTGGGGCTGCAGCTCGCGAGTTAGTTCAGACGCGCAAGTTCAAACTTGCAGTTTTCGCGGTTTTTCAGCGAGCCCTAAACCCTAACCCTCGTAGTGGTAAAGTGACAACATTCAAAGATGTGGACCGTTTTCAAAACTAGTTGGTGCATGTGAAAGGCCTTGCAGTTGTCTTCTACTTTCACTACATGTGTTTTGGTCAATGCTGTGGATTTCACCCTCAAAATAGCGTAGGAACACGAACTGTCCAATGAATTGACACAGAGGAAATAGGCAGTTTTCGCAGCCTGCTAGACTCTTAATGACTGATCTTCACCCTATGGATTCCTTACTATAACCCTGTCAGAGCTTGGCCGCCAGCATTCATCGCAACTAAAAAGTGCAACAGCGGCTGTAACCGCTTCCACATACACAGAACATGATAGACATACGCTGAATTGCTGACATTTCGCAAACCATATCTGCGCGAGAATGTAGGCGAAAGGCCCCCAAAACTGATGCTAGGGATAGAGTCAGCTGATGACCCTAAGGCTGCAGATCCCTGCTGCCGCGGTGCTGAGAGTTGAAGGTAGCATTGTAACCTAAGTAAAAGATATGGTAGGGTAGACGGGGGTTTGTATGCTTGAAGTTAGGGGTGGGACAGGGGTTAGCGCCAGGACTACTGAAGCATAGTGGTGCACTGAGGGTTAGATTAGCAGTACAGTGAGGGTTGGGGATAGGGTTAAGGGGGGTATCTGTGCTTGCGTGTAAAACAATCATAAGAGCCCACAGTACAGCTTGGTCGGCACCCTGACCATCCCCATGAGCACGGTGAGGGGTAGGTATTGGGTTAAGTAAGGTATGTATGCTTGCCTGTAAAACAATCATGAGGGCCCACGGGTACAGCTTGGTCGGCACCTTGACCATGCCCATGAGCATTCTGTACGGCTCAGACGACCGCTGAGCCTCCATGACAGCCAGCGTAAAGATGACACCGCTGAAGCCCACTGCCTGCGAGTTAACAGGAGAGCACAGCGCGGCAAATCACAGAGCAGGTACACAGACATGGTGGTCAAACCGCAGCACCTTTTGGGGGTATGTATGTATGAAAACGAATCAAAAGATCGTAGAGCTCTAGGTGATAAGGGATGGTTAGCCGCAAGTGCCTTCCACCAATAACCGTGGTCGCCGCAGCTGCAGCAATTGGCCACGAGTCAAACAGTACCACCGTATGTATGTTCGTGATGGCCAGCGTAAAGATGACACCGCTGAAGCGCACTCACTGCCTGCAAGACGGCTTATTGGCACAGAGCCGCACAATCAGATGACCAGACCACAGAGTAGGTACGCAGAAAACGGTGATCACTCTGCAGCACCTTCTGGGGGATACCAGGTTGTTCCGAGGCGTCTGCTGAATCGCCTGCTAACCCTAACCCTAAACCTAAACCCCATTGACGGGCGCCCGTGACACATCCAAGACATCCTGCGTGTACATACATTCTGGCAGTAGATGGTATGTGGGGACATGTCCGCGTGTATTCAGGCAGCGCAGATTGCACTTGTGACATAGGCGCACTGAGCATCCACGCTAGGGTTTGCCTAACCCTAACCCTCACACTAACCCTGATCCTTGGGGCCTTCATGCAATCGAATGAGAACCTATGCTGCGCATTGAATGCGCGTTCAGGAGCACATCACAGCTGCGTACATTGGAATGCGCATTCAGGAGCACAGCACAGCTGTGTACATCAGCGTTCACCGCGAGGTTCCTGCGTATCGCCTTTGCGTGAATTTCCACAAACATCTGTACATAAGGCAATTGAAAATAGACTGCCGTCTCGAACAAGTTGTAATGTTCTTGCGTTTTTGAAATCAGGCGTGAGCTCACATGCCCTGATGCGAGGGTTCCTGCCCTCCCTCAACAACGCTGGTTAAAGCATATAGGCATCGACCATCGACATCACTTCAAAAGCACAAATGTCACCTGCAAGTACACGCCATGGCTGCGTGGTTGTGGAAGCATGCAGCCTTACTTCTACAAAGGGTATGTATGGAGTTGGCATCACGCATCATACCCTACATACCTGCTGCAGAAGGTGCTCCCGCGCGTGCTCCCCTCCCCTGACATCAGCAAACAGCCACTCCCTGGCATGCGAAGACGGACATGGGTAGGGTTAGGGTTAAGCGCACATCAAGCCAAGAACATCACTTCGTGCCCTACCTCAAACAGGCGCGCATGTAAGCTATAACATCAATGCAACTTCAACAGTGAGACGCATCACGCCAGTTCGCGTCTGTGGGCAGTGACTTCACCATGGCAACAGTGCTCAGCAAGTTTACAGGTACCTACAGTACCTGCCTCACGTAACATGGCTCAGCACGGGCACTCGCTGTCACATGGAGATGGACGTTGATTGCTGCAACAATGAGACGACACAGGGAGTGAAACGACCATAGCAACATTGCTCAGCAAAGTGCCAGTACATACATACCTCACTGCACATGGCTCAGCACAGGCCGTTGGCGCATTTACATTAGAGACTTGCTGGCAATGCTGCATTTGTGAGACATCTATCTACCAAGTACAAGCACATGAGCTTGACAGCAACTAATTTGCAAACCATTTGCATGCATTCACCCATACATGCGTGCATGAATTCATGCATTCACCGCTCGTCGCTTCAAAGACGTGATGCATCATCAGTCAACTGCATCAGGCAAGCAAGCCTGATCAGGCAAGCAAGCTAAACCCTAACCCTAGGTCACAACGTTGCCGTGCCAGTGCAGCACATCAGTGATTGCACTTCCGAGCTGTCTGTTTGCCTGCTGCTCGTGTCCCGAGCGCGGATGCGGCAGTTCAAAACCTAATGATAACCCTAACAGCCTAGCCCTCAACTAAGTAGTTTACTACTTGCTGGTCAGCTTTTGTGTGAGTCAATGACTCACCCTGGAAAGATAAGAAGCCGTCAGCCAGTCTCGCCACCCACCATACTATCAAGGTCATCGCCAACCGCATTCTATACCACCATTGACGAAGGGGGTCAGCTTTCATTGTTAAGGAACAAGGCACCCCCAGGGTCTGGCTAATAAAGGGGTTTTGGTTGGGAGCTCACCCTGCGCAGTAGAGGCCCCCAACCAGTATCACTGACCACCATACTGTCATGGTCATCGCAACAGTTCCCAAATCGCTCTCCAAGCCTCCGCCGATGGCCAGCAGGCTCATCATGTTGAACCTGCGAGCGGCGCGACGATGCAGGAAGGAAAAACCGTATGAGGGGAAAGCAGGCGTTGAGAGTAGCGTATGGGTGGAGAGTCACTTCAAAGAAAACGGCCGCGATAAAGGTGTGGAGAGTCACATTCAATGAGCCTGCAAACGGCAGGAGCCGTGATGGTCGGAGAGAAAAGCCGCAATGAAAGAGGCAGCTCGTGAAAGTCACATTGAGGCCAAATGTGTGTGTTGAGCCTGCGAGCGGCAAGATCGTGATAGAAAGAAGGAAAAGCCGCAATGGCAGACGAGAAGAGGTTGAGAGCTACGTTCAAGGCCGAATGTGTGTTGTGGAGAGTCACCTGCGCATGGCACGGCCGTGGTATGGTAGGAAGGAAAACGCCACACACGTGGACAATGAGGTGTTGTTGAGAGTCCTGACACCGCCGAGCAGGTGTGCGGAGAGTCACAGAGGGCGTCAAGATGGGTCATCAGGTCCGCCTGCACGGAAGGATAGAGTTACGAAAAGGGCCCTGACGCTAAACATGTCCCTTACCCTAGCCCTAGATAACAGCGGCGTGCGGTCTGATCGCTGCTGCCATGTCAGCAAGTCTGCTGCCGCGCCTAAAGCCTTTGCACTTGACACTGGAACGGACCATGGAAAGGGGTAGGCAGGGCGCGGTGGCAGGTAACTGGCACACCAAAGGTCCGTTACTAAGTTGGGGGCTCACAGAACGAACGCTAGTGTGCTGAGCGCTGCTGCATGGCCACCTCCATGGCGCATCATCAACGCTCAACCGCTGTGCAGCAGATGCACACCAGTTCACAGCCTAGCAGCGGTGATCAGCTCGCGTGCCCTAACCCTAACCCTAACCCTAATAGTGACCCTGATAGCATGCCAGGATGCTTGGCGACAGCGAGAGCGCGCCACACGGCCGCACCCGGTTCTCAACCCAACCCTTGCTCCAACAGACAGAGACGACAACAAAGCAAGCACCATCTGCAGCCACATCTCCCTGCATGAAGCAGGTGGCCTTTTGGTCAACGTGACAAAACAGCATGCGTGTGCAGCCCCCCCACCACCCCGCCTGCACAGCGTGTTTATCAGATGACGGCATGGATATGCGTGGCGTTCAACAGCCTGGTGCGCATGCGCGTTGCGCGCTGCTGAAACTTCATCTTCTTGCTCGTGCAGAGCAGGCGCTCCGCAGCGCGCTGCGCAGCTGACTTCACCAGCCACGCAGCGATCGTCGCCATCAGAATCCTAACCACAGGCTCAAGAAATGGCACAGCCTAGTAGCTCACTACACAGGTCCACTCGATGAACACTGGAATATGCAATTGCTCCAGGGCAGCAAGCACGGCTTTTGATGTGTTGGGCCTCAGCAAGTCGACACAACGGGCTGCAGGATGCCCTGCTAGCAACTTCAGAATATCTAGTCGTCCAATCCCAGGCAAGGCTGTGTAAAAAAGGCGCATCATAGCAGCTCCAGGCCTCAGAACGGCACGCACAATGAGCAATCCCCTGTTGAGCCTGAGCTGATCTCGCCAGGCCTTGTGGGCAGCTGTTGCTTAACTCAGTCCGTGCAGCATGTTTGTGAACTGACAAATCGTGGTCTTTGACGAGAAGCTGAAATATGACTTCCCCACAGTACCCAACGCCTTGTAGCTTTGTGTATTGTGACATGGCAAGTTGTATCATTCGAGCTGAAACTCACCCTATGTGCATCATGCTGGCATGCACGAACGCAGCAGTTATGATCCTGTACCACTCCCCGAGGTACAGCACATTCCTGGCCATGATGCTGTACATGGTGATGGGTGTGTCCAACAGAAAGATCGCCAAGTGCACTGCGCAGCACATCGCCACCACGCACAGCGTGCACAGCGGCACTCCGCCGAGCGCCTCCCCCAAGCGAGAGCTCATTCCGCCAGTGATCCTTGCCTCGCCTGCCGACGCGTTCGTGTTACGCCATCACGTGGGTAGGGCCTGGTGCGGCAGCAGCGATTTTATGAGGATAAAACCTCAAGTCGGACATCCTGCCTTTCAAAAATGGGGGATCACTAACACATTGCAAGTTCAACTCAACTGTTCAACTTCAACAGTTGACCTGGTGACAGTGCCATAGACACCACGCCAGTCATGCAGTGGTTGACTGTGTCTGTGACGGCGCTATTGGCATTTGCAATACAGGTTCAGGCTTACAGTTTCGTAAGCACACCCGTCACAGCACTTCAACCTCCAGCAGCACCGAGATGTAGCAGCAACAGAAGAGCGGCTCTGTTCTCTGTGTTCCTGCCTGTGGCGGCAGCTGCAGGCA
Organism: Tribonema minus; assembly: GCA_017506865.1. Lineage (NCBI taxonomy): Eukaryota > Xanthophyceae > Tribonematales > Tribonemataceae > Tribonema > Tribonema minus. The sequence continues at coordinate 496,260 of JAFCMP010000201.1, forward strand.
TTGCGCTCGGAGAGCCAGCATTGGCAGCTGCTGCGGAGACTGCAGAGGGGAAGCGATTATGGCTGAGTGGAAAATCGGGAGGCCCGAAAACAGATGTGAGTCTCACCGTAGCTGTGGATGTTGACAAGTTTTACTCAGTAGAGCCAAGTATCTGGAGTGCACCAATGTTGGCAATGCAGGAGCTGGACATAGCAGGTGTAACGCCTCAGAAGAAGAAAAGCAATCAAGCTACTGTACTGGTGGCTACTCCCAAATTACATGAACAGTCCCCAAGTTGAAGTTGAGTCCGAATTGCTTAGCCGTGATTGATCATCTGTTGCACACAAATAGTCGATTTGTAATATGGTATTATGGAGCATCATGGTGCGTATGATGTAATCCGCCAACAGGCCTGCACCATGCTTCCTTTAGCGCCAGCCATGACATGTTTAATCGCAATGATTGCATGCGTTGATGAAACCGCCCCTGTTGCCCAGTCTGCTCATACAACAGAACGTGAAAAGGCTCGGTCACTTATGAATGTGCATGATAATCACGTTTACTTTTCTAACCTTTGCATCATAGCTCAGCGTCCGCTGCCAGATCAACTCACAATGACCCATCGCAGATCGCAGCACATTCGCTTCGACTCTAGTAGACATCATTTTTGTCACCACGCTCCCCTACTTGGCAACATGCCCGCTGCACTGACGCAACAGTTTTCTTCTGCCCAGCTCTGCAATAAAGTTATTCAGCATCTGCTTGTGCGTTTGTTGTGCAACTGCAAGACAAGTGAGTGTTCTGTGCTGGCTGTTTTGCAAAACACTGCTGGTTTGTGCAACCTGTCCCGGAGCCCATATATGAAACACGCGCTGATTGTGCTGCGCTGCTGCACATGTGCTTCAAAGTCAAGAGAGCGTACGAAACGCTAAGCACGTCCAGTGCCTGAGAGCAGGTGGTCTACACAGTGCCTTATGGCTCACGCCTTCGCGCACGGACGCCAACAGGCGTATTTCACAATACAGAACACGTACGGTCAGACAAAAACCCAACCACATACGGGTCCCTGCACAGTCGTCCAATTGAACCTGATGCGCACAGCTCATCTCTTCGCTCAAATGCCGCCTGTCTGTGTCTGCCTACTGCAGGATAAAGCGGGCACGAAGAAGGACTCCAAGTACCTGCGGTGCCTGAGCAACTGCCTCGCGGGGTGCCAGAAGCCCAGCTACGACGGCGAGCGCGACCGCGACGAGTGCCTGCAGCGCTGCCAGGACTCGTGCTGCTTCTCTTACGTGCAGTGCACGTATCCCGTAGTGCAGAACAAGTAGCGAGTCAGTGGAGTCGAGACTGGTTGCTGCTCTGCGTCCTGATGTAGGCTGTGTCACAGAGCCGCGTGTGATAGTGGTGCTGGCGCATACGCGCACCCGCGTTTCTTGTGCTGCTGCTGCTGTAGTGCACAGTGCGCGCATCCCATGCCGCTGTGCCTCTCAACAAGTGGACGTATGGGTACACACATTACATTTGTTTACTATATGGAGCGTACGTTTGAGTGCAGACCTGCTATCACGCAGCACTGGCAGCAGTTAGAGTCGAAGTGCTGCGTAATGAGCACTTTTGAAAGACCATTTATTACATTATAAACACACGTTGGATAAATGATGCATCCAGCACCATTCAGTCTTGCTGTTTGTTGGTGCTGCACTGCCAATGGCTGAGAGTGTTTTGGGTATGGCTGCATGACTGCTGCAGCTTGTAAATTCTTGTGACCACATCACTCAGTTCGTGAATCAAAGAACTTCAACTTTCTCAAGAAACTTCAACATCAATGGGTACTACTCAGGTCTCCCTGAGATTAATCATTAAATGACGGACCTTTTTCACCTTGTAATTATTGCACGCGCGAGCGATCTGACAGCTGTTATCAGGTCGGTCTGCTCTAAAAACCTGATGACGCGAGCGGCGTCAAGCGCCGTGCTGTAGCCACGGTGCTGTCCAAGAGAGGTGCACAAGAACCCTACATGGCCTGTGAGAATGAAGTGCGAACTACATCACGCTGTCGGTCGAGAACCTTACAAGCTGCAGCAGCGCTGATGGTCAGTTTGCGCTATGATGCTGCCTACCATGGCTGATGCAGCGCCGCTGCCGCCATCTTGGTAAGACCATGGCGCTACTCATAGGTCTCCATGAAAAACTGTGACTGCCGAAAAGGAACGCCCTCTTTCGCAAGAAGAGGGGATTGCGTCGTTTGCTGCACGCGCGACCGCATCCTTCTGGCAGTCCATGCAGCAAGCAGTGAAGCTCCCTGCTGCACCATCAGGCGTCTCATCCCTGTGTGTGTCAGGCGCAGTCTGTGTGAGAGACTTCAGGAATTCTGCAGGTGCTGTTCACCACACATCTGATGTCCATGTTCATAGGCGAATGAAATGGCTGCTGTATAATATTTAGCAAACAACACAATGGTGAACCGATTTATTCCGAAGTAATTTCACCCGTAGACGAATCAAGTTCCCTGCTGCACCATGACCGTCAAGAGTCTCCTCTCAGACATCTAGGTGCAGATCTGGTCGTCAGGCGCAGTCTGTGAGACCATGTCTGCGTGCGATGCCTCCCCCCCCGCCCCGTCCCGGAGGGGGGGGAAGGGGGGGGCAAACCTAGTATACTATAGTTAGGCCCCTGCACAGCACATCTGACTTCAGGGGGGCTAATTTTTTGAGCGGTCAAGCACGTACACGCTTACGCATTCATCTGAATCTGTGTTTGTGGATAAGAGCAGGTGCTGCTGTTGTACAGGCTGTGGCTGTGCGCGAAGCGAGACGCCCCCCCCCCCCCGGAGGGGGGGGGAAGGGGGGAGGGCATTCTAGGCAGGGTCCGACTGGCACGGCAACCCTTATTCTTGTCAGCTCATTGGTGGATAACATATCTTTAGTTTCACGTAAAGCGCATGCGAGCTAAGTTAACGCCCCCCCCCCCCCCCCGTCCCGGGGGGGGGGGGGGGGGTGCATGAGCGGTGCAGACGCTGCAAATCACGAGTTTACGGTGAATAAACTATGTGAGCGAATGAAGATGCTGCTTCGTACATCACTTAAGCGTAACTCACATTAGGTGTGAAGATCTGAGTTCCATCGCGCACGTTCACGTCCGTGCACGTACCCAGGACTCGACCCACTCGCAGTGGGTCCACTTACAATGGGTAGGTAGGTATATATCATTCTCCCTCTCAGTGAGCGGTTTCAAGCGTCGGAGTACTTTGATTAATTCCGCTTGCGGGGTGGAAACTCTATGAAATATGCAAGATATGCAGATCTGATGCACGTGCAATGCGTGCGCTCACAGCGCACATATACGCTGGTAGCTGAATGCAGGCACTACCTACGTGCAGACAGAGTTTAAAGTACTTGCCTTGATGAATCTGTCCTTGGCAGCATGCAGCCCGGGATAGAAGAGCTTCGGGTAGTACCCGCCCCTGACCTTATCCAGACTGCCATTGAGCACCACCATGGATGGCTGGCCCGCTGATACGGCAGACAACGGCAACGGCAACACACAGTGGAGTGCGTAATCTGGCGTCACCGGCAAGTACGCTGCACTTTTGTTGCATCACAGGAATGAAAATCTTTCAGAAGTCCACTGTAATGCCAGCCACTGGCCATGTCAGAGCGGCTTTGTCCACGGAGGTGATATTGTTGTTGAAGTACTACTGAGTACAATGTGGCCAGATCGCTCTTGCTGCTCATCTACCCATGATGTACACAGTCGCACACAATCGCTGCACAAGGTGAACTGCCGACACACCTCAACAAGCCATACTGTAAGATTGAGAGCGAGTGGGCGCCTTGCGGTCTTGAGACGCCCATCAATATTTTGTGACAGCCTGGCCACCTTTTGGGGGTAATTCCTAGTGAAAATTGTGTTCAAGGGCAACAGGGTTGGGCCACCGGATACCAAAAAAACAACTGTATAGAGACATCAACCTGATAAGTTGAAAAATGGAAAGGCTCGAGTCATTGTGGCAGCCATGGTGTGGGATCGATGTGAAGGTCGCTGCAGAAGCCAAGGATATTGGTGTGATGCCACGAAGTGAAGGTAATCCTTGACGGATGTGGGGTTTGAAACTCCAACCAGACTGATCCAACGCAGCAAGCAAAATTTATTAGTAAAATGTGACATAAATTGCACAGTGACATGCCCCCCCCCCCCCCCTCCCTCGACTTGGTTTTACAAAGTTCACAAGCAGATGTACTGCCATGTCTTTGCCATTGGCTGTTCTTGGACAGGGCTCGATTATGGGGTCAGCACTGAAAGGGATTCCGTCATCACCTGCCCCAGCAGCTTGTCGGGCCTTCGCGCCTGCCGCGTACAGCGTATCCCACTGCAGGGACAGCACAGCACGCCATAGCAGTCAGCTCCCTGAAGTTGTGACCATGTAGCTTGGCAGTGACTTTGCGCAGCCAATGCTTGCTATGGAAGGGTCGCACAACAGTGCTTGAGGTACCTGCGAGAACTTCTGAATGCTTTGCTATGCTCCGTGGGCGTCAAGAGCAAAATGACCAGGGCCACCCTTGCATAAAGCCGGTGAAAGAAATTATGCAACATGTCGCAATTCTGGCAAGCATCATAATGGTGGAGTAACTTTGTATATGACCTGAAAGGGCTGTAAAACATTGTGATGCGAAGAGCCCACCTTCTGCACAAGATACCTCCAATCGCGTCAAAAATTCTGCCAGCTCTTTGATTGGCTCATTGCAGAGGCGCATTGCTTGTGGAGCTCCGTCGTGGACTGTGAGTGGCGCAGCCTCACGACGACAATAGAAATACTCCGGACCACGACAGCAATTCTCAAAGCTTCACGTCACTTGTTTGTGGGTTGACAACTCAACACAACAAGGTGCTTGAGATGCACACTTTCTCACCATGACATGTGTGAATTTATTGCATGGCCTGCACAACACGCGCTTCACCGCCGGCAAGCATGCCTTCACGCATTGCAAGGCTTGCGCCGGATGTAAAGCTAAATGAATTGTAGGCCACCATGCCTCATGAATGTCGAAACGAGGCCGCCGCGGTTGAACATGCCGCACATACCGGTCGCTTGTCAACTACTTGAACCGCGTACTGACACATTCAAGGCATGGCCTCCACTGCTGAAGCCCGTGGTAATACCACAGTGCGTGATGAGGGGCTTGAGTCGTGTGCCTACAGGTGTTCAAAATGGTCAAACATACATGCTCATCAGGTTGTGATAGGTACACATTGCATCCACGTACCTGTATCCACTCGTCGATGTTGAAGCCAGGTTGCACCACCAGCTGCAGGTCGCGACCGCCGTTTGAGGCTGCCCCTTTTCTAAGGGCTTCCTGCATAAGTGAGAGACAGGACAGCGGCAGTGGTCACACTTGTGTTTGCGCTGCTCCGCTCATAGGCACATCAGTGTCTCAGGAGCCGTCATGAGCACTGTGCATCGCACTCAAGTATCGCAATCGTGCTGTGCCCTCCGCAGCGCGGCGCGCACTGCTTGCAGGGCCTCCTGCCACGTCGCACAGAGAGCGCGCTTTGACACCTGACGCACACATGGAAAGTACTCTGCGCATACTTTTGTAGTCCAAGGGGGCCGTACCCTGTCCACCCGCTGCTCTGGGAAGACTGCCACTCGCATCAAGAACACGTTTGGCGGCCTGCCTGTTGGATGCGGCCTGCCTGTTGGGTGCTCAAGGCATACATTATGATACATACCCTCCCGCTTGGTACCTACCTCGATGCTGGTAACCCAGAAGGGCAGGCTGCCGCTGGCGCCCCCCGTGAATGCCTTCGCCGCCAGCTTGGCCTCGCCCGGTTCGGCGAACACTGCCCACAGGGCTTTGCCTGTCACCCAAGAAGACGCAGTGAAGCAACATGAGCAGTTGCGGCGTGCAGTGAGCAAAGCCGAGGTGTGTCACATGACGATGGTCACACAGCTGCTTGCTGGTGTGCCCGCAAGTCCAAACGTGGTCAGGCGCAAGCCCTATTCAACATGAGCCTCCAGCTGCAGTACAAACCAGCGATCTGCGCTGGCGGTAAGGCGAGCACGACACCTCTGGGCTACGTATTTTCGCAACCCAATCTGTTCAACGATCTTCAAGAGTTACTACTGCTGCAGGCAGCAGATCATCAAAGCGTGTGTGATGCATGTACTTCGAAGTAGTTGTTTTGCATACCGCCTTTGAAAACGTGGTGTGTGCCAAGTGTACCCTGATGAACACGTCCGATACTTCAAAGAAGTATCACCAACTGAGCATGCATGTAAAGACATGCATGCGCCTGCATGTACCCATTTTAGCAAAGAAGACGCGCATGAGCTCCCTAGCAAACCCGCGATTCGCGTCCAGAGTCTCGCCCAACGATATATCCAGTTTCCCCTGCGTGTCAAGTAACACACATCCTGATCAGGGCGGGCTCGCGCTAAAACCAGGCTCAGATTATTAGTGGGCGGGCAGTCAGTGATGCACAATGGTGCTGGCCCACTGACAGCGTAAGCGGGGCGGGAGGGCATTTGTGGCTTCTGTACTGGAGAGTGTGAGATTGCGAACGTGCACCAAAAAGCAAGTCAATTTAGTGATAGGGGCTGCATACTATCATATATATAGTGGATCTTAACATGACAAGATTGTGAAAGCAACATCTCTGCATCGTATGAGCCGTACTTCAACTGCTGCAAATTGTTACTGTGATTGTGCAGCATGCACATGTTTTGACTACAGCAGCTTCGGAGTGCGGTAAGAAGTAACATGGCCGAGGAAATGAAGCCGTCGACTTGAGACCGGCAGCTATAAAAGCACCTTGCAGCACAGGGGCTTGTCATGCCATCACCAGATGTTACACTAGTGCCACACGTACGTGTACCGTGAGAACACCAGCGCTACTGAAGCTACAGATTGCCAATCACCATTCAAATTTGCAAAAATATTATATACTTCTACTACCTTGGATTATGGCTCAGGGCAGCATGAGGGCCTAGTCTGCGCTTTGTCGGCGCTGCTGACACAGAGCAGCATGTGATGCATGGCATATTTCTCTTCACTAGCCCTAGAGTTGCCTCATCAGTCGCCAGCGGAGCCCACAGAACTAGTTCTTACAGATGCTCAGGGCACGTCATGAAAGCCGCGGCCAGACGTTCTCAGACCATCAAGGTATTGCAGATGGGCCATCATGACAAGCCGGGGACGTGGCTGGAGCTTTTCAAGGCACTTATGGTGTTCATTGCGGCGTCAGCAGAGGAGACAACTGCAGCAGCAACTCTCGTTTGCAGCAGCGGCGATTGACGGCGCAGTCCTCAAGTGTGGATAGCACCAGGTTTAGACCTGATGTTGCACTTCCCGCTTTCCGACTGCTGCTTGCGGTGTTGAGTGGCTTGTGCCCCACAAGCGTGCGCCAATCTGCTCAAACTTCGCTGGATCCCTTGGAAAGCGGATAAACTTTGACAAAGTCGCAGATGCCTTATGGCGCTACACCCCGCTCTGCAAGAGTAGACCCCACACGGTGTTTCACAGCAATTGCTTAAATCAATATTCTTATTAAGAACTTAGAAGGCAGGACTCTGTTTTGTCATGTGCATTTGTTGGTGAGAAGCCGAAGCGAGAAGCTGGGGCCTGGAGTTCGCATACTCCATGAGATCTTCCGTCATGATATTGCAGAAGTCATGATCACTGCACGCAGTTGATTGTGCGTGCATGGGCGGTCAACTTGAATCCAAGCGCTCGGTTGAGTGGTGGATGTTTGTCGCATCGCCAGGCTAGTAGGAGCCTGAGGCAGCTGAGAGCTACAACCATGCGGTGGTGCGTTTTCTTTTCCAGTCAATATTCATCCCATGTGTGGAAATTTACACCCCCGTACACCTGGCGATGATCCCAGGCAGTAGGGTGGAAGCACGTAGTTCCGCAAGGTTGACAGACAACAAGCAAGGACACATGCGAGCGATGTGCTGTTGCAAGCTGAGAGTGATTAGGATGCAGGCATGCGGACCATGTTGCCCAGGCACAAGAGACTGCTCGCAGTCAGTAGCAACATGGTGCTGACCACCGTGACCATAGTTTGAGGGCCCTAGGGGCTGTGATAGGCTGACTGAGCACCAATCCAAGCCTGCAAGCAACTGCTGAACTTGCGCTGAACTACAACTTGAAGGTGTGTGAGCCGTTACATTCTGAGCCCAAATCTGCCAAGAAACTGCAGAATATGGCTATGAAAATACGCCAGATTCCCACACAATGTCATGCAGAAATTGAATCAAACTTAGTTTCGTAGCGTTCATCATGATTCTGCAGCATGCAGGCGCTGCACTCACCTTTCCTGGTGGAAACTCCAATTCAATGAGGGAAACGCCATTCTGAAGATGCACACGCATACAGGTTCAGAGTACAGTCGGTCAGCTGTGACTAAGCATATCATATGTCAAGTATAGATCAGATGATCGCTGCAACTGCAAGGACAGAGCAGATCCCTGAGGTAACAGTACCAGAACTTGGAGAAGCAGCAGATGTGTCCGGCACATGTTTGCACACCATAATGCGCATGTACATAGCAATGCTGCCCAAGGGTACAGTATCATGACGGTGTGCATTACAGGAACATCAGAATCCAGCCAGAGAGCGGCATCGCCTGCGCTCGTGAACCCAAGTTGCTAACCCAGAAAATTCATCAGGTGCAACAAAATGAGCTGCGGCTTGCCTTTATTGCCGCCTGCGTCGCCGCGGTGCACTCCCGGGGCCCTCATGACAGCCGCGTAGGGCTTGTCGCCATCAAGCAGCGGCGTCAGCATTGAGCACTGCACCCGCGCTGCGGCAGTTGCAGTGTGTGCCCGCATGGCTCCCCATCGTATGCTTATTAAGTGGTGAGCTACATAGACGCACAGGACAGGAACACAAGAGACAAAGCGACGAACACTACAGTACATAGTTGGTCACTAAATGTTGGGGCACTGGAACGATCTCGCGGTTGCCACTATGGAGGGCCACAAGTTTTGAGCACTGCCCCTGCGAGAGCATTATGCAGCTTTCACAAGGCAAAATGCAGGGTCACTGGCAGCTAGCACCAAGAAATCATGGTGGCGGGTCAGCTGACACTCCCAGAGCGGCAAGCGCAAACCTATAGAGCAACTAGATTGACGAATGCATCAACGGATTAGCAACAGCACATCAGCTGTCAGGAGTCCACCTTGCAGAGCCGATGACTTTGGCAATTGCCCTGCTCAACCGTTACATCAGCAGCCCTGAATTGGCAGCAGCATGGCAAGCCCTGTAAGGCACTGCAATGTACCTCAGGTGTGGCAAACCGTGAACGTAAGCTAAGCGCAGGACGGCAGCTCGCTTGCATCCGGCGCACTTGAGACGGCGATGATTTCGAAAATTGATGGGGAGTAGTGGCCATTGCCAGCGCAGCAATGCAGGTCAGCGTGAAAGACAGGCGTTCGGCGCACAATTAGCCAGCGAGTTGAGTTTTCGTCACCTCACCGAAAGCAGATCATGTGGCTGCACCATACGCTGCAATCAGCGCTGCGGCGACAAACCCCTCCGCATATCCATGAGCGCACCATTCGCGCAGCGTGCACGTCTTGCTGACAGTTGAAGTTGCGTGAGCAGACCCTGGGGTCGACAGTACGGCTGCAGTGGCAGGCGGTGGCAGGCGCAATAAGCCTTTCCTGAAGCGTGTGTCAGACGGACAGAAAGAACTGCTCTGGCGTGAAGAGGTGAGCTGCGGTGCGCTTGTCCTGTTGCATGATCACACAAGCTCGCAGGAGATCGCCCTGAGGGTGCTACTGTAGTGTCGATGCTACTGTAGCTTTTGCGGAGAGCCGCGAGAATCGATTACTCGCAAAGCGGGACCTACTAATACCTAGCGTCGTCAATTCTAGGTTCTTGAATTCGTGCTGTCGCACGCTTTCTGCTGCGTAGGTGCTGCTGCAGGTGGAAACGCTTTCACTGCTGCTGTAGAGTTGATAAAGGATGTAGGTGTACGCATGGTAGCTTTGCTTTTACTGTACAAGTTTACCTGTTGTCAGACACATAAGGTACATCTAGGCCGCTGTGTCGTTGATCACTGCAACAGGAGGTAGGCATGATTGAGCTCGCTGCTGCGCGAATGATTGAATTAAGTTCTATTAGAATCATTTGCACATGAGCTGCTGTTGTTGCTTTACAAGGGTCTTCTTGCACGCTGACGCGTGCACCTGACATGTGCAGCAGTGCATTGAGTCTAGCGTGAGCGGAAAGTACCATGCGCTCACGCCGCTGAAGCTGCTGTCAGTTTTATGACACTGCTTCCGGTTGTCATCGTTCACGTGCAGCGCTCGATTCTCCAAATGTCTTGAAACACTACAGCCTTTGTTATTATGATGTTGACACAACGCTCCTGCATGTGCGGAGCATGTACTTCCTATCACAGATTTGCATTCCGGGAAAAGAAACTGACTTTGCAGACATCAACATACCTTTGCACGACACAGTCACCTGCGACAGCGCCACAGTGTTTATGTCACTCTCACAAGTCCCTCTCGGCCTCGGACCTGACAAGGTGTGGAGATCTCGACTGGATCTCTGCTGCGCGCTAGGTTTTGAGCCATCAGCAGTGCGCTGATCGTAGTCTTTGGAGCTAGAACTATGGCATTCAGTAATGCCGCAGGCGAATATATAGCTGTGTTGACACGCTTAGTCATAGCATCACCAACAGTTACAGAGACCTGGCAACGCTGCTAGAATCATTTTCAGAGACGCCACTGCTCAGCATGTTCGCTCCTCGTTTTCTTCACAACAGCAGGCACTGTTGCTGACTCAGGTCAGATTTGCTCAAACAGCCGTGCATCATCCTCTTGCTGTGCTTCGCTCAGTGTACTTGTACATGAGGTGTCGCCAACACCAGTAGGGTTGATACACTTTTCAAGCAATTGCACCAGCGTTTGAATTGGGCATTGTGATGCGCGCAGCGGACACCGATGCACCTGGACAAACAGAATTTGGGAATGACAATGATGATTTCAAGTTGTCAGGCCGCCTTTTATGGGGAATGAAAGTCCCAGTCAAAACGGATCGGGTGTTGCCGCATCGAGCCTGCGCCATTCAGACGTCAGCAGTTCTGCGCCTTTTTGTATTACGAGATCCTTGCCTGATTGCGTCGCCCGTTTTGTTGTCCGCATTTTCAGGCAAAAGTCCAGGTCGCTTTCCTTCAACGCTGGCGTGAATTAACAAGGGGGGTTTGGGCCCCGATCCTGGTCGCCTGATTTGAATGCCATAAATACAGCCTCAGTCATAATGCCAACTCTTTGGTGACAAATACTAATTTGCCCTCTTGTTTCAAATTGCATGTCTCTGACCAGGTCCTTAGGCTGGTACAAAAAAGGCGTGCGTGATGCTACATGATGGATAGGCTAAGCGCAACGGCACTTGATGGTGCCCCACCGCAGCTTGAAGCTCGGCCAAGCGTAAGTCACTTGCCAATGGGGACAACTTGAATGCTGTGACAGCCTAAGCATTTTGAATCTGAATCTGTATCGTTTTCAGGAGCAGTCACCTGATCGTATAGTAGTATTTGATGTCAATGACCATAATTGTTGTTGTCCCGCTCTCTTCTGCCTCTAACTCAGCGTAGTACGTCTACTACCATCATGCTATCAGCCTCTGTTGCTTGACGGTCACTGTACGATAGGAGTACTATGTTCAATCATTGAATAATTCAACAAGAAGTACATCTGCGCCAGGCTAGTAGCTGTTAGCTCCGCGGCAGGCCCACTGGTCTCAGACTGGCTACAATTTAGCGTAATATTAGTACCACTAGCTAGCTACAACCACACTTCAAGCAAGTGGTACCTCTGGCACGTTTTGTTTCAATGTGACAATTACTGTACCATAAACACGCATGGAGAAAACGTTACTGCCAGCAGCCCGAGGCTTCAACTCCAAAACGATTGATGATGTTGCGCTTGGCAAGTTGCCCAGCCTATGGATGGCCACTTCGAGTTCCCGGCAAGTTCAACTTGCAGCAAGCTCTGATCATAATGATTGTTTTTTGTTCTACTGCATCACTACTGATGTGCGCGCACGCTAGCTGTGCGCACGTTAGCTCATGCGTAGTCAGTGTTTCTGTGCAGTTCACATCATGCACATTACCTGCCAATTAGCCTGTAACTGTACTGATGAGTTTGCTTTTATTAGCACCTAGACTCAGAATCTGCTGAACATGATGCCATTGTCTGACTCTGCGTCAGTGACATGTGCTGAACCAAAGCTGATGACACCAGAATAAATATGGCAATGTGTCTTAACTCACTAAATGCCCTCTGCAGTCAATCATTCGAGGCGTTCCGCTAGTACCATCAACAAGCGCGCCACGCACAGTCCAGCCAAGAAACGAACGTAAAACCTTCACCTCCCCCAGCATACTTACAGCAACGCACAACACCACTCCCGCATGCTGCATTCGCATCGAGCGCGCAATCAAAGCCCACGTACTCCCGCATATGGTATGGTCCTGGCGGTTGCGGTACCAGAACTGCTTGTTGACACATTGTGCGAATATGACAGGATCATTCACCCCAAATTTCCAATTGAAGCATTGACCGGGCAGCTACTGAACCCATCGAGCTAGCCCATTCAGGAAGCCTCAGGAGTGCCGTGCTCAGTCAAAAGTGTGGTCAGGGGTCTGAACGCGCCTTCGCACTGTGACTTTTAGTTATTGGGTCATGGTCAACTGCTCAAAACAGCGACCGATAGGAGGCCGATAATATTCCTAGTTCCACGCAGCGCCTCATGCCAGTTGTGCAGGCGTATACCTGAATTTTTCCCTTGTATCGGCTTATTGTGAAGTGTGCGCTCGCGATCACTGCCTGATTCGCCTCATTACTAGTAGGTAAAGTTGCGAGAGGTGACAACCTACTTACTGGAAGCCCTAATCGGCTCAAAAATCCTATTAGTGAGCATGCGGTTTGTCATTCATTCTTGTTACTTGTGTTAAGGGCAAATGCGCTCAAGATACCAGCAACAGCGTTATGAAAGCACGTGTGTGAGATCATTCAGCTGAGTGCCAGGCACACATGCCATGCAGTGCATAGCAGCAGCCCGCGGCGACATGTTGTGCTCTTCACTGACAAGCAATGCTGACAATGCGCTGCAATTAATGGCATGCACTATTTCTTGTTGTGCTCCGGTTACTGGACCACCGTGTGTTATGTGCGTCAAGGCTGCTCTCCCTGCTCCACATCACATGCTTAGCGGCTGTCGATCTCTGCCGCAGGTCCTGGACGTAATGGTGGTGTTTGTTCCACCAATCGAGCTTCGAGCGCTAGTTGGCCGCAGCTACAGCACCTTCAGCAAATCACTTGAGCTGGTACGTGACTGCTTTGCAAGGCATGAGTAGCTTGTGATTGTAGCTATAATAATTGTACATTCAAGCCTGAGGTGGCTCTGCCACAGGTCCTAGACAGCCGAAACATTGATGATCAATATACAAGCAGATAGGCAGGTAAATGAAGCAACCTGTGCTTAAGTTGATGTGAGAGGTTCTCCCATCGTTGCCAGTTTTGAAAGTACCTGCTGTGCAGTCTGCCTTTTCAAAAAGCTGGTACTGCCTTCCAGTGACAGCCTGCCAATGGGGCAGAAGTACTCTGACCATATCTGTGGCACCTTCATTGCGCCTGCCAACAATCACGACGCTGCCTTCAGTACATTGAGGCACGGGCGCAGCACTGGCAACCATTGCGCACGCACACGTGTACCATTTAATTTTCTGCTACCGCAGTCGCAGCATTGAAAATTCAAGATTGCAACCACGGTACGTTGACACTGTGTATTACCCCATCATGACAACCTGCAGCAGAGCTTGCAGCCAAGTTGAACAGTGTGTGCGTCCCTCAAGTCCTGCCGCAGTGTGTCGCACTTGCCCAGAGCCTGGCCAAGAGGGACAGGGCCAAACGTCACCGGGACACTCTGCCTTCTTGTCGCTACTGACACAACCATGCCCTGCGTCGCCCATTTTCAGGCTCTGCACAAATACCACGAAGACAGCGGTGCGATAATCAAAGTGGAGTACCGCAATCACAAGACCATCTTTACAATATGGCGTAGTCACGGCACGATTCTCGCTGGCATGTACACCATGTGCGAAGCTGCGTACTCCGACCTCTGGGTGACGGTGTCGGACGCCACCATCGCAGAGCAAGTTGTCCAGGGCATCCACATCATCTGGTCCTGGCTGCGAGCGATTTGGCGCCTCTTTGACCACCATGCCATCATGTGTTTCTTCAGCGCTGTCGGCATTCTGATCCACATGATGTGGATGTACAGTGTCATGACAGCAGTGTTTGTGGTTATTGGCAAGACAGGGCCGCCGCCAATGGGAGATTTTTTTCTGTGGCTCGGCGGCAAGCTGGGCGGGTGGTGGCCGGCAGTGGTTCTTGGCACCCTGCAGGTGGTGGCACCCATAGACTTTGGCGCTGATGTTTCCGCCGGCGTTCGGCACTACCAAGTGGATTCGCGCCTGCGCAGCCGCATGAGCGCGCGCGTCAATGACGTGCTGTCAGGTATCGAGCAGAGTGACGTTATTGTGGTCGGCCACAGCTTCGGGGCAGTTGTGGCCCTGCAGGCACTGTGGCAGCGACAGCCGCGGCAGGAGTTTCGGTTTGATTTCATTGAGCTTGGCGCGCCTTTTGACGCTCTGAGTGCACTGTGCACTGACGTAGAAATGAGCATTGCGTGGCTGCAACAGCGGGTCAGCAGTGGGTCGGCCACATGGGCAGCGTCCTGCAACAAGTTTGACATCTTGTGGTTGTCTACTGCCTCTGGCACATTTAAGAAAGGCGAAGTCGCGCCTGACATAATCAAGCCGGCCTGCAGCCAGTGGGAGTGCTTCGTGCAGTTACTTTTCTCCACTGCACACAGCTCTATTTGTCTGATGATAATGTGCTTCGGCGCTTGCTGCGACAACTGCCATAATACAACACAGCATATATTCATAAACAAACGCACCTGGCTGCAGTTGTCTGCTCGCCATCTTGATGTATTGCCTGACCTGCTGCACAAGATGGCGTATTTGCTGACGCATAAGCATAATTTTTTTATGCAGCAGGGCAAACTTTTGTACTTCTGTTTATAACTTTTTTTTATTTGATTCACAGTTCAATGAGCAGGAAGGCAAAAGGGCTGATTGGCGAGGTGATGGAGAGGGCGGCGGAGAATCGATTTTTCTGCAAATTGATATATGGGCTCAAAACCCATCAGAGCTTTATGTGCACCACAGACAGTTGAACTGGCACGAAAAGTCTTGCATTGCCACATGAAAACGAGGGGAAACTCATTAAATTGAGCACTTGCCAATGCTGTAGCACTTACATGTGTAGCACAAACCATTCAAATTGGCATGAATGGTTTACACATCAAAATCACACTTGTACGCATGCGCCATGTAACTTCATCTACGTACTTCAGTATTATGTATGCTGTGCATATGCAGATCTCTACTCAAATTGCTGCCAACTTGACAGCAGCATGTGACAAAAGGGCAACATCACAGACGTTGCTGTATAGGACAGCATGTAAAGCTGATGGTATGGGACAGCATGTGAAGTTGATGGTGACTCATCAGTATGTTGTATACTTTATGGCAAACAATCACATGATGCGCAGTGGAAGCACTAGCTTTAATGTTTTGTTTTAATCAAGCAGACGTCACAAATTGCCAATGGGCATATTATTAAGCACTGGTGCATAAGCACTGATGTTACCAGCTAAGTATACCTACTACTAGTACTCCCGCATACAGCTTGGTTCTGCAAACTCATTGTGGTGCCCAATCGAAAGTATGCAAAAACAGAGGACCATGACTTTCCCATGCAGAGTTCACGTTTGTAAACCAACAAATTTGGTTTGCATTAGGCGGCAAGCACATTACATTTTCTACAGGCTGCATGAAAACTCCCGTGCGAAATCATCATCAGCTTTCGACACTTGCAGATTTTGTAGACAGTTGGACGCTGAAACAGCGGCCGCGCAACTCAACACAAGAAACACCTAGGTGACTGTTCGTGATACATCATGTGGTGTTTGCATGCGCGGTATATATTGATAGCAGCTACGAACCTGCAGAAATCTGTATCTTGATCAAGTTAATTGGGAACCACAAGGAGATTTTTAATTTCTCTTGTGCTACATTTGCATGGTGTTTGCCAACTCCTTGCCACATGTAGATATGTTTCATGGCATCTATAATCCATAACTGCAGTATACATTTGACACGCGGAGCGCGAATGCTGGGCTGTGTTGCAGCGCCGGTATCCAAGCTCCTAGGGCACAGCGCAGCCTAGGCTGCTGCGTTGACGCAAGCTTTTCGATTTGCAGAGGCAACCCGGCCTCCCTTGGGCCTTTATAAATACAAGTCCATACGTACATTTGACACTACCTGGTCAAGACATTTACTAGCTTAAATGAACAGTCATTGTGAAGCAACTCAGATGAAAAAAAAATACTATGTGATGCAGCCGGTAAGTGTCGCGCCACAGTGTGCTCTTCAAGTTCTCGTGCCCTTGGAAACTTGCGGCTTCTTTGGACGACGCCAATGAAGATTTGTATATTACTCATTGTGGCTATGACATTGTGATTGAGACGTCCCTGTGCTTTCAAAGTTTGATATCACCCGCCAGCGCCATCACAGATCCGTCATGTGATTGCGCCATTAACCTCAGATGGACGTTATCACCACCCAGCTTGAACTTACGCTTGTGCAGCCCAACCAGTCAACTGCGCACATGCTGCATACCCCATGTCAGCTCCACAATTCAAAGGTATGTCCAGCGTGTTCTCAGAGCTGCATATGAGCTGTGAAAGGTATTTCAGGCCTCGAACCAGGCCTGCAATGCAAACTCAGCGTCCAACCCATTTTGCGAGTAATATGGCCCATCATGCTTGCTGTTGACACAGGTGCACAGACCTGCGTTATGTTGGAACTACGGCACACCTCCTGCACCGCTGGCAGCAGCCCATTCGAGAGGTGTGTGCCAAGATAGACATGCATGCCAGGTAGGGTTGGCAACCGTATTTTGAGATTTCATATACGGGTAGAAATACGTATTTTTGCGTATTTTCCGTATATACGTATATGAAATCCGTATCTGACCAACCCAAATCGATAGAAACAGGCACTTCCCGGCGCAACTTCAAGTTGAGAATTCAAGGGTGATTTGGAGTATAAGATGACCACACATGCAGAAAGATATTGATATTCTTATGCTGCATGTTGACGTGTTTTACGGGCACATGCCCAATCCCCGTCCACCCCCTTCCCCCCCTTGGAGGCCCCCCAACACAACGCATGCCCCAACATGTAGTCTCACACCTCAAACTCCTGGAGGTTTGGACTGAACTATCGACAAGCCACCCATTCTTTTGCCCAGCACCTAGACAAGCCAAAAAAATACATATATATAGTAGTGAGGCATGAAAATCAGTGAGGTCGACGCCAACTTCAGCAAGCGTGCCTGGTGATCTTTGTTGAATCGCCACAGCGGACTCGCAAACACCCGAGCCACTTCTGCCGGGCCTACTAGTAGCACGTGGCTGGTGACGTTAGCTATGCAACTGGCGTCACATCGTCGCCACTACACCACAGCAGCGCTTCGCTTCAAGCGGCTTGCTGGCAGCACACATCCCTCTCACCTTCCTTCTGATCCCTCCACCTTCCTTCTGTTAGCCGCATCTGTTAGCTGCCAGGCGCAGCCCCAGTCCTGCGGCTGCTACTGCACTAGTAGCATCATCCGTTAATGCTGCAAGGCGCAGTGCTTCGATGATCTCTAGTTGCGTAGATGTGCATCTCAAACGCGCAACTTCATGGGGCCGGCACTGGCGGCGTTTCCAGTCGCGGCACGCAGCCGTCCTGGAGCACGCTCGCTACGGCTTCACCTTCACACAGATATCTACCTACCTGCAGCAGCTGCGCAGCAGCAGCGATGACGCCGCAGCGGCCCTCGCACTGCGCCTGCCCTCGGTCTGGTACCGGGACTGGCGCCAGGACGATGGCGCACTGCATGGCGGGCGCTGCGCGATCTGCTGCAACGGGCAGGCGGAGCTGCGGGGCTGGGCATGCGGACTCGCGCCGGCGCGCGCCGCGCTGCGCCAGCGGTGGCGCGCGAGCCAGGCTCTGCCCAGGCCCCGCCGGCCGCCGTGCTGCCGCGGCGGCAAGCGGCGCTATCGCAGGTGCTGGACGCAGCGCTCGCCGCCACGCTGCTGCGCCGGCTTGAAGCAGCAAATGCATTGGAAGCAGCCGCGGCGTGGCGCAGCGGCGCCTCTAAGGGGGCCATGGGTTTCTTGGCGCAATTGCCGAGCACTGACCCAGCGGAAACCATGTCGCCGCCAGAATTCCGCAAGACGCTGCGGCGCCACCTGGGCGTAGAGCGCCCCCGGGCCGCCCCCGCTGCGGCGCGGTGCCCCAAGTGCCATGAAACCAGTGGATACAGGCGCCCACCTGCGCCGCTGTACACAAGGGCTTAATGTCACGCGACACAACCTGCTCGCAGACGCGCTCTTTCAGCTGCTCAAGCAGGTGGCCCACCTCCGCGGTGGTGACCGGACACCCTTGCCGGGCCCCCTTCCGGCGCTATGCGGCGCGCCACGGGTTCAATAAGTTCATGGATATCGTCTTCGGCAGCAACCCGGTTTGCCTTCGGGTCTCTAGAGTGCAGCCGAGCGCAGACGCGGTAGCGGCAGGCCGGTGCACTAGACTGCGCGGCGGCTTTAAAGTAGCTTGTTGCATAGACGTCACCATACGTGACAGCTCATGCCCCTCCCGCCTCCGTCAGGCTCAGGGGGGCGCGCGCGATGTGCAGCGCGTGCTTGAATCGGCTTCGCAGGAAAAGATAGACATATACATAGTCTCAGGAGCCCTGGACCCCACTACACACGCCCTATTTTCCGCAGCCTTAGACCACTTCGGCGCTATGTCACGCGACACCCAAGCGCTGCTACACGCACTCGCCGAGCAGAGCTCGCAGGGCAGCTACAATCTCGCGCAGCGCGTTGCCTTCTGGCGCCGCCGCACCTCCCTCGCGCTACAGCGCGCGCTCACACGTGTCGTGATCGACAACTGGAACGCAGTAATTGCCCCTGATGGCGACGTCAGCGCTTACCGCCGCATCGCACTGTTGCACATGCCGCGCCCCCGCCGGCCAGCGCCGAATCGCCGGCCACCCCGCAGATTTAGATCATTGCAAGCCCGATGTATCGTGTGCGGTCCAGGACATAATATACAACTTCAAGAAGAAACTAATGAGCCGAGAGGTCAGAAACCTCTCGGATGAGGTCTCTGCTGCTCATTCTCGTTGGCTCAAGCAGAGACAGGAGGATCAATAATGCCCATCGCAACGTGCATCAAGTGGCCAAAAGGCTGAGAAACCGCAAAAGACGGATTTATACGGATCTCGCAGGCCAAATTTCAAGATACGGGTATATAGACGCGTATATACGGATATACGGCGTATCTACGGAATACGGATTTGTCAACCCTAATGCCAGGGTAAGTCCCTGCCACATGGAGAAAATCCATCAACAATGGGCTGCAGCATATTTCACAAGTGACTGCTCAGCACCACCACGGTGACCTGGTCCAGCACCACTGCCAGCACAAATGGCAGCGATATCAGCAGTTATCGGCATTGCTGCCCAGCGCGCAGCTTGGCAAGATCCACAATGTTTCTTTGACAATTTCAGCACTGGCAGCGCGCTCATCACCTGAAGCCAATGTTGCTCAGTGAAAACCCTATACTGGCCCCAGGCCTTCAAGTTGGCGCTATCTCGCCAGCTTTCCTCCGTTGACAACTTTGCGCAGCCCAGCTGGCACCCATAATCGGCTGAACAAGTGCAAAGTTCTTTTCCAGCAAAGCCTTGTGGATGCCCGTTTGCGAGTGCACAAAAGCCCCCCCCACACCGGTGAGTGAGCATTCTCATTGGCTGCGCCTTGCCGGTGGCTGCCCCTGCTATATGAAGGGCTCGCCTGGTAAGCTGAGTATAAATATATATGGTGATGTCATAGTGGAATATTATTGGATTCCGATGAATCATCAGATCCGCCAGTGCTAGCAAATGACAGTATTACTAGGTAGCTTAGATGGAAATGCGGTGTTGCGCACTAGCACCGGCAGCAGAGGAGGCTGAGATGTTACGGCTTTGGGTATGTGCACCTTAGCGGAAAGGGTGACATGCCATCAGAAAGTTCTAGGTACCAGGGCTTCCTATATGATGTCTCTAGGTGTTTGTATGCAACTTCATATTTGTAGTTCTAACCCTAGGCCCTAGCTGGCCAGAGATTGAGAGTGTCACACTTCTCTTCCTGGAACTCGCTGGAGCAAGACTGAGGGAAGCCCCCCACCCAAGCATTGGACTGTGCAGCTAGCTGTGAGGACCATCTACATTAACACAGGTGATCCCTAACTTGTCTCTGTGCTCTCTCTCTCTCTATCTCACCAAGAGTCACCTTCAACATAGCATCTCACTCATCCCACATCACACATCTTTACATCATGATATTACCACAAAGCTTTTTCATATCAGATGGCAACCGATCATACCTAGCCTCGTCACCCCTAACGCTGCCGTTGCGAGTGCTCGTTGTGCTTGTTTTTTGTGAACTTCAACCTGGCATCTACCCGTCGCTTCGATGATACGTGTACCGCCTGACGAGTGTACTGGGCATGGAATGCTGGGTATGCTGAGCTATCAATCCCACACCGTTGCTGAGAAAGCGGTGCCAACGATCACCTAGGCGAAGCTTGTTAACGGGCACACTCAATCACGAAAGAAAAATTCGCTAATGTGAGGCCGGCGGCCTCACGTATGTAAAGCTTATGGCAGGAGTGGCTCTCAGAGGCTCTAAGCAATGCTGGTGCGGCGGTCATCCACTGGCAGGAGGGTGCGCACAGCCTTGAGAAAAGGGGGAGGGATGTCCCGGAGCCAGGAGCCAGAGAGCCAGTGCAAGAGCACGAGTCTCAGCACGAGTCGAGTCGTTGAGCTGTGCATCATCGCGGGCCCCTACTGTGGCCTATGTCCATGTGAGCCTCGACAGGCGCATGATAGGAGCCGGTATACTCGCTCGCAGGCAGGCGCGCCTGACCCCCCCCGCCAGAATGCAGGAGGTGCATGAGCAAGACAGCCCTGCATGATGCTGAAAAACCACTGTGACAGAAGAGTGTGCGGCCCGAATAAGATGAATATACGAATGGCGCAAGCAATGTGTGCTGCGACCAAACCAAGAATGCACCCCAAGGCCTGATTGAGACTGGTCCAGCGCCTCAAGGCTAGCCCTACTGTAGTATTTCCCCACTCGCCAGACACAGGAGACCAGACGCGCGAGCTAGAGGAGCAGAGACTACATCATGCGAGGCCCGGAATTCAGGCGCGACAACGGGCGTGTCTCTGACCCATTTTGGAGGCGCCGCAAGAGTATGGCCACCGCATAAAGGGCGTGGCGAACACGGCAGGCCTGAGCTCGGCCGACTTGCGGGTGCTACAGACTTTCTTCCGCGGCATGCCGGCGCAGGTCACCAATCAGCTGCGACAGGAAGGGTATTACAGCAGAGTACCCAGCCACAAGGCGACGCTCGACGAGGTCATCAACTCTAAGTCAAAGAGCTACAACGCCTTGCTGGCACAGACGCGCGCGACTGCCAGCTCATGCTAGCACAGAGCCACATGCCGTAGGAGCAGCAGCTTGAGCTCCTCAACAGCGACGAATACCTGGAGCGGAGCGCCAACAGATCCACAACAGGACGGTGGGCATCGAGTCCAGCGACGCCGACGTCCGCCCACACTCTCGCAGACCGCAGGTGCGCGGCATGGCAGCTAAGGTCCAGCAACGGCCCCTAAAACTTCAACTTTAACCAAAACTTCGACTTACAATGGGTAGGTATCCCTGGCAGGAGAGTAACGTTGTGGCTTGGTGCAAGTGCACTCTACACCAGTGTCGGCCTCGATTAAGGCGTATAGGAGCTGCTGTCGGCGCAGGAGCGAGGCCGCCAGGTTGTGTTTCACCTTTTCTTCCGACAGTAACGGCATTTGCCTTCGACCTGGCGACACACACACAGAGTGAGGAGGCAGGCGTTGCAATGTCGGCAGCGGTGGCAAACCCGGGATCTGTGGATAACATGCCGCAGCAGCAGCCAGGCAACGGTGGAGGGCTGCCACCGACACCAAGCAGAGCCCACACCAGTCTGTCAACACCGCCCATCAGAGACAGCGTGAGTCAAATCACGCGATTGTTTTTGCGCGACAACATTGTTAATCGAACATTGACGTCGCCTGCACTCTTCTGTTGTACAAGACAGCGCTGTAGCACCGCCACACATGCCAATAATTATTACCTTCAGCGCGCATGTAAGAAGTAATGCCGCGTCGGACTTTCGGGACTTGTCGTGACTTGTCGTAGGCCATTGCTTGTCTGCTGCGATCAAGTGCATTATTGTCTAAACGATCGCCACCAGCTCCTGTACTATCGCGAGGCGTTGTGATGACAAACGCAATGATATGTGCAAACTCTTGGCACCATCAGCGCCAGATGAGCAGATCACACTGTCGCTTTTGTGCTGACGAGAACTGTGTTCATGCCACTGAGCTTTGCGAGTGCAACACTTTCGTGGTGCCGCGGGAAGCCTGTGATTCAGACGTTCAGGTTTCGCTGTGAAAACAGGCGCTGGCTCACACAAATTTAGCAGACCCCTATCATGTGCTTGGCGCATGCGAACCAGACGTCACGGGCAATACACAGCCATGTGCACATTTTAGCTCATTGCTAACCTTGCATATGTATTCATGCTGTCGGGGACATGTAGAGCCTATTTTCCAACCTCAAGTCTGTGTCAGCGTCCCATAATTGACACTCACCGGTACCGGTGCGTTGTTTGCTTTTCCCTATTCACGGCTTAGTCATCGAAATGAATGTGACATGTGTAGTGTGTAAGACAGAGTGAGGGCTTGGCGGGAGGCCTACAGCACATGTGCTTTCTTCAAGTGCATATTGTGGCGCAGGGATCATTTCATGAAGTAACTGCAAAGTCAGTGTTGCCGCAATAGGCCCAGCAGCGTGCTCAATGTGGTGTCACATGCATACAGTACCAAACCAAGTCCTCCATATTTGAATCATCTCGCGCATGCCTCATACCTCCAAGAATTTATTTATGTCCTAAGTAGTGTGCAAGTCCGTCACATCCGCAGTACCTTGTGACAAGCCTGGTGGCGTACGCAGCAGAGAACATCCCAAGTACCCTCACAAGTCATACTTTGAAGCACTTTGAAGTACTTGCATGATCACGCCAGGGATGTCTCATCACCCATATGATTCTCTGACACATACTCAGCTCACATGTATACGTGTATACATACCCCCTCACAATCCTGATACATACCCCCTCCCCCCCCTCCCCCTGGATTGGCAGCCGAACATGACCACACCGGGAATGTCGCGCGACAAGGACCAGGAGACGGTGATGGGCAAGTACTTTGGGGTGAGTGCTAGTGCTGCTGGTCCTGAGCGCTGATGACACAGCTGCTGCTGAGCACGGATGTCACTGATCATGCTGAGCAGTGATGTAGCTGCTGATGCTGAGCACTGATAACGCTGCTGTTGCTGAGCGCTGATGACACTGCTGATGGAGAGCGCTGATGACACTGCTGATGCTCAACGCTGATGACTCAAGCTGCTGCTGCTGAGCACTGGTGACATCATCCCCGCTGAACACTGATGACATCATCGCCGCTGAGCGCTGATGACATCAGTGATGCTCACTGCTGCTGCTGAGCTCTGTTGTCACCGAGCATTCATGTCAACGCTCGTGCTTGTGCTGCCGTGTAAAATGACAACAGAGGGTCTTGTTCGCAATTTGTATGTACTGAAAAGGGCACTATTCTTGCTCGCAGTCCACGTGCACTGCTTTGAGTCGCCCGGGTGGAACGTCGCTCTTTTAAGTGTAAAGTCTCTCGTTTGGTATTGGCGTGATCTTGCACCACTTGGTGAAATTTGCAAAACAGCTGGTGCACTAAGTCACGCTGTGTGATGTGCGCTGTGTGCCGTGTACTCCTCTGTGCACTGGTATGTTCATAGATAAACAAGTGACTGTGATCATCTGTACATACCCTGGGTATGCATGAAATGGACGCCTGGTAATATACCGTATGTGTTGTTTGGATGCTGGGTAGATGTGTGCTTCAGCGGATGCTGAGTATGTGTAGAATCAGATGCTGGGTATGTAATTATGTATGCGCGTCTGTCCCGTACCTACCCTGCAGGTCAGCGTGGAGCAGATGAAGCGCACGCAGGCGTTAAATACTGGGTATGTATTGATGGATGGATGTCCGTCCTATACCTACCTACCCTGCAGGTCAGCGTGGAGCAGATGAAGCGCACACAGGCGCTGCTGCGGCTGGGCGTAACAGAAGAGGACCTCAGGGTCGCGGAGAGGCTGTTTGCGGTGCTGCCGGGCAATGAGGAGGTGAGCGCTGCTGCGCATCAGCTGCTGTCGAGCACTGCTGTGATTCTAATTGGGCACTGCTGTTGATCTGATGCTGCGAGGAGGCGAGCGCTGCCGCTTCAGCCACTGCCGCGCGCTGCTGTGCTTCCAAATGAGCGCTGCTGCGCTGTCATTTTGACGAATGAGTTCTTCTGAGCGCTGGTGCGCACTGCGGTAAGGAGGTGCTGTCGAGCGCTGCTGTCATCTTGATGCTGAGCACTGCTGTGAAGGGGCGAGCGCTGCCGCGTCAGCTGGTGTCGAGCGCTGCTGTCATTCCGAGTGATCACTGCTGCGCTGCTGCGAGGAGGTGAGCTCTGCTGCTTCAGCTGCTGCCGAGCGCTGCTGCGATTCTGACTGAGCACTACTGCGCGCTGCCGCGAGTCCTTGAGCGCAGCCGCGTCAGCCGCTGTTGCGCGCGTGCTTGAGTTCGAATGCGCGGTGTCGTGAGCCACTGTCTGCGCATGGCGATGAGCGCTGCTGTAGTACTACTGTAGTAGAAGGAGCAGTAATAGCGTGCGCATCATATGCGGGCGAGTGTGCGTGCATACCTATGCGGTGCGGCGCGCGTGCGTTCGGAGCAAGGCTGCCAACTGCGCAACGCTGCTGTGCGCGCTTGCATGTCCGCTGCAATGCGTGCATGACTCGCGCTGCTGTGTTGGAACTCTGTGCGTGCGTGCTGATTGCTGCTGCGCACCGGAATCTTGCGTCCGGGGGCGGGAGGCACCGTTTGAACGTTAAAGCGTTCTGCTGCCGTACTCTCTGCACTTGGAGTTTTGATCGCCGCTGGCACCCAGAGATCACAATGAAGCCTGCTGCCGCACTGTCAATGTCATATGTCAACACATAATATGTTATCTCGAAGTTCCCACACATGACGTGCATTACGTGTTGTCTTAAAATTTCCTGCTGCAGCTGGTTTCCAAAGAGGAGCGGCTGCTGGGTCTGACGCGCTCTGAAATCAGCTTCTACAAGGCACTCGAGGTGAGCACTGATGCAGGGGATGCCATTTACACTTCAAGTTCAAACATAACTTCAAGTCACAGTTGTGCGGGCCTGACACGCTCTGAGACCAGCTTCTACAAGGCTCTCGAGGTGTGCGATGATGCAGGGGACGCCATTTACACTTCAAGTTCAAGTATCACTTGAAGTAGAAGTTGTGCGGGCCTGACGCGCTCTGAGATCAGCTTCTACAAGGCTTTCGAGGTGAGATCGATGCAGGGTGCGCCACTGACTTCAAATTGAAGTATGTGCTCGCCTGATAAGATCAGATCTAGCTTGTGCAAGGCTATGGAGGTGAGCACCACTGCAGCGCCCGTCACTCATACTTCAGGTCCAATCATCACTTCCAGTTGACGTAAGTGCTCGCCTGATGGGATCAGATTGATCTTGGACAAGGCTATCGAGATGAGCACCGATGCAGGGCATGTCACCTACACTGTAGGTTCAAACATTATTGTAAGTTGAAGTATGTGCTTGCCTGATGCGCTCAGATTTAGCTTCTACAGGGCATATGATCTACACTGCAAGTCCAAACATCAAGTCAAGGTGAAGCATGTGCTGGCCTGACGCGCTCAGTTTCAGCTTTTATGTACCACGCACGACTGACCGTAGTGCACGCCTCTCTCAACTCTGTGTGCATGTACGTTGTGAAAACAAAACACAAAAAGCAGCAACCCTGCGCGCCCCTTGACGCGTCTATCAGGCTGACCGTGGTTTGCGCCGTGTGCGAATGTATGCATGTATGCTGTGTGGCAGGTGCTCGGCGTCGACATGAGCCTGGTGGAGGACGAGAGAGCGCGAAGGTGACGTGCTTGTGTGGAGCGTCGCCGCTTGCGCCACAACCTCAACTTTGTGATTTTGACATGCGTGGCTCCAATGCCGGTCGCACAGTATGTGCCTCTTTATTGTGGGGAATGTACATATTGGTGGCACTTGCGGCTGACCACACCCGGTCACCTAGAGCTCTGCGATATTTTGATTCGTTCTCATTCATACATTCAGTAGCGCCTGTTATTGGGCCTGTTTTCAGGGCGTGCGCGTGCAGCGTTGCGGCGCGTGCGCCGATGACGCTGTGAACCCTGGCGCCAATGTTGAAGTTGAAGTAGCAATTGCGGAAAGGTGACGGAGCGCACGTGCTGATTGCTGGCAGCACCCTGTGCGGTGCGGTGCGTGCTTGCATCGCTCGCCCACCGCATGAGCACTGCCGACTGTGTCCCTGCATCGTGCCCTCAGCTTCTGCAACCTTCGCCTTGCTGTTCACCCTGCCTTTTGCCATGGCCGTGGTGCTGCTGGCACGACTTGGGTTTAGGATGAGGGCTGGGTCAGGGTCAGGGATAGGGTTAGAGTTAGGGGTCATGGTGTCTTGAGGTCCGCCTCGGCAAATTCATTGATGCGTGTGGCAACAGCAACTGGCGGTCTCACGGGCTGCGATAGTACTGGGCCAGGGCTGCCCTGATTTCCAATCGCCCAAACCCTGACCCTACATGCGCCCTTGCTGCTGAATTTGATGCGCAGGCTCGGTTAGGGTTAGGGTTACTGGGCATTGGCGGCAGGCCCCACACCACCAGACCTCAGCTCAGACCTCCTTGTCCGAACCCTAACCCTAGATGTTCTTTTGCTGCTTAACGTTAAATTCGCAGGCTCGGTTCGCTGGGCATCGGCGGCAGGCATTACCCTCACCACCACACCCCTAGCTCAGAACCCCCTTGCCCTAGGAAGCGATGGCCTGATCTTTAACCTTACAAATGTGCCCTCGCTGCTTAATATTCAATTTGCAGGCTGGGTTCACTGGGCATTGGCGGCAGGCCCCATACCACCAAGGCCAAGTCGACACCCTCTATTGACGAGGCATCCGCCGGCATGTCGTGTTTCTTCCCGCGCCACGGCCACCATCACACCAACTCCACCGGTACGAGCGCACTGGAATTTTCGCACGTCATGCAATGCACCTCCCTGTGGTCATCACCAGTCTCGTCAGTGAAAAAACATGAACTCAAATTCAACTTGCAGTTGGGGTCCGCCAGCTTGTGTTGCTTTCCGCTCCAAGGCCACCACAATACCAACTCAACCGGTACGAGCGAGTGCACCGGCATCTGTTGCACGTCAGCATCTCAGAGCAGTCGTTGCAGTCTGGAAGGCGCTAAATATTCATTACAACTCCAGCTCGAAGTTGGCATGGCCAGCACCACACCAGCTCCACCGTTATGAGCGAGCGCACTGGAATCTGTTGCACATCATGCGCCTCAGAGTGATTCTATCCTCAACTTCAACTTGCACTTGATGTACGCCGGCAAGAAATGTGTTTGTTCCCATGCCACGGCCACCACCACACCAACTCCACCGGTATGAGCGCACTCGAGTCGGTTGCACGGCATGCACCTCAGTCTCAAAAGACTATTTATGAACTTGAACTTGTGGTTGACGTTCGCTACATAGCTCGTATTTCTTCCCAGGCCACGGCCACAACCACACCACCTTCACCGTAACGAGCGAGCACACCGGAATCTGTTGCACAGCATGCACCTCAGAGCGGTCATTACAATCTCAAAAGCGTTGAAGCCAGTCCCGGGGGCGACCTTGGTAGCAGTTGATGCTGCTTGAAGATGACGCTTTCATATGCTTTTACTCACATCAGACCAGTTGCAGCAATCTCACCAGCTCTCATCAACCCGGTTTTGGATCACAGAGGCAGGCGTCAAGCCCCCCCCCTCCACTCAGGCGCTCTCACCTCCGTATTTATCACTCTCGCCAAATCGGCATGCTGATTGACGATGAAACATTCCTGCGTGCTTTTGCTCACACCAGACTGCTATCGCTCGCACCCAATGCTTAATAACGTGGTTGTGGTTTGCAGAGGCCAGCGCCAGGGCCGCCCCCCTCCACTCAGATACATTTGATACATGACGTGCGCATTTTTGCTCACACCTTCAAAATGATTTTAAATAATGTGGTTATTGTATACAGATGTCAGATAACTTTGACACACTTCATGCGTGTTTTCACTCACACCAGACCAATCATTAATACTGCACTTGTGGTTTACAGAGGCCAGCGCCAGGGCCGCCCCGTCCACTCAGGCGCTGGCCGTCGACGCCATGCTGGAGGCAGCGGCAGAGGGCGCCAGGATGCGCTCGCTGCAGGCGCTGTGCGCGCAGCAGGTGAGCGCTGTCATGCAAACTTCAACTTCAAACCCTGTCGGCAAGTCTCACTTCGGCTTGATGCGGAGAATTGGGTCCTGAGGCGGATTGGTCGCTCAAACTTCAACTTCAACCTCAAACCTCTCACTAGCTACAGGTTGATGCTGGTGGCGCATTTGCACTGCACGCTCATGTTCTAGGCCTTGGATAAGTGGGGGTAGGCATGTATGCATACATGCCCAGGCTGACCTGTACCACTCACCCGCTCATCTGCTTGAACCGATGCTTGCGGAGGGCACGAAGAAGCCCACACGATTAAGAAGTCAATGTTTTGTCGCGCATTGACGCGCAGCACAACAAAAGACCAAGCATGTGTACTCTCTGTTATGATTCGAGGCAGTTCTCTGGTGGCCTAGGGTGCAACGCAGCTTGAACGGTCAACAGAGTGCCTGCAACGTGACTGACTCCCTACCGTCTCACACGATGTGTCGAAGCTCGTCGATGAATCAATGATGATCGATCACCCTAGATGAAATGACATGGCGCACATTCACCCACGTTCCACATCCGTGAATGAATGCAGGAAATGGTCATCCGCGATCAGGCCGCTCAAATCACGGAGTTGAAGCGCGTCATCGCCGCTGGCAGCCTTCCCCTACCCCCTGGGCACAGTGCTCAGCAAGCGTCGGCAGAGCCCCCTGCTCCCCCCTCTTCGGACCTCTCAGGCACGGCGACTGTGCAGGGCGGTCAGCAATCTGAATCTGATGTAACTGCCAGTGCCGGGGCGGACATGGAAACGGCTATGCCGTGAAAGCGCCAGTTGTATTTCTGGCGTCACGGTGCTTTGTTGCGGCGCCATTCCTACATACCTTATGGTGCCTCTTCGCTCAAGGCGGGTTCGTGGGGGTTGGTCACTCTTGAACTTGAAGTTTGCCTTCAGTGCTGCCTTCGTTTTCACAACGCCACGTGAGGCACGGCGCAAGTGAGTAGGCAATCTCATGAACGCACGATGTACATTTCATATGCTTCGTAAGGTGAAGCCCAGGTAGGCTGCGGATTCCCTGATGGCTCTGGTGTGGTTTCGGCCTTCAGCTCTCACTCACGCCAGGCATTCGGGGGGGGGGGGGGGGGGGGCAGGGACTTACCACCACCACAGCAGCTTGTAACGACTGTGCTGGCAGGGCAGAGATCAGTTACACACCGTGTGCAGCGTGTGTGACTGTAGAGCGTGTGTGTGTCGTGCGTAGAGTCTGCTGCTGCGTGTGTCTGAGGGATCTGCTATCATCATGCACACAACGTGTGGGCGGAGAGGGTGACGCCTGTTGCGTGCCTCGTTCCGCTTGCGCAGTCTTAATCACCAACTCTACATGCGCCCATTCCTGCATGCGTCTCGTTGCAGCTGTTGCCGGCTTGCCTGTTGTCGGCCTGTAAAGGCCTGTCAAGACCATGATGTTGTGACATGATGCATTCACTCCAGGTGAGGGCAAATGCCCAGCAAGCCATGTCGCTCACATGCATAAGGAAGCATTTCATCTGTGTGTGCAACTAAGGGCTTGCCGGTTGCAGGGCTTCAGCTTTTTTCTACAAAAAAAAAAGGTTTCCGAGAACGTAACGTTTTTTGTCTTGGGCGCATGCGCGACGTGATGTACGTGGTCAAACACACAATGACCACATGCAAAACAAAAGCGTGGCAGCGATCGATAACCCAACAGCAGGCTACGCAGTCACTCCAGCAGTGTTGGACTCGACACCACCAGCGGATCGCCATCGCCGACGCACCGCGGTAGAGCGCCGCATTTACCACACGATCCGGCTGCCGGAGCTGGCGACGCTGCGCGTCCCTCATAAAAGTAATTGTCTCAAGACGAAACTGCTGGAAGGCCTTGAGGAAATAGACACACCCCGCAACAGAAGGCATCTCACCAGAGGCAGGACCTTACGACAGCTTTGCAAGACAGTAGCGCTCGCCACCGTTGCGTTCAGGCCCTACAAAGGCATCTGCACTGACGACGAGGTCGATGCTGCTATTTACAAGCTTGGCGATGCAACCAGACCCGGAGATAGGGCCGTGCGCCCTATCGAAACGGACGACTTCAAAGGTGAACTCGCTGATTAAACAAATTATGAGCTACGACAAATCAGATTGCACACAGAGGAGTCCGCTGGGCCATGAAGCTTGCATCACAGAAGTCCAAGGAGTATTGCTGAGAAGTCTGCCGTGCGTGCACCGTGTGGTTTGATGTGATTGTGATGTGTCATCAATCAGAGGGCCTTCATTACTGTGTACGGTTTCCAAAATGTTTCAACCCGCAATACATCAGCACTGTGGTCATCGTCTTGTGATGTCCTGATCGGCAGTGTTGCCAGTAGTGAATGTTGCGCATTCAAGGCCAGCTCATGAATTGCAATTGATGAATTATGGAATGCGTCCACGGCTGAACTGCATGGAATGAGGGCGGAGAAGGTGGCAGAGGCTGCTGAACTTCAATTTTGACTAGAAGTTACTGCAGCAGCACGGCAATCATCGTGCATGCAATGCCGGCAACATCAGCCCCAGAGCAAATGGCCGCAATCAGCAGAGTCCAGCGTTGCAATTACAGCAGATAGTGTCTCAAGCTCAAACTTCAACTATGCAGTCTGGCTCAGACACAGGTATCGACCTAGCGATGCGCAATCTCCTACGCAATTGATTGCGTCCATAGACAAGCGTCATGGGCCCTACGCAGCGCTCAAGGTTTTTTAAAAGCTAGATTCAGGGTCAAGGGTTGAGGTTAGGTTGGGGCTTGGGAATTTTGCACATGCACATTGGCTGGGAGGGTCATTTCTTTGTGTGCAATGCCACTTCTGTACAAGTGTATGATACTAGTAGATACTACAGGACTGTGTTCAGGTTTACATGCAATGCATTGTCAGAGCATGAACAGCAGCGTTCGGGTTGAAACGTTTTGACCCCAACGAGTAATTCCACTTGGCAACATTGAGCCGGGAGGGTGAGAAATCAGAGGGGGGGAGGGGGGGGGGGGGGGGGATGCCCTCAGCGCATGCCCTCTGGCAATTGTCAGCTTGTCTTCCAAGGGTTCTTGCCCCCCGACATTCATTCAGGAAAGGCTCACACACACACCCCTCTTCTGAAGCAGCCCCCACCTCTCACCTGTGTCGTTGTTGCATGCGCCGCAGCAGGTATGCTTAAACCCGGCCGCAAGCGCCGCCGACGCAACGTCAAGTTACGGTTGAGCAGCAACATGGCGAGCACTGTCACCTTCCCATTTGCGACCATCGCACGCCGGCCGAGCCGTGCGGATCTGGACCGTGTATCCGAGTCACTGGCGCCGCTGCAGCGCCTGAGAGAGGTATGATGTAGGTACTTCAGATATATTCAAGTTTTTTTAGTAGAAGTACTTCGAAGTATCCGGCCTTGGCACGTTATATCAAAAGCTGCATGGCGTGCAAGAAAGAGGTGCATGGGTTTGGTGGTGGCTACTGTGTATCGGAGTCGTTGGTGACGCTGCAGCGCCTGAGAGAGGTTTGTGTGTACGTAAACTTCAACAAGCACGTACTGCGCAGTGCGCCTGAGAGAGATAGTATGTGGGTACGCCGAAGTCGAATGTAACCCTGAGTCACTAGGTCCGCTGCGGCAGCACGGCTCAGGCAGGTAGGTATCATAATGTTGACAAGTTATGTATTGTCCAAGTTGGTAGGAGTCCCTGGCGCCGCTGCACCTGATAGAGGTATGTAGGTATTTTTATTGCCTGAGACGCTGGCACCGCTGTAGCACCTGCGAGAAGCAGGCAAGTCTTCTTTACACCCTACATTGATGGCTTGACAGCGCGAATTAGGGGTTCCGCTGGTACTTCTACGATCACAGGATGGGCTGGTGTGGCCCACCCTGATGTCGTTGCTGCCACTGCTCAGTATGGGTGGTACCGCCCTGTGTCGAAGCTCACATTGTTGCAACCGTATTCATTGGTGACTCACCCCGTTCAGTGGCTTCGCCTGCTGTGATCGCTAACGTTCACCATCAGCACTGACATTTGGAGACTTCTTGATGACAATCTGTTGGTGCCAGTGTCAGCTGCCAGTCCCTGGTCGTTGTGTGTACTGATTGCGGGGTGCAAGCAATCAGCAAGCTGCGCTCAGCACATGGGCCGCCGACATTACAGAAATGCTGCAGCGCAATTGCTGATCTGCAGATGAAATGCAAGTTTTGGTTATACTAGTCACGCAACGCCCTCGCAAAAGTCAAAACACATGCAACTCGATGTGACATTTGCGCTGCGGCTCCTGGTGTCAGGGATTGAAGCCACAACGCTCGCGAAACTATTGCGATACCCAATGCGTCTTCACTGCGCGCCCAGGTGTTGCCAACACAACACATCTCAATACCTGGTTGACATTGAATGGCACTTCGACGCCGAATATCATAATATATTGTACAGGTACCGAGACGCGTTGCATCGACAACATTTGGGCGCACAGCTCACAAATGAACTGCGGTTTCCAACGTCACCTACCGATATCACAACGATCGCGTACCATAAATATACACATCTGTACATACACATGTGCTCACAAAAGCGCTGCGGCTTCCGCTTCCAGATAAAGATGGCAGATGCCAATGTCACGACACTTGCGTTACTTTCCGAACACATTTGCTTGCATATGCACTGCAGCTACCGGTGGCAGATGCCGACATCACAGCGCTGGCGTAATGTGCACAACACATTTGCTCACAAGTGCGCCTGCTGCGTCTGTTCACAATGTCAACCACAGGCACCACGACGCTCGTGCACCATAAGTGTATACACTCAAAATAATTCAGAACGCTCGCGCAACATACACATGTACGTGCCTACATGTGTGTTCAAGAGCGCTGCAACTTCCGCTTCCAGATGCCGGCACCGCAACGCTCGCGTTGGCGCAAGTTTGCGGCGGTAGGGAAGGTGGATGCGGTGCCCGACATGTTGAGCGATGATGACAACATGTACCAAAAGCATATGCTTCATAGTCTAGTAGTACTGCATACATGCCCACATACTCCAACAACAACAAAAACAAAGTGCTCACAAACGCGCTGCGGCCACTGTTGCCAGGTGCCGATATCGCATCGCTTGTACCGATACCACAACGTTCGCGTCCCATAAACACACACACATCCTACACAACGTAGCTCACAAGAGCGCTGTCGCTTATGCTGCCAGATGGCGATACCGCAGCACTCATACCGATATCAGAACGCTCGCATGCCATACACATATACGTACCTACTTACACGTGTGCTCACAAAAGCGCTGCGTCTACCGCTACCAGATGCCGATACCGCGACGCTCGCGACGGCGCAAGTCCGACGTGCTGAGCGGTGATGACGGCATGTGACAAAGCATATACTACTCCAAGTGCGTAGTATTACATGCATACACAGCGCTGCGGCTACCGCTGCCAGGTGCCGATACCGCGACGCTCATATCGATACCAGAACGCTCGCGTACCATCAATGTACAAGTACATACCTACACACGTGCTCACAAAAGCGCTGCAGCTTGCTACACGTGTGCTCACAAAAGCACTGCGGCTACTGCTTCCAGATGCCGATACCGCGACGCTCGCGACGGCGCAAGTCCGTGGCAGTGGAGAAGGTGGATGCAGTGCTCGACGTGCTGAGCGGTGATGACGGCGTACACGCGGGCGTTTCGCAGGCGGCCGTGAGGCACGTACTCGAGTACATGGACGCCGACCAGAGGTATGAATGTGTGTATATACCTTCAATTCTTTTCGCGTTTGTGTACTCTTTACTAAATCTCGCTCAGGGCGCGACAAAGCGCAGATGGTAGATCTCCATGGACTTGCAACCAGAACCTACATGTGTCTTCGTGAACACCTTGAAAGTGTCTCAATACGCATTGCCAATCACTGTTACACGACATCGCCACATGTATTTCATTCACTTCCGCTTGAGGGACGGAGACCCTATTCTGCACCACGTCGTAGACGACATGTATGCACCTACTGAGCCTATGCACGCTTTGCCTGCTTGGAGTATACGTAATACTTCGAAGTACACACTACTACGGAAGGCTATCTACAGATGAAAGCGTATGCAGCAGGTATGTGCATGGCACACATATTGAGGGACTGCAATGAGGTGCATGATTTGAGTTGAAGCTCGTGAATACCAATACATACAGGGCGTATCCTGCTGGTACGGCGCAGAGTTAACCGTGTCGGCTATTGATGCATGGCGGGGGGCCACAACAGCTTTATGATTCTTGCCACAGGGCCGGCCCGATAGCAGTGAAATGCAAGCATGTGACTCTCCGCAAATCCACATTCTGCGCGCTCCGCTTGTGCAGTGGCGGAAATCGACACCGAGGAGTTCAAGAGCGCGTTTGTCACAGCGCGTTGCGGCTGAACAAACAATCAAATGGCACATGCGACCCTCCACTCAATTAGATCTGCTGCTCATTCCACACACCTGGCGCCTGCGCAGTGGCAAAATTGATCTTGAGGAGGTCAAGCGGGCGCGCGCGGCGGCGCGCGGCGTTTAAATGCAGACATGTGACTGTCGACTGACCTGCTGCTCATTCCTCACTTGTGCAGCGGCAAAACCGACCCCTGAGAAGTTCAAGCGGGAGCTCGCGGTAGCGCGCTGCAGTGAATTGAGGAATTGAAGTCGCTCATGTGCCTGTCCATTGAATTGGATCTGCTGCTCGTTCCGCACCTGCGCGCTCACACAGCAGCGAGGCTGATCCCGGGGAGCTCAAGCGCGCGCGCGCTCACGGCAGCGCGGTTCAGCCACATGCACCATCTTATGCAAGCATTACGACTCTCCACTGATTGCACATCCTTTGCGCTTGTGCGGCGGCGGCAAAATCGACACCTGAGGAGTTCGAGCGGGCGCTAGCGGCAGCGCGCTGCTTTTTGACTCTCCATTGATTGCACTCCTTGCTTGTGCAGTGGCGAAACTGATCCCGAGGAGTTCAAGCGGGCGCGTGCGGCGGCGCGCTGAGGTCATCTGAATAATTAAGCTCAAACGTGTGACTCTCCGCTGAATCAGATATGCTGCTCGTTCCGCATCCTGCCGCGCGTGCAGCGGCGAAACTGATCCCGCGGAGTTCAAGCGGGCGCGTGCGGCGGCGCGCTGCGGTTCAATTCACAGTTGATTTAAATTAATGCAAGCATGTGACTCTACACTGATTGCACATGCTTTGATCGTGCAGCGGTGAAATTGATCCCAATGAGTTGAAGAGAGCACTAGCGGCGGCGCGCTGCGGACGCTTCCCGCGCGACGACCCCGCCCTCGGGCGCTGCCTGCAGCAGATTGAGGGGCACATGCAGCTGCAGCACCTGCGCGCGCAAGATGTCTTCAGGCTGCTTGATGCTGACCGCGGCGGCACGATCAGCATCGGGGAGCTGGAGGACGGCCTGGTGAGTATATCTACATACACTCGGTTCAGCGAGGGTACATAGCACCTGATGTGCGTAGAGGTGTAATTATCCGTGCTAGTACTGTCTGCGCAGGATGTCTTCAGGCTGCTTGATGCGGATCGCGGCGGCACAATCAGCATCGGGGAGCTGGAGGATGGTCTGGTGAACATGCCATTATATCTTTGTGGCTTGATCGGGGCGGCGCCTATGTATGTATTCAAGCGTGTTAGTGGTGCCTGCTGAGTGCGGTTGTAGCTGCTGAAGGCTGACCTGGCCGCTGTGGCACGATGTGCATCAGGGAGCTTGAGGTTGGTCGGGTGAGCTGTACTTCGAGAAGTATGACGGAAGCCATACATACCCTCGGGACAGATGGCACCAGCGCACCCAGGTGCCGATTGCGGTATCTCCATTGGCCAAACCTTGTACTGTTAGCTCTACAGCTGTAGCGCCCTGCGCAATGCCAACTTTGCAGGCGCCGCATAGTGGAGGACTGGAGCAAAGAACAAAACGGTCAGGGTCAAAGTTAGGGTTAGGGTTACACATACACGCCGCATAAATTGATGCGCAGACTGCACCCGCGCATGCTATTGTGGTGGTACGAAAACTGAGTGCTCCCGGCAGTGCGCAATGTCGGCGGTGCGCCAGAGTCTCTGCCACACTCAAAGTGCCTTCCGTACATTGGCACATGTGAAGCAACTGACCCTGTCTGGCTGATGCTAGGTAAGTCGCATGCATAATGTTGAGCACTGTATGGGTTGACCACATGTACTTCGACTGCTGCTCACACTTCAGCATCAGATCTACGCGCATGCCCGCAAGTACTTGAACTGCTGTAAAAACCTCAACATCATCTGATTTCTTGCGCGCTGGTTGCTGCGCGGCTGCATTGTCCAGACTTCTCTCTGCGCGACAAGCGTCGAAGAGCTTGCAGCGGCAAAGTCAGTGCTGCAGCAGGCGGCGGCGGCGCGGCGCAAAGAGAAGGCGCGCAAACGCGATGCACTCTTGAACTTCCTCACCAGCCTCGACTCTGTGCTGCCGGAGATGATGCAGGACAGAGTGTACTTTGGCTCTGAGGTACGTGAGTGTTACCATAGAGTGAATTTAGTGCACCATGGCATACTGAATACTCCTTGACATACATCCCATCAAGTTTAATACTTCAAAGAATTATCTGTTTTTAAAAAAAATGCATGCACAGTTCTTCATGCTGTACATGTGTATGCGTCTGAAGTAGCATGCCTATGGTGCGCCAACGCGCTGCCGTTGCCGAACGACAGCTCACCGTCGACATTCGGCACATTTGTACATTGAATATGTCACGTAACACTGCTGGGCAAGCACTGTGGACAGTTCAGGCACTTGAAGTTATCTGATCTGATTCGGGGATGTCCGATCGGAACTTGGCGAGGCAAGGCAGCGTTGATTGCCTGCCGCGTGCAGTCCAGTGCTGCTGCTTTGCACTTAGGTTAGGGGCAAGTTTTAAGGGTGCGGTGCCGTGTCTGACAACCACCGAGATGCGTTGATCGACAACACCTGGGTGCACACTTGCATAGCTGGTGGAGGTACGCCTGCGGCAGATACTTAGAATTGAAGTGAACAGTTGCAGCTGAAGTTGCACTTGCAGATGCGATGGCAGTGCTCACTGCACACTGCTCTCAAAAACACAATTTGCAGCGGTTGCTGTGCTTCACGCCCGCCAAAAATGCCCCATTGTTTTCTCAACCGCTTTCGCGCCGCGCTGCGCACTGCTACCGACCGCACACCAGGCAGACGATGAGAAATTTCTGGAGAGCATCTCGCACGACACAGATTCAGAGGGCCCAGCACCTCAGGCGGCAACTGAGCACCATCGTGTGACGCACCGTGCAGCACAACTTCAAGTTGAAGATGTGGATCCGAGCGCTAGCGCCACGATGCCTGCAAGTAGCGCGCAGGCGCAATTAGTGAGCCGATTGCGGAGGCAGCTACAGGAGTCCAGCAGTTTTGGGGGTGATAATGTTACATAGGTGTTGTTTGAGTAGTTTAGGCTCACCGTGCAGTGCGACTCACACGTTTACATCCGAACGTGAAGACACATGTTTACCAGCAAATCACTGATGGCATGTTTGACATGTGCCCTCACCTCAGGCACGCTCAGCTCCCATGTGTGTTTCATGCAATTAACAATTGTTAACAACTTGAATGACTGAGTGCTCTGTCCTGTGTGTCCTATATGGTCAATCTGATTCATGACTATGTGTTGCAAGCCCCTTCACAATTGGCTGTCTAGCGCATACACGCAGTGACAGCGCTGTCAGGCGTATACATGCAGTGACAGCGCACTCAATAGCGCATCCTTATACCAACTTGAAGGATAACACCTGTTGTGCTGTATCGGAGACTGGAGGCACTGCATGGCATGTAGATTGATTTTCGAGTGCCACCGCAAGTACAGCATCTTTTCGGACCTGTTGCGTGTATGCCAGGATGTTGTGCTCTGCAATCTTTTGCACTTGGAATATGCACACGTGCTCAGAGCTGTGATGAAGTGGCGCTTGGCACATGCTACCTTTCACACCATTCCCCAGGGGCCCCCTACCTCTCAGATCACAATGCACCAGCACAACTCAATGGTACTGAATTATAGGCTGCCCATATAATCATGCACAAGGAGCATACAGTGCTCAACACATATTGTCACAGAGAAGGCTCATCTCTTCCGTGAAAGCGACATAGGTTTCATTCAGCTAGGTACCAGGTAACTTCATGTATGCACAATTGAAAAGGGACAGGGCCCCCCCGAGACGCACAAAAAGCTTTTGCAGTATTGCAGCAAACGGCACATCGCCATGGTGGCGCGGTCCAGACTGCTGCTACTGCTGCTGGCAATCGTGCTCGCCGTATGCACCGTGCATTGCCAGGACGGGGGTGCAGCAGTATCAGATGCGATAGCAGATGAAAGCGACGGATTTGGCGAAGCCAGCGTTGACGTTGATCCAGAGGAGGCAGCCGCAGCCAGCAGCAGCGATGACGATGCCGACAGTGCTGCTGCAGAGGCAGATGATGCAAGCCCTGCCCCAGAGGCGGACGAGGAGGAGGCACAGGAGACAGAGGCGGACGTGCTTGAGCCCGTGCATGCAATAGAGAACAAGGTTCAAGAGGTCGTGGGGGGTGCAAAGGATGCCGTTGCCGACGTCGCCGGCAAACCCAGCAGCGACTGGCAGTGCAAATTCTCGTGGGCGAGCAAGCGCTGCGAGCCCAGGGCGTACTGCGAGTACAAGTACCAGGTACGTAAGTGCAAAGGTTTTAAATGATCAACTGGCAAATTGACCGCCTCACGTTGAAGTGAACGGGACAGGCACGGCGGGCCCGTGTGTTCTGTTGCTTGACCTCAAGCAATGAGCTGCCTTGTTCGGAAGGACCTCTGGCACGACCAAGGCTGCTGCAGCACTTGGTGGCGGAAGAGTTTGCGTGTCTTCAATTTTGTCAGGCTCGCCGACAACACATTCAGCGCCGTCCGCATACCAAGCAAATTCCATGGATTGCATTGTCGGTGGCTGGACCACTTCACTGCCAACTGCAGCTGCAAAGTGAATGTTGTGCGCTGTTAGGCATGTGCATGTTTTAAAGAATGAATTACAGCACCCCCACGTTTGCAGGCTACTGAATTCTGCTGGGGTAGCCAGTATGTAGTAACCACATCCTCTGCAGTTTGACGTGCTTGTTGATGTATACCTGTTTGGATGAAAGCAACCCGCGTATCAAACATTTGAGACGCTTTTGATTTGGAACTGGCGACTTTTCTTGATTTCCAGCATCTGACCGAATTGAAGCACAGCAAGCGCGCTTCCAGTCCTGATCAAACAATGCGCTGCATACCAGTGAAGGACGCGATTCCCTGAGTACCCTAGCCAATGCGTCAACGGTATGAAGTCACCTGAGGTCGTGATGTTTTTCATCCACTGTTCACTCAGGCAAACGTTTGCGGGCCGCTGATACACTGCTGCACACTGAGCACTGACTGCTTGGTACAAGCAGCACAAAAGATATACAGTCAAGTGCTTGGAAAAATGTACGGTATGCCGTTTTTTTCTACTGTAGGCACACAGAGTACTCTCAAATGTTATGCGAGATGCTGTGGAAACCTGTGAAGTCACTGATGAATCCAATTCAGATGCCATCAAGGGCCAAGCCTTCCAAGAAGGCGTGTGTCGGGAGGTTATCGTATTACCTTATAACCCTCTCTAGGGTTGTGGTGCACGCCCCACATCAGCGCAGGGCCTGCCCTAGGCATCTGCAATCAGAACAACGACCATCCTACATCAGCAGAGCTACTACAGTAGGTATGCTATGTGCCTCGTATAGCAGTGTTTCTGAGCGTTGCTATGCTCAGTGCTTAAGGGTCTCACCAGGGGTGACCGATGCAGTAGGTATTGACATTGTGTGCCAGTTTAAATACGTTTACGTTTACAAAAGTGCCTCTGAGCACTGCTGTGCTCAGGGCTCAGGGCATTTCGTGCTGTTTCCGGCAGTTCAGTTTCTGGACGCCACGCCGTTGGAGCGCCAGCCTGAAATCTGGTAAGTTTTTTGTTGCTGCTCCATAGCGCATTTTCCCGCAGTGTCTCGACGCCACGCTGTCGGAGTCCTGCCGGCGCAAGGGCGTGCTCAAAGGCCAAACAAGCCACAGAATTGTGCCCTCTCAAGCGCCAGCCCGCATCTGTAAGTTTCCTGCAGTCTCTTGACGCCCCTCCACACCGTTTTGTCGGCAGCTTCTGGATGCCGCGCCGTCCGAGTCCTGCCGGCGCAAGGCCGAACACACAAGTCAGTGCTGATTTCACACAGTCGCACAAGCGCCACCCGGCACCCCCATCTGGAAGTTTCCTGCAGTTGCTTGATGCCGTACCCCTCCACGCCGCATTTTCCGGCAGTTTCTCGACGCCACGCCTTCGGAGTCCTGCCGGCGCAAGGGCGTGCTCAAAGCCAAGCACGCCCTTCACAGCGGCGCGCTGGTATCGCCTGCGGCGGCGGTGGGGGGGGCGACGGCGCTATTCGCGGCGGATCTGGCGGTGATCGCCACCACACCGGCACTGAAGAAGGCGCCGCTGCTGACGAACGTGGTGCAGGGGTTCGCGCTGTTCCTGAGCGGCGACACGTACTTCCAGGTACTTCAATCACCTATAACACTCCGCATTTTAATAGTTGTTGGCAGCGCGGTTGCAGGGGTTGCGCTGTTCCTGAGCGGTGACACGTACTTCCAGGTACTTCAAGTATGGCGCTCCACATGAAGTAGGCAACACTGAAGAAGGCACCGCTGCTGCCGAACGTCGTGCAGGGGTTTGCGCTGTTCCTGAGTGGTGACACATACTTCCAGGTTCTTCAAATATGACGCTCCACACGAAGTAGTTTGGCGGTGGTTGCAGGGTTCGCGCTGTTCCTGAGCAGTGACACGTACTTCCAGGTACTCCAAGTATGACGCTCCATATGAAGTAGTTGGCGGGATTGCAGGGGTTCGCGCTTTTCCTGAGCGGGGACACCTACGTCCAGGTACCTCAAGTATGACGCTCCACATGAAGTAGTTGGCGATGATTGCAGGGGTTCGCGCTGTTCCTGAGCAGTGACACGTACTTCCAGGTACTTCAAGTATGACGCTCCATATGAAGTAGTTGGCGGGATTGCAGGGGTTCGCGCTTTTCCTGAGCGGCGACACCTACGTCCAGGTAAGTATGACGCTCCACATGAAGTAGTTGGCGATGATTGCAGGGGTTCGCGCTGTTCCTGAGCGCGGTGACACTTACTCCAGGTACTTCAAGTATGACGCTCCACAATCCAAGTTGAAATGGTTGTCTGTGGCGTCAGCGATGAGCAAAACCGCTGTTGAAATGTGTGAGCTGCAGGGATTTGCGCTGTTCCTGAGCGGTGACACGTACTTTCGAGTACCCCAAGTATGACCGAGTTGTTGGAGAGCGACAACCTATTGGTAATAGCGACGCTCCATGCGAAGGTGTCTGTCGTGTCAGGGTTGAGCAAGCAGCACTGTTGGCGACGGGCAAACTGTGAATCATTGG
The DNA here is from genome assembly GCA_017506865.1 of Tribonema minus. NCBI lineage: Eukaryota > Xanthophyceae > Tribonematales > Tribonemataceae > Tribonema > Tribonema minus. The sequence continues at coordinate 538,337 of JAFCMP010000201.1, forward strand.
GCTGTTCCTGGGGTTAGGGTTAGGGTTAGGGTTAGTGCAACGTTCCGAATGTGTACACGAACGGCGATGCTGGGCGCTGCTGAGCGGTGACACGTACTTGCAGATGACGCTCCACATACATTCAAGTGTTGCAGCTGTCAGCGATGATCACAAGCACTGATTGTGCGGGCCCCGTGTGGCTGCTGTAGTCTGAGCTGTGGCCATTCATGAGGACTCGGCTGGAGAATGAGATGTTGTATCGCTCAATCGATTTTCACATTCACTTTAACCACTTTGCCCTCTCTGTGGCTGAAGACTCGGCCATTTCCACCACTTTGCCCTGTCTGTAGCTCCCCGGCATTGCCTAGTGTGCAGCGTGGGAGGCACTAGTTGTTGTTGTGTGGCGTGCACGATCCTGCATGACTCTTGGAGATGTCATGCTGTGCTTGACATTCAACACTTTGTTGACCAAGTGTAGGCTGCTGAGTAATAGCTGCCTCCCAACATTGAAACTGAGAGTGCTTACATTTCATACATGCATGACTAATTTGTGTCAGACCTAATCAGTACTTCTACAACTACAGGCAAACTACGGGCTGAAGAATCTTACGCACCACAGAATACACCAAACAGATATAATGCAGTGGGTGCTGTGCACACTCTGCCAGCGCTTTTTGCGCTGTCACAAAGGGATCTGGTTCGCGGCCATGCCGCAAGTGCCTGATTTGTTGTCCCGCCTGTGTCTGAGTTCACGCGTAATGCGAGCACAACCCCTAACAAAAACCTCATTTTTGTCTTACACACAGGTCATCGAACAAGGGTGGGCATCCAAGATTGGGTACAGCCTCGCACGTGCTGCCAAGGCAGGTGTCATTGGGGCGCTCAACAACGGGCTGGTTCACTTCACGTACTACAAGTGGATCGACAGGCACTTCCCGTACCACAAGTGAGTTAGAGTGCAGTGGGGGGGCCCTGCAGAGATTGTATTGCGGAGTCGCAACGCATTGTTAGGAAACATCTGGCATTCAAAAACCGGGCGCACCATGAAAAGTGTCAATGAATACGTGAACCGCCAACCTGTTGTGTGCAGGCTGTATGCGACGTCGGATGCAAGCACATTATCAGCACCCTTCAGCATCGTGCAGATCTCACACTCCAAGTTGATCATGCAGGCTTTGCACTTCATGTTGACGTTCCAGTTGAACCCAGCCACCAGATCATCCACGCCTCGTCATGCTGCCACATTCACGGTCGAGTGCTTGGTGGCCCCACTATAACTTCAAGTTGAAGTTTTCTACCCCCTCTTTGAACTTTTGCTATGCTCCATGCAGACTTCACACATCAAACTGACGTTCCAGTTGCACCCGACCAACAGGTCAACCACGCTGTGTCGTGCTGCCACGCTCACAGTTGAGCGCTGGCCCCTAACATAACTTCAAGTTGAAGTCTCACACCTCATAACGTCATTTGAGCCCCTGCTGTGCCCCCTGTCACTCGCCACGCAGCTGATCGATCAATCGCGCCTCATCGTGCTGCCACGCTCACAGTTTGAGCGTTGGCCTGAACTTAACTTCAAGTTGAGGTTTCAAACCTCAAATCTCATTTGAACTTCTGCTATACTCCCCACCAGGTTCACGGTCGACCGCTGGGGCCCTAAGGACGGCACCAAGTACAAGCTGATAGTCGCGTGGACCAAGTACTGGCTGGAGTGGCCAACTATTGGCGTGTACAAGATCGCCTCCAGTTTTGCGCTCACGGCGCTCATGAACAATGACCTCAAGGCCCTGCCAGAGAAGTTCAGCAAGCGGTTCATGCTCACGTGGCTGCGGTCGCTGCAGGTACGCTACTAGGGTCAGGGTTAGGGCTAGGGTCAGACTTGGGGTGTTCTAGGGTTAGGCTCTTCTAGAGTAAAGGTTAGATCTAGGGGTGGGGCATGGTTCAGTTTTTGCCGCAGGCAGTTGCATACATACTTGCAGAGCAGGTGCCTCTGCGCAGACGCGGTGCTCTTTCTGGCTCACGTTGTGCATCAGGGCTAGGGTTGGGTTCATGTCGCTGTCACATGCATGTGTGTATGCCGGAGCAGGTGCCTCCGCGCATTGTAGCCCAACATCAGTTGGTGCCCATGTTCATGTGCACTGGCAGGTTGTGTATTGTGTGGCTGTCGGTTGAGAGTTTGTGTGCAGGCACTGGCGATGCTCTCCTGCTGCGAGTGGGACGAGCTCCACCACTCCCAAAATCACCTCAAGCCTATGCGGGTATTGAGTGCTAGGTTTCACGCATTTGCTCTTTTACATTGATTTGGTAGATTTGTGGTCAATCAAGTATTGTGTAGCTTAATTCTTGCAGTGCCTCCACAGAGCACTGCAGAGTGTACTTGCACAAAGTACTTGCGCACTATACTGTACTCTGGCGACACCTGCTCAGTGAGGCCTCTGCACAAAGTGACTGTGCAAGCGCCGACGCTACATGGTCTCACGCAATTGCCTGCGCTCAAATGCAACTCTGTCGGTGGAAGACCTGTAATTGCGACGTGCTGCACTCTGTTGTACAGTGTATGCCTGCACTCCATGCAATCCCTGTCGGATTGTTCATGAACTGTTTCTGTACTCTTGTGCACCGTACAGGTGTGGCCTCTGTACGACACATTTGCCTATGCGTACAAACCCACTGACCACCGCCCCCTGTTCAACACCTTCATGAGCTTTGCGTGAGATTGTTCATGAACTGTTGCTGTACTCCTGTGTACTGTACAGGTGTGGCCTCTGTACGACACATTTGCGTATGCCTACATACCCACGGACCACCGCCCCCTGTTCAACACCTTCATGAGCATTGCGTGGGGAGGGTATCTGGTGAGTGCTCTGCTTTCCACTAAGCTCTATGATCTTTTGATTTGTTTCTCAATAAGTCTAAAATCCTGCTTTTCTTTTTGCAGTGCAATGGAGTACACCGGTGTACACCATGGAGTACGCCGGTGTACACAGCTGAATAGTCATTTGGTTGTGGAACGCTTTTGCCACAGAAGTGTAGTTGAACCAGGACAGAGCAGGCAGCTTGGGCGAGTTGACAGAAATGTGGCATGCGCACGTCTGACAGAACGGAACTGAAATTTAATGCCAGCATGTATCATACTTTCATAAGTATATGTGTCAGTTGTCTCTGCAGATGCACAAGTCGCAGAAAGTGCTCATTTGTGATGTTTGAACTGTGCCGCAATGCAACTGCTGGCAAGTTTGCATGCACAATCTGCTTGTGGCATGCCAAATGCGATGCAACAGCTCTTCAGTCTAGCAATAATGCAGTTCAATTGCAGCGTGCAGACAAAGCGCATAGCAATTGAGTCTTGCTTCATGCAGAAAGAACTCTGTACAAGGGACCATTCTGTCATGATCATCCATTATTTATGAGCAGAACACATACCACGATCAGGCCCACTGAATTCCGGTCCAGTCAAGGTATAGCTAAACACTATATGCTTCACCCAGCCCCCAATCGCTACTGAGTCGTCAGCCACTTGCCTGTGAAACATCAAGCTAACGTCGGCGTGCAGTAGTCACTCATGCCATGTCCAAGGTGCGCCGGCTGAACCTGCAATTTACCTGACATTAGCTCGTCTGGCATGGCACTACTTGTTCAACCTCCTCTGCGCTTTCTATACTTGCCTATCATTGTGTCATCACACATACTTGCCTGCCATACTCGCAGTTGCACATCAGCCCCATACTTACCTACCCATATCTTTGTGCATACATACATGCCCCGCAGTCGCACATCAGCCAGCCGGAGGCTAAGGTCGAGGAAACCGAGGAGGCAGCGGCAGCAGTGCCAGCACGCGATGAGCTGTAAAGGCATGTGCTCGACTGTATTGGACTGGCAAGTCGCCAGCACCTGCAAGCAAACCTGTAGGCACTGACACATGGGGCCTATGGGGAATCTGCTAAGTGCAGCAGCGGCTTTGTGAATGGGGGAGGGGAGGGGGGCTGTGGCCTCTGGTCGTATAATGTGTCCCCTGGCAGCTGTACTGATTGGGCTATGTACTGATCAGGACGGCATCGGGCAATACAGATGAACCCCCCTGTTCGAACTGATGGGGGGGGGTGCTTCACTTGTAGAGAGGCCTGTTGCACAGCATCAGAAGGGAGGGGGGCACACATTGGCCGCAGCATGCATAGAGCCGGAGCTGCGAATGGGACGTGGCGGATTGCCGGTTCTTGCTAGGCGGTTGTCAGCTGCAACAGCGCACAGCATACAGAGAACGTAACAGCTGCCATTCAGGCACGCGCGAAGTGGACGCACTGGTTTTCATTGGATATAATACAAGCATCACAAAGCACTCTTCGAGAGCAGGTGGCTTACTGGTATTACGTCATGCATGCTCACAGTTACACCAGCTTGCGCCGCCAATCTAAGGCTGCCAAGTACTTTAAAGTCTGCGAGTGCATGATCTTTAGGGTTGGAATGAGGCTGACCTTTACATGCCAGCATACATGATGCCTGATGCATGAAAGTACCTGGCACTCCTGCTGGCGTAAATACACACGCAGGTGCGAGCGCGCTGGGGATACAGATGCACATGATAGCGACTGCATCAACAGCAGCATGTAGCTAGGTCTGGTGTACCTGGTTTTGTTGGAAAAGCCCAGGGGTTCGGGTAGCCTGTTTGCCAGCACGTCTCTCATCCAGATGGCAGTGGCATTGGCCGTTTGGCGCTGCTGCTCCTCTCTGCTGATGGTGCCGAGGAGGTAGGGCGCCTGATACCCGTAGTATGCGATGCCCCAGTGAGAACCCCCCTATCAGAAAGAATGAGCCAGGTTGCAACGCACACAAAGGAACCAGATAGGTTGCGTGAGCTTGCATAGAGAGAAGTAATGTGCGTTTACACACAAAGGCTCATGTAGATCAGGTTGCGAATGAGTGCAGAGGAATCAGTGCCTGGGAGTGTGATAACAAGCGTTCATACACAAGCTCATGTATGAAAAGATAGGGCCTCCCGATAACCGTCATATGTGACACCCCAATGACCGCCACCCTTGAGGTAAACGGGGTTATCAATGCACGCGCACACACACACACAACCCACACACACACAAGTGAGAGTGTCATGTGAGCTGCACGGAGTGAGTGATGAGCTGCAACTCGAATTAAGTGGTGTTTTCCTGAGCATGGGACAACTTGCAACTCTTGGCAGCTGAAGTGCATTACGCGACGTGTTTGTCCCTGACAAGTCAACACATTGGTGCACACGACAAGCAGCGTTGGGTGAGTGAGCGTGCACTGATCTGAGCATCACCATCTGCATGTGGCCTCAAGCATCACAATTATTGTGCACATTTCACCCTGATTCACACCTGGCCCCACGCACCAACACCTGAACGATTGGAAAAGAGCATCACAGCATCAGCACACTTAGATTCTTGGACGCACCGGTATAGGCACCGCCGTGATGGACGTGTCTGGCACGAACGGCGCCAGCTGTATGTCAACGTAATACTCGGCGGAGTCTGCACGCCTGTCAAAGCCACCATCGCGCGTGCCGAAGACCTGCGTGACAACAACAAGAGGTCAATAGCAGTGCAATACAACTTCATGATTGCAAAGCAGGAGCGTTCGTTGGCCAAACAAGTTATTGCATTGGAGGCATCGACGTAATACGTAATACTCGGCGGAGTCTGCACGCCTGTCAAAGCCACCATCGCGCGTGCCAAAGACCTGCGTGCCGAAAGCAAGAGGTCAACAATAGCGCAAAGCAGGAGCCGTCGTTTGCCAACGCGAGTAATTCACAGGAGAATCCTCAACACATGCAAGCACGGGAGAGGGAAGAGGGGAGGGGGGGGACTAATGACAAGTGGATGGCACCTCTCATTCTCGTTGTGTTGTTTGAATTCCACATCCCCCCTGAAAGGAAAAAAGGCAGCGCTCAGAGGGTTGAGTCGCTGCTATACCTACCTACAGCTTGTGCAGGGAATACGATTATTTTTATAATGCTTGCGAATGTTTGACAAGGCGTTGCTGTTTCCTGCCCAGTCACTGACGGTCACTACTGGAGCGGTGTGGACGCAGGACACATTGATACAGCATCAACGTTACCCTGTGTACGGCAACAGGCTTGTGAGCATGGTGCAAGCTCCGCTCCTCACCCCTTCGAGACAAAACTGGCCACCCCTGTTGCTGCCAGCGAAAGCTAACAATGAACATAGCTCCGCAGTGCAATAATTCACACCTGACCAGAATGCCCTACATGAAGTACAAATTTGAAATAGTATCACGAACGCAAAGCGCGGATGCTGGATTACGTTTGTGGGGGCGCAGTCCCAACTACTAGTAATGGTACTTTTTACTAATTCTCGCTCAGGGCGCGAAAAAGCCCAGATGATTGGCATCTAGCTGTAAGGAATCTACATGTCGTATGACAGTCTGAAAGTGTCGCAACGACAACCACTCAAACGCCACCGCCGCCAAATGGCATCTCGGGGTCCTCCCCTACGTCCTCCTCCATGTGCCCCCCCCCCTGGATTCTGCCATGTGTGTCATGACACGGCCAGAGTACGCCATGTGGAGCGCTGCCGACAGTGCCGAGCGTAAGCGCGCCAGGGCGATGCCCTTGAGAGCTTTAGGGCGCGCTCCTCCGGGCACTGACATCCTGCTGGCATACTCCGTCGCCACAGCCTCCAGCAGCTTCCGCCCCTGCTCCCCGATGCTGCCAAATGACCCTTTTACCAAAGTGGCAAGTTTGTAGCAATTCTGATCATAATGACCAGAATAGTAGGTAGTCTTGGCGGCCTCCTGGTCGCGGCAGCATCGCTCAGGGTCTGCTGCAGTCTTCGCCGCCCGCGACGCCACCTGTGCCTCGAAGCAGGTAACGTCCACCATAAGCGGTAGGTGGCGTGTCGGGTCGTCGTAGCCGGTCACCGGGAAGGCGTCGGCAGGCAGCACGATGTCCATCCTGCGACTCCCCGGCGGCCCGGCGGACCCCAGAAACGGCGTGTAGTCCTCGTCAACCAGTCCCGTTTTGAGGTATTGCCGCAGGATGCGCTGCGTGGCCCTCTTGACGCTATTATGGACGATGGTGTCGTGCGCCTTGACGCGTGGCGCTTGACATAGCCGTGCATGCAGGGTGCCGCCCGGCGACTTCCCGCACAGCTTGCAGCCTGTCGTCTGTTCCTCTACTCCGATGGCGCGTTTGACGGCCAGTTGCCAGGATAGGCCGTCGAACGAAGCCGTTGTGGAGTACATGGGCTCGTTGAGGAATGCCATGCCGATCGAGTGCATGTGGCGCAGCGACCGGAATCGAGCAAGTGCTTGCGTGCGTTGCGTGCCCTGCGGCAGCTGTTGCAGGTCCGCCTCCACCTTATCTGCAAGCTCGGTAGCGACGGCATCTGCAAGCGCACTCTGATTGGGGCGCTTCAGGCTACACTGCAACTGCAGAGCACTGGCGTCAAGTACGCAAACAGCCTCCGCACCAGTGCCACCACCTGCTGTCGGCCGCAGCGGCGGCTGCTGCGTAGGTGGTTGCTGCTGCAGTGGCGTTAGCGCTGGTGGCAGTGTATGTTCCAGCTTGTCACCTGTTGCTGCACGTAGGGATGCGGCAGCTGTGGCGATCGTCCGCATGAGGGGCAGGCGCGCCACCTCTGCTGCTGCTGCGCCTTGTAGCATTGCTGGTGTGGAACGCGCAGCGCCTGCATTGACGGCTGCCGCTGGTGCGTGCGCTGGTGCTGCAGCTGTGCCGCCTGCCGTTGCTGCTGCTGCCAGTGGTGTTGCTGCTGCCGCAGGTGTTGGTGCAGCACCTGCCGCATTGGCCGCTGCCGCCGCCATTGCCGCTGTCGCAGCCGGCATGATTGCGGCGCCGCCTGCCGACGCTGCTCCTGTTGCAGGTGCTGCAGCAGCCCTAGTAGGGCCTGGAGCAGCTGTGTTGCCTATGCCCGCAGCAGCTGCTGTTGATGCTGCAGTTAGTGATGCCGCCGAGGCCACTTGAGGTGCAACATGTGCTGCAGCTGCTGCAGCAGCTTCTGATGCTGGAGCAGCTGCTGCTGCCGCCGCCGCTGCTGCCGCCGGAGTAGGTGCGCCGTGCGCCGCCGCTGCTGCTGCCGCTGGTGCCGCCTGTGCTGCCGCCGCGGCCCCTGATCCAGCGGCAGCTGCGTCGTGTGTTGCCGGAATGGCTGCGCCATAAGCGCGGCCTGCCGCTGATGCAGTTGCCGCTGCCGGAGCGGTCGCGCCTCCACTGGCAACCGCCGCTGCCGCTGTAACAGTTGGCGCTGCTGATGCTGCTGGTGCTGGTGCTGCTGCCGCTGCTGCCGGTGCCGCTTGTGTTGCCGCATCCTCAGCAGCATCGTCTGCAGCCGCTTGAGGAGCCGCCTGCTGCAGCACCCCCGCCCATCCAGAGAGTGCTGGTTGCAGCGCTTGCAACGTGCCCGCCACATACGCAGCATCAGCGATGTCGCAGGCGCTGGTAATGCCAAGGCCGCCATGCCGTGGTGGGAGTCGCGCTTGCTGTAAGGCTGGGCCGTGTGCTGCCAGATGGAAGTGGGCCCCACTTTGCTCAAACTGGTGCCAGGTCTGGCCTGGTGGCTGCAGGCCCATTGAGTGCTCAAGCACCCACTGCGTGACACGATCCCACTCCTTGGCGGCTGGCGCTGTCTGCGTAGTGGGAATGGTGCGCAGGCAGTACGTCATGCGAGGCACCACGCAGTAGCGCAGTAACCTGAACATAGCCCTCGGAGATGTCAGGCGCGCGCATCGCTCTGCGAATCGAGCCCCTGCCCCGCCTGCACCCGCTTCCCTGCGCAGCCATGCGTCCACAAAGCTGCTGTGGCCCACCTGCACCCCCAGCAACACAGCTCCGCGGTTCTGATTTTCATCCGTATCCCCCACTAGCTGAACGCCCAGCTGCTGCAGCAGTTGCCGCTCGTGGTCTGTCACCACATGCCCCCTGCCAGGCAGCGCGCGTGACTTGGTGAGGTTTAGCTCCAGCCCCACCTCCGCAAAGTGTTGTTTGAGCTGCGCCACCGCCTGTATGTCATCCTGAGTCAGCGTGCAAGCGCCTGTTCGGACGTTGGCATCGTCCATGTAGGCGCCCATCTGCCTCCGCGCGCGCTGCGCGGCCGCCGCCTCATTGAACCGTTTCAAGCACTGAGCAATGGCGCCGCAGAAGAGCATCGGTGCTGCGGGGTCCCCCTGCTTAAACCCGCGCTGAGACATGATGATGCGCGTGGAGCCGTCGACGTGCTGGAACAGCAGGCGTGGCCGAGTGCGAACGTATGTGCCGATGAAGTAGTCGAGGAAGTCCGGCAGCTGTGCTGCTACCCATTCCGCTGCCACCAGGACGAACACCATGTTGAAGGCATTCTTGAGGTCCAGCATGAACTGCCGGTGACCAAGCTCATACGCGAGTTTGCCGGCCATGGCCGCTTTCTCCGCTCCTGCTGAGACGGCTACCCCATACTGCCCGTCTGGCTCAAGGAGCTCTGCCAGGATGTCTTTGCGGTCTGCCACGTACACCGAAGTGCATAGTCGCTGCAGCACCTCGCCGCAAACGATGGGCCGCTGCTTAGCTGTACCATCTTCCTGTTGTTCTGTAAGTGGCGTCAGGCGCCCCGCGCCATGCAACTGCCAGAAGGCATCCGGCAGCCGCGCAGCCTCCCGCATAACGGCCTGAAGCCACCGTGTGAGGACAGCAGCAAACTCATGCCGTCTCCAGCTTGTGCGTAGCGCATCCTGCAGGTGGCTGTAGCGCAGCCCCGATGGGCCTGCTCCACTGTAAGGGCTTGCTCGCTGGATGAGCTTGGCAACCGTCTCTGGCTCAATTCCCTCCCCCTGTAACAGGCTGAGTTCTGCTGGCATGTCGGCTGCTTTCGCCACAAGCTGATCAACTATGCCAGATAGCTCATGGAGTTGTTCCCCTGGCGCAGCGGGGGGGTGTTTGGACTGCATGGCGGCAAAGCAGTCATCATCAGGTATCGCCACCGTTTTGGGCTGAAGGAAACGCGCTGCCTGCTGTAGCCCCCCCCGTGTGCCCATGCACTGTAGGACGTAGGCGTTGATCGCTGCCTCCGTTTGCTGGCGCGCGCGCCAGCGCCGGTGCGCACGCGCGTGTGCGAGGAGCGCTGGCACCAACCGGTCAAGCTCACTGCGTGCCAACATTCTGATTCTGTCGGAGCGAGTGATGCCAGGTGCGCCATCCGATTCGGTGGAGGTGATGAGTGATGGCATGAGGTGGTGTAGAATCGTGGATCTTTGCAGTCGCTGCACCCGCCCTGCGGAATCTGGCTCCCGCGCCGCATTGACGAACATCGTCATTGTGTGTGCCAACAGATGTGTTGCTGCGTTCTCTAGTGCAGCTCCTACATAGCGGCGATTGCGTGGTCTAGCAAGGCTTCTAGTTGTCGCAAACTGCAGCTTGCACAGCTCATCGAGGCTGATGCTGTCAAGCACTGCTGCGACTGCAGGGGTTGAGATGGTCCACGTGAACAGCCCACCTGCCCCACCTGCTGCGCCTGCAGGCGCTGCCGCTGCTGTCGCCGCACCTGCCGCTGGGGGGCCCCCTCCGCCGCCGCCGCGGCCGCCACGACCACAGCCTCGTCCACCGCTGTCGCTGCTGCGACCGCTGCCACGGCCACCGCGGCCGTTTTGAGTTCGCGCGCCACTGCCGCTGTTGTTAGCACCGCCGCTGCGGCTGCTGGCATCACTGCTGCGGCCGTTGCCAGCGCCGCTGTCCTTAGTACCGGCTGCACTGCCGCCGCCGGCACCGCTGCTGCTGCCGCCTCCGGTTCTGCTGCCGCTAGTCGCTCTGCTACTGCTGATGTCTGCATCATTGCTGCCGCTGCGAACACGTCCTCCGTTGCCACGTCCGCGCCCTCCACTGCGACCCCCACCCCCTCGTGTAGCACTGCTGCCCCCGCGTTCCGGCCTCGTTGAGCTGCCGGAGGAGCTGCTGCCACCAGCCTGAGCAGCAGGTGCCTGCTGCGCGTGCGCTGGTCCCTTTGCGTAGGGGTTGCCGATGGGTGTGCACGCCGGTTGCTGCAATGGTACTACTTTGCAGCACACGGAATGTGAACGTTCGGAACCACAGAGAATCCGATCTCTCTAGGGCCTTGAAAAACATTGCTCCATGAGTACCATGGGCATGTACGCTGCGCACAAAGATTGAGTGTATATACATACATACCGCCAGAAAGGGGACGTCCTGACCGCGACCCCCGTCCTGAAAGTTGGTTCCAGAGGCGCTGCCCGCCATCAACGCCACACCCCTCAGCCTGACGCCACTCTGCCGCTGATCAACTTCAAGTTGAAGTTCATTTGTCCCCTCCGACGCCCCCCCAACCGGAGCCCCTAGCGCCTCCTCCAGTGTCTCAATTGGGTCTCTGAACGCCTCTTCCAGTGCGCCAATTGGGTCCATGATTGCGTCCTCTAGGGCACCCATTGGGTCTTTGAAAGTCCCCTCCCTGTGTCCCCCAAAGCCCCCAGTGTCCCCCGCGCGTGATGTTGAAGATGCAGCAATGGGCAACCCGTCGTTGCTGCCCTCTTGCCTGTTATTAGGGCTTTGTGGCGGAAACAAATCCAGCAGCTGGTAGGCGACGTGGCTAGCAGCAGCGCCGCCCGCGCTGTGCCCCCCTATGAACCAGTCGGCACCTCCCGCAGCGGGGGTATAGGCCTCCATGATCTGCATTTGAAGCAAGAGTTACAGGCATGGCGGGGGGGGGGGGGGGGGGGGGGTTGTACTTGGTTTGAATGCACAGCGCAATGCTCAAGTGCGCTCCGATTTTAGGCTGAGCCGGTTGCCTTGGTCGATGATGCGTTGTGCAAGTCACAGGCTGATGGCCGGCAGCACTGCGACTGAACTTCAAGTGATGACCCGCAGTTGCTCACCAGATGGCCACCAGTGCTTGAAGTTTGGCTTCTTGCCCTCAAATGACGTGTGCATGCGCAAAATGAAAAGTAGGTCCCTCAGTAAATGAGTACAAAACAGTTGTCGTAATTGCTCGTGTTTAGGTTTCATGTATGCGCCAGACAGGCCGGCCTCGCTTCTTAACATCCATCCATGAGCACTTGAACTGGACGTCATGCATTGTACCTGCACTGCCAAACCAGTTACTCATTGACAGCTCCTTCAAATCACATGCCCGAACTACGCTTTTAAGATTTGTATGCTGCATGCGCACGCACATGTGCAGCCTGAAGATACCAACATACCCTAAGTACCAAACCTAATAGAGCCGATACCTACGTACCCTGAGCAGCGTCTCCGCTGGCAGTTGCGCTGCGCTGCGCCCCGGGGCCGCCAACGCAACGCACAGGAAGCCCAGTCCCGCAAGACGGCGCAGGAGTCCCTGAGTCAAATCAGAGTCGCGAGTCAAAGATAGAGTCACGAATGACGGTGATCCACGGTGTCAAATTAAGGCAAGGTGCGCAGCGTCAGATGGCACAGGTGCAGTTCACAGCACAGGAGGCCCTGAGGCAGAGCGAGAGAGAGGCAGATATGCTTGTGCGGTTCATGAGGGGTAGGTAGGCATGCAAAAAAAGTACTTTGGCCACACAAATACGGCGTATTTGGGGCGTATTTGGCAACCAGGAATACGTCGTGAGCAAACTTCAACACGGTATTATGCTGCGTGCAGGGCGTATTCATGGGGCATGCGGTGAGTCTGCTCAATTCCGAGCATACAGTCTGCCACAAAAGGGGCACTTGAACTCCAAAATAAACTTCAAAATACGCTTTTTTGCAACCCTAGGGGTAGGTAAGTAGCCAGAAGGTGTGTATACCATAGCGAAGTGAAATCACGGCATACGAGCTGCAGCTAGGTTGTGGCCGCCGTCCGCAGCCTGATGATTCGTAACTCTGCCAATGACCCGAACCTCAGCTGTGATCAGAATGCAGCCACCGCCGGTACACGGATTCAGATAACATGACGTTAGCAACTGCTCTATGCCTTCACATATAGGAGTACACAAACATTGAATGTTACTGACTTGTTAGGGTCAGTGTCAGTAAACCGTGATGCATACTTACCGCATAGGCCTCCACGGGTACTGCCAACCCCTGCAGAAACAGAAGCGACGCCGCCGGTTCTCGTTCACGCGGGGCAAAGGTCAACCAGCGAGTGAAGTTGAAGTCCGCCGGCGCTTGAACTTCACGAATCCGCACCTGTGCAGTCAAACAGAAAATTGTGCAGCACGGGATTTGCACAGTGTCTCAGGAGAGTGAGCAACCGAGCGAAGGTGACGTTGAACAAGAAGTTCAAAGCAGGAACTCCAATTCTGTAGATTTGCAGCTGCTGATTTAACAACGCACGAGATGCATATGGGGAAGCAGCTCCTGTCAACCTGCGATGCGAGATGGCTGCACTTTGGTGTGCTGCAACAAGAGATGAGCTGCGTTCTTGAGCATGACTTAACCGTAACTCTCACATTAGCCCACGAATGCGCATCTACAACCACTCTCCTCACGAGGCTAAACCCCGGAGACGCCAGACACTCACCAGCCCGCCAACACGAGATCTGATTGATTGGCCATTGAGTCAGCGTTTCTGCCACCACGTATATGAACGCAGCTGACACATAAGTATGCCTGTGTGACACACCTCTACATTGAAGGGTCCATCCGCGACACGTCCCTGCGCACTTCTCACACCCCTTAACGTTACGTACTTGGTTGCCCATCAACGCCTGAGCTATTATCAAACCAGCACAACCTCCCGAGCCTCCTTCTTGGGGGGTGAATAATGCAGTGATCCTATGCCACCGACTGCACAGTTCACTGCCCAAGTGCACTGTCCAAACCCCAACTGCAAGCCCAACCTTCAAATTTACAAACCGTTGCCATGTAATGTCACATCAGACAAGGCTATATGTAGGGTTGCAAAAAAGCGTATTCTGAAGTTTATTTTGGAGTTCAAGTGCCCCTTTTGTGGCAGACTGTATGCTCGGAATTGAGCAGACTCACCGCATGCCCCACAAATACGCCCTTCACGCAGCATACTATCATGTTGAAGTTTGCTCACGAAGTATTCCTGGTTGCCAAATACGCCCCAAATACGCCGTATTTGTGTGGCCAAATACATTTTTTGCAACCCCCATGTATATGTAGGGTCCATGCAGTACCCCTCACTCATGGAGGAGGGCAAGCCCTACCTCAACAGCACTGGCGCGGTCACTTACTAGGATTTGGGCTGAATTGAAGTGTCCATCAATGTGCTGTCCAATCAGGGTGGGGTTCAAGGCTTAAGTTTGGGTCAGAGCTCAAACACTCATTATTTGTCACTGCCACAGTACATGAACAGCTCCGGCGCGGTCAGTTACTAGGGTTCGGCCGCAGAAATGTCCATCAATGTGCTGTCGAATCAGGTTGGAGGTCAAGTCTTCGGCTCGAGGTTGGGCAGGGCTCAAACAGTCATTCTCCGTGACTGCAAAAGTACCTCAACAGCACCGGCGCGGTCAGTTACTCAGGGTTGAAGGCGAGGGTGAAGTTGAAGTCAGATGGCGCCAATCAACCTGCACCTGACTTCAACTTCACCCTAGCGTCCAACCCTAGTAACTTACCGTGTCAGTGCTGTTGAGGTAGGGCTTGCCCTCCTCCATAAGCGTTGAGTACTGCATAGACCCTACACATACAACCAAGCTGCACCGGACTTCAACTTCACCCTAGCCTCCAACCCTAGTAACTTACTGTGTCAGTGCTGTTGAGGTAGGGCTTGCCCTCCTCCAAAAGCGTTGGGTACTGCATAGACCCTACACATACAACCAAGCTGCACCTGACTTCAACTTCACCCTAGCCTCCAACCCTAGTAACTTACCGTGTCAGTGCTGTTGAGGTAGGGCTTGCCCTCCTTCATGAGCGAGGGGTACTGCATAGACCCTACATATACAACCAACCTGCACCTGACTTCAACTTCACCATAGCCTCCAACCCTAGTGACTGACCGCGTCAGTGCTGTTGAGGTAGGGCTTGCCCTCCTCCATGAGAGTGGGGTACTGCATAGACCCTACACCCGCCGTGATTGCGCCGACCAGCGAACTGTCAGAAGTGACGCTCCCCTCAGCCAAGCCAGTATGGTTTGCTGGCAGTTGCATGCGCACCACATCTCCTGCACAGTGCTCAGCAAGGGGAAGGGGGGGGGGGGGGGGGTGTCAGCAGGAGACATCATGGTTGCTGCAATGATGCGGGAAGGGAGCGTGACATTGCTGGCATTAACGATTTTATGGGGCTGACCAGCACACACAGAGCAATCGGGCCGTTCCCCTCAGCCAAGCCTGCTGGCAGCTCCATGCGCACCACATGGCAGCGCTCAGTAAGGGGGGGGGGTCACCAGGAGACAGCATGCTTGCGACAAGGATGAGAGAACGGAGTTTGATATCGCTGGCACGCTATGGGGCTGACAAGTGCACGCAGAGCGATCGTGCTGACCGTTGTTGCTGCCGCATCAGTTCTCCCCTATATTGATTTGCGCACATTGCTGGCTGACGCGAGAGTGTGTAGATAAGGCACATGCGCCACGTCCGCGTTGCTTTCTTGAGGCTGTTGGGTATATGGCTGGGGTGATGCCGTAACATGCCTGACCATATCACACCCCTCTGGTCATTGCGACCCATGATGTGTTGAGCAATGTATACGGCGCAGCCATGCAGCCATGCCCCCACCCATGCCAACTCAATGCTCCTCAGGTAGATGGATGCAAATCATTCAGTGTTTCTGACGCGTTGCTCTAGGGTTTTTTTTGTTGGTAGCATCACCTGAGCGCTGCTGCAACCAGCACATGCTCCTGCCCAAATCTAAACCATCGACCACTAGTGACAAATGGCTATCTAGCAACACCGTACTTGGAAATGTACGCTTCAGCCGTGTGCATATAACTGGTGGCCTCGGTTTGCCCTGGCGGAGCTGCGCACGGAGGCACTTCAAGTGCTACTTCAAGTCTTTCCCCTTTCACAATGCCATCGATGTCATGCCACTGAACGCCACTGCTGCAGACGACGCCGAACACCTAGCTTCTTTGATGTGCAATGATGGAAATGAATCACAATTATCGTAGAGCTCTAAGTGACACGGTGTGGTGAGCCGTCAAGTCATGCCTTATCTGCCTTATCATTTAATGTTCTTCATGCATTGCCTGGGGCCTCTGTAGGCTCACCTGGATACCGCTGCAAGCGCCTCGCAATGTCTGCGCCTGGCGTTGGCATCACCGTGTCTTCCGTGCCTGTAACGACCAGGCAGTACATGTCTTTGTCCAAAAGCGCATCGCCGATTGATGGGTCGACTGCGGCGCCTAGCAGGCCCAGCATCTTCACTCGTGGCTGCAGTTCATTGGCGAGAAAAGGCCAGCAGTTGACATTGGTCAGCACTTGAAGTACGAAATTGCAAGAGTTGAGGTTGGTTAGCACTTCAAGTGAAGTAAAGACTGCCATGTGCTTCTGAGCCTGTATTGATCGCGCGCTAGATTTCGCTCAATGCGTCGCTTCAACTTCAAGTTTTTTGTAATCAGGGCGCCTCGCAAGCCTGGCACTATTAAACACATGGGCGGCAGTTGTGGGCAAAAACGCTCTCAAAGTTCAAAGTTCAACTTGGCTCCTGAAGTTAGTGATGGTCGGTGTGTGTGCCTTGCGCCTGTATTCGTTTTTTGTCTTTGTGTTCAAGAAACTGCTCTCTTCATCTGCTGCTACTCTGTGGCTGTCTCTGTCCACGCAGCGCCGGTGACCTCCCTCTCCAATCTCAAGGTCAGACGTGTACTGCTGTCTCAGCATTGAGGTACGCAGATATACGTATGTGTGTGTAAATACTCACATGCATAGCAGCCGCTATCAGGCTGGCAACCTCGCCACCCTTCCCGTGTCCAATAATCGCCCAAAACTCTGGATCCACAGCACTGTTTGCCATCTGCAGCGATGCTCGACCCATAACGTCTGCAGCTGTGTCCTGCTCGCCATACGCAATGCCCACTACCTGCAGTATACAGGGACGCGTATGCAGCGTTCAGGCGGTGATTTGTGATGGGATGTGTAGCGTGTGTGCTGGTTATTAAGAGCGCTGGCGCTTGAAACTGTTCCGCTTCGTAGCTTATCTTTATTTGTTGCATTTGGCGCTGTGATGTGCATCTGTTGACATCCAGCTTACTGCTGTGCGCAGTGCTGCTGCAAAGTGCACATGCGACCTGCAACAGACTCGATTGGTGTGCAGTGCGCACTTGATTATTGTTGCGTACGTCATCATAGTTGCGTTACCGTTTCAATAATGCGGCGTCGTGTGTTGCCACACAGCAGAGTAGTGCCTCACAACCGTCGGCATTGGTTGACCGAAGTCGTGTTTTCATTGTTGAGCAACCCTGAACTCTCATCTGAGATGCGAGCATGCAATTAAGCTTGATGGCATTGACAAAACTTGCTTCAGAGTGTGCATCAGAGCTGACTTTATTCAATTTACTCTGCTTGCCTGGGTAGCGGCGCCACTGAGTGCGCCAAACAGCTCCGCCGTGGCTGTTCGTGTAGCGTTAAGCAGCGATGCGTATGCCGCCATCGGCGACCCCTGATCCCAAATAAACACAATCCCCCTGGACCGCAGCTCAGTCGTCGGCATGTTAGGTCCTATGGTCGCTGGATCTGTAGAAGTGGTGCCTGCTATGCGTTGCGCCAGCTGCTGCAGTGCCCTTGCAGGCGCAGCCATATCATCACTGCCATACTGGCTCGCCATCGCTGGCTGTGTGCTCGAAAATGAAATCTTGGTGTCGGTGCTGCTGCATTGTTGTGCTCCGAGCGGCTGCTGCTGCTGCTGGCGGCGGCGGTGCGCGCGGCAGGAGCTCCTGCAGCGAAGGCACTGTGCGTGCGCGCCACCAGCAGCGTCACAGCAGTTGCTGCTGCAGAGATCCGCAGCAGCCAAATGAGCGTTCGCCGTAGCATACCTTGCGCGGAGGAGTCGATCCTGCGACAGAGGTGAAACAAACACACAGCGATGGTATGCCGAAGTTGAACTTCATCAAATGGGCAAAAGCGTGTGCAAATACGTGGTGGCTGACGGCCGACGTGGACGCAGGTGAGGGCATGTGCGGCTCCCGAGGCTTGACCATCACTGACTGCAACAAAGCTGACTACAAAGGCAAAGTGTGCGCAAAACAGTTTGGGCGCGGCGGCGCCCAAACTGTTTGCTTGAGGTTTTTGATCACCTGTTGGAGACGCTAGCTCCAGCGTAAGTCAAAGTCACACAATGTCAGGGCAGAGCCGGAAGGTGTCCTTGGCAGCGGAGATATCCGACCACAGCTGCGGGTTCTGGTCGCTGTTCTTATGTGTCGTGGGTTCTCAGTTTCTGTCCTGTGGAGACACGGCCAGCTATATCGCCGCAAAGTACGTCGACGTCCAGGCCACAGTATCCCTTTGCAAACAAAGACGACAATGGCAACAACTGCGATGGCTGCACAGTGCAAGCCAAAGCGGAGACGACGACGGAAGGGTCCCGGAGCACTGTCCCGGGCGCGTTCTGCGCTGCGAGGAGTTGAAGTGAGATGCTGATCAGCTCAGAACAGCAGCCGCCCGCACACACACAATGATGGCACCGGCGTGCGCGCAGCCCGCAGCGGTAGCGCGACGGCGCGGCAGCTCCGCGATGGCGGCCGCGCACGCGCGAACACGCGGAGCGCAATGGCAACGTTGATGCATAGATTGCACAGGCCTCCTATGGAGCTGTTTTGAATTGCGGTCCCGGCCCATGCTATCGAGACTCAAGAAAGTCTTATTTGTTGCCAACTCCCATGCTATTGCTGTGTTTGGCAGGTCATTCGTGCTTTTTGATGGCAACAAGTCTTGCCCACTGAATGTCAGTGGAGCCGCAGACATCTTGGGCTATGATTTTCGTGGGACGCCCGACGCAGTGCTGGTTCTTCGCGCGAGCTGGCGGTGGCCTCAGGTATGGCACATACACACCACACGCATGCTGCGCGAAGCCAGAATCGTTTGTCGGCTGCTGGGATGTGGCTCGCGCCATCTCAGCCGCCTCCGCTCATCATCACGCACCCTGCGTACCCGGTTGCTCCTTGCTGCCATGCTGCCGCGCATCTAAGCTTCGATGGTGTCGTATGGTATTTGTATTTGTGGACTTGTATTTGTGGAGTTGTATCTGTGGACTTGTATTTGTTCTACAAATATAGGCCCCAACTTGAGGGGAGGCCGGGTGTCCTATGCAATCGCAAAGGTTGCTCCTATGTAGCAGCCTGGTGCAATACTGAAGTGTGCCCCTATATCATGATGCAGCGGCCTAGTTGCTTCATTACCACCATAACATGCTTGCCGTTTCTCACAGCTGTGAACAGCAGTTACATCATCTCGTCCACTCACTCGTGCCACTTTTTAAAGCTAATAATATTATTCATGGCGCTGGCTCATCTCCTTCGCTTCTCGCAGGCTGCGCTGCGAGTGGTCTTTGTGGTCCGAAAACAGTTGCTAGTAATTAGTGACGCGAACTACCAGGCCATGGTGACACTGCTGCTGGCAAATATTCACTCCTCCAGGTACGTTGATTGCGCCTTAACATTGTGCAGTGCTGATACTCTAGACTTCAGCTTGCCTTACCAAACGTCTAAGACGAGCATCACAGATCAGCTGCTTCCTATTGCATGCTGAGGCGTAACGCATGCAGCTCTTCAACTCCATGAGCAACGGGTATGTGTATTGCTGCCAACCAGGCCAAAAGCTCATCAACATTGTCGGTTATTAAAACATTTGTCAGCTACCAAGCAATGACGGGTAGTGCGTCTTTCGGCTCCCAATCACTTTATAAATATTTTTCAGCTACCAAGCCATGACATCATGTTGTGCGTTGCTGTTTTCCTGCGAATCAGGCTCAAGCCCATTGTCATCCTCACGGACTTGAACGAAGCCTACACGTTCTTCTGGCTGGACGGTCACACACTGTACTACACACAGGTGGACTCAGCACCACTCGCTTGGGGCCTGTTCGATGCCATCTTGGGTAACGAGCGCACGAGTGCCAAAGCTGAAGTTGTGCCTTGCGAAGGCGTGGAGGTTGTGCCCCCCCCTGTCAAGAGGCAGCGTTTGATTTTTGAACCGCGAGGCACGCAAGATGTCGCAGACCTGAGTTCATTGGCTGCATTCATGGAGCCTTCTGATGTGCCAGTGTGCGCGCTTGCCCAGCGCCTCCAGAGCCTCAATGCCAGCTGTTGCAGTTGCACGTGATGTGCATACTGTTGTCAGCAGCGAAAATCCGCCCTCCTATGTGTAAGCCACCAGCACTACTGGGCAAGGTCATGAGGTGCCACTTTTTTGGAACAGGCGCCGTTCAATTGGCCACCATAACACGTGCACGCAAGATGGCGCAAATTTAGGCAGGTTCAAGGCCTTGTGGCAGCCTGCTGAGGTGCGAGCACGCACTGTGGCCCACAAAGGAGTTGTTGTCACAGTGCTCAGCAGCAGCCTAGCCCTGCTGCTGCTGCCGCTGCTGCTGCACCTCAACTTGAACCTACCAAAACATCAATGCTTGTGTTTCATGAGTTGCTCATGGCAGCAGCAATGAAGCGGGATGCAGGATGTCAGTTTGGGCCGGCTAGAGATAGCAAACCGAGCTATGAATGCACAGTTAAGCCTGCGCAAACGTCAGTCTCCACCCTTCATTCTTGCAGGCTGGGAAGTGCCTGAATGATTACATCTGCATAGGTGGCAAATACTGTCAAGATGTACGTATGGACTTGTATTTTTCAAGGCCCAAGGGAGGCCGGGTTGCCTATGCAATCGAAAAGCTTGCGTCAACGCAGCAGCCTAGGCTGCGCTGTGCCCTAGGAGCACTGTATGGCAGCTTGCAAGATGTGCTGTAGAGCTTGCATATCCTCACAATGTTACCGCAGCCCGCTTGGCAAGGTGGTGGAGCTGTTATGTTTTTGCAAATGTGCTTTGTAGTTTTGCTTCCATTTTGCTTGCCTCAAATGCCAATTACTGTCGAGCTGCTGATTTGCCAGAACTAATGATTCATCGTGAAGTCCAAGTTCAACTAGGTGGACTACACCAGGAATCAGCAGCAGTATAATCAAATTGTCTGAAACTGAAATCATAGACTTGTAGCTGCAGGACATGCACATCCGGGCATGACTTTCGCTGATTGCTGGCGAATGGCATAGACTAGCCAATATCTGAGCGTGTTTGTGTTTGCTCACATGGAGCACTGATGGCAGAGAGCGACAACAAACCCTCGGCGCACCTGCTTCAAATTGTGCCGCCGTTAGCAAGGCGGGTGGGTGGCTGTACCCAACAATGTGTGCGACACTTAGTGTAGAGGGCGAAACCGCCGCTTATTGTATACTTTTTGATGTGAGTTGCAGTGCGGGTGTTGGACGAATGCCACTACCGTCTTGTCTATAAATAAGGACACTGGACGGCTTTTTTTTTTATGGTTTTAACACAGAACCAGAACTTAGACACCTTTTTAATTGCTTCGTGAAAAAGATGTCCATCCCACATTTAATTGCTTCAACGATAAGACGTTCACTTTTCTTTGGAATTGAGCCAGGCGGTGCTGCTGTACGTTGCTATGTGACTGATTTGAAGCCTTATCGCGCTGCTCACCAGCTTCGACCTCTGCTCTGTGGATACCTAGCACCACTTTGGCACATCGAAGGCTGCGTGTGGCACGCGGGCCCTGACAAAACTGGCCAGGGACGAAAGGTTTTGCGGCCTTGAAGGAGCACGAAGTGCATAGATGTCGATCTTGTGCTCTTCTTGAAATGCGTCCACCCCTTTTGATTAGCTTTGCGAAAAGGACGTTCACCCCCACTCTTTTACACGGAATCAAAAAAGCCGTTCAGTGTCCTTGATTATAGACAAGACGGGATATACATTCAGCAAGGTCCAGCTCTGCCCGCCACTGCTCACACATTGCCAAAGCGGACAAGTTGGCCAATTGATACCATCAGACAACAGAGTTTATCGACAGCGATACTGCGCTTGGCAGACTCTGTATTCGGGGTGACACAACATCAACTTCATTTGCATTCGACTGGTCTGTTCATCTCTTCCGAGCAGATTTGCACTGGCCAGCGCTGACACATCGCCAAAACGGCCCAAGTCGGCAAAAATACAATCAGACAGGAGAGATTCGACAACGATACTGCGCTGGGCAGACTCAGGGTGACACAACATCAATTTCATTGGCAGTTGACTGTCCTGTTTCATCTCTTCCGAGCAGAAATCGCACTGGCCAGTGCAGCCCCCGCCACAAAGCACAGGGCGCCTTGGGCGATGCGCTTGAAGTTGATTGTGTCAGAGTTGAAGTTCATATCTGAGAGCTTGAACTTCATGCTGCCCCGCCGCTCGCCCGCCCGCTCCACCTGCCGGACGCACAAATCATGCGTGTCGGCAGCACGGCACAAAATTAGTACTCGCTGCATGCACTGGCAATCAGTAATTCTTCTGAGCCGCTTGGCACAATTGCAGTGCTTGCACCATCCGTAGATTGCACTTCTGATGAAGAGCGAGACAAGGCCAATTTAGCCGCCTCGTCAACGTCGTTGTAAAGCCCATAATGAAAAAAAAAAATGTGCTGAGGACAGAAATCCCTTGTGGCATAAGAGCACAGCACCAGCATCTGGGAAAAGAATAATAAAGTGAGTAAACTAGTTTTCATCACCAGTTTCCTCTCACTTTCGATTTGGTCGCTCGGCGTACATTCACCCATCCCGGGCCACATGTGAACACAGCACAAACCTGAATTTCTGCTGCCGTTGCCTGCATGTTCTGCTTCTCACTGCAATTCAAGCCTTGCTCAGTCCTAACCCTAATCCTAACCCTAATTCTAACCCTAAGCGCTCATTGACCCTGACCCTTGACCTCAATTCAACCTGAGCCAGTGGAGCTGCAGCATTCAAGCCCTCTCCTTTGCACGTGCTTCAAACTGCATTCCCGAATGCATTCAGTATTCACAGCCTGCAGCAGGCATGAGCACTGCAGCACCATCTGGCTCGCGTGTGGTTCATTTCTTGGGACAAAAATGACATGGAAATGATATTCCAGCAGGATCTGCGATGAACACGAAGGCTTGATTGAAATAAGGGCAAGGGTTTTAAATAGGGTTAGGGCCTGCACTCCTTCATCTCTGACTCTCTCTGCCTGCAGGAAGAGATTGTGTCCAGGTGGCTCAAAGCTGCACCACCTGCGACCATTTATTACCATTGGATCGTGGCACTGACGGAACTCACCTTGACTGGTATCACGTGCGCATCTGGAGCCAGGGAGTTGATGTGCTCAACACACCAGCGCAGCGCGCTTTCCGCGTCGGGCTCAAAGTGCACCAGATCCTTGGGGGGTAGGTATAGGAGGCCATCTTTGTCTGCGCGTTGAAGCTGCTGCACAAAACCTGTGTGCGCATGCAGTAAAGAACATATTGTCATCAGAACTTGATGCTGCAAGTGTCTTCCCATATTGCTGGATACACGTGATCAGAAGTTATTGCTTATACAGGCAGCCGCTTCCTGAGCATGCAATTTGCATTCCATGCGCAAATATTGGTGCACATGAACATATGCACATTCACCTATTTTCAAGGCAACGCAAGCGGATGTGAAGCAAACCACCATTGTGGCCCAATGGACGTACCATCATAAAAGCCGTCGGTGTTGACCGCCACTATGGGCACCCCAGAAAAGCCAATGCCTCGTTGGCACGCCATCTCCCACATCTCGTCCCACGTACCGGGTCCACCTGTACAGTAAAGAGTACACAGAGAGTACATGCAAAGTACACTTCAATTTCCTGTGGGGCACTGAGCTCATATCCCTCACGTTTTTCCTCATGTTCTGGGTCAGATGATGACACATAGTGGGGGTTAGCACGCCGTCCCAACATCAAGTGCAACATCAACAGGTGACGCATATTCTGCAGTTCACTTCAAAAAGTGCGGCTGTTCGGTGGCAGCCTGTGGTGACCAATGGGGTGCAGCAATGAATGAGCAGCTATCAGCATGCACGGCAGAACATCCAATTGCCACTGCAAATGCACACGATATGAATATCGTTTTCGGACGTATACAAGAGAGTCTCAGCATGCGCTGGCTTCATCCAAGAAACACCATCTCGGGTCTCCATACACGAGTATTTGATGTGCACCTTGTGTATATGTACTGCAGAACTAGACACCATGGGCATACTGAGCAGACTTGCGTTGCTGCAAACAGGACAGCGACAGAGGGGTGGCGAAGTCAAGCACTTATTAGGGATGCCCAGCCGAGGCAATTGTTTGTCAGCCTAATGAGCAGGTGTTGTCAGCAGGCTGGCAAACAGTAATTTTCTGTAAAAATCAGAGGTGGTGTCATGAAAAAACAACTGGAGTCAATCTGCTGGAATACTGACAAGAGCTATTTGAAGACGTGATAACCAGATCTGCGTCCCATACATGCTACATATGAGTCATGACAGGAACCGCTGCGCCCCGTAGCTTAATCACTGCCGCTGACTTGTCGTGTTCAGGTCACTACTTTCACTCTGTGAGCCACAACTTTAAATGCGTGTCACTGACCAGGCAACACGCAATTGTGGCATCCCCATACTGGGCAATCCACAATAACTGCAGCTGACGCGTGCTCGCGCCTTAGATCGTACATTGAAGTTTGTGACTCAAGTAGATCACTAACTTCAAATATGTGACTCTCACCTGGCAATGCAATGATGACATCCACGCCATGTACCAGGGCCTTTTTGCGTTCCTGAAGGGGGCCAGCGGACCGCCAGAAAAGAAAAGGGGGTTTGGCGGAGCAGACTGTCAGTGCAAACGAAGTCCAAATGCATGGACATTAATGTTGTCACTGCATTCAGCACTGGCCAATTCACATGACCGTGGTGTTTGATTTTGGTTGGCAAGCTGTTGCAGTGCCCTTAAAGCACAAGTCTTTCCGTGCATGAAGCAGGAACATGTTTAATTAGCGCCGTTGGCGTACAAGACATGCGTACACGCTTGAAACGCCATACATGGGATGCAACATCACTCTGTGCATCAACCATGGCATTGCAAGAGGGTTTGAGTAATGAAAGCTACACAGTCAGCAAACCCCGCGCGTCTGGCATACCAAAGTAAGGTCAGCCCCGCTTTGGAAGCACTGCTGTATCCGCACCCACCACATACGGGGGACTACAGCATATTGACCTTGCCCCCCCTGCCTTGAGAAACACCACCCAATAATTGAGTTCATCTGAACAGCCACCTCCCCCCCCCCCCCCCCCCACCTTCAACTTCAACAATAGCACGGACATAACTTCACCGATGCTGTGAACATGGGGGGGCTGCGGCGCGCCCCGTATCGTGATCATCACCTTCCACGCTGATCACTTTCACTATGACGATGCTGGGACACTGCATTACAGTACACGTATCCATACCTACCCTTGATGCGCAGACTTCGCATGCCTGCCTGCCCCTCAAATGACGCCTGCCGCAAGCCACAAGGCCATGTTGTGCTGCGGTTATACCCTGATTCCTCCGTGGTGCATCAACTCGTGCACTTGATACTAAAGACCCTGATGTCAAATGCTCCACCGATGTTCAGTCCATCACCGCGTGGCACACGTCACATACATACATACCTACCTGCCGCTCACCCAGCTGTTCCCCCAGAAAAAAAAGTTTTCGTGTTGTGACGCCGTTGACTGACCCTCTGTCATGCATCCACTTGCCTACGTAACAGTTAACATTTTCGAAGTTCCTGACGTTGAGTACTCATGTTCAATCCATCATGTGCATCCATGTCACACACTTGCTCACCTGTGTCCCGTTCCCCTGCAGCTCACCCCGAGCTGCAACAGCCAGGTTGCAGAAGATGGTACGAGTGCCGATGCTGCAGCAGCCCCCCCACATCAGATTGCAGATATGGCGTTCACGCCCTTCTTCTGTGCAACCTCAACTGCGGATCATCCTCACACAGCAGGAGCGCACGTACAATACCTACTCTGCCCACCTCACCCTAGCTCTTCTCCTGACCTGGAACCTAACTCCAATCCCAACCGTAACTCTACCCCTTTTTCACCTGAAGGGAATCCCTTTCCACAACGATTAGGTCCATGATCTTAGAGTGCGCCGTCTCCCACCCAGTTTGCATGCATCGCCTTATTGCCTACCCAAACCTAGTTCTACTCCTGACCCTCAACCTAACCCCAACCCTAGCTGTCTATCACTTGCCTTCCACGACAACCAAATCCATGGTGTTGGGGTGCTTCGGCTGCCTCCCATGTGCATATATCACGTCCTTACCTAACCTCAAACCTGTTCCTCAGAGAAGGGCTGATCTAGCCCTAATTCAAGCCCTAGCTCTCTCTCACCTGCAGGTCATCGCCTCCCACAACATTACGTCCATGATAATGGGGTGCTTTGCCTGCCTCCCATGTGCGTATATCACATCCTTACCTACCACACCCTGACCTCAAACCTGACACCTGACACTCGGATAGGGTATGACCCTAGCCTTGACCCTAACCTCAGCTCTCCCTCACCTGCAAGTCATCGCCTTCCACAACAATCAGGTCCATGATGTTGGGGTGCTCCACCTCTCACGCAATTGCATGCATCACGTTGTTACCTACCCAACCCTGCTGTAGCTCTAATTCTAAACTTCATCCTAACGCAGCCCTAGCTCGCTCTCACCTGCAAGTCATCGCCTTCAACAACAATCAGGTCCATGATGATAGGGTGCTTCGCCTGCCTCCCATGAGCGTATACCACATCCTTACCTACCACACCCTGACCTCAGAACCTAACACTCGGATAGGGTATAACCCTAGCCTTGACCCTAACCTCAGCTCTCCCTCACCTGCAAGTCATCGCCTTCCACGACAATCAGGTCCATAATATTGGGGTGCTCCGCCTGGTCCACCACCCACTTTGCGTGTATCACCCCCCTGACGCGCCCATTCGCCTGCTGCACGCCGTCATTCAATGCCCCCATGCATCCGTGCTGTTGACAAAGGGGGAAGGGGGGGGTGGGGGGTTAGGCAGTAGCAGCGGCAGCAGATAATCAGCAGCGCGACTAGATACTGGGCCAGCAGCAGTCGATGAGCTGCACACACTTGTTTAATGCCCTCATGCATCCACGCTGCTGACAAAGGGGGGGCGTGCAGCAGTGGCAGCAGGTGAGCAGGTGGCTGGGCAAGCAGCATTTGCGAGTTCATTGAAGTTCCGGGAAATCATAGGGCACGCAGGCAGGTGAAACTGCAGAGTGTAGATCTGTGTTGTGTTGTCTGTAACTATGGTCAACATCACCATGCACCCATGCTGTTGATGGAGAACAAGGCTGCAGGCAGAGGCAGCAAGTGAAGATCAGCCTCCACATAGTTCAACAGAACAGAGTTGAAGTTATGATTGTATATCCCTGTGACCTGCAGCATGATTCAGCAGCAGCAATGGCAACTGCAGGCCAATTATATGATCCATAGATCATTCATGCCTTCAAAGGGCTCACGGTATGCTGAGTTCCTGCATGCACTGCATTTCTTCACCCCCAATTTTTCCAACGCATCTATTCATTGTGTGCAGGATCTCGCTGGTGCAGTGTGCCTCATTGCAGAGCATAGACATCGGAACGACTACTCAACTGCGATTACGCAACTGCCGTCCAGTGCGATCCATTTCGACACGGGCGACAGTCGCCTGAAGTGGCACTCTTGAAGACATTTGTGCACGTCAGGATGTCAACGACATGTTGCACGTCTGGCTCGAATTGACATGGCTTGATGCAGCACGAGGGCTCTAACATCATGACTTGTACAGCACGTGTAGCAGCAGGCCATGGCTTTGTAGCATACCTTGCCTGCTCCATTGATGCACAGATGGCCGCCCTCCGACAGCAGGTGTCCCAGGCGATGACTCTCATCCAGATACTTCTGAGGCGTCCGGGGGGAGGAGCTGCCGTACACGCAGACAGTGAGCGGCGGCATAGTAGTGGCGGCGTGCGTGTGGGTCTAGTCGCTTCCTTTCCTTGGTCTAGAGACTCTTTTTTAATGAGAACTTCAGCATTGAAGTAGATGAAGGTTGAAGTTGTATATTATGTCCTGGACCGCATGGGCTGCGCGCACGATAAATCGGGCTTGCAATAACTAAATCTACGGAGGAGCCGGCGGTTCGGCGCTGGCCGGCGAGGGCCGCGGCACTTGCAACAGTGCGATGCGGCGGTAAGCGCTGACGTCGCCATCAGGGGCAATGACTGCGTTCCAGTTGTCGATCACGACACGTGTGAGCGCGCGCTGTAGCGCGAGGGAGGTGCGGCGGCGCCAGAAGGCAACGCGCTGCGCGAGATTGTAGCTGCCCTGCGAGCTCTGCTCGGCGAGTGCGTGTAGCAGCGCTTGGGTGTCGCGTGACATAGCGCCGAAGTGGTCAAAGGCTGCGGAAAATAGGGTGTGTGTAGTGGGGTCCAGGGCCCCTGAGACTACGTATGTGTCTATCTTTTCCTGCGAAGCCGATTCAAGCACGCGCTGCACATCGCGCGCGCCCCCCTGAGCCTGACGGAGGCGGGAGGGGCATGAGCTGTCACGTATGGTGACGTCTATGCAACAAGCTACTTCAAAGCCGCCGCGCAGTTTAGTGCACCGGCCTGCTGCTACCGCGTCGGCGCTCGGCTGCACTTTAGGGACTGGAAGGCAGACCTGGTTGCTGCCAAAGACGATGTCCATGAACTTGTTGAACCCGTGGCGCGCCGCGTAGCGGCGGAAGGGGGCAAGGGTGTCCCGGTCGAGACCGCGGAGGTGGGCCACCTGCTTGAGCAGCTGAAAGAGCGCGTCTGCGAGCAAGTTGTGTCGCGTGACGTTAAGCCCTTGTGTGCAGCGGCGCAGGTGGGCACCCGAGTCCACTGGTCTATGGCACTTGGGGCACCGCGCCGCAGCGGGGGCGGGGCGCTCCACGCCCAGGTGGCGCCGCAGCGTCTCGCGGAATTCCGGCGGGGACATGGTCTCCGCTGGGTCAGTGCTCGGCAATTGCGCCAAGAAACCCATGGCCCCCTTAGAGGCGCCGCTGCGCCACGCCGCGACTGCTTCCAACGCATTTGCTGCTTCAAGCCGACGCAGCTGCGTGGCGGCGAGCGCTGCGTCTAGCACCCGTGATAGCGCCGCTTGACGCCGCGGCAGCACGGCGGCCGGCGGGGCCTGGGCAGAGCCTGGCTCGCGCGCCACCGCTGGCGCAGCAGCGCGGCGCGCGCCGGCGCGAGTCCGCATGCCCGGCGAGTTGAGGAAGTTTCTCAAAAGCCTGAACATCTTCTAACAAGCGCACATGCGCGCGTACATCAATGCTCCAAGTCTTTTATGTTACCTCAAAGATGGTGCACAGGGCACGTTGCTGCTAATAACACCACGCACAGCTTTGGCTTCAAGTTGCTGTGTTCCGATGGCTCCGTGACAAAGCAGAGCATGCCAGGTATGCGCTGTGCGCATCACAACAATCAACACCACTGTTGGACTCAAGAGAGGCAGTGAGCAGTAAGCATGATTCAAGACTGTGTCAGTACACACGTATCCCCACTCACGATGGCAGAAACATGTCGAGACGAGCACCAGGGATCACACGGCACATCAACTCACATGTTGCAAGGCAGGAGAAGACCGGCAGTAGTACGTATGGACTTGTATTTATAAAGGCCCAAGGGAGGCCGGGTTGCCTATGCAATCGAAAAGCTTGCGTCAACGCAGCAGCCTAGTCTGCGCTGTGCCCTAGGAGTTTGGATACCGGCGCCGCAACACAGCCCAGCATTCGCGCTCCACGTGTGTATGCCATGACGCGCTCCGCCAACTCCCGCGCCAGCGATATGCTCAGCTCAATGTGGATCTGACGCTTAGCTAACCCGGCCTTGCGTAACACATCTGCCTTCCCCCCCCCTGAGCACAGTGCTGAGTGCATTGCCAACTCCTTAACAAAAAGGCTTGTCTGCTTGCCCAGCCGTCCGTACGACTCCTGCACGAATGGCACAAAAGCCCAAGATGACGTCAAGGTGCCGGTGTGGTGCTTGACCTTCGCGTCCTCCCCCACCCCAGCAGCATAGCCGTCCGTGTTCGAGGCATTTGTTTTGCCTGTCAGGTACGAGCTCGCTGTGGGTGCGCGCACACTTGTGTCTAGCACTATTCCCTTGTTACGGTATGCACTGCTAAAGTGCAGACACCCTGGGTCAATGACTGTGTCCGCCCGATACCCCGGTACCTTGAAGACGCTAGCGTCCTCATTGCGGACAATAGAGACATGGTGCTGTCTCAAGATGCGCTGTAGGCACCGCTTTTGGGCAGTGTGTGTCGCGTTGTGCCCCCGTATGTGCTGGCTGGGGCAGCTGATCGCATGCGTGGAGGTGGGGCTCACGTCACTGCACCGCCATGGGCACACCTCGCCCTGTATGCCCCACCCGTCTATAAAGATCGCAACCATAATCATCGTGGCTGCTGCCATACTGGACATGGGCGCCGCACCCGGGCGGTCATTGGCAGCGGGTGGCACGCTCATCCACGCCATTGCCCCGGACGCACGCTGGCTGCGCAGCTGCGCCAGGACCCGCGCGCTAGCCTGTTGGCGGCGGCGGCTGGTGTCACGCAAGTCACCAATAAGTGTAGCCTGCGTCGGCTTGCCCACGGCACCAGCCGAGGCAGCCTCTAGGTCCTCCACCAGGCAGTCCTCGTATTGACGTCGAAGAACATCTGAAAGGCCGGCTTGTAGTCCGTGCGTGAAGTGACCGCGCCGGCGGCGGGGCACTACCTTTCTGCAGATCTCGTCAGCATAGGCCTCCCAGTCGTCGTCGTCGTCCTCCTGCCCGCCGCTGCAGCTGCTTCCTTCCGCGCTAGTTTGTGTTTTAGCGGGCGTGGAAGAGGCAGCCGCGGCAGCGGCTTGAGGGCCAGGTACGGTCGCCGCCGCAGCGGCCGCCTCGGCGCCAGGCACAATGCCGTGGGTGTGTGGGGCTGGCTCAGTGGTCCCCGTCTCCGTGACGGCAGTTGCGGCGTAGATCGCTTGCACCGCAGTGGGGAGCGTCGACGCTGCGGCCGTTGTATCCGCTGCCCACCGTAGCAACGATGCTGGGAGCTGCTCGGCCACAGCTGTGCGTGATTTTTCGCCGCCATCAGCTGTCAGCGCTCGCGTAGAGCGTCGCACGGCCTCGATGATTGGCGGCAGTCCCTGGTCCTCGCGTATTGCGCATGAGTGCTGCGCGAACCAGGTGACTGCGCCGTGTTCGTCAGTGCCGAGCCTCAGGGCCCCTGCTGCCACAGTGGCATGAATTATTGCAGGCCGCAGTGTTGTGCATGCCT
Source organism: Tribonema minus (assembly GCA_017506865.1). Lineage (NCBI taxonomy): Eukaryota > Xanthophyceae > Tribonematales > Tribonemataceae > Tribonema > Tribonema minus. The sequence continues at coordinate 569,542 of JAFCMP010000201.1, forward strand.
GGGCCGTGTATGCGGCTGGTGCCAGTAGCCCCAAAAGCGGCATGCCCAGACCGCCTCGTCGCTCCGGCAACCGTGACGCCCGCAGTGGCACTGCGATGTCCGTGAGTTCTGGCGGGCCCAAGCGCGGCAATACCAGCACGCTGCCACTGCTGGCTACCTCATTGTCACCAGCAGTGCAGGCGGCCAGCAGGTGTGACTTCATGACTGCCGCGGTAGCGCAGCCGTGCAGGTGCAGCATGCGTTCAAGCGTCCATGCACAGAACCCGTCAAATGCGTGCAGCCATGTCTCACTCAAAGCCGTGTCAACGACCCGAGCTAAGAAGCCCATGCGCTTCGTCAGTGACCTGCGCAGAATGAACTGTGCTGCCTGTAGGTGATGCCGCGCCATCCCAGCTAGCTGCCACGACAATCGCCATGTCCCTGCGTCAACAAGATGCTTGCTCATGGCAGCATGCACATAGGCTGGGTGCCCTACCGGTACCCCGACCGACGTAAAGCCCTGACTGGATTCTGGCATGGTGGCGTCCACAAACGGTATGTCAAGGGCGCGCAGGCGTGCTCTGGCCGCTTCATCAAACACTGTGCCGCGCATGGCAATGGCCAGCGACTTGTCTGGTCGAACGCGTAGGCCCCCTGCCGCAAGCCAACGGATCACCTCTGCCACCCCAGCGGCCGCTGCATCGTCGAAGTAGGCAGCTTGCAGCACGTTGAGGTCATCCAGGAAAGCGCAGTGCGGGGCTGGCGGTTCCGCTGTGCTGTGGCCGTAGGCCGGCATACTGCCGGGCGTCGCACTCACTCCATCAGGGTAGAAGAGTAGGAATGCCGCTGCCACTGCAAAGTACAGCGGCCCTAGAGGGTCCCCTTGCTGGCACCCTAGGTGGGAGCAGATAATGCGAGCTTCACCGTTCACCTCCACTCGCATCTCTGGGGCAGTGTCACCACAGTATACGGACTCAAAGTGCGGGAGCAGCTCCGGACAGAAGAGCATAAGTCCCCGCACAATGGCGGCGCGATCCACACTGTTAAATGCGTTCTCACAGTCCAGCTGGATTGTGGTGCCATACAGCTCGTGCCACACGCGCGCGCGCGCTGCCACATGCTCGACGCCAGACCGGTATCTTACGCCAAACTGCGACATGGAGGCCAGCAGCCCCGATATTTTGCCCTTGACACCCCGTGCCGCTGTGGACCCGAGGAGTCTGCGCCAGACACTGGAGCAGGCGATCGGACGCCGCTTCTGTCCTATGCCTGAGAGGGCCGCGGCGCGGAGAAGCCGTTGCGATTGCTCCGGCAGCAGTTCGGGCTCACCAAGCATCGTCGTGAACACCTTGGCCAGGTGATGGGCGAATGCCGGTTCCATCACATCCGATTCTGAATCACCAGCTAGTCCTGGCGAGGCACTGCCCACGGGGCGGGTGGCTGCTTTCACTGGTGCACCAGGCCCAGCGGCCATCAAGAGGTGTTCATAGCGTAGGCCGTCCAGCCCTCCTGCCTTCCCCGCCCCTGCTGCGGACAAGGTCGACAGTATGTCTGTCGCCTCCACCTCGAGGCGCCGTCCGGCTGCGCTGGCAGCATCCTCAGGCCTATCGCTGCGATCATGCGCCTGACCCGATTCGAAGACGGGACTGCCGCTGCCAGCTGGCCCGGCGGTCGTTGCCACCCCTGCGCCGTGCAAGCAGTGCCGCCGGGCGTCGCGTACCAGGCCGCGCACTTGCTCCATTGGCGTATCGACTACCCCGGGCCGGGTGCCAGTTTCAGGGTGCTTTGCTGCCAGCACCTGTGCCGTGACCTCGTCTGCTGGGGCGCATGCTTCACGCGCCTCTAGTCGTGCGGCAGCCAGGCCTACCCCCCGTCGCTTGCCTGAGAGGGCAGCGCATGCTGTTTGCTGCCTGGAGTCAGCCTCCGTCCAGTCGGCATCGAAGTTCGTTTGTGCCGACGCCGTAGCTGCGTTGTTTGGTTTGGGGGCCCGCAGCGCCGCTGCTGCTGACAGCGTCTTTCTCAGTAGCTCCGCAAAGTCGCCAGACAGCAACGCTGCCAGCCGGGCCGCAGGCGGCATACCGGTTTCCTCCGGTTGCCTACCAAAGGCCATTGCTGCTAGCAGGTGCAGCAGCCTGTAGCCGCGCTGCACTAGAGTCTGAGAAACCTGATGAGCAAACGCCCCGGCACCATGGTGGAGGCGCACCCGTGCCGCCTCACGTGCACTGTCTGTGGCGTCCGCCAGTAGTCGTGTGGCGTGCTCCACTAGCCGTGCCCACTGGGTGCACTGCAGCTGAGTGCGGAAGGGGTTGGCAGTCGTGGTGAACCGTAGCAGCAGTAGATCCGCCTCATTGGTCTGGTCAAGTGCGTGGACGACCGAGGGCGTCGAGAGGTCCCAAGCCAGGGATGCTCGTGACTGGGGCTTTGAGGGCCTGCCACTGGTGGTGGTGGTCGGGGGGGGCGGTGACGCGGCATCGTCCGGCGGGTCCAAGTCCATGTCCGCCCATCCCACGGCCGTCCCGTGGGGGGGGCTGCTGTCCTGCAGCCTTAGGCTGTTAGACTGAGTGCGGCTGCCGGCGCTGCCAGGCGGAGCAGCTGCCGTTCGGCGCCGGCGTTGCGCGCCGGTTGCCGTGGCCGCCGGGCGTTTCTTGCTGGACTTTGAGTTGGCAGCGCCACTAGCCGGCACCGCCGGTGGCTTTGGAGGTGTCGCTGCGGCAGCCCCCGCCGCCGCGGCCGCGCCGTCGCTACCCGCACCCCCGCCCTCGGACTGGCCCGGGGGTACTGCCGGGCGTGCGCGCGTGGGGGCGCTTCCATTCCGTCGACACGTGTGGCATGGCGAGGTCAGCGCGCATTGCCTCTGCCCCGCGCTGGCTGACATATGGACCAGACCGCAGGCACCTGTGCATGCACTCAGCTTCCTTACCGCCCGTAGGAAGTCTTCTGCCGTGCAACCATACATGGTGCTCATCTCCTGCACACGCTTGGCATGGTGTGCCCCAGTGTTGCAGGTACTGCTGCCTGAAGGGGCACGGTCACCGGATGGGTCGTGATCAACCTGCTGCCGGATGCCCTTGGCGTATGCTGCCGCCAGATTTTGCTGACAGTGTGATGTGCTCGCCTCAGGGTTCAGCATCGACCTCGTGCAGCTACCACCGTTGAAGTGGGCCACTACCGGTGCCATGCGGCTCGCAGCTGACAGTTTGCCTCGCTGTTTGCTGTCCTCTTTCTGACCAAGCTGCCAAAATGCCAGTGTGCATAAAGGACACCTCAGTGGCTCAGGCTGCTGTGGCAACTGCAGCGCAGTACGGGGCTGTGTCCGACTCGGAGCCGTGATGTGGGTGCTGTTAGCTTGAGTGGTCGCCGACGCTGTCATAGTGGTTGGCAAGGGCGGAGCTGCCGCAGGGGCGACAAGCAGTTCAAAGTGTCCCACATTTGTATATAGCCCAGGCGGCGTCCACAGCACATCCAGATGGCAGTCAGGCTGAGCTGGAGTTGCCGGTGCGAATACCGCTGGCAGCCCCATCAGTTGTGCCAGCACCAGCCCTGTTGATTTTTGCGTGCTGCCAGTGGCCTGAGGCTCGGCCTGCCACACCGTCACCGAGACCGCGTAGACCGCTGCAACAATGGCCCACACAGACAAACCGAGGGGCCGTCCCCACACGCCCTCTTCCTGTAGGCGTTGCAGCAGGAGCGTGTGCCCGCTGTCCGCGCTGTCCGTTTCATTTGTGCCGTACTCGATTGCGAGGCAGCGAGCGCGTGTCCCGTACGTGTCGAATTGTTCACGTGTACACGCAGGTTGGGCTGCTGCATGCGCGGTTAGTTGACGCATCGATGACATGCTGGCCCCTTGTTTGCCCGCCCCCTGCGTGACGTATGCCACCATCCCGTCCAGCAGTGCCTCTCGCATGGCAATCACCAGTGCTGGGGCCGGCAGTCCGTGCTCAACTGCGACGCTGCCTATGCCGTGTAGAGCTGTATGAATCAGGCAGTTGCCGTTGCCCACGTTGCTCACGGGGCGAAGCTCCCCACCACGTGCTAGCGTCGCTGTGTTTTCCCCAAGCGCCTGTTTGTGGAGTGCCTGCAGGCCCGTGTGCCAAGTGGAAAAACCATAGTTGGTGGCTTTTGCCAGCGCGTCTTGCTGCTCCTCCACGGTGACTGTATGGCACACGGTTGAGGGTATCCGGGTCGCCACCGTCACGGTGGTGACCTTCGCCGGCCCGGATATTGGTGCTGAGGGGGCAGAGGCACCGCCCCTCGGCGGTGTGGTGGCTGGTGCCAGGGGTGCACGAGAATTGTCGCACTGGGCCTGTCGCTCCTGCGTCCGCCGTCTGTGTTTACCTCTGCGTCGACTGCGCTTTCCACTGGCAACCATAGCCGTGACAGGTGCTGTCTCGGTCATTGTTGCGTGGGTGCTGTTATCACCAGCCTGCGTTACGTCTGACTCACCACGTTTCCCGGCTGGCTGGCGAGGCGACCTGGCAACGACCGGTTCCCTAAGGGAGAGTTGGTCAAACACCGTTGCCAGGTCATTACCTTCTTCTCGGAGGGAGAGCAAGCTGAACGTGACCGTCAGGTCATGCATCTGACTCACCAGCGGTGCGCAGGAAGTCCGGCCCAGCAGGGTCTGTGTTGCTGGCGCGTCGCTGGGCGCCGGCCGCATATGCAGTCGGCGTGACGTGCGGCAGGGTCCAAGCTTGGTACCCGTCGGCCAAGCGCAAAGCACCGTGACGCGTGCCCGATTGGGCGCAAGGGCCAGTGCACGTACCCTGCGCGCGAGTGCGCCAGCCGCCCCCAGCAGGCCTTGCCAGTGTGATCCCGTCGGGTCCCTGGGGCATTCGCTAGACTGAGCGCCCGCTGCGACAGCAGCTGCGGCACTGCCAGGTGTGCTGGGCACACGATCGTTGCTTGACATCGTTGCGCCGCTATCGCTAGCACGACTTTCGCCAGGCAGCACACCCATTGTGCTGCTCCGGGTCAGTCTCGGCAGCGGCGCATCTGCCACACCGTCCAGTAGTACACGTGCACAAGTGGAATATAATAAAAGTACACGTGCGTGGTGGAATAGGACGACTTTGAAAACACAAGGAAAGCATCACGACGCAGCACACAGCAACAGTACAAGCGCGTGTTGAAACAGAACAAAAAACTGGGCTGGTAACAAGCAGTTGTTGTGAACATGCCATGCCTTCATTAAGAGTGCACAGCTCTCAGCTGATGCCACTGCCAGCAGCCACTGCCCCCCCCCTCCCCCCCCCATGCCCCCGTGCAGTCGGTACACACCCCCTTTTTTGAACATGTAGACAGAATCTTGCTGGCACCACGACTTGGCAACGCGAGACCAACTGCTGCCACTGCAAGGGGGGGCTGGAGCATTTGCGGCTCAGATTGTGCGCTTCTGGGTAGAGAACTTCAACTTCAAGTGCAAAAGCGGCGGGCGGCGGCGGCGCTAGCGGCGGAATGTGGAGATGCCCTCACAGGTTGCGTAAATTGGTGTTCGCCCATTGCGCTACCTCCTTTATGCCGATGTCAGGGCTGCAGCAGCGGCACATCGAGAGAGCAGCATAGGGAGAGAGACAGTGAGTCACGGAGAGAGGTGCATACGCTTGACCGCACTAATAGGTGCGCTCTTCATCGCGGCAAGACACTTGAGCAGAGCGGGAAGCCCTGAGGCTACTACGAGTGAGACCATATGGTCGGCATGTCGCGTGTACACTCACAAATAGCACGTGCAGTTATAACATTTGAGACGCTCCTTGATGGCTTCCGACACGTACAGTAGTGACCATTATGAAAGCGCCAGTCTGATGCTGACGCGTGCCACCGCTACAGGAAGTACAGCATCATCAGTTTTTGCAGAGCCGAATGTCACAGCGCTTGACGACAAGTGTTGTACGCTGTACCACCTGCTCCCGCGTGGGCACTTGATAAGAAGCAATCAAGAACACCTGCAAGCGTGAACATCTCATGGCTGCGCACTGCGCCCTGCCGTCTATCAGGAGCATGCTGGTGATGCCGCTGCACACCTGTCACTGCCTCCAGCCCAACAAACAGACGAAAGCGCTGCTGCTGCTGTTGCATGCATCACTTCACGACACCGATGACGAGTCTAGGTAGTGCGCCATCGCTTAATGTTGTCTGCTGACGTGGCATCTCAAAACAGAGCCTTTGCTTGAAGGAGCCGCCCTTCGGATGACAATCCTCAGATCTTAATTCTGCAGTCAGATGCACCAGCTGAAAGCAACTCTTCAAAAACCTATCGCACGTGCCCTGCAAACTTCAATACACGACGCTCCCCATGACTCTCCTGTGTGGCAGCAGTCCGGGCCTCTAAGCCTCGTTTGCCAAAAACACCTCTCTCCATATATATATATACACAGCGGCCATCACTTCAACGCGCGACCCCTGCAAACTTCAACACATGACGCCCCTCACCTCTGCATCCCATCCTCCAGCAGGTTGTGTATCGCCATTTTCCCCTTGAGGTGGGGGGCAGCGGGGGCGCCGATGGCGTGTGCCAGATCACCGACCACGCCTATGGCGTGTCGGAGCACTGTGTCATCCCTGTCGTCGCACGGCGCCAGGGCCTCCAGAAACTGGACAATGCCCGGCAGATATTGTAGGAGCATGCCCGCCTGCGCGCGCACGCGAGTGGTGAAGGGGAGGGGGGGGGGGGGGGGGGGGTTGAGCGCTGCTGCAAAGGTGTTGGCGGCGCTGTTCATGAGCATGCGCGCCTGCATGTGTGCGCGAGTGGTGAAGGGGGGGGGGTGTTGAGCGCTGCAAGGTGTTTGGCGGCGCTGTGCATGAGCATGCCCGCCTGCATGTGTGAGCGAGTGGTGAAAGGGGGGGGGGGGGGGGGGGGGATGAACGATGGCGCACAGATTTTTGGTGGCCATGTGCATCAGCATGCCCGCCTGCATGTGCGCGTGTGCATCGGGGTGGGTGGGGTGGGGGGAGGGGTAGCGTTGCGGGAGGGTGCTGGGCTGGCTGGTGCGAAGGTGTTCAGAGCTGCTGCCCGCCTGCGGAGGGGGGGGGGGTTAGGGGGACGCTGGCCGGTCAAGGAACGATGCGGGAGGTACACAGCCGTTGCACAGTGTTGCGGAAAATGGTGGTGCTGGCAGCAATGCAGGACCTGTTGAGTATGGGATATCAGTGGGGTTATGGTGCCTACCATGCAAAGCAGCTCTTCCTTCTGCACACAACGACACCGCTAGTGGTTAGCCTCCAAGCAGCTCATTGATGACTTCAACTTGAAGTATGCCTCGTGCGTGCATAACGGGCGTGATACATCCATGCAAATACGCAGCCTCTCTTCCCCTCACCTTCTGTGCGCCGTTGTTGTTGAGACCCTGCATGATGCCGCTGTAGGCCTCCAGAATGGATTCCCTTAGCAGGTTTATGTATCCGCTAACTACACAACTACTAACACCACCAACACTACATGAGCCACGTTTGATGCGCGTTGTTCTCCTCACCTTCTGCGCGGCGTTATCGTTGAGACCCTGTATGGCACCGCTGTGTTTTTCCCTTCAAAAGCAGACAAGTTGAAGAAGCCAACTAGAAGTACACCTAATGGGTGCGTTACGAGTGTGACACATGCATGCACGCAGCCCCCCTTCCCCTCACCTTCTGCGCGCCGTTGTCGTTGAGACCCTGTATGATGCCGCTGTAGGCCTCCAGGATGGATTCCCTAAGCTGGTTGATGTAGTCCACCATGTCCTCGTCTTCGTCTGGCGGTATCGACGAGCACACCGTCTGTGCCTGCAGCAGCATGTTGACGGTTACGTCCACGTACTGCATCGAGGGGGGGGGGGGGCATCAGCAGTGGTGCGGCACTGATAAGTGTGTGCGCGTTGATCCGTATATATATATATGCGTCCGTAGTACTGAAGACTCGTGTATGCACACGCAGTATAGCATGGTGGCGGTTACGTCCACGTACTGCATCGAAGGGGGGCAGCAGGGGGGGCCGAGAGGGGTGCATCAGCAGCAGTGCGGCACTGACATTGCTGTACATGTGTGCTTTGTTACATGTACGCGTATGTAGTATTGAAGACTGGTTCATGTATACGACAGTATAGATGCCAACTGTTTCCTGCAGGGTTGGAGATGTCCATTCAAACAGTATACAAAGTCTACATACGTTCCACTGAAAAATAAAAGTATGGGGTGGTTGCGGGGTGATTGCAATGACAGCATAACAGTGCAACACGCGTCAGGCGCCGATGCAACAAAAGAAACGCCCAGTCTTACACCCTGCGCCACACTAACATACATGCCCTCAGACCACATCACTAAGTAGTATGGCATTTGTGCAGCAAGGCCGGTGCTTGCAGGAGGGCGTTGGACGTGCTAGCGCTAAATACTGCTGCCAAACAAGAATGCCCCACGTGCTGAGCGTTGCGCAATGGAGTGCCTTCCACAATTTGAGGCTGGGGAAATGTGCAAACGACCGTTGCCTGGTGGTCTGCACCAGTGCAGAATAAGATTGTGTGCAGAATGTGGCAAAATTCACAGCTCTCGCAGCAGATGCAGCTTTTTGCAAACTACAACCAAGCGCAGGTACCTACATACCTAGATGCAGATATCTACATACCTTGTCAAAGCCCCCGCCGACCGCCAGAGCAATGTCCCCCAAGCAAGCCAGCACCGGTGGCTTGACATGCCTGAACACGCAGGAAATGGTAGACACAGAAAGGGGAATGTTTGGTGTCAACACGTGCAATTGCCAACAAACCGTTTGACAGCATTCACCCTGAAAGATGAGCCACAAGCATACCGAATGTTGGAGTACTTGCAGCACTACATGTTCACTGTCACTTCAAACATGGAGCAGAACTGTGAACACGGGAATGGAAGACACAGAAGGGGAAAACATTTGGTGTCAACTTGTGTGATTGCCAATGACATGGGGCGGAAGCACACAAGTCAAAACTTATATTGCTGTGTCAACTGCCTGCTGATGATTGGGTTACGCAGTCTGTGCGACAGGCAGCGCACAATGTAACTGTTGTTCCACTGGTCATGGGTACTGCAATACTGGCAGTTCCGGGGGAAAATACCAACAAATGCTGCAGGTTGTGCAGCACACGATCTCGTTGTGTTGCCGAATAACAAATCGATTGGTAAGGGTTGACTTTACTTCAGATATGGGGACGATGTATGCCTTGTGCTGCTACCACCGTACTGCGCACGCAGAGGAAACTGTGCGTGTGCAAACTTCAAGTGCCTGTTGAGATGCGGGGTTGTGCAGGTTGTGCAGGAGGCAGCACAAACTCTCGTTTGTGTTGCTGAATATTGAACCGTGGCACCAGTGCCACAGTACTTGAAGTACGGGGGTTGAAGGGGGTATGTTACGACTGCACTGCACTGTTACGACCGTACTGCACGTGCAGAGGACCTATGAATGTACAAGCTTCAAGGGCAGATTTCAAGTACCTGTTGATGGTGGGGTTCTGCAGGTTGTGCAGGAGGCAGCGTACGATCTCGTCGCTGTACTGCAGCATCTGCGTGTCCAGAGCGCGGCACAGGTCGCCCACTACACCCACCGCCACGATGCACACCTGCAGCAGCGCTCGACAGTGAGGCAGCCATGAGTGCAATGAGTGTGATATGTCGTGTGCCAGGTACATGAAGCCATATGCCGTAACAAGTTCCAAGGTTCAGAACGCCCATCACGCCCACCGCCATGATGCACACCTGCAGCAGCGCTCAGCATCGAGGCAGTCATGAGTGTAGAATGACTATGTTATAAATGTATGTGCATATGTAGAAGGTTCTAGGTTCTTTGTGAGTGGCAGAAATATGCACCACGCCCACCGCCGCGATGCACACCCGCAGAAGCGCTCAGCATTGAGAAAGCCATGAGTGCAGGTATGTATGGCATGGTTCTATAGATGTATTGGTTCGAAGTACGACCACGCACGCTGTCATTGAACCTGGCACACCAGCAACACGGCGTGCCATAATCACTTACACACAACCCGTAGTGAACATTATGTTGAAGTAGTTGCAAGCACAAAAGTGCTGGGTATTCCTCTTGGTTGCTGAGGCCCTATACCAGTATAGGCACGAAGGCTTTCATGTCCTTGGCAAATCTTTTCGCCAGTTAGTCAACGCGCATCAGTCATTAACACCAATAATCTGACGATCAGATAAAAATTCAAGATGAAGTAGTGGCATGCCTCAGTACCTGGTACTCCTCGTGGTTGCTGAGGCCTTGTACCAGGATCGGCGCGAATGCAATCATGTACTTGGCATAACTATTCTACGTACATATCAGTATCAGTATGAATATCGATACTCACGGTAAATTGCATTTTTTAAATCAAGAAGTATCGTTCTCAATCACACAACCAGAAGTGAGCTTCAAGTTGAAGTAGTGGCATGCGAAACGGTACCTGGTACTCCTCGTGGTTGCTGAGGCCTTGTACCAGGATCGGCGCGAATGCGTTCATGTACTTGGCAAAGTCCCTCTCGAGTTGGTCCGCAAGAGCGCCGGCTGCCATGAACGCCTCCTCTTGAGCGATGGCGTGCTGCAAGCGAGGGCAAAAGCATTTACAGGAAGCAGTTACAGAATCAGTTAAACGCAGCGAATCTTGAACGCAGGGGTGGTCAGCACATCCATGTGAGTTCTGAATGCGAAACGCGCCGCAGCAAACCAGGACAGTATGTGAGCAAGCGCCACAAATGCCTAACTGTATCTCTAACCCTAGCCCTAAATCTGACACTCATGCTCTATGGCGTGTTGCACTGGCGGTTTCAGACAAGCAAACAAGAAATGCAGGAGGTTGGCGGCAAACTCAAGCGCCAAGTGCCAGCGTGCGCAAGTGCCAAATGCTCATGAAAACAACAGAACGACACAAATTGTAGGGAGTACTACTTGAATACGACCCCAGAAAGCGCCATGTGGAACGTGGCTTGCGCAATGTATGGTGTGATGGCCATCGTCTTACCCCTAATCCTATTTCTAGCCCTGAGCCTCCCAGAACCTAACCCTAGCCTACATTTGACGAAGCACTGGCCATACGAATGAGCGCCAGCCCACACAAAGCGCAACACATTGGCCACTATCAGCAAGTGGTTGTAGACGGTTGTGGTAGTTTTGTTTGTCAGGGCATCACAGCCTTAGATATTGCACTGGAGGAAGTGACCAGTTGCTTGAACCTAACACGGTGCCACATGAGAAGTGCATGAAGGACGTGCTTGCGTAGTTAGGGCTAGGGTTAGCGCATCAGCAGTGCTCACCTTGCTGCCGAACACCTTGAGAAGCAGCGTCATGATCTGCGGAGCGCACACAGGACAGGCGCAGAGATGGTGGTGAGGCTCGGCGTGCAGTGCTTAACCAAAAAGAAAGAGAAAAGCCATACAGGCACAGAGCACTGCTCAAGCACTCTTGTGGTCATTGCTCAAAACCTCAACCCTAACCCTAACCCAAGAAAAATGGCAGGCAGGCACTCGTAGTGGCCAATGCTTAATCCTAGCCCTAACACATGGCAGTCAGACGTGGAGCAATGCTGAAGCACCAGTGAGTTGTGGCCAACGCTCATGACCCTGACCCTACTTTTCCACCCTAAATCTAAACCCTACCCCTAATCCTAAAACAGTGCATTCTTCTGAGAGTGAAGCATGCTCTAGTAAACGTGGCTCTTCACCTGATCTCCATAGGGCGCAACCTCCTGCTTGATCTTCGGGCAGATGACCTGAAGGGAGACAGAGGAGCGTCACAGCTGACAAATGAGCACTTCAGCACATATTTTCTTGTCGAGCTGTAGTTGAGGTTTGAATCAGAGATGGGTGATTCAGCCCCCACTGTAGCCCCAACTCTAGCATGCGCTTCCTTGACCGCATGCAATTCCTGCCTTTTAAAAGCACAGGGACCAGTCGTCAGGTAAATTCAGGAATGGTCTACTTTTCCGGGGAAAATGTTGTCTAAATATAATCAAAGCAATAATGGGATGTAACTGAAGGTGCACCGTGGAGTGTTCACATACGATGACTGCATCAGACAGCCAGATTCCAGCATCAGGGTAGGTATTGTGCTGAGACACGGGAGTGTATTAGTCACCTGGATCGTTCCACACAGAAGGCTCTGGAGACCCTGTTGCTTCTCCCTGTCATCGTTGGAAAGCAGCTGCATATTCATGAACACCAAGAAGAGGAGCACGTGTTTACAGTCAGAAGTAGATGATACATATACATACAGAGATGTTACAGCAACCATCATGCACGGCACTGGTAAGCAGCACAGAAGAAGATCTACACGAACCCTGCAGGGCAAGAACATCAGACTGACACTTGACCACACAGAATTCAAGTGCAACGGCTTCTTTGCCAGAACAATATGGCAGCAAAAATAGACGGCACCAGATTACATGGTGCTACTGCAGGTGAAGCCCCTACGCACTTGGTGAGCACAGGAAAGGGGCATGGTTCTTGTGCTCACTTGTAAACGGAATCGACAAAAATTGTGGTTCATGTTGCATTCATGATCAGTGTATACAGAACAGCCAGGCATATCATAAGCACCAAAGGGCTCGGACAAAGCAGTGCCTGCGCTCGGCTATTATTGTGTTTGGCCTTTGCAAGCAACGACATAAAGGCAGTTCATAACGTATAGGTAATGTAATGTCAATCAGAGTGATAGTCAATGAGCATCGAGGCACTGTGCATGAAGGCATACGGAGTCTCTGGTAGCAAGCTTGACATCGATCACCTTGTGAATGACAACGAATCAAAAGATCGTAGAGCTCTAGGTGACAAGGGAAGGTTAGCCGCAAGTGCCTTCGACCAATAACCGTGGTCGCCGCTGATGCAGCAATTGGCCACGAGTCAAACAGTACCACCGTATCCACCAGTCAAGAAGACTTATTTTGCGCCCTCCGCAGTAATTCATCAAGAGTAAACGTCGATGAAGCAGATGACAGCTGCTGGAACTGCTTCTTTTGTTGGCTCACCGGCATGTTGAAGCTGGCAGCGAGCATGTTGAGCACCATCTTCAACGTCTCCACCACCACCGGTCGCACGTCGTCAGCGCTGTTTTGGATTAGCATGTTCATTGCCTGCGCAGGAATTGAAGCAGAAGGCGACAACACACAGTTCCAATCAGACACAGAACTTTTTGCAGACTCAGGACGTCAATGTTGCAGTTGTTGTACAAGGCCCCTTGAAACATGCCGCACGCAGGTTGTCGCGTGCCTAATCCTGGGCTGTTGCAACTCAGAGCAGCCTCGTCTGCATGCAAGAAACCTACAAACTTCAAGAATGTTCCATTTTGGTGGTCTGCATTATCACTGTGGTGAACACGTAGGCCTTCATCTGATGAAATCTTGAAACAAAATCGCCCGCGTGAATGTTTGACACAAACGCTGTACAGCTGCATTCACTTCGAGGTACATGCAGTAGTTCACACACTCAGGCCATATCTGTACCTAGCGCGCAAACACGCGTGTACTCGGCTGTTGGCTCCGACACCAGACCATCAGAAAAGCACAGTACATTTTTGGCAACTGTGTTCAAGTCCTGCTTAAGCTCCACGTGCTGCTTCGTACACACGCGTATTTGTGCACCACTTCACTACTTGAAGTATAACTTCAACTATGACTTGCCTCCGTTGCCAACACGTGCAGGTTGTCGGCCGCCCAGTCGTCGCGCATGATGACCTGCAGCAGATTCATCTTACATCTTTACCGAAGTTTTGCACCGACACAGTGATCACTGAAGTAGCACTTGAAGTATAACTTCAAGTGTGACTTGCCTCCGTCCCGGACACGCGCAGGTTGTCGTCCGCCCAGTCCTCGCGCATGATGACCTGCAGCAGCTTCTGCACGACGACGCTGAAGTACGGGCTGATGGCATTGCTCGGCGCGTCGCGCTGCCCCTCGCTCGCCTCGGCAAACATGTGCAGCGCGTAGGACGCGCGCGCCGCCACCTTGGGGCACAGGCTGAGGGCCTGGACGAGGTTCTCCACCAGCGTGGGGAACAACTGCAAGCAACAACGACGATAAATCAGTACATGATAGTCGGATGTACTGTAAATCTTATGAATGTTTTGGATACTTTGGAGTATGTTCAGTCAGAATATATCCTGTAGGTATAGGTGATCTTGGGGCCTGCACGAGGTTCTCCACCAGGGTGGGGAACACCTGCGGAGCAGCAGTGACGATAAAACAGAACATGATACTTGGCTGTGCATAAAATGGATACTCTTAGGTATGTTTGAAGTACGATGTACACCGTGCGCGAATGTGCCATCTTGGCGCACTCGGGCCTGCACAAGGTTCTCCGCCAGAGAGGGAGAGCTGCAGTGCACAACAGCCACCCCAGGACTACACGCCATACACATATAAACGAAGTAGCAAGCTATCTAGCTGAGCGCACGAGCTCAGAGCCTGCGTCAGGTTTCAGTCGTCCACCACATAGTCGTCCACCACATAGAGGTATTTTGTATTTTGTTCAACAAAAGTGTACGTTGAGGATCAGTCCATCAGCTAGAGATCATGTGTAGGTGCTTGTGAAGCTGAGATCAACTTCTCAAGCCAAGAAAGGGCAGCGAGTGCGAATGAGATGGGAATCAACCACGCCGGGCGGTGCGGTGAATTTCAAATTCCAGTTGAACTTCAAGTGTATGATCAGGGCTCACCTCCGTTGGGATGCTCTGCACGTGAAGCTCGCAGATCCTGCCCACAGTCCAAACCGCTGTGTCCTGCACCTGCTCTTTGCTGCAGTTACAAACAGTTACACCAGTGCAGAGATGTCAGTGCTCAGCGTGATGTACCCCACTGCAACTGCAACTGCATTTGGCAGCAGCGTGAGTTACGTTGAAACTGCATGTAACTGTCGAATTGTGGTGCCGCATGGCTGCGCTCTCTGCACAAGGCTTCATGTTCCCCAAGATGTTGATGCAACTGCAAACGGCAGCAGCATCGTTGCTCAGTGAGTAGTAATTGCCATGTGATTGTCAATGCCTGTGTCATCACATGTCTGTGAGCAGCTCATGTGCATGATGTAACCAGCAATCGCACCGCATTCCGCATTTCAGCGAGCTAAGCACCATCGTAACATTGAAGCAAGCCGCTTAAGCCCATTCCAGCAAACACTCAACAGTGAACCGGGTGATGCGTACGACATGAAACAGTCAGATGTAACTGCCATGGCATGTCCCCCGTGGCAGTGAGCAGCACGGGGTATGGCCACATAGTTGAGGGACTGGTCAAATGTGCTACCCTGCAGGCTGTCGTTGTCATTCCTGCCGCGAGTCGTGTCGATACATGTGTTGTTACTGGCTGTACTGAAGGGAGTACCATGCACGCCACATGGTTGAGCGGTCCACTTTTGACACTTCAACTCCGACACTTTCATAGACGGCGACATGTGTATACTGTCGAGTGCAACTGTCACGGACCTGACCCGCATGGACCGTGAGCAGCACACCCATGGCAGTATTGTCGGCGAACCGTTCAAGTGTGCCACTCTGTAAGTCGTCGTGCGCTTCCATCCCTCATCTTGGCATGTACAGTATGAATACACGTGTTGCTACTGCCTTAACTCAAGTACCAGGCACGTCACATGCTGAAGAGGTTTCCTTTTGACACTTCGACTTCAACTCTTGCACGACATGACGGCAACATGTAACCGTCAGATGTAACTGTCACGGACCTGTCCCGCATGGCAGTGAGCAGCACAGGCATGGCCCCCCTCACAAGCGGCGATAGCTTATCCGGCGAAGGCCCCTCCAGGACTGCGCCAAACGCCATCACCGCCGCCTCCCGCTGCCGCCAGTTTTCATTCTGCAAGCCAGAAAATTTGAGGGGGTCAGCAAGTTGAACCCCAGCACATGCTATCCACATGCTATCCTTACTCCACTGACAAAAACACAACCAAATTGAAAATCACAGTGATCGGGTTACTTCACGTCAAGCAGCACGCATGCACACGCAGCACATGCTAGAGGCAGCCTGCGATGACGGTGACCGCAATGATTCAAAGCCTTTGAGCGCGCAGGCGATTACGCCACTTACGAGTGTTCTCCAAAGGTGAAGTGCAATGTTGCAGCAGCAAATGACCACGTGAGGAACAGAAGCCCAGTGCAAAGCAGAGGCCACTGTTGAGATGTAAATAATTTAGAGAATATGCACAGACACGTATACTTGCCTAAATGCTGCAGAGCAGGTGCACATGAGAAGTGTGTCACGCGCAGTGGTTGAAGCGTTGAATGGTACACGATCGTCTGGTGACCTTATGGGACCTTGTAAACCTACCAGCAAGTACTGTACGCAACGAGTGCTTTGACGTTTCACAATCCGTCATGTCTACTACATTATCTAGAAGCCGCAATGTGTAGTTGAAGTAGTGATTGATTACCTGGATGTTGGCGGTGACGAAGGGGACACTTTACCCACAATTGAAGTAGCGATTGATTACTCACAATGTGTAGTTGAAGTAGCGATTGATTACTCACAATGTGTAGTTGAAGTAGTGATTGATTACCTGGATGTTGGCGGTGACGAAGGGGACAATTTACCCACAACGTGTAGTTGAAGTAGCGATTGATTACCCACAAGGTGTAGTTGAAGTAGTGATTGATTACCTGGATGTTGGCGGTGACGAAGGGGACAATTTGGTCTACCACCTCGTCCCCCACCACCGTCGCCGCAAGCTGCAGACAGGTGCCGCCTGCTTCGGCTGCGGCGTGGGGCATGAGCCAAGACAGCAGGCAGGGTTCAAAGTCAGTGCACCCGCTATAACCCTTTGGGACCTGCTCTTCCACTACTGATCCAGGCTTCAATTGGGTGATGAAGCCAGTGTGACAATAGGCAGGTGCCGCCCGGCGTGGAGCATCAGCCACGACAGCGAGCACGGGATTGAGGTCAGTTCACGTGCTATACGCCTTTGGTGACCTGTTTCTACGTTACTGGTGCAGGCTTCAAAGCGCGAAGAAGACAGTATGACATAGCGGAAAGAAATATGAGTGTCTCCCTGGGTTATGTGAGAAAGAAAAATACTTTCAGCTGCTTACCACTCATCCAGGCTTAGAAGTCAAAGGACAGAAGGATCCTATCTACCCCCATAGCTCTATGGGCACATGGCAGCTGTTGATTGCCGTCTGCACACTTGACGGTTATGGCAGTTACGCTTGCTGGTACACGGACCTCTTAAGTTACGTACACTCACTTCTAGCAGCACACGACTGGCGTTGGTCTTCTGATGCATTGGGCACCTTGGTGTCTACCTTCCACTAACCCTAACCCTAACCCTAACCCTAACCCTAAGTGTGGAGAAACAGGCTTGCGAACAGCAGCTGTCTACGGTGCAACAATCAGCCCACATACAAATCATACATGAGGTAACTTAAAACTCTGAGACTGAGAGCACAAGCCCCGATATAGGATCCTCATGTATCGTTTGTCCTGTTATCCCCCCTTCACAATGTCTACCGCTGCATACTTGTGAGAACGCCTTGGCCATTGGGTGCTTTGGTGGCCGCCTTCAGGGTTTGGGTTAAAATGTTCGAAGTGAGACCTTTAGGATGACGGTTAGGGTTACGCGCATCAAACCAACCAGCATCGCGCGCGCATGCACGCATCGCCGCTGAGCACTGCCGCGTTTCTCACTACACGCGCCAGACGACATAGCATTTCCATGCATCTCACTCTATACATATGTTGTGTGATCCCCCCCTTCACAAACAATGGGCCACAGCGCACATTAGGCGAGGCAGTGCTTGAAAGCAATTGATTCAGCTTCCACAATTCAGGTTTGTTCGCCTACATCCCAGGTGCGGCACTTCTGCCACATGGTCTGCTGTTTTGATTGCAATCTGAGCTACAGCTACGCCGACAAGGGCCTGCTCATCTGAAGGTTGCTGATTTTGTCCCAGTCAACAGCAGCAGCAGCAGTATCGTGAGGTCTATGCGACTACAGCTCGATGAGAGCACTGCTGTAAGTGCAGGTTCATGTTGTGAACAAGGCGTCCTTCACCCATGCCGTGACCATCCTCGGTGCTCTCCACAAATTTGCCGCACTAGCAGCGGTTTTACCAATCAGACTTGTTCAACTCAAGTTAGGTTTGCTCGCCTACGTCCAAGACGAAGTCTTGTTAACTACAGCTCAACGAGGACACTAATGAAATGTCGGGCACGTGAGGCTCTTTAGGGTTTGCTGACCTATACGCCAGTCAGCCTCGGTGCTTTCGTCCCAAGTGCTATACTGGCAGCGGTTTCATCAAGTAGGGCTTGCTGTAACTAAGGTTTGCTCGCCTATGCCCCAGTCGAGGTCTACGTGCATTACGTGTATTTGTGGCCAGCTAGGGCTCACTGACCTACGCACCAGTCTCAGTGCTTTCGCCCCAAGTGCGATGTTGGCAGCGGTTTCACCAATTAGGGCTTGCTCAAGTAGGGTTCGCTCATCTATGCCCCAGTCGAAGTCTCCAGAACTACAGCTCAACGAGGACACTGCTGCACCACGGGTATGTGTTGCCAACGTTGGTGTTTTTGTCCCAGTTGCAATATTGGCAGCAGTTTCACCACATAGGGCTTGCTCAAATGGCGCGTGCTCAACTAGGGTGTGCTCACCTATGCCCCAGTCATCCTCATTGCTCTCCTCCTCCTGCTTGGTGAGGCACTCCAGCAGCAGTGGCGTGAGGTGCGGCAGCGCCAACTTCACATACTCCGCGCACTCCCGCTCTGGTTTCTCGCCATCCTCCAGATACGCCACAGCGTCCTTAATGGTGAATAGTAAGTGTGGGTGATGTGAGTGGGTATTGCTGAACAGGGGGGGGGGGGGGGGTATGTATGTATGGGGTATGCATCAACTTCACATACTCTGCTCCGGTTTCTCGCCATCCTCCAGCACAGCGTCCTGCATGGTGGTAGGTGTGGGTGGTGTTACATGGTGTACGCGTGGTGGTATGCACATAAGGGGGGTATGTATGTATCAACTTCATATACTCCGCACACTCCTGTTCCGGCTTCTCGCCGTACGCCACCGCGTCCTAAATGGTGGATAGTAAGTGTGGTTGATGTGAGTGGGTATTACCAAAGGGGGGGGAGGGGGGGTTATGTATGGGGGTATGCATCAACTTCACGTACTCCGCGCACTCTTGCTCCGGTTTCTCGCCGTCCTTTTTTCTGTTGCGCCAGATACGCAACAGCACCCTGCATGGTCTATAAGTGGTAGGCGTACTGAGTGGTATAGGGTAGGTATAAAGGGGGGGGGGGGGGGGTAAAAACCAGCTCTGGTACTCCACAATGCCCTGAAAGGTTGTGCGTTGGGGTGTGCAGAAGGCATGCGTACAACAAACAAGTGCGCAGTTTTGCTCTGGCTCCTCAACAATGACCATGAAAGCCACAGCGTCTTGCTTGGTGTGTGTGATGATATATATAGTTGGGGTAGGTAGGCATGCATGCTTTAGCGTATCATACCCAGTGACCCCGCCCTCCAGATATGCAACAGCGTCATGGACCGACTTTGGGGTGCACAGATGTAGTTCGTGTGCACATGTGTTCATATGCAATAAGAGTGTCACGGTGGTCTGCCACAGCGTGGTGGGGAAGCCGACTGTGGCACATGTGGAAGGTTCAATGGCACTTATGGTAATGCATGCACGTGCTCACTAGTCAGTTGGGTGCAGGGAGTGTACTACAGATGAACTGCCGATACTGCCTTGGTTATCACTTCAATCCCATGAAACTGAGTGAAAATTGCAGCAATGTGTTCACGACAAGGTTCCACTTTTGTTCAACACCGCTCTCGATGTCCAAGCTAAGGAACGCCGCTACAGTTAGTGTACTGCAGATGAACTACTGATGAACTGCTCCTGTCCTCACCTTGATCTCCAGCTCCTCATCGCACAGCGCACTCCAGAACTCCAGCGCCTGCAGTGCTACCTCCACCTGCCCCCCACCCACAACAACAGGCAAAGTGAAACAGACATGTGCATTACAATGAGATTAGCAGAGTGCACTCGCTCTTGCTATTGGCAGTGCTGAGCAGTGATGCCTCTACGTGGCCCTACACAAAGCACTGAGGGTACTGCATAAACCTCAAACACCTTGCAGCATACCTACCGTAGCTCCATTCAAACATACCCGTGTGAATGCTAATCCCTGATACAGATGCAACTACTATAGTGGGGGGGACATCAGGGTAGATCAGTGCGCACGTCATCCATTCATACCCATCAGATGCAAACCCTAAAATACCCATGCCACAACTACAGGTTGAGGTTTGCAAGTAAGTACACACCTCATCCATACATACATAATGTGAACACTGACCGTGACAAACATGAAGCATCTAGGTTGAGATACGAAGGGCAAGGAATGAACGTCAACTGTGAATTACATGCATACGCGGATGCTGACCCTAGTAAACCATGCCACAACTAGGTTTAAATACGCAAGGGTAGGTAAGTACGCACCTCATCCTCCTTGATGGTGCGCAGCGTGAGCTGGAAGAGCACCTCCATGTATGGCTGCAGCTTGCTGTAGTACATGGAGGCGATGCTGCTGATGCACTCATACGCCACGCGCCGCACGGCTGTGTCGGTGCTCTGAAAATGCGGCACAGCAGCAGCGACGGCGAGCATCAGCACAGTGTAACAGCATGAAGGCGATGTGTGGTTCAGCATGAGAGGAAAGGTATGTCAAAAGTTGAGTGATGCTGCTGATGCACTCGTACGCCACGCGTCGTACGGCGGTGTCAGTGCTATGCCAAGATCATTGAAAAGGCGGCGCAGCAGCAGCGACGGGGGCACCACAGTGTAACAGCAAGAAGCCGTTGTGTGGTTAAGCATTAACGCAAAGGTAAGTTAGAATTTGAGCAATGCCGCTGATGCACTCATACGCCACGCATCGCACGGCGGTGTCAGTGCTCTGAAAATGCGGCACAGCAGCAGCGACGGCGGGCATTGGCATAGTGGAAGCAAGCAGGCGATGCTTTTTTGAGATTGAAGTATTGATGTTCACGTTGGAGCAATGCTGCTGATGCACTCCAACACCATGCGCCCGCCGCCAGCAGCATCACAGCAAGTATCACCAAGTTGGACTCACGGTGAACTGATACTGTACCAGACATGTACTGCAGCAGCGCTCACCTGCGTCGCCGCAGCGTGAATTGATACAGTACTACGTGTACTGCAGCAGTGCTGCAGTGTACTGCAGCAGTGCTGCAGTGTACTGCAGCAGTGCTGCAGTACACTCATTGTGAACTGATACTGTACCGGACATGGACTGCAGCAGTGCTCACCTGCGTCGCCTCAGATCACCCGCATCAGCATGTCCCCCTCCGCCAGTGCGCTCCCTGTGAACTGACACTGTACCGCATATGTACTGCAGCAGCGCTCACCTGCGTCGCCTCGCAGATCACCCGCATGAGCATGTCCCTCTCTGCCTGCGTCTCAAAGTTGGCGCTTGTGAAGTCCAGGCTGTTGAGCAATGCCTGCACCGCCGCCAATCGCACGCTGTTTGGCCTGTCCGCTCGAATGCCATCCACAATGCACGTCAGGATCTGGTTCGTCTGCTGCTGATCCATGTCCTGAGGCTCCCACTGTTCGCGGCAGCAGCGGCGGCAGCAGCAGCAGCAGCAGCAAGTGTGCAGACAGTGTTCATTGTCGGGGTTTGCGTGAAGCTAGCAAGCGTGCAGACAAAGTTATTCATCAAGGTGTGTATGAGGTCCCTTGTTGTGCAAGGGTCACAGCTGCCCTTGCACAGCTGTCTTAACCTACCCTAACCCTACTACCCCTACCCTAGCCTTCACTAATAAAGCCAGCATGCGCTAATCCAGCACATGAGCCGCAATTAGTCAGGGCCATCGCAATGTGTACAAGGCTGTCGGTTCAGCCTGACCCTAATCCCAATCCTAGATATGCTATAACCCACGGCAGCGCTCAACTGGGCAGCAGCTTATACTCACCTCATCGCACATGTTGTTGAAGACCTCCAGCAACAACAGCATGGTGCCCTTGAAGGCAGAAGATGGTAGCGCGACAATGTCACTCTGCGGCTATCGATGTACTGTACGTCGTGATGATGCACTCCGAAGCACGCGCTTCTGTACATACTATGTACAAAATGTATGCAGCACTACTCACCTCATCGCACATGCAGCCGAGGGCCTCCAGAGATGACACCGTGGTGCCCTTAAATGCGTACGATACTTCAGAATACGTATATTTATTGATGGATAAGCAAGTAGACTAACACATCATCCACAGCCACTGCAGCTGAAGCAGCGCTCAACCACGCAACAGCGCTCATACTCACCTCATGGCACATATAGCCGAGGGCCTTCAGTGATGACACCTTGGTGCCATTGAAGAAAGCAAATGGTACAGTACCAACATAATGTGCTTTACGTCATCATGATGTACTCCAAAACACGCTTTTTTTTTAACATTTCGAAGTATACTTGAAGTACGATATATACTAGAGCTCTACGATCTTTTGATTTGTTTCCATATACTATATATCATGTGTATGCAGAGCTGCTCACCTCATCACACATGTAGCCGAGCGCCTCCAGTGATGACACCTTGGTGCCCTCCGTGGCCTGCCCGGTAACGTTGTTGAGCAACTGCTGCAGCATCTCCGGCCACATGTTCTGCAGCATCGAGCAGTCAAATGGTAACGTCAAACATGAAATTGGGTTCAGCTGCCATGTTCTGCAGCATACAGGGCAGTAATCAGAAGTATCAAAGTTGAAGTTGGGTTTTCTCCGCAGGTTGAGCAGCAGACACGCATTCTGCAGCTCCAATGAAGGAAGAGTGGCGACCGCTGAGGTGCAGTACAGCAGTATCAGCGGTGCATTCTGCATCAGCAACCAAGGTGATAAAACTGGATCAGCGATGAAGTGGATATATCCTCAGCACATCCGTACTGCGTTCTCGGCGCCAGGCAATGCGTGGCGTTAGGGTTAGGGTTAAACCGCTGCCCCTCCCCCAACAAAGTGCCGCTGAACCCGACCTCACCTATGACATTGCGGTGGTCGGGCACGCGCAAAATCTGCGAAGTCATGTGTAGTTGAAGCAGTGCCCGGGGATAACCCTGACCCTACCCCAAAACCTGAGTACGTCCACAACGCATTACCCGATGAGGTCAATTCGCAAAGTGGTTGTGCTGTTCGTCATCAATATTCAGAAGCGGGAGCTCCATGTGGGTAGGTACTTGCCTTTGGCAAATCGATGGCGCCCATCTTGCCGATGACGAGCGCTGCCGTGTGTCGAGCCGTGGCGCTGACCTGACTGTGCAGGGTCTGCAGCACGCCGGCCTTGATCTGCACAGCAACAAACGGCGCATCATTGCCAGCAGTGACGGTGTCAAAACTTGATGGCAAGCGGCATATTATTGTGCTCTTAGAGACATACCTATACATGCAACCACGCACGGAGGTGGCGCTGTCTGCTGCTGGAGTGAGAGGCAGCGGTCACCCTTTTAAGGGACCTCAAATGAAAACTTCACATCTATCCCTTCGCGAGGTATTGGACTTGGAAACAAGTGCGACGTTGCATGGTGGGGTGCAGGTGTATCAATGCGCGCAGACACATGTGAGCGCTGCTTCAGAAAAAAACGCAGCCGCAACTGAATGCATACTTTCAAGAGTGTGGGAAACCCCAAGAACACAAGATCTGAGCGTCTGTCGAGTGTCTGTCGATTGCAATGGTAGGGTTCAGAGCATACACCGCCGGGATATTGTGCGAAACTTGAGATTATTCTCTTCAAAGCATCAACTGTGATGCTGCGAGGCACAGCGTCCTCCTCACTTCACCGCCCTTAACTTCAAGTTAGATCCATTCTTGCCGCCTGATACTCATGCACACTCGTCAAGGTGACTCTCCACAATGCATCAATGCGGCTTCATCACCCCATGTGTTTCACTTCAAGCGCACCTGGCTTTTGACTTGCAAGTTGATCCTCTCCCAGTCGTTGAGCTTCCGCTCCCTGATCGCATCGTCGCCAGCGCTCAGCAGCAGCTTCACATACATACCAGCTTGTTGCCGTAGAATCTGTGGCAGCGAGCAACCAAGTGGCACATCGCTCAGCAGATGATAGGTACCATACCTACATACCGGCCTGTGAGCAATTGGTGGCGTTGCTCAGCAGATGAGTCTCATGTCAGTATTAGTACACTTTGTATTGGTGTGTGTTGTTTGCGCTCGTTCCTGAATCATTCTACCCACACTCATGAGGGCCACAAACATATTCTGTCTGCTGCCAGATGGCACTGAGGCAGCGGAGAGTCTAGCAGCATTGCTCGGCGAATGACAGGTGCATACCGGCATATTGATGATGCTAATCACCGTAGGCAGCTAGCAGCCAAGTGGGATTGCTCAGAAGACGAGAGAGCGCCGATCGTCTGCGTCGAGTGAGGGCGACTTGTGTCTTGCATTGGGGGGGATCCCCCCACTCCTAACCTAACTCTAATCTTAACCTTAAGTGCGCATCGTTCCGCACGATTCGATGGACTACAAAGCAGCCAATGCCGCATCAGCTGAGTGGCAGTGAGCGTGCCTCAGCTGGTGCCCTTCGTGTGCGCTGACAAACACGTTTAGAGCAGATGGCAGTTGAGTCTGAGTCTGAGTCAAGAGGCAACCGCAATCTGCAGCGCCAGAAGGCAATGTGCGTTTCGGGAGTCCCTCTGGTCCCGCTGATGGTACTCTTGAGGTTATAGTAAAGGTCAAGATCAGGGTTAGGCCGAGTCGCACTGCACACCCTGCTAGCCTAAGGTTAGGGTCAGGCAGTGAGCAAGCCTGAGCTGGTCAACCGCAAATGCATGCTGGTATACACAATTATCGAGAACTTAAGTGACGGTGGACCCTGGCAATGCACGGACCATCTGCCTAGCTTGGAGTTCAGTGTGTGTGGCAAACCTGGCCACATGCTGCAGACTGCTGCTGCTTTTACTACTGATACGTCAAGTGATTAGTTCCTGGCAAGCAAAAAAGTGCTGCGGTCCGTGACTTCATGTGCAGATCTCTCCGGTCAGCCCCCAAACCTCCTAAACAAAGGTCAGTGCACTTCGGTCAATACGCAACTATGCCTCGGCAAAGCGTTACCTGGTCCCCCCCCCCCCCCCCCCTGCCTTTGCCAAGCCCTTGTCATCCACAGGTACTACGCGTTTGAGTGGTTGCCGTTGAGACACTTGCAGACTGTATTAATAAAAAGTACTACATCAATGTTGCGGTGCGTCACTTCCTCCACTTCTCGCAACTACCCCATGACATATTCAGGCACACGCGTTGAAAGTGCACCCACACATGTAACGCTGCGTGGCGATGCATTGCCTCATTATGGTCAAGCGCGCTGTTACTACCTTGCTCAATGTGATGTGTGCTGTGATATTGGTTTGTCAACAGTACCGCAGCATACTAGTACTCCTGCTGCTACCATACTCTGTCACGCTCCATGCTGCAATCACCTACCTGGATCTGTGTGTACCTACATACATGTGGACCAACATACCCACCCCAGCACCTACAGTTGTCATGCTGCATTCCACCTGCTGGTCGGCAGGCTGCTCTGCCCATCCACACGAACACGTCGTCACGTGTTCAATCTGGTCCTCAACAAACCTCAAGAATGGACATTGCTATCACCTCCTGCTGCTGCTTAGTGTCAGGTCGTTGGCCGGCGCCAGCATCAGGTGGTCTAGAATCCTCCAAAACTTCAAGTATGAATGCAGGTGGTCTAGAATCCTCGAGCGAACTTCAATTATCAATGTGTTGCGGTGCGTCACCTGCTGGTGCTGCTCATTGGTAAGCTCCCCCAACCAGCGCCAGCATCAAGAACTTTGAACTCCTCGATAGAAGTTCAAGTATGCATGCAGGTGGTCTAAAACCCCTCAGTAAAACTTCAAATATGAATGTATTGCGGTGCGTCACCTCCTGCTGCTGCTCATTGGTCAGCTCCCCAACCAGCGCCAGCATGAGCTGGCCCAAATCCTGCTGCGCTGCCTGCGCCAGCGCATCCTCCGCGCTCTTCCGCACATTCGCGTCTGTGATGTACACCAAACATCAAGCGCACAGCGCAGCAGCCCATGGAATCAGCGTGCGTGCAGTTACGTGCAGAATGCATGCACGTGTGATAATAGTGCTTTTAATGCACCATTGCAAAGCGCATTTTCCGCGCTCTTCAGCACATTCACGTCTGCAATGTACAGAAAACGTGAGCACGAAGCGCAGCAGGCCGCGACTTCAGCCTGTGTACAGTAGTATATAGATCTGGCTGCGTGTGGGACGCACATTGACGCGCATTGGCGTCTGCGGCGAGCAACGGGACTTGAGCTCACAGCGCAGTGGCCCATAGCATCAGCGTGTGTGCAGTTACGTGCAGAATGCAGGCACGTGTGATAATGGTGCCTTGAATGAACGGTTGCAAGGACTGACGAAATCACCTCTCAGAAACATGGCCCTCCTATTGCTTGATACTTCATGCTGATTTCACAGATACTTTATTATCTCAACGGGCAATTCAAAGCCTGATATGCGTTAGTGCGATAGACAAGCGACGCGCCGCATCGGACCAGCTTGCACTTGATCAGTACACCGCTGCCTGTCAGCCATACAGGGGTTTGAGCTCGCTGCGTCAAGCGCTTCAAGCATTTGTTGGACTTGCGAAGCTCGACAGCGTCAAGAGTTTGAAGCATCTTGTCTTAAAATAACCATCGTCGCTCCACCACGACTCAAAACTGCCTAAGGTGCAGATATGATTACTGTACTGTAAGTGTCAGTTTGAGTCTTGCCCGAGTGCTCGGCTCAACTGCCAAGAGGTGAGATTTGGATTCGTCAGCCGAACCACCTTACGAGTTCATGTACAAGCAACGTCATTGCCTGTGAAAGCCACTGCATTGTTCATGAACACGCATAAACGACATCATTGCGACAACGGAGGACCGTGCTTTGTCAGGACGGGTAGCGAGCGATCGAACAATTCAGTTAACACATCATGATGTCGCCGGATCGTCTCAAACTCCGGCATCGAAAACACTATCCAACTAGCAAATTTATGATTGACACAGTAGACGACGTCGAGGAACCGGCGGTGATGGCTTGTGGCTTGTTGAGTGTGATGCATGCAGAGCGTGGGCACACCGCCAGGTCTTCCGAAAGCCTAGGCAAACGATCATCGCCATTGCTGACCACAGCATTGTACGAGGCGGCTCAAACGCGATCGAAGCTCTTTGCCAAGGCACTCGCGCTCTGCCTGCTATCCATCTAGCCATGCGAGACCCAAAAAATTGCGCGGCTTTCTATGCTTTCGCGCGTAAGATGCCAGCGCTAAGCCAACGGGGGAGAAACTCACCAGGGTTCTGGCAGTTGGCCAGCAGCGTGGGAAGATCCATGATTACTCCCTCTGCTGCAATCGCAGATCACCGCAGGGTTGTGTGTTGCCAGGCCGGCCCCAGGATAGTGTCCAAAAAATATCAAGAGCTTGCAGCCGCAGACGGAAGGCTCAAGGCGCGCACTGTGAGAATTGGGCACCGTCTGCGTGTCCCGGATCCTGAGCTAGCTGCTGTTTGGTCCTGGCTTTGCTCGCTCAGCGTGATTTCTTGTCTCACGATGGATGATGTACCTACCCCCCCCCACGATATACCTGCCCCTCGTATATCAGTGGTATACCTACCTAGGTGCTTTTTTCAAAAATGTGAACAGAGTTTTACTCACAGTCATGAATTAACTTCATTCATCGCAACCGCTCAGCACACTGAATGAAGGACACATAAAAGTCCGCACATATTGCATGTGAGCATTCATGTCCGCTGCTGCAACTGGTGTGAGCCGTTGTCCACAGACACGGCAATTGCATTAATGACTGCACAGCTTGCTGCTGCGCCTGAAAGCTGTGCTCCTTACGCGGTGCGCGAGTGCTGGGCTGTGTTGCAGCGCCGGTATCCAAGCTCCTAGGACACAGCGCAGACTATGCTGCTGCGTTGACGCTAGCTTTTCATCGCAAGGCAACCCGGCCTCCCTTGGGCCTTTATAAATACAAGTCCATACGTGCTCCTTAGCAATCGGCAATCGCATGTGAGACCTGATCTGGTACTCTCTCGCTGCTCTCCACGTGTTGTCACACCATTCATTCTCCGTTCCAGGTGCCTCATTTTTTTTCACTCACGGCAACACTGACACGCAACAACCAACAGTAGCAGCCGGCGGTCGACTGTATGCACAGCGCAATGCTCTGTCAGCCCAATGATGGCAATGTGATGTAACGTCATTCAAAGGCATCGTACTGGCGACACTGCCCAGTATCGCGTGTTGCAGCACTCATGCGGCTCAATGTGGGGCCACACACTGGTCTTGCCAGCGCCGCATGTGCACCAATCGTCTCCGCTCCTATGTCTCAAACACAGGGCTAAATGGAATAACCCTGTGTCATTATTTCATTGCGACACAGGAGCGTCACTGCCCTCTAATAACGCTTGCGCTCTTCGTGGGTCCCCCCATATGACCTCCGTCTTGTCAAACTGGACCATGCCCGGCCCCGCGCCTGGCACCCTGCTGATGCCCTTGGGACTAACTCTGTCCACTGGCACGTTAGAGCTCTGCGCCACAGCAAGGAAGCGCGTAACACAGAGAAAAGGTGCAGTGATCAGCAGCATTTCTGGAACGCATGACCGCGCGAATATGCAGTGACTGTGAGTCCAGTGAGAGCGCAAGATGACGCGGTGCTGGCGTGTAGCAATAGTGCGAACGGCAAGCAGCTGGTTGCGACGTGAAATGCACGAGACCGCCGCCCCACATCTTGTCATGACGCCAGCACAACACAGGTGCTCGACTGGTGACTGTTAGAACCTGTACTGCATCCTGTGCTGACGTGGGCAGCCTGAGACCCGCGTTGTGCACGCCGCCATATCACACCTGCTTGGAAACATGAACTTGGCAATCACAGAGGCAGGACCGGAGGCCCTGCTTTCGTTCGCATTGCTGAAGTACGGAGGAGGATCACTCATTGAAACATCTTACTTGCGGAGTGCGCTTAGCTTACGTTGCTGAAGTATGGGGGCATGTTGTTCGTCGAGACATGTTAGTTGTGGAGTGCGCTTGAAAACTGTGCGATACGCTCTCATCGCAGCGATTTAAAAATTGCACTTCAAGATTCATGCAACAAGCTCTCATTGCAACTCGCGATCAAAGAGGGGCTTGTCACCAGTGCTGGACACAGACGCGGCAACCGCCTATGACGCAAATCAGAGCACTTCAAGTTGAAGAACGGCAGGCCCGCAGGCCTGCAATGTAGGTGCTCACATTGCGCGCCTTGCTGAAGTAGGCGGCGACGTCCGCTGCAAACTTCAAGTCTGCATCTGGCAGGTCCTGTCCAGGGTCACACCGCACCAACACGTGGCTCCCCGGTACACCCCTGGCATGCAGCCAGATGTCGTGCGCCCTTGCCACCTGCATTGTTGTGTAAGTGAACAATCAGCGTGGTGTCAGTGACAGTAGCGTTGGAGAAACGGATAAACACGTGTTGAAGTTTGGAGCCAGGGACTCGCGCGCCCTTGCCACCTGCATTGTGCACAAATGTATTGGTAGGATATTTCATAAAGCGAACAGAGAGATGACAGAGGTATTGGTGGGTGTTTTCCAAGATGATTAAAGAAATGCTGCAGTTTGAAGCCAGATCTTGTGCCCTTGCCACCTGCATTTCTGTGTCAAGTGACCAGGAAAGAAATCGCAAAATGGTACTGCAGGGGGTCCTTCAACAAAACTATGCGTGGTAAAGCTTGGAGTCAGAAACACGGTACAGTTTTGGTGGGGGGTTCTCAACACAATAATATACCAGGTAAAGCTTGGAGCCAGATCTCATGTGCTTTTCCCACCTGCACTGATGCTTTCCAGCATGAACATGGACTCAGACGATTTCTTCGGTGTAATCATAATTACACACAGTGAACCATGGAGTCCGATCTCACAAGTCTTTGCCACCTGCATTCACGGCGCACATCTGACGGTCACGGCAGTTAAACTTGCCGGTGTACAGTGCATGGACTGTAGACTGAGCACCTGATGCTGGTGACAGCCCCGCATATGCGCCAGGGGGGGGTGTGAACCTTAGTATTCAGGAACAGGCTGCAGTTTTGAAGAACGCACCTGGAATGTTATCCGCTCGTTCTGCAGATTGTTCCTGCCCACCAAGACCACGACCCCCGCCTCCGGCGTGCGATACTGCGTGAGCCCCTTGATTGAGCCCTTTTGCTGAGCATCCGCCTTGGCCGGTCCCCCCTTCCCCCCCTTGCCTGCAGGGGGTTTCTTCCCCTTCTTGCCCTTGGGGGCTTCGGACCCTCCCTTCTGCACCTGCGTTGATGCGAATGAAAAAGTTGTGGTGATGCTGATGATGCTCAGGCGGACCATACGCTCCATACATGCATACATACTCCGAAGTACATAAGTTCAAGACTGATGCTTGCAGCTCTGATGTGCGCTGCCAGATTTGTGAAAAGTGCGTATTCTAATGCAACATCACGCCTATGGACAGGCTACAATACGTCATT